>OY750764.1:13524494-14209994 GCA_963556745.1 Catoptria pinella | reverse complement strand
GATTACTGTCCTCATTTGTTTCAATTAACGCTGACATTTTGTAAAATATTCATTAAGCGGAAGGCTAGGTAATTGTATTTTCAATTAAAAATAGCGGCATTTGTTGTCAAAGACAACAATTGTTTCAGGTGGCATTTGTTGTCAAAGACAACAATTGTTTCAGGTGGCATTTGTTGTCAAAGACAACAATTTGAAGATCTCTGATATCCTATAAATTAGTTTCAGGACTAGATTTTTTTATACCTTGATCTCTTCTACAGTCGCCATGTTTTAATGGCGTAATGAATAAGTGTGTCAAAGATACTAATATTAGCGCCCTTTCCAGATAGAAACGCGTGATGTGCACTTCTGCACTGAGGAGTGGCCTGGCCACGACACCAGAAAGCAGTTCGGCACATTTAGTTTTACAATAGTCTACGCAATTCCTGGTGAGTACTTTAAAAGGTTAAAGGTTAAAAAGCTTGATTCTTACCAGTGAAATGGTCAAATCCCCAGGATTATCATCTTTTTAGGATATGAAAACTATAATTGTTCAAACTCTACGGATGGTCACATTTTTGTTAGTATTTTATTTTATATATTTTGAAGCAGAGCACCATTCACTTCAAAAATCAGTTATTGAGATACATAAATTAATTCCTACATCGGCTCTATCAAGTCAAATCAATAATTGAGATAAATAAACCTTTATTGAGGAAACTACAGACTGTATTGCTAAGATTGTTTACTAAGGGTCAATCTCCAGTAGTGCGTGAATCATAAGCAACGATTTGGCAAGTTATAAGCAGCAGCTTGGCAGACTTTCAAGGCCAAACTCTTTGGAGGCAATACATTATTTATTGTATCACTATTGCTGTATACGTATGTACAGACGAAGGCACCTCAGACTATACATGTTGACCTTGCGGCCGCCTTTATGCCCTACGTTATAAAAGCTGTTTTCGCAGTTTTACTGTATAACCTGACCTGAGGTTGCAAGCTTATTGGTTTTTTAACCGACTTCAAAAAAAAGAGGAGGTTCTATATTCTTCTGTTTTTTGTTTTTTTTATGTGTGTTCGCGCATTATTATCGGATACATTTCGGAGAGAGTGCATCGGAATTGCACAACCTAATACCGCCATCTCTCTTCTTCCATCGGACAACCAGACGTACGAATCAGCGCCACCGCTTTTGGTGTGTATTCTAAATAAGCGTTTTGCTTCGAATTTCATCATCCGTACCGCTAGAGAGTGGAACTTCTTGCCTGAGTTTGTTTTTCCTGAAAGCTACAATTCCTTCAAGGGGGCCATCAAGTCGCGTGTGAATAGGTTATTTCTAGGCAAGCGCGTTTATCGTAGGTCGCATCATCGCTTACCGTATATTATTAACTACTTAATTTAAAACGCGCTTTGACTAGTCAAAACTAATTTTAACTGATATTATTATTCGAGCAGCAGTAAATTCTAATTGCACCTAAGGCACTTCGTTTAAACTAATTTTGACGAGTCAAAGCGCGTTTTAACCAAAAACGGGTTTTAACTGTAACATAACAATACCAAAAGAAAAGTTTCAAGAGAAATAGAGGTATCCAATTTGGATCCAAATTACAATATTTAAACCACAATTATTATTTCCAACTTAATCCTGATAGTGAAAAAGACATCTGCCACAAATTACAATTAGTTTGAGAACAGTAATATAATTTCTGTCTTTTCTGGCATGTGGTGGAAATACGGAGGGAAGAGAAAACATTTGTAAAAGTAATCCTTTCTGAACGTTTTGGGTACAGCCTTCAAATAGGCAATTTGTACCCCAAATACGGTCGTTAGTAAGGTGATAACTGGATCCTAAGCCTCTGATTGAGAAATTGTTGCAAGAATTACGATACAAATTTATCTGAAATTGGGTGATAAATCGAAATTGATTAAAACACTTTGATTTGAGTTTCAATATTGAATGTTGTATTTTCAGGCAATTGGGCACTTATATCAAAAATTCAATCAAGTTTATTTAGGAAATTATGTTTAAGTTGGCACTCATACAAATTATGTTAAGATGGTTGCTTTTGAAGTAATAAAATAGGCTATTATTAGTTATTTGGTTTAAACAAAATTATTACATTATTTATTTTACAACTATTGGCACCAAATTGTTTGAATTGATTCTGCCAAGAACGTATAACGTTTAAATTACAACACAATCGTAAAAGTCAACTGCTAATAAGTTAAAAGAATGCGGAATATGATATTTAGGCTTCCCGCCCACGAGCGATTTACCGCTGAGCTATTTTTTGTCGCCGAGAATAGAACATACAGAGTTCAATACGTAAACGCCCGAAAGCTACAAAAAGTAGCTCAGTGATTCATCGCCTGCGAAATGACACTGACAAGAGTGACAAAGGGTTTACTTAGCCAGCGACAAAAAAATGCCGCGATGAACGCCGCGACAATCGCAGCTACAAAAAGTCGCTCGTGCGCGCTGACGCTTTCTCGTGTTTTTTAACGCATGACATTAATAATATATTATGAATTGTTCATTTAACACACTAAAATCTTACTATCGACCGAACATAAGATGTAACTCTAAATCAAACTTACACTTCACTTCAATTAGTAGCCTTCTAAGTGATTCATCGGAGGAAGATATTCCTATCGGTTATTTCGACGACAAACTGAAATAGATTGGCTAACAGTTCTCTCGGAAAGTGAAAAAAGGAATCTGTTAAAGAATGTACGTAACAATGAAAAGAAAGATTTCTTTCGAAACCTTAAAATCACCTTTCAATGTTGATAACTTTTCTTACAATAATTGATAGATTTTATGTACAGTCAGGAAAGTTGGACTTAAGCTAACGTGGTAGAAATGTGTGCGTGCGCAACCACGATGATCGTATGAAAACCGTGCAAAGCAAAGTCGTTCTGCCTTTTTTATGTAACAAGGTAATTAAGGTGGCCTTCGACTTCTCAATCTTCTTTGTAAAGCAAAGATTTTAACTTCTTCCTTTTTCGACATTGTTCTATCTGACACTTTCTGTGTTGTTCTATCTCACGAAGATCCTATAGCTATGAATATGTTAGGCGTGCACATGCACATTGTTTTAGTGTGCATCTGCACATTCTCGTATTACGCACACTAAAACAATGTGTATGTGCACGCCTAACAACATTCATAACAAATAATTCATAAAATTCTTCGTGAAATAGAACAACTATGTACAGTTTTGGGTAGCCGTGTATAACTGTTTTTCATTTTCGTTTCCGCTCAAAGAAGTTCTTGTTTTTCTTTTTCAAAATATTTTTTGTCTTTTGTTTTGATAGTAGCAAATTAGTGAAAGTTATCTATAATTTTCATTACCTATATAACGAGGTTCCAAAATCTCAATGTATCCACACACAATTACTAAAATTTCCAGTTTCAAGACAGTAAACTTTGCTAATATTACTAATTCCTGGGAAAAATAGAGCCAACGAAGTGGTTTTAATCGTTTTTTAAATTTCAGAACTAAGTAGCTAAAATATTAGCTGTGGCGTCAGTTACATTAATAGGTATTCTTTCATCGGGTTATTTCTTTTCATCTCTTAAGAATTTCTATCTTAACTTTTTAAAGTTTGAGTAAGTACTTTAATTTGTTTGAATTGAAATTATTACAACAAAGAAGATCATTATAAAGAATGGTTTTAAAGTAATTTTACTACGCTTCATGAATATGCCGCATATACATGGTGCGTTCGCGTTTGCCAAGTGCCGTGCCGTGCCGGTGCAACTGCGTCAAATAAGAGGCGACGCATTGCGTCAACTTCCGTAAGTAATATTATATGTTGCGTTTGTTCACAGGTTCAATCACGATACTCTCCTATGCCTGCATGGGCAGGACATTGTGTTCAGTGCGACCTCCCTTCGACATAGACGAGGGAAACGTTAGTATGCAACAGGTAAATATTGAAACACCTTTTATAAGACCCAGTTTTTAGGTCCCGAATAATTCCAGTTTTATATCTGACAGCTAATTTCTTTTATTCGTTAAATCTAACCTGTAAAATAAGCTGCTTTTGCAATAGTGACTGTCATTGCTGTCTGTATAAGGGCCTGTTTCACAATTTAAAAGTAAGTTCTGAGTAGCTTACTTGACAGGATTTGACAGTTGTGATATGAAAAATATGTCAAATCATCTGTCAAGTAAGCTACTCGGAACTTACTTTTACATTGTGAAACAGGCCCTAAAGGTTATTATTAATGTCTACATTTTAAACATAGTTCAAATTTTTAAGCTGTTATTGTTATTGAAGCTATTTATTTACACGCAGCTGTTGGTTTTAAGAAAAATAAAACAACAAATAATATCGTCCTCACATACATTTAAAGCACAATTTCGGAATATTAATCTCAAAACAGAATATCTGCGGATGGCATGCCTTTGTGTATTTACGTCCGATGAGGAGGTAAAGGGGATTATCTTGGTGGGCAAGCCTTTATTAAGACCGACTCCTCTTATTGAAACGTAGTATTACAAATCTCAAAGAAAATAATTTGAGCAAAGAACTAAATAATTATCTACTTACTCATTATTATAAATATAGATGTAGGAGGTAAGTAAAGATCTTCGCACATTACACCAACTCAATGCCGACTCCACTCCAACTTGACTCACAAAAAGATATGGGTAATTGTAGGTACATACTTTACTTAAAATATCTGGGATCAAGTCTCGAAAATATCTTATGTTTATATGTATTCTAAATATTTTTTGATTTTATACAAAATGTTTTAATTATAGTTAAAGTATTGTGTCTAAAAATGTTTTATGAGAAGATCACAAATTTCGTTTTTATCACATTCCGATCCTAAGTTGTAGGGCAAATTAATTTTACAAGTATGGGATTCTTTTATTGAGTGTTCTACCACCATAATGGTTAGTGACTTTCGGTACTACATTTACCGGTCAATACTGGTACTTATCATATCTATGTGCTACAAGTGAGTGGCCTTCTCGATCCACATGATGGTTGACAGCCAGTTAATATTTGTGTTATATATAGATCTATCGGTATTTTACACACTTTAAATAACATTCTGTTATTTCCTTAGTAGGTACTTATCCTTCAATTTTTGTTGACGAGTAGTTTTAGAAATCGTATTTGCAGTGATTAAATCTTTTGTAGGTTAGTTTTAATCGTCAACCCATAGGACTCGAGACCGTAACTAACTATAGATTCCACCAGTGACAGCACTTTGAAACTTAAATGATAAAATTTGGCTAATAGAGTTCTGAGCTTTGCACAAACAAAGTCAACATAAGCTTCCCAAGAAAATTTTTCATCTACTTCCGCTATGGGATTATAATGTCTTGCTATTATGATGTTTCGAGAATATCATATACTGCGACGGAGGGTACTTACCATTCCCTCCCAAGTAAGTAACACAATTAACCTTTTTAATCGGATGGCAAGTGGATCCGATATTATTGTTATGAAAACGTTAAAAACTATGTTGCATGGTTTTATTACAGATTTCCTGTGGACTTCTTCCAGCTCTATCATTAGACCCTGGACACCGTCTTCCATTAGAGCGTTTGTCGAGACAAATCAAAGGAGCCCAAATTCGATGGGGTAGTATGGTTATAATATAGAGTTCCTATGGCCTTCTTCCAACGCCATCATCAAACCCTGGACACTATTTCCTTGTCAAAGCGAATCAAAAAAACCCAAACTCGATGGGTTTATATGGTTTTATTATTATTCTGTAGCTCTCTCCCGGCTAAATTACGGACACCGTTTTTTATCAGTCAAGACGAATCAAACTAACCTAAACTCGATGGGGCTGTGTGGTTTATTATAGAGTTGATATGGCCTTCTTCCGGCTTCATCACCAGACCTTGGGCAGTATTTCTCAATAGAGTATTTGTCAAGAAGAATTAAACAAGCTCAAATTCGATGGAGCTGTATGGTTTTATACCGAGTTCCTGTGGCCTTCTTCCGGCTCCATCATCAGACCCTGGAAACTGTCTCCCATCAGAGTACTAGTCAAGATGAATCAAACGAGCACAAACTCGATGTGATTGCATGGTTTTATTACAGAGTTCTTGTGGCCTTCTTCCGGCTCCATCATCAGAACCTAGACAGTATTTCCCAACAGAGTACTTGCCAAGACAAATCCAATGAGCCCAAGCTCGATGGAGTTGTATGGTTTTATTATATAAATCCTGTGGCCTTCTTCCGGCTTCATCATCAGATCAGCTCAATGACACCATAATATTGCATTGTCTTCCAGTTCTGACCTAAGTAGGTATATTTAAAGTGTCAAGTCTCTAACACATCGGGAAGCTAGTATTTAAAAATCTTTTGCAAAAAGAAACGAAGAAATGAATAAATAAAAAAGAAATCGTCACTTAATAAAAACGTGTTATTTCACATCTTAAACTCAAAAATAATGCAAAATAACATCATTTCTGTTTCTCGTTAAACCGAATACGAATGAGCGAATTTCCGAGTATTGTTAATAAATTCTATGCACACTCCGTACAATCAACGTGAATACGGCGAACGTGTCTATTCATCGAGTGGGAACCGTAAATAACTTGCAGTATTTAGGGAGATTAATCTATTATAATGTTGGGTTCAAAATAACAACCGTGTAATTCTTTGAAAAGGCATACGCATAATAAATACTTTTTTGTTTAAAAGTGTTTTGTCTTTTTTCTTCCGTAATATGAATTGAATAGGAATGAAAAAGACCATTTATTGAACATCTTAGTTTCTCAGTGATGGAAGAGGATAGAGCATGAAAAAAACGGTCAAGAGCGAGTCGAACTCGCGCACCGAGGGTTCCGTACCATCATTCTGAAAAAGTTTACTATTTAGAGACATCGTTTTATTTTTCCTGTAATCTTTACAGTAACTTCTATCACATACAATCATTACAGATTTTTCTCTATGCAAACTTCGGAGATAAGGGGGGCGAAAACTATGCGGCCTAAAAAAATGTATGAAAATGTGCAAGCAGCGTTCTTTCAGATGATATCCCATATGCCCTAGTAACCTCACTTTGAATTTGTAAGACCCCCTTTCAGTCCCTGTTGCAAAACAAATTTAATATTTTTATTGCTTTCTTATTTGAAAAATAGTTGGGCAAACGTCACTTAAAAATATTCCAAATTTCAAGTTGATAGCATTAGTTATTCTCGAGATATCCAGCTATGACAGACAGACAGACTGAGTCGAACCATAAGGGTTCCTTTTTACCATTTTGGTACGGAACCCTAAAAAATCTATTCCGTGCTGACAAGTGGGGTTTATCCCTTAGGGCAACTATATCCCTCAAGTGGTGCCCTCATCTTAATTAAATTTACTGCTCGCTAAGTACATAATGTATCTAAAATTCACATGTACAGATTGAAGCTAAGGTTCTATACATTTTTTACAAACAATTACCACAGTAAAATATAGTTCGTTGTAGTAGTAGTGTAGGCAAAAGTGCTTAAAGTGACCACTTTTTGCTCTAATAGGGGCCTTACAGGCTATTTCATTGAGGGGTATATGAAGTACATCGCCAGACGAAAATCACTACACTATAACAATCATTTTTTGGATGGAAATAGGTTTAAATCCATTAGTTAAAATATCTTTAAAACACTCCGAAAATAGTTCACAACTTTGGTATTTATAATATAAAAAGTATTTATTGAAAATAATTTTGGTCCGAAATTGCTATAACAAAAATAAATAAAATTCATTAATGTTATTTAACATGATACTACGTCCAACGGCATCGTCCGATTATCACCATTATTTTGCGTAGATGCACAGAATATAAATTATAGTAACGGTAGGAGGTTCCTCTCAATACCTTCTGCACAATTCAAAAGTACTACATTGTTGGTCTTTATGAAAGAAATGATTTCTATTCGACTTCAAACTGACTTTATCTCATGACGCGTTAAGTAAGACGAAGGAAACTTCTGTGGAATTCTCAATTACTGAATTATTAGGCGGTATTTACACGGGTCGACTTGGCAGGCCACAATTAACGCTTTTTATTGACAATCGCTTTTAAAATCGAATCGCCACCTAATTTAAATTAGGTTTGCAATTAGATTTTACAAGCGATTGTCGATCAAAAGCGCTAATTGATTAAAGTCGCCTGCCAAGTTGCCTGTCAAGTCGACTCTTAAATACTAATTAATAATCATTTTATAGATAATCGAATTATCTCTATTTTAATTGCTGAAACACAATAATATTAACACAGATGATACTTATATACATTTCACTCGAACTCTCAACTATTGAGTTATTAGCTGTGATAATAAGATTAACTCTGATTGCCGGAATACAATAATGTTAATATCATTGTAATAGGGCATTTGCACGGGTTGATTTTCCAGGCAACTAGCTAGTTGACTTTGGGAACAATATTTTCTGTCACCTAAGTTTAGATGTGTCACTAATCTGCAATACCCAAATTATAATATCTATCCCCAAGAAAGATATTAGTCATCATATTTATCAAAACTGTCTCTAAGTATAAATCACCGTATTAATGTAAATATGTCTCTTAAATTGTAGTTTGATCACTTTTTTCTATAGCCTAAATATAAGATCTGTCCTCTAAAAAGTCCCTGGCAGCAATAATATATTTGTACCTAAAATAGTAAATCTATCACCTTATAAACAAACTATTAGTATCATTTTAATCGTTCAATCATCAAAATAATAGATGTGTCACTTAATTAATAGAAAAATTCCTAAGTAGGGGCGGAGTCAAATTGGCGGACTATGAAAATTTAAATGCACTAGGTAGGTTAGGTTAGGTTAGTGTTTAGACCACTCGCAGCGGAGCGAGCGAAGCGAGCGAAGCTCCATAATGCTTATATCAGGATCAACTAGTTTGGCCATAATGCTTATATCAGGATCAACTAGTTTGCCCTAGCCTAAACTAGTTTGGTCTAGGCTATACCAGTTAATCCCATCGCGTATAAGAAGAACTAGTTTAACCTAGGCCAAACTAGTTTGTCCTGAAAATCGGGTTTGGCCGGTAACAAATATACCTAACTAACTCGCACGGCTCGCACTTGACTGCAGTGTTTTGTTTAGTTTTAGATAAGTAGTGTTTTTGTTTCGATTATAAATGTAAATTATATAATTAAAACCTATTGTAATTTAATTTAATTAATTGTATCCATATCGTCAAATTTCAGTTGAATTATGTAATAAATTAATATTATTTTTCAATGATCAAATATATTTTTTAGGTAAACATTTTTAATTGTTTGGTGATTCAGTTTTAGTGACACTTTTATTATTTAGAAACCCAATATAATTATTTGATAATTGATATTATTTCCAAGTAATTCTTAATTAACATTTAGGTAAGCGTTTTTATATTATTTGGTGATTAAATTTAAGTGACAGATCTACTATTTTAGGAACAAATATTATTTATTAGGTCACTGAAAATGCATTTATTAGGTAATTGATAAAATCATACCCGTTGACTTTTGTCGACTAGGGGTTTTTATTGACAATCGCTTGAAACATCGAATCGCCACCTCTAAGTGAAATTAGGGTTGCAATTCGATTTTACAAGCTATTCGAATTAAGTCGCCAAGCGAGTCGCCTGGAAGATCGACAAGTGTGAATACCCCATTATATGGAGACAGAATAATTATGGTAACTGAGTGTGGCGGATTGTTTTGTCCCAAATATTGGTTGGTACCTATATGGTGTGAACTTGTATTGCATCGCCTCACACAGTCCATGGGTACGGCCATATACCATCTGTAGTTAACCACAGGAAGCAGTAAATACATTATGACAGCGGTTACCACCAGCTTTCGACCCTAATCACAGAATATACGTAATCTTTATCAGATACTGTTTTGACATATTTATGTTGTCGCATCAACTTGGACTTCGTACCTATCTATAGCAGACACATAAAGTGGTATTTACAACATGAAATATGTCCATCATAATGTCATCAAGTTTTATTTCAATGTAAAATACACTCAAAAGTGCGAGGACACCAGTAGCGGCGTAACCTGACACGCTACCAACAAACTTTACACAGTCTACCTCACCTAGTGTCCGCTTGGGAATCACCCGCTGGTGGCGTAACCATGATGTCCTTTGTGTTATAGGGCCATCTGATCGAAGGGGTCCTTAATTTCAGAAGTATTGTGTTTTACAGGGTTTAAGGTTAATGAAAGAGAGGAAGCGAGTGGCTTGGATCCTGCTGCTGCTGGCGGTGCTGTTTGCGCTGTGCTGGATGCCATACCACATCATGCAGCTTCTTCTGGACATCAATGCTGTGGACCCGAGGGATCTCAGCATGTACCTGCCTTACGCGCTGTTTATAGGTCAGTCAGTAGGCAATTGGAAAAACTCATTTAGATACTTTATTGGATTCCGTGAACCATAAAATGTCCCCACTACTGGGGCACAGGCTTTCTTAATGGATGCATTAGCATGATCTACCACATGAGTCAAATGCGGATTAGAGAGTGATTATTACTGCAAATGCAGCTGAACCATCAGTTTAACGTGCCTTCAAAAGAACGGAACCAAAAGTGGGCAAGATTTTTTATCACCTATCCAATGCTAAGATAGTTGAACGCACTAAGACAAAGCGCCATCGAGCTTTGAATTGAGCTGAGAGTAAGTCATTCTATATCTATATTTGTAACTTTATCCAGTTATTTTTAAAATCCAGTATGAGATCCCTGAAAAGATTTTTGTAGTCTTTTAGTAGGTACTTATTATGTTCTTCTGTACTATAAAAATCACACATTCAATATACACCCTTTATCCACCCACACGCATTCAATTGGTGGGTAAAACATACAGCAAAGATCGTATATTGCCGTCGCATTCAGAGGATTTTCTTGGATTCCGAAGTGATTTACAAAGGACGAAATGGAATTTACGATACATTTAGCTGGTTGCGAATCGTAAAAGTGCAGGAAGAATTCAATTCATACTATTAGTAGTTGTTATATCCAGCTGTCTAACTTTTCTGAATTACATTTTTGTGTAACATTGATATAATATGATAAAATTCCAACTAAAAAATGTAGAGCATTGTAAAACACAATTCTTAATTTATTTTAATCAAAGTTTAGACAAGAATTATTTTCATTGTATTGAATTTGTTTAAATAACAAGACGTTTCGCTTTTGTTTTTCATGACGATGAAAATCATGACGACCTCCGTGGTAGAGTGATTTGCACGTCGGTTTTCAAGGTGTCGCCATCTCTGAGGTCCCGGGATCAATCCCCGGCTGGGCCAATTTAGAAAACGAACTTTTTTGAATTGGCTCAGGTCTGGGTGTTTGTATTACCACCATTGTCTCTGATTTCCAGAACACAAGTGCTTTAGCTACTTACTTTGGAATCGGAACAATGTATGTGATGTTGTCAAATATTTATTTATTATTTATGATTTATTGCACCCAATATGTAGGAGCTCAGTGGCGCAGTGGTTTAGCGCCTGGCCCAGCGATTTTGGAGGTCAAGCAACTTTTGCAAGGGTCAGTCATGGAATGGGTGTCCAAAAATTTACTATCACGAGCTCCTCCATGCTTCGGAAGGCACGTTAATCCGTTGGTCCCGGCTAAATTTGCAGTCATTTACACCCACCAATCCGCATTGGCCCCGCGTGGTGGGTTATGACCCATCCTCCTTATCCACCCATAAGGAAGGCCTGTGCCCCAGAGCAGTAGGGACAATAAAAGTGGTTGAGGGTCACACCCAATATTTGTTGTCATTTAAAGACCATTACAATCAAATTTTTCCAAAGATTACCAACTTCTAGGGTTTGTGACAAAAGACGTGCGGCTTTAGTCACCCGTGTAAATACCACATTAGAAACAGATGCAAATACATTTTTGTAATCAGATGCAAGTATTTGAAATTAACACTACGCACCATAGTAAGAATGTGCCGGCAATATATTGGTTTAATAATGTCAAATAAGCAACTCGATTTCTACACTACAAGCATACTGTTTTTCCCATATAATAACTAATCAGTATATTTATAATAATTGTAGGTTATAATTCAAATGTTATCGCATCGCATGAAATCTGTGTGTACATAACATGTGTTCCGATGTCAGTTTTATTCAAAACCTGTCTAGCTGTTCTTCTTCTTTTTTTGTTTTGGCAATCTACTTTCCTCTTGGAAGTAATTTTTGCCAGTGTTAAGTGTTAAATAGTTCAGTGGTAGATATTGTTTAATTATAATGTGCTATTCATGACTGTCATCTGTTGTGAGGCCTATATAATAGCAGCGGGTGTCGTTCGGCTGCTTATATAATGATGATGATGATGAAATTGGCGTTTGATGATAAACGTTTTTTACAGGTCATGCGAACTCAGCTATTAACCCTATAGTGTACTGCATGATGACCAGGAATTTCCAGCGGTCTGCAAGGAAGCTCCTCTGCGGAAAGGGGGTTTGCCAGCAGACACGTTTCACGGTAATTAAAAACAAACATTAACTCTTTCTGTCTTTACAAGTACTTTGTTTGGAAATAGTGTCTAGGCCTCTAGGGTCTGATGAAGGAGCCGGAAGAAGGCCACAGGAGCTCTATAATTAAATCATGCAACATCATCAAGTATGGGATCGTTTGATTCGTCTTGACGAGTACTCTGTCGGGAAATAGTGCCTAGGGTCTGATGATGGAGCCGGAAGAAGGCCACATGAACTCAATAATAATACCACACAACCCCACCGAGTGAGGGCTTATTTTATTCTTCTTGACGAGTACTCCGATAGGAGTTGGAGTATTTTTAGTTTTAGCTCGTTGACTAAAAAGCAAAAAATTATAATTTACTGAAAAATCACTTTTATTTATAAAATACACGTTTTTGAAACGGACTAAACAGTATAAAATAATTTCTCCCGTAAAAATGTATAACCCTATCCAGAAGTTTTAAACCTAAAAACGTAGGGCGCATACATAAGACAAATTGATGATAAATATTACAAAATGCGCCCACGTTTTTAGGTTTAAAACTTTTGTATAGGGTCATAAATCTTTTATACTTTCTAGTACTCAAACGGCGTTCGAACCCCAGTCAAATGTTACCAGCTTAAGGCGTAATGACGTTGTGTCATCTCCCTATTGTTCTCAAAATGTGTAGTTTCAGATGCAGTCAAATACCAAATTTGCAAGTCGGCACGTGTCGCGACAATCTCGAACAAGGGTTGTTATTTGGTTGGTCAGTGCACTAGGGGAAATGCGACACTGATCTGGAACATATTGAGACATGCCCTAGTTAGCTCGCCGCTAGAATTGAAATTAATTTTAGCTGACTTAATAAATATTACGTTTAATGTTAAACTGGTAAAAATCGGCTGGCCAGCTAAATTCTCGGATTATTTTTTTATTTATTTATTTTGAAACTCAACCACTTTTTTTACAATATATACAAAAAAAAACTTAGGTAATTCAATAGGTCTTAAACGACTACAGTTTCACAATATGACAATTTTTAGATAGGACAAGACAGATAAGACACCCATAACAATTGGCTAGTTACGAGTAGTAGTTGGTAATAATTTGGTAGTTTGAGACTTGAGCTGTGCGATTCTGAACCAGCCAGGACAATATATTTTATGAGTGTAGATTGTTGATATAAAAATAACAATACATTATTTTAATTCTAAAATAAAGTGCAAGAAAAGCAACACCAAAAGATAAAATATATAGTTTTTAACACGGAAAATATTCAAAGGAGACACACCAAACTATACCTACTCGACCCAACTCAATATCATCTGAAGACCACAGAGCATAAATTAAATGGTACCCGACTGAACAGTTTTTTAAAAGAAACTATAATGATTAACTTACTGTTGTACTTTTACTATACAGGCTGTATTTTTAATCACTCTCCAAATTTCAAGGATGTGTTTAGTCCATGAAACTAAACAATTTTCTCCAAGAAACATCTGTCAAAATGCGTCACCAAATTTTAGTCATCCCTCACTAAACTGATCACAATCATTATTATTGGTATCTTTGATTTGTATGGATAGTCAATTTTTTTACACTAAATATTTGGCCCTATGTTTCTTAGAAAGAGTTGTTTAGTTTCATGGACTGAACACATTCTTAAAATTTTGAGAGTAAATAAAAATACACCCTGTAATAATACAGGAGTATACATAAGTATACACTGAAACCTATGCATTATTAAAGTATTTTATTTATCTTTCCATTCATATAATATGTCGTTGTTGTTTTTAAGATTTTGGAAACTTCTCTATTGCCACCGCACGACTATTTTTCTTTCTTTTCTATACCCATTTATTTATTTAAACCTCGCGGCATAAAAGTATTTTCAACACTCTTACATTAAAATGCAACGTTGTGTAAATTTGATTTCAGTCAATCCATCGATGACTTTTCTAGTTTTGCGATCTCATTCATACGGAAGGTGAATTTATGTAATTGATATATAAAAAGAATAGTTAATGTTATTACTTATCATCCGTTTGACATGATAAGAGTCAGCTCGGACCGAGTCACGACCGAGTCCACTCGTACGAGGCAGCTTCATACGTAGCACTCAAGTGCGCTCGGATTACATGTTTACACAATACAAGTAGCGTCTGAGTAGTAATCCGAGTCACTATGTCCGAGCTGACTCTTATCATATCAATCCGGCTATACGTAGCACTTCCTCATTCTCACTCCTGCTCCGGACTCGAGCGGACACGTTCTGTGTCGCTCGCATCCTTCTCGCATCGCACCACCATCCAGGTTCGTCTGCGTCGTGCTGCCGTAGCGACTTGCTGCTACCAGCACCGTCTACGAGTGTGGGTCCCGCCGTTTGTATCAAAACGAAAGGATCCTATCTCGTCCGCGTTTGAGTTGGTGGATACTTAACGGTGCCAACGAAGCCAACTGAGCGATCCCGGTACGCTCGCTAGCGCCCCTAAGGCTCTAGTAATACCGAAGTCCTGCCTCCCACTGCACTTGGGCTAGACGGCTAGTCCCAAGGGAGAAGGAATTAGGGTCGGTAATCCTGGTTTACGGATACCGAATAGGTCGTCACACCGCGCCCCCCCTTCCCCCCTCGCCTCGCGGCGGGGGTGGTGTCTCTTAGGTTAGTTAAATTTGCAACCGGTTGCAACTAGTGCCTAGTTGTGTCCGCAACTAGTGCAGCGTCATACTTTCTTGGCCATGGAGTCTTTTGACTCTGAGGCCCTATTAACCCTCACTCCCGCCGATCTACGGCCCCACCTCCCCGAAAGCAGTGTGGAGTCCATACTCCAACTGCTTAAGGAGAAGTCGGCGTCGTACCGGCCCTCCCAACCATCCCAACCATCACAACCTTCCCAACCCAATCCTACGACTTCTAAGTCGTCTCCCGCCTCCCCTACTCCGTCCTTCGCCATGGACTGCGACTTCAGCGGTCCAAACGTCCCCCTACTTAAGAGGGCCGCTTCTCAGCGGTCCTCCTCCGACTCCTCGGATTCTTCCCTCACCACACTCACCTCCGAAGCCGACTCAGATTCGGCTTCATCCTCGTCGACATTAACCGACTTCACGCCGGTTAAGAACAGACGTAAGCGCCGCGCAAAGCAGCGCGCCCCCACTCCCCCCGCGACCTCCGAGTCGCCCGCCCCCCCGGTCCCTTTAATGTCGATCGTCATCGATCCGACATCCCTCCCCCAATCTTCAGCCGCTACCGCGGCCCCAGCCCAAAAGGCTACAAAACCCTCCTCCCGCCCGCACACTAGGTGCGACCCCCAACCGGCCAAGGCCACCCTCCCTCCGCCTGTTTTCGTCCGTGACGTAAACAAGTGGATGGAGGTTTCCACACTGTGCACCGCCGAAAAGGTGAACTACACCCACGCCAAAAACGTGGGTGTAGCCATCAAGGTGCAAACCCCTACGCGTGATGATTTTAGAAATCTCACGCGCCTTCTCACCACTCGCAAGGTGGCTTATCACACTTACGCTCTCCCTGAAGAGCGTAAAGTCCGTGCGGTCCTCCGCAATATCCCACACGAAATTCCTAACGAGGATATCCTCAAGGACCTCGTTTCTCAAGGCTTTCCAGCGGAGTCTGTACACAAAATGTACAGTCGTACGGGGAAAGCCTTCCCCCTGGCACTAGTCGTCATGACTAATGCACCCTCTGCGCGCGATCTCTTCCGAGCCAAGGACCTCAAGGTCTGTGGTCTCTCTGAGATCAAAGTAGAGCCCCCCAATAGGCGCGGCACTCCGGGACAGTGCCACCGCTGCCAACTCTATGGGCATGCGGCTGCCAATTGCTCCGCCCCCCCTAGGTGCGTAAAGTGCCTAACTCCCCACCACACCAAAGAGTGTACCCGCACTCGCGACTCCCCAACTCCGCCCGCCTGTGTGCTGTGTGGCCAAGTCGGTCACACTGCAAACTACAAGGGCTGTCCGCGCGCCCCGCGCCCCCAACCTCCCTCTAAAAAGAAGGCCCAGGTGCCTTCAGGCAAGAAGGCGCCGAAAGGCCCTCCCCCTCCCTCTGAGGATCACTTCCCCCTCGCTCCTAAGTCGAGAGGAGTGCCCTCCGCCCCGGCTCCCATGCCGGCGTGGGGCCCTCCCCCTAAGACTTACGCGGCTAAGTTGGCTCCTGCCTCCGCCCCCGCCCCCGCATCCTTACCGCGAAACGGGACCCCCCTGCTCGATGACATGAATGTCGTCCTAGACGCGATTCGTAGCATCGATCTAAGGGAGATCTCCGCTTTAGCGGCTAAACTTCGTAGGGCTCGCACACCACAAGAGCGCCTTATGGCCCTCTGCGAGCACGAGTCCCTTCTTCGTACATTATGAGTACGCTCACAACTCCCACCTCACTTATAGGCCCCCATAATACGAACGTGGCTGTCCCCACTGGTCGTGTTAAGCCCACGGGTGTCTCGCTTGTCTCTTTCAATGCCCAATCGCTGCGCGACAAAGTACCCGAACTAAGGGACTTTACTCGTGACAGAGATATCGACCTCCTTCTCGTACAGGAAACGTGGCTCAAACCCGCTGACCGGAGAGGGCTCACGATCCCAAAGTACACAATGGTACGCAACGATCGTACCGCACTCCCAAACCACTCGCCTGTTAGGAGAACTTCTGGCGGTACCGCCATTTATTTTAAGAAATCACTTCATTGCTCTCATATACCCACTCCTCCACTTAGTAATATGGAGGCCACTATATGTAGATTGTCTATGACGGGTCATCGCACCCTTATCATAGCCTCAGTCTACATAAAGCCAGGCACTCTCCCCTTAGAAAGCGACTTTGTAACGCTTCTCTCACTAGGTGACTCTGTCATTCTCTTTGGTGATTTCAATTCAAAGCACACCGATTGGACGTGTCTCAAAACCAATTTTGGTGGCAAAACCCTCCTTAAAATAGTCCAAGCCCTTGATATAGATGTAATATCTCCACACGCCCCCACTCACTACCCCGATATAGTCACTCACGACCCTGATGTACTAGACTTTGCTCTAGTTAAAGGTGTCTCGCTCCGACTGAAATCGATCGAAACTCTCGACGATCTCGGCTCAGACCACCGCCCGGTCTCCCTTATAATGGGCAACCCGAACCCATCTCGCCCCCTCACTAAAACCATTACCAACTGGGATGGTGTCAAATCTACCCTCTCGTCGGCTATGGATGCTGACAACTCACCGTTCGCTATTGGACCCGTTTATTTCGATAGTACGGAGAAAATAGACAGTGCGGTGAGCTCCCTCACTCAATTGGTCCAATCAGCTGTTGCTGAGAACGTGAAAGAGGTACCTGTGAAAAACCACAGTGCCATCTCTCCGGCTCTGCGCAGCCTGAGACAGGCCAAAAACGCCGCTCTCCGGAGAGCGGCAAAGTATCCCACCCCCGAGTTTAGAGCCAAAGCCAACCGCCTTCAGCGAACCTATACCACTAAGCTCGCAGAGTTTAGGAACGATAGTTTCGCCGATCTCATGGCCGAGATCACTCCCTCCCACGTAGCATACTACAGAGTGGCGAAAGCCCTCCGTAGCGATGCTACGACTCACGTCCCCCCGCTTCTCCGTCCCGATGGCAGTACAGCCTTCGAAGACGATGAGAAGGCGGAATGCTTCGCTGACAGTATTGCCGCCCAATGCTCAGTCAGCACCCAAGAGTGCGATCCCTCCCATATCAGTGCGGTCGAAGAGGAGCTCAACACTTTGAACTCCCTTCCTCTGCCCTCTGACACTGACCCCTTCACAGTCTCAACTGATGAAATCAAATCTCTCATTAAAGATTTGAAACCCAAAAAGGCGCCCGGTGCCGATGGTATTTCCAATATGGCCCTCAAGCACTTTCCCATCCAAGTGCTCGCCTATCTCACTCTCATTTTCAATGCTTGTTTCGATCACTGCTACTTTCCAGCCGCCTGGAAAGAAGCTATCGTAATAGGCATTCCCAAACCGGGTAAACCTCCGAACCTCCCATCTAGCCACCGTCCCATAAGCCTCCTCAAGGCGTTAGGCAAGCTCCTCGAGAGATGCGTACTCGTTCGTATGCGGGAGCACCTCTTCGGGGAAGACTTGATTATCCCCCATCAATTCGGCTTTAGGCCTAAGCACTCGTGCCCCCAACAGGTTCACCGCATAGTAGAGCACATCTCTAGCGGTTTCTATCCCCGATATCTCAAGACTGTAGCAGTCTTCTTTGATGTAGCCAAAGCCTTTGACAAGGTTTGGCACACCGGTCTAATCGTCAAATTACACAGATTAAATCTGTCTTTGCGTTTAGTCCGCTTAGTAGCTTCCTTCCTACATCACCGTACCTTTCGGTTTAAACACGAAGGTACTCTCTCCTCCCCCCGTGCTATTACAGCGGGTGTGCCACAGGGCTCAGTCCTCGCTCCCTTGCTGTACATAGCCTACACTAATGACATCCCCATTCCGAAAGATGGCGTTCAGCTTGCCCTTTTCGCAGACGATACGGCTCTCTATTGTAAGGGCAGGGATCTAGATACAATCCTTCCGAGGCTACAAACCTCTATCAACAAGTTAGGCGAGTGGTTCCGCAAATGGCGTATCGAAGTAAACCCGGAGAAGTCCTCCGCAGTTTACTTCAACGCTAAGCGACACCCTTTCCCACCCAATAATAGGCCCCCCACTATGCTAGGCAAATCCATCCCCTGGCAAAAGTCCACCAAATACCTCGGTGTCACTCTAGACGGGAGACTCTCATTTGAGCCTCACGTCAAAAGGGTGACCCGCAACGCCCGTTTCTACCTAGGGCGACTCAACGCTATGTTGGGTCGTCATAGTAAAATGTCCCTTCGTAACAAGCGAACACTCTATAAAGTTTGCATACGACCGGTGATGACATACGCCTCTGTCGTATTTGCCCACTCCGCCCCCAGTACAATGTACAAATTGCAAGTAGTGCAAAATCTTTTCTGCCGCAGAGCGGCCAACGCCCCCTGGTACGTTCGCAATGCGGACCTACACAGGGACCTAGACCTCCCCACCCTCCAGCAATGGAGCACTAAGGCCTCTGAGCGTTTTTTCAAAACGGCAGGAGACCATCCTAACCCCCTCATCCGTTCCGCAGCGGACTATGTCCCGCCTACCTCCTCCCTCCCTCGTTCCCGCAGACCCAGATCGGTTCTAACGGACCCTCCTGACAAAATCTCGTCTGACCTGAACCTCCTTTTGGAGGCGACGGAGGACGATGACGCCCCCATCAAACCCGACCCCTCAGGTCAACCCCACGCCCTCTTTGGCTGATCGATCCCCCTCAGGGAGTCAGCTCAATTGCTAACAGCACGATCGACGCCCCCTCTGGGTGAATCGGTCGTTTTTCTCGACGCACAATCGCCTAGGTGAAATGTGACGTCTGCGCCGTCCTCTCCCCTGAGGGAGGGCGGTCGCTTTGTTCGCGACGAAGGTTCGTTGCCTCTCCGGGCACGCAACCAAACTCAAGGCGGTTTTAGTCAGTAGGAGTCTGACATGCCCCCATAGCCGGCTATGGGAAGTCCAATGAGGATTTCCGCCTCCTTCCCCCGCGCAAAGGGGAGGGTGCTCCGAACCCTTCTGGTTGAGAGCGAAAAAAAAAAAAAAAAAAAAAAGCACTTCCTAGTGCGCTCAGATTACATGTATACACAATACGAGTAGCGTCTGAGTTACTAATCCGAGTGCACTATGTCCGAGCTGACTCTTATCATATCAATCCGGCTATACGTAGCACTTCCTAGTGCGCTCAGATTACATGTATACACAATACGAGTAGCGTCTGAGTAGTAATCCGAGTGCACTATGTCCGAGCTGACTCTTATCATATCAATCCGGCTATACGTAGCACTTCCTAGTGCGCTCAGATTACATGTTTACACAATACAAGTAGCGTCTGAGTAGTAATCCGAGTGCACTCGGTCCGAGCTGACTCTTATCATGTCAACCCGGCTGAAAAGTGTGGTCATCGGCTTCCATTAAGTTTAACATTATCTTGTTAGGCGAAACTGCAAATAAAGTTAGGAAACCAACCAAATGCGCTAGTAGAAACTTAGGTACGATAACTTCCTCATGTGAATGCTTCTCTTCGAGCAGAAAATCTGCAGTGCCCGGTCTTTAAAGTCAACTTCTATTCTACTTGATTCAAAGTTCAACCAGTTAAGGCCAGTATATTCGAAATTATCGAATTTTTTTTTATTCAAAGGTAAACAATCAAATGTTCTTTATTTTGAGCAGATAAAAATATATGTTGTAGTTTCATAAACTATCTAGATTATTTTACGGGCAAAAACACGATATTCGTATCTTCACTCGACTATAAAAATATGCAAAGACAAAGAAAATTTTCATTATTTTTATATTTTTTGGATAATACTTAGAGTTTATTCATCTCTTACTCACGAATAATATATAGAAAAATAGGTAATGACATATAGAGGAATATTAAACGGTTACATTTTCAAAAAGTGACTTTATGCTCAAAATAAATGCCGGCCGGGCAGAAATTGAAATGATAAATTTTAATTTCTGTGACAGGTCTGTGCTACGAATTGACCGCAAAATTATGTTGGTTTGTTAAGGAAAATGAGGGAGTTTTTAAAGAAAAATTAAGATTTATCAATATATTGCTATTTGTTAGTAAACCTAAAGTTCTGTCAAATTCCCATTTAATTTTCGTTAAAAATACTTCGCAACAAAATGAAAAAAAAACTTAATTTGGCGGTTTTTATGCCTTTGTTTTTTAATATAAAAAATACAGTCTTTGTCGACATAATGAGCTTTTTTAAACAATGATACCCCACATATTTTTATATAAAAAAAATTTTTTTCACGCTCCTCTTCAGGTTTAAGAGAGCCCCCTTCTAAATTATTTTAAAGTATTTGTTTTATACTGTACCTGGCTTTAGGTTGGCTAGACGCATCTTTGGTGCAAATATACTGTAGCTTCATTCAACTTATATATATCTTCTAGAGCTTTGTGACAGACGACGGACAGACGGACACACATGAGTGTCCGCAATTTTGTCCCCTTTGGGTACGGAACCCTAATAATCACTTCGTTTTCTGTGAATCTACACAAAATATTAAAGCACTCAGGTCTCAGCTTACTCGTGGGTCTAAGAACTCAAACACAAAGAACGCGTTCCGGTCCAATCCACAGATCGCTGCGATCTATGCCATGTAAGGAGTTCTCTTATCCCTTCCACACTGGTTGCGTTCCGATCCCGCATAGATCGCAGCGATCTGGGGGCTGATTACGTAACTCTGTTGCTAACAATTCTCGATTGAAATCGATTGAAACCGCAGTTACATTGCTGCTTTAAGTAAGATAGTTGTCACATTGGTTCTTACTAAAGCAGCAATGTAACTGAGATTTCTGTCAGAGTTGATTGCAACAAAGTTACATAAGAGGGGGCAGAGATCGGGGGGCTGATTACGTAACTCTGTTGCTAACAATTCTCGATTGAAACCGCAGTTACATTGCTGCTTTAAGTAAGATAGTTATCATATTGGTTCTTACTAAAGCACCAATGTGACTGCGAATCAGGGGGCTGATCACATGACCGGAACATCCTGTGTGTTTGAGCTCTAACTGGATTAACTTGTTCGTTCACTGGAGACCCGTCATCTTATATTACTAAATAATGTTTTACACGAAAACCTCAGAAACTATTTCGAGCTAAATATGACACTATTCACATTAACGTTCTAGAGAAGAGGATTCATTATAATTTCTAATATCAGTCTGTTGATTAACATAATTTATTACTTTTGCTCGGGCCACATTTGTTTACCTACTGTAACCAGAGTCAGTATAGCAATATTAAGGCGAAAATACTGTATTAAGCAACAATACGGAAAAATGTGTCATTAACAAATACATTTAAACTCTTAGATTGCCATCACTCCTACTATAAAGTTTTTTTTTATCTCCTTTGAAAGCACTGGCTTATTTTGTAAGGGTAAGATCTGCAAAACTATTATTTGCTCTTAATTTTCAACTAGTATACATAAATCTCTTTAATTTGACAAAAAACAGCCACGCCTTAGAATTTAATTAGACTATAACTACTGCAAAATTGTCCCGTTTGTCATTGCTATACGCTGCCGTAGATATTTATGTTAACACCGTTATTAAAGCAGTAAACTTTACTACATCCCAAGTTTACAAAATATGCTTCCCCATGTTTTAATAAGGAGTGATAAAACTGCAATATGTTACACTGAAGTGATGTGGTTTGTCATCCATCAACTGAGCTGTGAAAATATTACATGAAAAATATTTGGCTTGAATAATTGGTGTTTCTGAATTGTAACCAATACACCAAAGACTTCAATGTGTATACTACACTAGACAGGTAGTATAGTACCGAAAAATAGCTCATTAAGTTACGGTGCATTCACCGCAACTCCTTTAGTCTATTGCGAGCGACCGAGAGAAACAGTTGACGCGCCGCGAAGGTTGGTTGTGACACAATTTTAATTTTGAACAGCTCGTCTATGTGATTGAAGTCATTGCAATACACCCTGTATTATACACTACAACTACAGCCGAAACAATAAAACCAAAAAGTCAAATTCAGCTAAGTTTTATTATATCTGATTCTGCGAATTCGAATGCGGAAATCTCGAACATTCTTTCCACAATAATCCTCTACATTTTCAAACAATTTCGCTACCATGGATAAAAAGTGTTGCTGCGCAGAGCTTCACAACAAAAGATTATGCTTTAATCCCGCATTTGGTTTAAGGTCGCGAAATGAAAAATGAGCAACAAAAGACTTATCTTAGAGGCACCAAAATACTTGAACAAAGAGCGAAGAACGGACAATTAACTGATTACATTCCAGTTTGACGAATTGTGAACAATGACTTCAATTACATAGACGAGCTGTTCAAAACTAAAATTGTGTCACAACCAACCTTCGCGGCGCAACAAGCGGCGCATCAACTGTTTTTCTCGGTCACTTGCAATAGACTAAAAAAGTTGCGGTGCCTGCACCGTAACGTAACGGACTGCCGAACATACGAAATCATTTTTGGACAAGCTCAAGCGGAGACGCTTCGTGCTTGTGATGATTGAAAAAATAAGAAATCGCTTTGTTTGTGGTAAAACTGATTACTCCAGTAAGATAAGATCTTATTTTAAGAAAACCTAAGCTCATATTAAACATTACGGAGAACTCTCAGCAAGTTAACTAGAAACCTGTTTCTCGATGTGATTGAATTCCATGACATCTTGGTATTGTTGTTTCCAGGCAATACTTAGTAAAGTTTTGTTTCAAGATTATTAATTCAATCGCCATCGCCCTACGATTTTACTCTGAAGTCAGATCAGTACCTACTGGATTGTCTCTACAATCCAACTGGAAATACTTCTTCATCTTCATCTGGAAATACCTATGTATTTCCGTAGTAGAAGTAGAACTTGTGCTAAATTACAGTAACTTATTTATTTACTAAATTAAATAATAACATTGTTGTGATCGAACGCCTTTATGATGGGCAGAAAAAACAAAACTCACTGCTTCTCTTGTTCCAGTGGCGATGTACTCAAAAACCTGATGGCTCGTCGAGTGACTACGAACTGTACCATGAACCACATAAAAGGTGTTATTTACAGGTAAATAAATTCAAATTACGTTGTATTTAACTAAACACCAATTCTCATTTTTTACCCACTATAATTACTAAATGTTAAACGAATTATAATTCATAGATAATTAATTAATTATAATGAACGTTTAAAAAATAACATTTTACCATAATTATAATGATAAATGATTAAGGTGACATGTTTTCTCAACATGAATTAAGATATTGAGAACAAATAGTTTACCTAACCTTTATACAAGTCTTTGGTCTTGTACTAGCGATAATTTAAAGGCGTGATATACACCTAATTTTATAAACAAAAACACACACAAATGTTAGGGTCCATCCCCTTTCCTTTGCGGTTATTTTAGATGAAAAAATCTATTAATTTCTCCGGATCTAAGAGTCCTACAGATATAAAAAAAACGCTGTTCGAAAGCTTAACGAAAGATACTTCGACGCATTCCCGATACAAAGGGTTTTGACAGACTGACAGACGGACAACAAAGTGATCTTATAAGGGTTCTGTCTTTTCCTTAGGTGCGGAACCCTTAAAAATATAGGAAATACCCAAAAGACCAGCTAAATAATCGAAAATTCAACAATGGCAATAAGAATCGCCATTTCGGATTACATTTGCTTTTGACAAAGAGCTTTAATAGAGGTTCTAATCTGAATAATGATAATGAAAGTAAAATGTTTAGTTTAATGTTACCTAATCAATCAGATAATAAATAATCATTTGCTCTGAAAAATACTTGCCAAAACTAAAAAAAATAAAGCTACATTAAAGCATACAATGACAATAAATCCATTTCGTTTGATGACTTATTAGAATGTTCTTATATACACGTTCATAGCAATTTTATATATTTTACAATTTATTACATGTCATGTCCACGGACATAAATAACTCAAAATTTTCCTCTGAACTCCTCTTTTGAACTTTCTAAATAGACTTGAGCCTTATTACAGACAAACTTTCACAAACAAGCATATTTCAAAATAACAGTCACTTCCGGTTGATTGTGTAACAGTTTTTGGCAGGTCTGTACCCTTAACACGAACAGCTATCGAAAACAAAACGCGCGTAAAAGTACTCGACAGAGTAATTATCTATGGGAAATTTCATTTCGCTTTTTAACGGTAGATGGCACAGTACAAATTTCCAATACAAAATTACTCTATCGAATGTTTTTACGCGCGGTTTTTTTTCGATAGCTGATCGTGCTAAGGGTACTAAAGATTATTATGTTTATACATACAGGCGTGCCCGGATTGGCCATATGGGCAAATCGGGCAAATGCCCGATGGGCCGGATGCCCGATGGGCCGGATGCCCGATGGGCCGGATTCCCGATGGGCCGGTGTGGCCGATTTCTTTTGCTATTTAAAATAAACATCGCTATATATCGATTCTGAGCTGAGCTTCTTCGGAAGTCATTGATTAATGATTAACTATTCAATTGTTAAAACTGAAAATGTTTTCCTTTCTCTTGAGAGTGGAGGGCCGACCGTCTCTAAAATGCCCGGGCCGGTTTCGGGTCCCAGTCCGGGCCTGCATACAGATAACTTGAATTTCAAAGTACGTTACACCTACCTACATAATATAATAAATTAATGTTTTTTTCGATCGAAATTATTAAAATCTTTTTTAATTACATTTAAATAAATCTACTCTTGACTCGATAGTTATTCCAATATGTTATTACAAGTTATTATTTGCCCTTAATCATCAAATATTTTAATCGTTTTACAAGAATGTGTTTACTATGAAGCAATGAAAATGATGTTAGTAATACAATATTCACATTAAAAAAACCCGAAAACTTATCGAATCCTACAAAATTAAAAAGTTAAATTGTTTAAGCATATAAACATTTTGGTAAAATAGTAGGTAATCACATTCGATAATTTAATTATTGCTTATTAACGATTTATATAAATATTAAAATGAAAACTGAAATAATTTACATAGAAGTCGTATGTACCTACTTAACTTTTTATTTATTTTTCTACGTAGGTACTGACTACACAAATTAGTGTACTGTATTTTATGGTCTATTGCAGTATATTATTATACATTGTTTATGCCATCAGTTTATCTTCTTTATTCAATAAAGTAATAAATAAAGTAACATAAATTTATTTGCTCAATAAATTATGATTCTGATTCTAATAGTACGAGCAGATTGCCCTTTCTCTATTAAGCTTATTTTTATCATATCGTTTTATTAAGAGATTACATGATCAAGTATTCAGGATAATCTGAAGGTTAAGCTGAACCGTAATGTCGGTATTTGATATAGTAATAAGTTATGAAACTTGATCAAAAATAATAGACTACAATATTGACCACAGTTATAAGTCATCATAATATTGTAATTTTGGGAATTATAATTATAGAGGCGATTTTAATCACAAAATAATAAACCTGTGCAACTGACTGAGCATAAACAATGTATCAGCCATTATCAAAGTGTGCTTCGCGTATCCTTAGGGCTCCGCAGAGCCTCTGTGGGGGCTCCGCGAAAATACTGGTCTAACTAAAGGACTATTACTGGCCTAACTTTATTACGTACTCCCTGTACGTAATAAAGTTATGAGAGCGCGAGTGCGTGATATTTTAGCCATCAACTTTTTTTTAATATTTTAGGGCTCCGTCAATTTCATTTTCCAAAAGGGTTCCGTCAATTTCATTTTCCAAAAGGGTTCCGTCATTAAAAAAGTTTGAGAACCGCTGCTTTACAGAAACTGACGTAAACATTTCGATTAAGTTATGAAACTGTAACAACGTCCGCGTCCCAAC
Source organism: Catoptria pinella (assembly GCA_963556745.1). Taxonomy (NCBI): domain Eukaryota; kingdom Metazoa; phylum Arthropoda; class Insecta; order Lepidoptera; family Crambidae; genus Catoptria; species Catoptria pinella. Next base: position 14,183,138 of record OY750764.1, on the reverse strand, counting down.
TAAAGGGTGAAAATACCCTTCCAAGTTTCTTACGACTTTCTCTTGGTTTAAGACTTCCTGTTGACGTCAATATTTTTATGAATAAAAACTTTTTTATTCATTGATCTCGTTTGTGCATATTAAATTAAGGCATTCATAGAATAAGGGCCTTGGCAATAATACACAGGCAGCATTATTCCACAATCCCTTGTACTTACTAATTATCTAAGCCAATGTTTGTTACACAGATGAACACTCTCCGCTACAATGGCCACGCACAAGGCTCGGGCATACCGCGTGGTATCGAAACTCGCGCGCAGACCACGCAGCTGAGTCACGTGACGCGCTCGTCGCGCCGCACGGCGCCCGCGCACGCGCTGTCCGTGGAGATGCTGCAGCGGCACGGACACATAGACTTTAAGCGCTGATACGCGCCCACAACGTACGCCACACAAAGACAGTTCTGTGCTTGTGCTGTGCAATCTTGCGCACGTGAGCTTAAATAAATATGAATAAGTGAACATTCCAGAACGAGCTTGGGAACAGTATTATTTTTATTTTTTGTTTTTATACATTTTAACTTAAAATATGTCATTTTTTTCTGTAGCTCTTCTACATACTTCACAATATTTTTTTAAAGATTCGTAATAATAGCCACCCGCTGTTGTTTTCGTGACAGGCACTGAGCAAGTAATCACTACCATGGTGACAGGCAGATCTAGGTCCGATGACGTCATCGGACTCCATTCTCTCGCTAGTCTCGTTCGGAAAGGAGGACGCTAAGGGCATGGCGCCGACTCGTGGATGCAAACGTAATAGTGTTTTAAGCAGAATAAGTATCGAAATGAAATCGAAGTGAAATAAAAACTGGTGGTTTTGGTTGATTTCTATAATGGTAATAGGGTAAAAATATTTTTTTTAAAATTTTTTCACATTCATTGTAAAGCTTCCGAACTTGAGTTCTAATTGTTTTGTTTTACTGCTTACTTGAGTTGTGGAATCTTGTGTTATGTCTAAAGAAGATTATTTATATTATCCTGATCAAGACTAACAAAATGCTGTATTTAATTGATATCTGTTGATATCTTTAAAAACGAAAATCACTTATTCCTAACACTTGTGTAAATTACCATTATACAGTTTTCCATATAAGTAAAATAACAACATTTCCCAACGATGTGGTGGTTTTCAGGGTTTACAATTATTTTCCTATGTTGTACCCTATCTATGATAAGATATCTTGATAAGTCTATTACCAAACACCCTGGTTTTTTTTTCAATATTTATGTACTATTTCTGTCTGAAGGGTTAATTACTGTAAATGTTGGACCAATGAGTATAACGAATTAACGACTGCTTGTGTACATAATTAATTACCTATAATAACGAATTTTATGTAAGTATATGTATAATGGCTATACAGTGGATGTTTTTATTGGAAAATAAAACAAGTGGACTGTAAGTAGAATGATGGATGTAATAAGTTTCAATGGCAAACAAGGGACTATTGAGACCATTAAGACGACCTCCGTGGTCGAGTGGCTTTGTGCACCGGTTTTCAAGGTGTCGCCATCTCTGAGGACCCGGGTTCGATCCCCGGTTGGGTCAATTTAGAAAACGAACTATCTATATTGGCGCAGGTCTGGGTGTTTGTGATACCACCGTTGTCTCCGATTTCCATAACACAAGTGCTTTAGCTACTTACTTTGGAATCGGAGCAATATATGTGATGTCAAATATTTATTTATTTATTTATTTATTGAGACGTGATGCGTGGCCGTTCGATCGTGACGAGTGTCGCCGCTCCGCTCCCCGCTCCGCTAGTGTTGCGACGGCTGACCTGTCTGTTCTCGCGTTGGCGCGTGAACAGTGAATGTAATGTATAAAATGCCAAAGATTTTTTATTAAAAAGATAATGTTTTACAAAGCATTGTGTTTATGATAAATCTGCTGTAAAACCATTATTAAAAGCGTTAATGTTTTATGTGTAGATCGGTTTTACACGACTGATTAAATGATGTAATTAGTTATTTGTTTCATTTGGAACTGCAACGCAATCCCGAAAAAGTTGATTTTTTTTTATTGAAATTCAACTTGACGCAATGTCACCATTTCGTTTTTGACCCAAGTGTAATTTTAGTTGTGTGACAGAAACTTGGCATACAGAGTTATTACCATAGACTTTTTTATACTACGGGAATATAATAAGTTTATGGTTATTACTAGATACTCTGCTACACTCCACTATGCTTTATCTATGACTCGACTAACTTGTAGAAAGGTATTATCGGAATCCTCATGGGAAGTGGAATTCCGCGTGCATGGAGCCTCGGGCGGAAGCTAGTTATTTGTTATTAGGTACTATACAGTTTGTCTATGTTTCCGCACTACGAACTGGCCATCACCGTCGTTGCTGGCTGAAGTTAATTTGAATTATTTACTTTAAAAAACAAAAACAGCTTCAAAATAAAATACCTCTAAAAAGCAAGGAATAATATTCAAATTATTAGTTACGCATATCAATATTAATAAAACACGTCTATTGAAGTCGGGAGGGGCGGGAGGACCATCTTTTCTTTTTCTAATTTCTAAAAGCCCCACCCGACTTCATTAGACGTGTTTTATTAATATTGATATGCGTAACTAATAATTTGAATATTATTTCTTGCTTTTTAGAGGTATTTCATTTTGAAGCTGTTTTTGTTTTTAGGTTTTTTGAAGAGGGTTTTTCTGTTTTTTAAAAAAGTTTTTTATTTTCTACTTTTTAGTGGTAGGTATGTACGCGTGTAAATATTTTTTTTTCATATAATATTTTCTATGGTACAACTCCCATAACTCAATTTCCAAATTCACGCTGTTTGTTTTTAAGGAGTTCCGTTCGTAGTCCAAGTCTAGTCCTAAACGTTGTAGACCATAGCTCGGTTTGTTTTGGATTGTCATAAACCTACCACTATCTCAATCACTATACATATCCTATTAGACTTTGAGGAGTTTCTTGTGTATCTTCGAAGTCCAAGGTCCAATACCAATGAAATTAGAATGTGACCACTCTTGAGGTATACCCTCTCAAACAAAAAAAGAATCATCTAAATCGGTTCATAAACAAAGAAGTTATACCTGAAAATCCGTAACAACTCGTGCGATAGTAAGCTAAATAATTGTTATTTTTCAGGATTATGATAAAACTACTAGTCAGATCTCTGTATTTTTTTTATGGGACCACACACTAACTCAAAAAAGAAGAATAATTGAAATCGGTTAACAACTGGTGAAGTTATGTTAAAACATACATAAAAAAAATATAAAAATAGATACAGTCGACTTGACTTCCTTTTTTTGAAGTCGGTTAAAAATAGCTTAGATGTGATTAAGGCTTCCCGCCCACGAGCGCCATGCGTAGGTATGGACGGTCGCTGATATTGATTTTTGAATCGGAGAAAGTGTAAAATCAAAGATTTAAATCTTTGGTGAAAAAGCTAAAAATAAATATTAATTATCGCCTTAAAACGTTATTAAATAATCTACGCCCCCAAACGTCACAGTTCCTGGGTAGGTAAGTGGTGCTACTTAGGTAAGTCAGTGCCTAAATAAACATCTTTGAAACGGCGGCCGCTACTGAGTCAAGAGAAAATTGTTGTTAAAGAAGACTGTCAGGATCTATCAGACACAAAAGGCAAAACAATGCAACCAAGTGAAAATAAACGGATATTGCCTTTATGGTAAACTTGAAATTTCTAGGAAAAGATAAGTATTATACATCGAATATGGAAATCTGGTTACGGGCAGTCTTATTTATTCTGTACTAGCGGACCCGATAGACGTCCTGTCTTAACTATTATTAATATAGCATTGTAGTTTTATTCAACATAAAACAATACTGTTTAAAAGTTTTGACAAAACTAGAGTAAAATGAATAAACTGAGCCTAGTGACTCGGTAGCCCAGCGGTCAGAGCATTGGACTAGATATCCAAAGGTCGCGGGTTCGTTTCCCGTCCGAGAATATGATCTGGTGTGAGTCGTATTTTTTCTAATATATTATTTAGTATTTTATAAAAATAGCATTGTGAATGCTAAAATCTCAAAATTTAAAAATGATAGTGTTGATTATCAAAATCCATACGTAATTACAAAAAAAATGTTATGAAAACATTACAGTAAACATTATTTGCTTGGATAAGTACAAAATTTTTTTTTTCGTAGGGGCCGCGCGGTATGAAATGTGACGTCACTATTCTGATACTTTTGTATGGGGCGTTTTCACGCGGCCTTCATGATGTCAACGTTTAACGTTCAAAGCATCATATCTCAATAAATATTGATCACAGATAAAAAACACTGATATTTCTTTTACAAAGCACTAATTTAATTGATAGAATAAAAAAGAATTTTCAGTACCTACTCAATTTTCCGTTTAAACGCCATCTATTGGGTGGACGTCAAATTAATCACCGGCGTAGTTCTAGAAACTCCCCGTCGACTTTCCACTACTAAATACTTGCCAAAAACTACTAAAGAGTGTGCTCGTTAAGAATTATTCATAACTTTGAATAAAAAATGTGAGTTCATGGTGTCATTGTCACCATCTCTGAGATCCCGGGTTCGATATAGTTCTACTAATATTATAAATGTAAACGTTTGTATGTTTGTTACTTAACCCATCAAGGCCCGGAAAATGAGACACAATAGATATTCCATTGTAATCCCGCCGGATTCGGCCGCTTGGGTGTTGATGAATATCACGTAAAAAAGGCTGAACGGATTTCGATGAAATTTGGCACACAGATAGTTTATACCGGGATTTAAAGCACAAGATAGTTTTTATTACAGTCAAAGGTTCTTTATGGATCATTCGAATGTTGACGTGGACGAAATCGCGGGCGGAAGCTAGTATGAGAATAAATTACATAAAACTGTTTTAAAAATCATTCATCTTTATTTACATATTCGTATATATTTTTTATTACTATATCGGTACTATGTTAATATTTTTAAAGGTATTACGAAAAAAAAAATTTCAGCTGTTTTTATTACAATTTATTCTTCATATTGCGAAGAACTTTATTTATTTGAGTACTCAAATATTCTTTTTGTGCTCATTACATCAGGTCAAACTATATTCTCATATAAAATATATTACTAATTATGAATCAAGTACATAGCTAGTTGAGTTAAATGATAATGTATTTTTAAAGTAATTACAGTTTCAATAAAGTATTTAATTTGTGTGACTATTAATCATTTATTTATTTATTCATTTATTTGCATGATTATGGGTGGATTACAATAAATGTGATGAAGTTGCCCAGCACCCATATTACAAGCTTTGCTTAGTTTGGGGCTAGATGGCGCTGTGAAATTGTATAAGTATAAAAAAAACAATTTTTTAAAATATTATTTGCTTCTAAATTAAATAAAGCTTAACATTGAAACAAAGTAAGGCTCATAATTACGAACAAATTTTTGTAAGGAAGTAATCCTGAAATCGCGAAAGAAAGTCAGCTGTTTCATACATTTTAGCAAAGTTTTCAAAACATTTTGTATGAAACAGATATTATAATATCTGAATGTTATTGGCCCCGGGTTTTCTCGCCCAATCATGCAATAAAAAAGGTTATTGCGTATTGTCTTGGGTATACATACAGGGTATAAATCGAAGTCATTGGTATGTCTAACCGCCATATTGATAACGTTAGGACATAAATTTCTGATCAAAATTCAAGTTGAAAATCACAAAAGTCATAAATAAATAATAAATTACTTATGTTAAAAACATGAAAGTAGCAATATTTTTTTTACGAATTTATCAAAATCGTTCGCATCCATCATCGTTTTGTTAATGAATTCTTGTGATTTTTTTGTTTATTTCACCTTAAATTTTGATTACTTAGATATAAGAATGCCAATGGTTTCGATTTCACCCTGTAAATTAACCAATTGTCGTTGTTTCATATTTATAAAATTTAATTAGAGCTTGTAGAAGATACACAACTATTTTATTTTAGAAACCAAAGAATATAGTGATGACAAATTGCTATTCATATATAATACGTGTATGACGCAAGGCCCCCGGTAACGATCAATTGCGATTGTCAATTTTTCCGTCACTGCCATTGTTAGAGCAATTGACAATCACTTCAATTGCACATGTAAACAAATTTTCGCGTAAATAAGCGTCAATTACGTAAAAATTGTCAATCTCAAATGATCGTTACCGGAGCGCTTTTATTTATTTACATAATTACCTAAACAATAATGAGTTATCTTTTAAAATAAATGAGTCGTTTACATAGCATAGCTATATATTATATATTATATCTACCTATTAATTATAACTTAAATAAGTACTGTTACTTATTTTTGACTAGCTTGGTTGACTAAATTTTGCTTGAGCTTTCATACGCACATTTTTTGTCACACACAGGCACCCATACAATATTTGTAGCAAAATACTTTTTATACAATACTAAATAATATACTAGAAAAAATACAACTTGCACCATATTCTCGGACGGGAATCGAACACGCAACCTTTTGAAATCCGGTGCAATGCTTTTACCGCTGGGCCACCGAGTCACTAGTGGCATCGTCGAATTTCTTCTAGTATATCCCACTTTTAAGATGCAAGCCAGCGTTATTTCATCAATGTGAGGAATTAATAATTGATTAAGATGAAACATCTGGTGCGAGTCGTATTTTTTCTAGTAGGTATATTATTTAGTATTGTATAAAAATAGCATAGTGAATGCTAAAATCTCAAATTTAAAAAATACTTTTGTCAAGCATTATACGACTGAGATTATTCACAATTTGACTTAAAATTTAATAATTACAACAGTATTTCAAATCCTTATTCATTTCTTAGCTGCTAAAATGAGCTTTAATCATAAAACACAATTTGACCCCTTAATTTATATTAAACTATTCTTAATCTTTGGATAAATATACAATTATAGCAAAAAGACAATTTCTTTGTTGATTTCACCATTTATTTAATACCACACCAGCTCTCGGATTGTCTCAAGAATTATCATTCACAGCATCACAGCAAAAATAATCAATTTACCACTTTTATCAACAATTCTTTAAAATATATTTGTGACAATTTAATTGATCACTGTTTTTCCACAATAAAAGACAGAACCAACATACATTTTTCTCACTAGTCTCTAATCTACACTTTTGCTCGCTCCAGAAAGTTCATTTGACCGCATGTTAAGATAAGATCATTTTTCCGAGCTCGGGTAATAGTAGTAGCATGTGGTAAAATAAATTCTGGTTCCCGAAGGTTAATGTAGACTGTCTTTCTCGAATTCGGGGCTATAACCATATAGCCCAAGCAACGACATCAGTTTAGTGCGAAAACGGACAAACACGACTTTGCTCTTGACACAAGATGCCAGCTTTAATTCAATGCACCCGAATTCGGATGAACGATCTAATGTAAACATGCCATTACTTAACTTCAATTCTGTTCAAACATAAGTAAGAGATCGCTTTAAGCTTATTGATTCTCTGTCCAAGTCTAATACGTAATGTAAATTCGTAAATTATATCTTTTCTTTTTACAGAAACCTCGATTACAAGTACTGCGGTTTAGAGTGTCTGTTCCAGCCATTCTCCCTCATAGAGTTTCTATTAACCCTACCATATTGGATGGTAGGATTGCCAGAAGCTCTGGCCAGGTTGTTGCTACTCCTGAATGTGACAGTGGTGCAAGTCCTCATACTAGACGTGTTGGATTTTTGACGCAACCCTTGCATCTGTTGGGAATAAGCTTGCTGTAAGTAGATGAAAAAAAACAGTTATTTGGGATTATTGACGTTAGTTTATTTAAAAAGTAGAAGTTAGAAAATCTACAGGGTTATCAATCTTTTCAAGGTAAGCGGTCTTAAGATATAAAACCGAGTATTCCTTCGCGAACTTAAACCGTAATCTTTGTATATATGGGGATCATAAGCTGAGTGCACTGTGCTTACAGTGAGCGTACAATAACTTGATAAGTACAGTCACATCTAAAAGTATGCAACTTTGTTGTGAATATAATTTGTCATTAATGTCTGTTCAAAAAAGTAATAGCTTTTATAGTGACAAAGTTAACAAACTGTATACATATTTATAGACTTGTCTGTACATATTTGTTTGTCACTGTTACTAAAAATCATGCCCAGCAAGTCAAGTTAAACAGTTGAACTGAGATAACAGCTTTTATTACGTACGTCATAAAGATGGTCTCAAGGTAAACATGGTATAGTTTTAAGTGCCATTGACTGTACATCCGATTACTGACGGTTTTTTCGCGAGTCGAAGAGCAGCTTCACTCCCTCGGTATTCGTTTAGCAGTCTAAACTTTAGACTGTGGACAGTGTAGAGTGTACTACAAGTATTTAAAAAGCTTAATTTCTACAGTGTAGACCAAAGCTTGTTTTTTAAATACTTACTAGAACCTCGTTACTGTATCAGAGAAATAAATACCCGTATTCACAAACATTACTATGAGGTCACATTACAGATGCACAGTGTCCCAAATACCAATCCCACGTAATAAGTAAAACAAACTAACCAATCACAGAGCTCTATTTCAACGTGGTGTATTTGTATCGGCATGGGTCGTTTGAAAATTGTTCTTAAATATGGGTGGCAGTTACCTACGGTCCGCAAATGAATACCCGGCTTTAGGAAAACAAGGTTTGTATTAAAAATTGAAACAATCAGGTCTGAAATCAAACTTTCATCAAACATTACAGTTAAATTGGAAACCAATAATAGTAGATTATGCATTAAGGGCTTAAAGTAGTGTATTGTGTCCCGGGCGCTATTATTGAACCCCGAGTACGAGGGATTCTATGGTTAACTCCCGAGCGGAGCGAGGGAGTTAAGGCTAGAATCCTGAGTACGAGGTGTTCAAGATCGCCCATGACAAATACACATTTAAGCCCGCGATGCATACTCTACTTTTTATACTTTCTGCGAGGCAATTGAAACCAATGACTGTTATAAAGAAAGTACTTAAGTAATTATTTAAAGTTAGAATAATAAAATATGAAAAATAAAGAATATTTATTGAAAATTAAAAGTTATGTTAGAAACATTACACCAATTGTGCAACGACAAAGTTACATTCTTTGGTACATTTATAGTTGGGTTAGAGTTTATGTTTTTGTCGTCTATTCTGTAGTGGTCAGTTCGACATTCAAATAAATCCTTCTTGGTGCGCGGGTGAAAATGAATTTCGTAAAAAGTTTTCATGATAACATACAGCCTAACTGAGAATAAGATCTCATTGCACCTAAACTTTTTTGAAACCAACATCGATCAAGCACGACTACAAGGGTTGCATTCCAAATTCAAATCACATTATTCCCCATGGGAAAAATGACTTACTTTAGGAAAGGTTTGCATGACACATAATATGCCATTGACGAGCAGGTAGTATAAAAAATATATATATATATACGTAAAATATTAATAATAGAAACGAAGCTCAACCTAAATGGATTACTATAAATACAAGCAATAATAATCTTAATAAAATTAAGGTACATAAAATAAAGAAGGGGAATGTAAATTGTTTGTCAACATTTCAAGTATTTTAATTCTTTGATTTTTTGTAGCTTAATATTCTGTTTTATTTTTAAATACATTGATGCCTTGTATAAAACTATTAGCTAGGCAACAACTGACGCGCAACATGTTTCACTAAACATTAGTGCGCAAAGTCGCGCAATATCGCGCAGACGTCCTAGATGGTGCGCAAGAAAGTTGCGCGATGTCGCTCAACCACAACATAGGGTAGGTAAACAAAAATCTTCCGTGAAGACACCCGTATTCACAACATTACTATGAGGTTTCACAGTGCCCACCGAGACGCACAGCCACGTCTCAAATACCAATCGTGATGAGTTGATTTGCGCGTCAAATGTTGCCTTGTAAATACAAGATAAATAAAAATTGTTGGCAAACATCATTCGTTCGATCTGCGTGACTTACATGGAAATGAGTACTAGAGTTTATGTTACCGGGGTCGTGGCAGACGAGCTTGCGCAGCGACCGCCGGAAGTTGCGCGTCATCAGGCAGTACACTATAGGGTTGATTGCTGAGTTTGCGTGCCCTGGAAATGTCAAAATCATCATTATTGTGTGCTATTTGGAGGGTTAACGAATTATTATAAGTAATCTTAACAACCCGTCCAGTGCAGGAAGTAAGTCTCTCGCGTGTAGGGCTGCCGTCCATCCGTGTTTCCCCGGATTTGTCTTAGTTTGTACGGCGTCCGGGGAGCGTCCGGGCGGGGTTCTTAAATGGTGTCCGGGTTAAATCCGGACACTATTTGTGTTAGGGGCAAGGGTGTTAGGTTTTTAATTAGTTTTTTTCAAGCGTGTCCGGGTAAAATTCTTTATCAAAAATAAAACTTTTAATTTCACGGATAGCGTTGTTTAAAATTCTTTATTACACTCAAATGACTGGGGTTCTTGAAACTTTTGTCCGGGTTCCGTAATTTACCTAGGTGATGGCATGCCTACTCCCGTGGAATAAATATTAACATGACTTCTGTACCAAAGATATAATGCTAAATAGTGTGTTTTTAGCATTTCGTACCCGAGGGGGCCAAACGGAGCCCTATTGCTGTCACTCATGTTTCCGTCTGTCCATCATCTGTCACAAAGCACTAGCAGCTGAACTTCATATTTACACCAAATAAAAAATATATTTTCAAATAATTTTGAGGGGGCTCCCATACATGTGAAGGAGGACGTAAAAAAATATTTTTTTAGCAAAAAGTGTGGGGTAACATTATTTTGAAATCGTTACGTAGACATAGACTGTATTTTTATTTTACAAAGTATTAGAAAACAAAGGCCATAGCCAAAGTCAGTTTTATTCCAAAATTTTGTTCCGAAATATTTTGTTAACTTCCCATTGACCTATGAACTCAGGTGATAATGTTTATTATTACGTATATTTTACTAACAACTACCAAAATATTGTACAGTCCGACACGCACTTGGATGGTTTTTATTTTAATAACTCTTTGCTAGGTATTATTGACTTCTTTGGTCACCTTGGTGATGGAAATCGTTTTACCGATTTCCATAAAACGCCTTTGCAAGTTTAAGGCTCTCCTCCACTCTCCAATCAGATAAGCAAGTGCTCGCTGAATAGAACCAAGACATTAATGAAAGTAATGTCTGGAAACGATAATACATATTTGTAAATATCGTTCCTTCTGATAAAGCTGATAAGTTTTTTGCGCCCATTTTTCTTGTCAGCTAAAAGACGTCATAATGAGAGGGAGGGTAAAAGAATTGACGATTTAAAAATGCTTATTATGTGAGCTTATTTGAATAAAGAAATTCTTCAATTTCAATTATTATAAATTTACCTAATAAGAGCGTGTAAGGTAACAGGGAAGCCACAGACTCCACCATTACAGCGTTGATGTCGACCAATAGCAGTAGAATGTTGTACGGCAGCCAGCAGAGGGCGAACAGCACTGCTAATAGCAACAGGATCCAAGCCACCCTCTTCCTTTCTCGGACTAGGCGGATTCGCTGAAAGAGGCAAAGAACAATCGTGAGACCAAAGGATTCGGGAGTTTTAAATTTACACGTTTTAAGTCAGAATCTGCCGCAAGACAGCATGCCTATATATCGCAACCGAGCGTCTTTTGTTTTTTCGTACTGCGTTAGCAGTCCGGCGCACGTCAGTTCAGTTGCTCTAGAGTGAAAACTCAAAACGTCCCTATTTTTCAAATTATGCAGCACATTCACAGTGAAAATGAGTAGTGAAGAGCGCTCGACGCCAGCCGAATAATCGTCGAAGGATGTCAAAAATAGGGCCTCAAAGAGTTATCCAAGGGTTGGCCACGCATGATAGCACTCACTGTATTTTGTTCGATCTAGTAAATGAGCGACGGAAAAGAAAGATGTTGTTCAACATGTACGAGATCCGAAGTGACAGACCTTTTAACCTCATAAAAAGTAGTTTTCAGCAATACGTAGAAAATATTTTGCGAATAGCTTGCTGGTAAGGAGGTATTAAAATTTTTGCATGTCCTATATAAAATATATTTACGATTATTGTATTGGATTCATTTAACAAGCAGATTGCACAAGCAAGAGTATGTATTAATTTTATTTTAATATCAGTTATATTTCACCGCGCGGTAGTTACGTAACAATACTCCTAAGTTTACTGTTTTTTAACTTTTGTCTTTAATTTAAATCAAAAAGTAAATTACGAAGATTTATTGGAATAGCAATAAAACTAATGAATGCTTAATTATAAGCTAAATTAATTAACATGTTTGCACAGCACGAAATATTTCCCAATAAACTGCGGGCCCTTAGGTGAAAAGCCCTTAACCATATTTTCCGCGTAAATCCAAGTAATTAGTGAAGAATTAATTATCCTCAGAAGGTAGGCAAAGATGCCTCGTGTGAAGGTAGCTTTAGCTCGTTAGCTTCGAGGCTCTCTTAAAACTCCTCTGAAAAGAAAATTAATTCATTATTTTATGTAGACCATCATTAAAAGATATTTGTCGCGGAAATAAAACGGTTCACCGCCTTTTCAAGATATTTAATCGCAATGCAATTTTATACGCACACCATAAGGTACAAACAGTCAGTAACAAACAACCGTTGCTTAGAAACTTACAGAATATACACTTCTAAAACTTTCGCGCGTACAGTTCATTAGAAATAAAACACTTTTTACGGATTACAGCGCGTATATTATTAATTCAGGTGTTGTTTTAGACTACCTTTCCAGGGGCCGTGGTCACGGGAGGACTGTGTCGAAACGTCGGGAATTCTAAAAACCAATAAATACAAACTAAATAATTCTAAAACAACACCTGACTTAATAATATACGCGCTGTAATCCGTAAAAAGTGTTTTATTTCTAACTTACAGAATACAGAACAAAGCCAATGGCCACAGCCCAAATAACCATCACAATATTTTTGACTAACCTGACAGATTCTAAGTAATAAATCTCTTAAGACAAATTAAGTTTCGGCCATTACATTTTTATTTATTTATTATTGTTTTCATTCTTTCGTATTTTAAACAATGCATTGCTTTCTTTAGCATTTTCATACATTTCTTCAAATATGAAATTAAAATATAAATAATACAAAATCTTAGGTCATACTGTGTTAACATTTTGCAATTAATAACGATAACTTTATCGTTCATTAGGTAACAAGTCATAAATTGTAATGTTTTGAACAATTCGTGATTTACGACCTTTGTTTCAAAGAATAAATCATGGTGAAATCGCAAACACCAAACTACGACAGTTACTAAAGTAATAATATTTTGCAAATAGTCAAGTGTAAAAACCTGTAGGTACTTCATTTATATTATATCAACTTTTGAGTGTTTTATTTTTAAATTTTCTATAAATCACATCGGTACTTTACATTTTACACACAAAGGTGTGGGGGCGTAGATATTAATCAAAGAGATATTTAGTTTAATCTCACGGTTTTAATATTAAGTATAATTTTATATTTATAACTTAATATTAAAATCAAAACAGGCGACTGTCTACGCACGGCTCTTTAAAATAAATATGGATAAGATTTTATAACAAATGTTATATAGAACAAACTGTTAGTCTGTGTTATAGACCGAAACCTACACTATAATGTCCACTTTGTATAGCAAAATATTCAATCAAAAGAACTCAAATTTCATCGATAGTAACAGAAATTCGAAACATTTGATAACTAGCGACCGCTTGTGACATCATTTGCGTGGTTAGTTAAGTATTTTTCTATCCCTTGGGAACTTTTTTTTTTGATAAAAAGTATCCTATGTGTTTTTCTGTACCCCAGACAACTTGTATGCAAAATTTGACGATGAATCGGTTGAGTGGTTGAAGGCGTGAAAGCGTAACAAACAAACTAAGGTACACACGACGGCACCTCAGACTATACATGTTGACCTTGAGATCGCCTTTATGCCCTACGTAATAAAAGCTGTTTTCGCAGTTTAACTGTAACCTGACGTGCCGTCGTGTGTACTTGCGCATTTATAATATTAAGAGCCTGTTTCACAATGTAAAAGTAAGTTCTGAGTAGCTTACTTGACAGATGATTTGATATTTCCATATGTATCACAACTGTCAAATCATCTGTCAAGTAAGCTACTCAGAACCATAGACTGTTTATGCTCAGAACTTAAAGACATAAAGTATTACTGTTAACTTAAGGGAAACCTATTATTAAGATAAGTAATATTAGAAAAAATACTAGAAAAAATACTAGAAAAAATCGACTCACCCGTAGCACCTCAGACGGGACTCGAACCCACACCCTTGGGAATCCGGCCCAATGCACTGACCAATTATGCTACCGAGTCGCTAGTGGGAGCGGCGAAATTTTCTAGTACTTTTTACTTCTTTGCTGCAAGCCAGCGCAATTTCATCAATGTGAGGAAATACCCCCACATTCGAAAGAAACATCTTTCCAGATGTTTTGACAATCGATAAAGATGAAACAGCTTTATAATTATTAAATTTTAGATTTTTCGCATTCACATTGCTATTTTTATATAAAGATAAGTAATATTTGAAAAAATACTAGAAAAAATCGACTCACCTATTATTGGCTATACTAACTAACATGTACCTAATGTTAAGTAATTATATTAATACGCTGTTGGTTTTCTAAATAAAGTAAAATAAAATAAAAATAACTTACTTTTACATTGTGAAACAGGCCCTAAGTAAGGAAAGATTTTTGTATTAATTTGAAAAGTCGACGATGAGATTTAACTGAAATGTTTGGGATTTTAGAGGCTTCTCAGTTAATTGAAAGCCATCGGAATGTCGTTAAACTCGATTTGTTTACTCTTGAACCTACCTACTTGTCCTTTTGTTTTTTCTTTGCTACAGTTAATTTTTCTTCATCTTCAAAAGATTGTTGGAGAAAATTGAAAACAATCTTGTGAAATTTTGCTTATTGTAATTCATTAAAAAAAATTGAAGTTTAAATGTTATTTTTTCATTAATAAAGCATGTTTTTCCTTATTGACAAGCAATTTGGTACCTACTTTATGTAAGTTATTAAAAATCTTCCCCTATCTCAAAAACTCAGTCCCCTTTTAATTTATTCAAATAAAATAATGAAAAACTATAAACGGAACAAGAAAAAAGCGAACAGACAATACAACAAGACAAAAAAGTTCCAATCTCAGTACATCAAATCCAATGAATAAAATGTTAACTAATTTAACTATGTACAGCAGAAGTGACAGACTTCAGAGCGCTTGTGGTACAAAACGACCTGTAAAATTTTACTGTTTGCCATTTATTCTCGAGTGAAGTTGCAGTGGATCACTGTCTATTGTCAATCAAAGGGTGTTCCGATATAAGCTCAATGATCGAGCATCGCATTGTATTAGCAAATTGTCAATATCCATACCAAATTCAAAATTCCCGCCTAAAGCCCGCCACATACAATGCGATTAATTTAACAATGTACAACAGAAGTGACTTCAGAGTGCTATCGGTACAAAATGACGTATTTTAATCTGTAAAATGTATTCTTTACCATACATTATTGAGTGAAATTGCAGCGGATCACTGTTAATGGTCAATTTAATTGCATTGTACAGACGGAATCTGCAGGCCTGTTACATAAAAATAATCGCGAAAAGTTGACGATGTTCGTGCCACTCCGTGACACTATTAATTGACGAATAAGGTTCAATATCAAGTAAATTGAACGACGAATTGTATCTGATTATCGCGATTATTTTTATGTAGTAGGCCTGCAGATTCGGAATTCCGAAATGGAATATCGATAATGTTTTAAAATTTTGAATAGGTTTGTATAGATTTACTGCGTTCGGTTCGGAATGATTCCGTTTCGGAATTCCGAATCAAAAGAGTGAAGTTGTAGCATATCACTATCTATTGACAATTTAATCGCATTGTAAGTGGCGGGCCTAAGTTGGTAACTCAGCCAGCAAGTTTCGGAACTCCCGGGCATTCACGCTATACTGAACGCTGATTGGCTCCCGCGACAGTGCAAAAATGGCCTCGCTTCGCGCCGCGGCGAGTCAAACCTATTTTTTTTAAATCGAATTTAATAGGTACTCAAATACGCGATATTTCCTTTTGCAATTTGAAAAAGAGTGTTCAGTGCATGAGTGTGATGTTTTTCTTGTCAAACCACAAGTGAAATTCTACTTTGATTTCGTGTCTATAAAAAGTGTTCAATGCGTGTGTAAATAACACAAGTGAACTTTTGTTGCTATAGCCAAGCAGTGGGACCAGAATACAGTGGTGCAGATAACTAAGGTAAGGTGGATATTTTACTTGCATTGACCGTTTGTTTTCAAATCAATAATCATTTTCACACGACATCAATAATTATCATCAAAGACTGAGTCTTATCTTGTTAATTTGGGTCTTTAAGTGACGACGTCGAGTGTCGTCACGGAGTACAGAAAACAACACAACATCACAGAATAGATATAAGTACTACCGTAACAACATGTGAACATAATTATGAAACAACTGAAAAATGCCGTTTCATGTTCACTTATTGACGCTGTTAGTAAAATTCGTAAAATGTAGTAAAAAAAAATACAAGATATACAATTTACTATGCTAACTAAATTTAATTTACTACTTATTTGACTTTCTTCATAAAAATTTATTGCTAGTTGTATTAACGTTTTAAAGTATTAGCGCGTAGTCGAAATCTTCTGGTTCCTAAGACCTTGTCCAGAAAGGGCGAATTCGCCGCGATTTGACACGCGATTTTGGTTACACTGCTGTTAATATTGCACATGTTGCTGACGTCGCTGGTCCTAAGCGAGCATTGTATAGCGAAACGCGTCTAATACGCGCGTAGCTCTGGACAGGGTCTAAGTTGACCACGAAACCGAGGCAATCACGGTCTATCCATTTGGCAATCTTCCAAACGACTGATATAAGTCAAAGGTGCCAAATATTGTACCTATCATATATCATTAAGGATAAATAGTTACTGCCTTTTAGATCGTAAAAATTGGTGAAAGTGAGATACATTGCTCTCTTGTCATTTTTCATGTCTCTGACAAAAACAGTTTGTGTGTCTGACACGTTTGACTTGCAGCGATGTAATAAGTAATAAACCTTTTTTACACAATAAACTACTTGGCTGTACTCAAAAACCACTGTTATTTTGTTGCGTGTAGGAACTCCTTGGCAACTGTTAAAGTACTTTAAGTTACAAACTGACTTCATCTGAGATTGTCTGTACGAAATGTCTATGCGTGCATGGAAAATATCGATTCGTTTGGAACGGTGCTTCTCTCTTTTATATTTTGTGGTAGTTTTGGAAACTTATAAAAAATCAAATACCTGTTGACTGTTTGCGCTTCCCTCCGTCTGGTCAAATGGGGGCAGCACCGAGCACAAGCGGCGACCCATCAACGAATACGACACTACCACTATTGAACCTGAAATCATTAAAATGAGAAAATTCACTGGTATCTACTTCCTTTGAAGATTTTTTAAAAGTAGAAATAAGTCATAATGTGAACATTTCGATCAAAGCGTGAACACGTGCAACGCCTTACGAATTCTCATGTCTCAATTTCTTTGCTTTAATGCTCCAATTGCAGTGGTAATAAACATTACTGTCATGACGCAGCCACTCATTCGCGCGAGTGGTGAGGCGAATAGCGAGCACGAATGCGTAATCAAGGTATAGCTCAAACATTAGGTATTAGGTTATCTTTATTCGCCTCGCTAATCGCGCGAATGTGTCGTCGCGCCATCAGGCACAGCAAGAGAAAATAAAGTATTTTTTGATAGTGGAGTCAGAATAACTAGCTTTAACTGAACTTTTTAATGAATTAAACACATTACATCCCTACAAATAATTTAGTCATACTGATAGTGTTATACTTAATTTAAATTTTGGTAGGCCTAGAGATATGTTGGACCTAAGATTTCACAGCAATCGAAATTTATGCTATAGTCGATAGTTTTTAATCAATGCAAGAGACATTTTTTGTACCTTTTATTTTATCCTAATAACTATGTAATATAATCACAGGAGGTTCTAATTTTCGTGAGAATAAGAGAAAAAGTTGGGCTAAAGTTATTCATGTTAAAATAATTGAACATAACTGCAAATATTTGAAATTTTGAGATTTAAGCATTCACAATGCTATTTTTATATAATACTAAATAATATACTAGAAAAAATAGGACTCGCACCAGATCATGTTCTCGGACGGGAATCGAACCGAAAAGTGACTCGGTAGCTCAGCGGTCAGAGCATTGGACCGGATATCCAAAGGTCGGGGGTTTGATTCCCGTCCGAGAACATGATCTGGTGCGAGTCCTATTTTTTCTAGTATATTATTTAGTATTATAACTGCAAATATTTAAATGCCCAGCGTTTTTTAATCAGTAAAACAAAATATTGGTTTTTGAAATCAATCACTCCACTGGATGTATAAATTATCAGACGGAATTGAAAATGCTGTTTCGATTTCTGTTTTTCAATCTCTTATTTGCATTATTTAGCCGTCGAATGTTCGGTTAAATTTAAACATTTTTTAAATTTCAACAGATACAGGTTTTTTCTAGACTATGACATAATTAATGGGTAAGCTTTAATAATAACTTATACATGTTTTATAATTTATTTTGTCTAGATTTCGATTTTAGGAAACTTTCCCTTGTTATTCATTGTTAAAGTGATAAAACTATAGTTATTGTGATCGTAAATAAAAACTATACTTTAGTCTTTAGTTAGACTAAGCGAAAATTAAATAACAATCTATCGACTGGGTTATGAAACCCATCAATCTAATTTAATGACAGGTGACTTAATGAAAAAAAGAATAACGTGAAAACCTTCAGAGAAGGCCTTTGTCAAAAGACAAGCTGTTGGAAGGAAAACCAGTTGCCGAGAGTACTTTTTTTATAACTTTGTAAAACAGGCGTTATTCTCATACAAATTAATATGCTCACTTCTCAGTATCAGAAATAAAAAGGTTGTGAATCTTCGCAATGATTGGTATGTTATAGACTAGTCAGGCCTCACCTTTCGAAAAATAACGTCAAATAAGTGTGACACATCTAAATTTTGACAAAAATGCAGTAAAGCAATGCATAACTTTAATTTAACACAAAATTGGTTTTAACTTCTCTCTTTTTGTGGCTGTAAATTGAATATGTTTGTATGAAAATAACGGTGTTGCTTCAATTTACTAACAATTTATATAAAACAAAATGAATTAAATCTCTTTAAGAAAACTATTTACAAGCAAAAATTTGAAACCACTGAATAAATTTTCAGCTTCCTCAATTTATTTTAAAAAAAAACCGTCCTCATATTTTGATCCTAGAATAAATTGGGAGCGGAGAGTTTGCCTCAATCATGCAAATTAACTAAACCTCGAAAGACCACATTTAATGGATAATTACGATATCATTTTAAATCCTTAACTAATTACTTTTGTACTTGATAGATTGTGTAAACGTCCGTCTTCACCGAGTTGCTTCAACTTTCGATTCAAATTTCAAGTCAATTTGCGTCAAACGCATGTAATATTGCCTCTAAGCCGTGCGCTTTTACTTTCGACTTTCAGTTCAACATGCGCATGCAATAATAATTGCTTTCAAACTATGCGCTTCCACATTCAACTTTCTACCTTACTTGACGTTTTTTGAGAAGATAGGGCATGCACTATTCAATAGGGCATGCCCTATCTTCTCAAAAAATAGGGCCTATTCCATTTCCTGAGGCACGAAATTGACTTATGTATTGAAAGCGCAAGAGGAAAGCGAAAACACATGATCAGCGTGCGCTATTAAATGCCTTGAGGTATGCGTCAGATGAAAGTTAAAGGAAACGGGGAAACGATCGTATGAAAACACACCTTAAGACTTTGTATTGTTTGAAAAGAATCATCAAATAACTAAAAAACATCGCTGCTTGTTTTTCCATTAGCATTATGAACAGTTTTAATAAAAATATTTTATTAACAACTATAAAGGTTTTATGAAGAAATAAAATAGTGGCCGAACTATTTTTTAATTAATTTACTAGGTAACCCGGATAACATAGCATAATTTATAGATAACATAACATGTCCAAACTTTAGGAATATGCAAAACAAAAGCTTATTAAAACAAATAATTATAACCCCTCTTTTTGAGTTTATCTGATAATATTTATAGCCAATTATTATCATGTCCAGGCATTCTTAAGTAAATCGCTTACCAATGAACATCAAGGTGTCGCCATTTCTGAGGTCCCGGGTTCGATCCCAGGTTGGGTCAATTTAGAAAACGAACTTTTCTATATTGGCTCAGGTCTGGGTGTTTGTAATACCACCGTTGTCTCTGATTTCCATTACACAAGTGTTTTAGCTACTTACTTTGGAATCGGAGCAATGTATGTGATGTTGTCATATATTTATATTTTAAATTAAAAAAAAACATTTTTATATAAAAAAAGGGGTACTATACAAGTACCCCTTTTTTATATAAAAATGTTTAGATACTAAAAATGTTTAATGTAGTAGATACATTTTTCTCAAATATGGCGACATCAAAATCATTTAATTTACCACATCTACCAGTAATAGTTTATTCAAGTTAATAAAGAGAAGCGGCACTTCATTGTTTCGGCGGCATGTTTGATCTCATATTTGATTTTGTGTCAGATAAGACAGTTTATTGACACTCGAGGAAATCAAATTTCCCGCCATGTAATAAAAATCACATTTAATCCGTTCAGAACATCGGTGTTATTACCGTTTCGTGTTTTATTGAATTCTGGGAATTTTTCTTTGTATTTTTTTCTATATTTATTTGTTGTACCTTACGAAATTTACACGGAGACACTTCAATCTTGAAATTAACCCTGTGTTTACAAACAAGAAAAAACACAGGTTTTTTGGTGTTCATTAACACCAAAGTCAATTTATCAAAAAAAAAATGTTTTTCATACCCTATTAATTCTTATACTAAACAGCTTAACTTTATGAAAAGAGAAATATATGAAGCTTACCCGCAAAAGCGGGAGTAAGCTACATATATTTCTCTTTTCACTTGGTTTGGGACTTCTGCCAAGTAATGCCTGATTCAATCAAAAAGCTTAACTTTAGCTGTTTCCAAAGTTGATCAAAAGCATGTTTTAAATCTAACTGACCTTTTCCAATGTTAAATAACTATGATACAGTAGGTTGATAATTTATTGATTCAATTGATAAAATAAATAAATAAATAATTATTTGACAACATCACATACATTGCTCCGATTCCAAAGTAAGTAGCTAAAGCACTTGTGTTATAGAAATCGGAGACAACGGTGGTATCACAAACACGCAGACCTGAGCTAATGTAGAAAAGTTAGTTTTTCTAGATTGACCCAACCGGGGATCGCACCCGGGACCTCAGAGATGTCGCCATCTCGATGTCGACCTTGAAAACCGGTTTACAAAGCCACTCGACCACGGAGGTCGTTAATATCTGAATTTTGATTTTATGATTCTATGATATGAGCTATTTTGTTACTTTTTATTGCTTTTTCCAACTTCATCGTCTAATGACATCGCCATTTTAACACGTTTTTTTACGATTAAGTAGGTTTTTCATTTTTTAGGGTTTTAAAAAATCCCATAACATGAGTTTCAAATTAATAAGAATTGTAGAAAAATCTCTTACCTGGAACTGCGTAGACCAGAATAAAGCTTGCGATTCCAAACAGTTCTTTTCTCATGGACCCTGTCCACTTCTCTGTACAAAACTCAATGGTTCTTTCCTCCCAGACCTGGAAAAAAGGTTAGCTTAAGATAAAATATTGTTTGACAAATTTTGTTGTCTGAACTTCCACAATATGACATCAGCCATTTTTAATGTCTACACTGCTGGGGCACAGGCTTTCCTTATGGGTGGATGAGAAGGATAGGCCATAACCCACCACGCAGATCCAATGCGGATTGGTGGGTATAAACAACTGCAAATGCAGCCGGGACCAACGGCTCAACGTGCTTTCCGAAGCACGAAGAACTCGAGCTAATAAATGTTTGGTCACCCTTCCCATGACCGACCCTTGCAAAAGTTGCTTAAACTCCGCGATTGCAGGGCCAGGCGCTAAACAACTGCGCCACCGAGTTTCTCCACACACGCCACTATATATTAGAGGCTATTTTTACAAGTCACAGATATCGCTTATCTTCTGGTTCTACTCTAGTTAAATCTATAAACTTATCTATCAAATAAGCTCTACAGAGTTTATCCAGAACTCTCAAAACTCGCCCTTAACCTGTATAATAATACAGTATATCCCTTACTACGATGCTACGGTCACTCGTAGCAATTTCTCGTAGCATGTAGCATCACTAGTTTATACCCACTACGACCTGAATTTGAGGACAGGTAATTTCTCTATCCCTCGAGAACGGTACTTTGGTACCATGTCCTTTTCTGTACTCCTGACAATGTGTATTCAAAATATTAAGATGATTATTAAGATGATTGGTTGAGTGCTTATAAAGTGACATCGTAAAAACAAACAAAAATACTATGTAGGTTATTCTGTAACCTTATTTATTAGACGTTTAAGGTAATTATGAATAAATAGATAGATAGATAGATAAGAAGTTTATTTGCTAAAACACACACATTCATACAAATAAAAATGCTTACATTGAATTGATGACTAAAATAAAAAAAACAAACAAAATTGACATTTAGGTACACATAACATAACAAAAGAGACTCAGAAGAAGGCATGCATGTGTGTGCAGCAGCAAGAAGGGTCTAGGCTCGGTGTCAGCAAAACACCGATTGAATACTCCTACTCAAATATTTATTCAATAAATGAAAAAACCTGAGTCTTTAGCTTTGCTTTTATTTGGGGCTAGATGGCGCTGTGTGAAATTGTCCAAGCAGTTATTATTATTTAGGTAGGGTTTAAGATTAAAAAGTTAAAATTGAACAAACACAGAACTCAGCTGCTGATGTTCATGAGCAGTTACATGGAAGGTAGCGTGATAAAATACCAGCACATAACAATTCTAAACTATCAGCCTTTTGCTAAATTGAGAAATTGAAGTTGAGCACTACTTAAATGATACTCATGCATACAAAAATAGTGCTTAAAACGTTACAGTGCACATCTTCTATTTCTCAATTCAGAAACCGACCGCATGTCCTACATTGTTAACCTCAACTTTAACTGTCTTAATTAAATGTTGGAAAACATCCTTCACTGGTTTACAAAATACTTTACTCAATTAACCCCCGATTTCTGAGGTACTGTAACGGAGGTTTAACTTTATCGCAAAGGTCCACATTATCTGGTTTAAAGTAATAAAATTAACTTTAAATCAGATAATGTGGACCCCTTCGATAAAGTTAAACCTTCGATAAACCACTGATAAGTACCTACCTCAGAAACTGGTCTTAAGCGTAATATTGGAATAACCCTTTCATTTACAAACAAATATTTTGGTTGGATATCAGCAAAAAATGTTTTTCCTGGAGTATATTTGTATGCGGATAATCTTTTGAGTATCATTCATTGGACATTGACCCCTCAAAGGGTCGTATTATTTTGTAGGAATGTTGGAATGGATGGAATATAACTTAATATATTATAATAATATATTACTAAAAATATTATGATATAAACTCTTATTAAATTTCTTTTCATTTAAGATGTGGATCATCAGTTAATTGCATTTCAATCTAATTGACACTCTTTATACCTCACTGACAGTTAATAAAAAAGTATAGAGTATGGCATGGCAGCCATTACACGTTTGATCGTGATCAGTGAGATTGACTGTGTAACGTGTTCGCGATCTGTCAATCTTATACGTTACACTGTCAACCTGAATCAAAATAAAGACTGTGATCTGGATTGAACGCGTAAATGGCGAGTTATACCCTGAGTACCCCGATCCCCGAAGCCCCCGCCCCGCAAGACCCCAATTGGTTTTTATGTGGATAAAATCAATTGAAAGTCAGTTTATCTTAAAAGTGCCATCAGCAGAAGTAGCTGCCTATGTGTGTAGAAACGTTAGCACTTGAGTTTGTTAAAAATATCAGTTTTATTGACTTTCTTGATAGCTAGGACTTCAAACATTGAAATTCCACGTTGTATCTAAGTATTATCAAACACTCTCAGTTCATAGTCAATATTGAAGCTGATTTCATAAGAAAATCACGATCGCGTGAAATCAGAGCAATCCAGCAAAGAGGTACTACTTGATTGGTCGATCTCAGACGCCATTTGGGCTTCGCTTGAATTTAAATTGAACGTAGTTAAGCCTGAAAATTGTTTCACATTTCCCGAGATAAATCCAGGTAAATTGATTCCTATTGCTATTCACTTAGAGAAGATTCCAGTGAAATATTATTGCCCGCTGTGATGTCCGTTTCAAGCCTTTTAGAATGAAAAATATTTGCTTCGTAACCAATTTAGCGATGGAAAGGGATGCTTAATGCAGAATATTGTTATACTGTGTTAGGTGAGAATTGGACAATGCTTTTGATCTTGTTTCTAACTTTGAAATAGATGAAAGTGCCCAACGCTTACAAATTTCTATTTTCATCTTTTAATGAATTTTAAATAAACTTGTGTAAAGATTAGTCAAATAACAAAACAACAAAAAACAATACAATTATGTTATTCGTAAATTATTATGTGTAGGTGTTTCAAGGAATGGGGTATAATCCGCGCGCGATGAGATTGGGATGGAATCTTGTCAAACTGTCACGTGTTTGTTCGCGGGCCAGCCACAGGGATATTCACAAACACGGTGTCACTCATCCGAGGTGAGAGAACTTTTGCTGCAGCAACTTCAAGTAAGATAACAAACAATTAGAAGAATAATTGAATTAACATTAACTAATTAGTCGTTTTACGATTTACTTTGATAGGTTCCATCCCATTTTCATCGCGTGCGGATTATAATGCGGGCCTTACACTGGCTGGTGACTATAGCCACACGGTGAAAATCGACCATCTAAACGGCAATCCGGCTAGGCCGCAGGTGACTTATATTGCATGTATAATCCGCGCGCGATTAGATTGGGATGGGACCTTGCAAAGTAAATAAAAAAATGACAGTTAAGCAGTCAAGTAAGGCTTGCAAAAAAGTTCTGAATCCATTTAAGTAAAAAGTTTTATCCCTTTTTTCACTCATTATTAATTAATCAATGAAATAATCACACAATAATATATAAATCTTGCATTTAAAATAAAACTCGAGCAGAAATCCACGCGCACAGTTCTACACAACTAGCATTGCGAGCATCTACGCGAGTTTTCCGATGCTACGGCTGGCCGACGGACCGTTTGCGTCTCAGTTCCAAAAGGTAGCATCCCATTCTCATCGCGCGCGGATTATATCAAAGTAGACTTGTAACTGACTTGTGTAAAATCAACCATGCACATTGCTCAGTCACAGACGCAATTCGCTTGCTGCAAATAGGTAGTCAGTTGGTTGGCGCTGCGCTCGCGCACTCTCTTCTGGTCGACATTTGATGCAAAATAAATTGATTTTTATCGACCTGTATAAATGACGAGGCGATTTTTACAAGCGATGCGACTAGTGACTTGCCGCATGTCGAAAATCGACCTGTGTAAATTCCGCATAATCGTTTTGTGTATTGTCTGTTCGTTGTGTGATCAAGCAAAAAGCTCTAACGGATTATGATGGAGGTTAGACAGTTGGATAGCTTAGCATTCAACTTCAAGACTAGTTATATTATAACATATCATCTTATTATATTGTGCAAAAAAACGATAAATATTTTGAGAGCATACGGTTGAAATCAGATACAAAATGAGGCCTTTTTATATTTTTGTTAAAATTTTTCACTGTACTTTAAGGCACACGCAAGATTATAAAGATGTCTTTGCAAAAGTTTTTATTTATAAAAATAAGTTGACGGGAACTTCATTTTTCTTAATTGTTTTTTACTTTTATAAGTATTTGATAAAATATTTCTCACTTACCTATCATGTTGCTGAAGGGATATGGATAAACACAACAACACTTTGACATATAGGTATGTTTTACTGAAAACGGATAACATGAATATAATTTTAACTGTTTCTAAGTGGCGTGTGAGCAAGACACCTGGCTCCGATGGTAAGAAGCATTTCAGCGAGGAACGATCAGCCTTTTCACGGTTGCCTGACAGGATTACAATTTTCGTTATTAGATGTTCGTGACAAATAATATTTTTCTAGTGTCTTTTAATATTTAACGGTGTAGTTTAAATATTGTACATTTAAGTATTCTTATTGAGAATTATTGAACCATAAAATCAAGTAATTCAGTCTACTGCAGAAGACCGCTAGAGTTTGTTTTCTATCTGTTATCTATCTATAGCATGAACTCTGATTAGTTGTAAACTTAGTAATTGAGTGGGTTGTTAGTTTAGGCTGGTTAGTACATGGAAGTCAAAAACTACGAGAAGCTTCAAGAGTGAACTGGATTGTTAGGGTAGCTTTAGATATAAAGTGGGTCTGACATATCTAGAACGTCAGAGATACTTGAAACAAATAAGTCAAGACTTAACCTATCAGTTTGGTTTCTACTCTGACGGCTATACAATATGTTACAAAAATACCCCTAATGCCGAATATGAACTGATAAACTTTAACTATAGGACCAACTCTGAAATCGCGAAAAAAAAAACGATCTGAGAGTTGGTCCCATAGTAAAATTTGTTCAGTTTGATGGTCCCTATATACCATATTCGACATTAGGGGTATTTTTGTAACATGTTGTATCCTGCAATAAATTTTTTTTTTCTGCTTGTTTTGATTCATACAGAGTCACCATGGTCAATGGAGAAATGACATAATATGATGTGTATTTGAAAAAAAAGTACGACAAAATCCTTTTACTGTTTTTAACCCCCGACGCAGCGCAAAGAGGGGTGTTATAAGTTATACATGTTATGTTGTGTGTCTGTACCTACGTATATACGTAGTACCTAAACGGATCAAGCGATTTCAATGTTTTTTTTTTATTGAAAGCTAATCTAATCGAGATGGTTCTTAGCCACGTTTGATGACCTCCGTGGTCGAGTGGCTTTGTACACCGGTTTTCAAGGTGTCGCCATCTCTGAGGTCCCAGGTTCGATCCCCGGTTGGGTCAATTAAGAAAACGAACTTTTCTATATTGGCTCAGGTCTGGGTGTTTGTGATACCACCTTTGTCTCCGATTTCCATTAAAAAGGCCGCATAATTTTTTTTTTATTTATAAATTTGCATGCAGTTTGCTTATAAATTTGCCCAGGGTGTACATTATACTCCTACTACTTTATCTTATTGACTACATTGACAAAACACGCTTCTTACATTATGCGAAACTCGTTTAATGGATTTATAACTTAAATATAACATCTCAAAAGAAATACTTCGCATTTCGGGAAATTTATTTGCATCTATTCCTCACGAGACTTTTATTTTTGTAACCTTGTAACTCAGAAAAATTCTGAGAAGCATCTTTTAAGTATATTATTAGATAATGTTATTGTTTATATTAAGCACAAGATTGTAATATTCATATTTTTATATAGTAGGACTGATCCTCAAGGAAATGAAAATGAAAATCGTCATGGAATTTATATATATATATATATACATTGAATACAGTAACTTTCATTGACAGAAACAGCATCGTTGATTCGAGGATTTTATTTAAATATTAGGAGCTCGGTGGCGCAGTGGTATAGCGTCTGGCTCAGCGATTGCGGAAGTTAAGCAACTATCGCAAGGGTCGTTCATGGGATGGGTGACTAAAAATTTATTATCTCGAGCTCCTCCGTACTTCGGAAGGCACGTTAAGCCGTTGGTCCCTGCTGTATTGGGCCCGCGTGGTGGGTCATGGCCCATCCTCCTTGTCCACCCATTAGGAAGGCCCATGCCCCAGCAGTGGAGACATTAAAAATGGCTGATGGTCATGGTCATGTTCATTATAAAATAAATAAATATAAATATTTGACAACATCACATACATTGCTCCGATTCCAAAGTAAGTAGCTAAAGCACTTGTGTTATGGAAATCAGAGACAACGGTGGTATCACAAACACCCAGACCTGAGCCAATATAGAAAAGTTCGTTTTCTAAATTGACCCAACCGGGGATCAAACCCGGGACCTCAAGAGATGGCGACACCTTGAAAACCGGTGTACAAAGCCACTCAACTGCGGAGGTCGTCAAACTAACCATTTTGAGCAATTATTGAAAGAAAAATCTACATTTATTGTACAATGAATACCTAATGAAAGTTAAAGAAGAAAGTTGAACTTAGTGACGGCTTAAACAGAGATTAATAAGTAACAAAAATGTTAAATAAACTCAAAGTATAGTAAGAAGAAATCAAAATCTATGCGACAATTTACTGAAATAATGACACTGCAATAATACAATTCCCTTACAGTAACAAAATAAAGATACCTTTTATCAATTTAACTGTTTAAAAAGGATCCACCAAATTATGGGATTTGTCGGATCCTCTTTAAACAGTGTGTCATATTTAATTAGAAATTTCGGAACATTTCAACAGCAGCAACATTTGTAGGCACTCTTCATTAATTACAACTGAAATTGTAGGGCGTTTTCATAAAATATTCGTAAATTGCTTGACGGATTATTAAACAGATATTGTAATTCAAATGACAAAACTATATGAAAACTTATTATTATGAAGATTTAGCTGTTCTATAAATTAAGTTGGTACAATTAGTTATGTTGTGATTGTAAAGAAAACAACAAGAACAAATGAAATAATTTTATATTTTTTCTCTTCAGATGTCTTAAGAGAAATAATTTTTGTTATCCTTGTGTGATGAGCGGCGTCGGGAGACGAAATAACACAAGTAAAGTTGATTCTTAACTAAATTCTTTATTGAGAGAAACACAGGGTTTTTTATAGTAATTCCAAATGGGTCAATACGTTAATGTTTTACAATAGCATTTAGCTGACATTTAGCGTGCTTAGAAAAGTATCAGATTACATGTTATATGTTTACTTTAAATAAGAAAATAGAATATTAATTTAAAATAAAAATAATATTAACATTACACGTCATCGATGTCGTGTACCACACTACAAATAGCTCAACTAGAAAAATCGTAAACGTATATTTTGTATTTTCTTAATATCCACAATCTAAAATAAAACTCATTTCCGTGGGTGCGCCGAGAAACATTAACGAAACAGAAGTTCATGAATGGTAAAAGTGTTCATGTTTATTAAAAGCAAAGTTTTGATGAAACGGTTTTTCAACGTTTTTTTAAGTCAAATACATTTCTAGCAGGTACCTAATAAATCGTGTATTTGCGCTCAGTTTGATTGAAGTAAGTATGTTTTGTAAATTGCATACCTATTGAAGGAAGATTGATATCTACCATTATTGAGGATGGATAACTGAAATTATTTCACCGAGGGATAATATACTAGAATAGACACACCGAAGATAATTTTTGCTCACCTAAATTGGAGCGCTACCACCTCAGTCCTATAGTAAATGGACCGCAAATGTAGAATTGCGGTCCAAAAGTTTTCTTCGTAGCATCTGCTCTAGTGCGTATTACACCTCAGTGTCATGAATCCCCACTCTATCCGACTGTAAAAAGGCCAAGAATGACACACCGATCCATTCCTCGTCTTGGCCACATATGGTATTGGCTCTCTCTCAACCGCTGTGACCACCTGATGTGGCGTGAAGATCGTCAGTGCAAGGAGCCACTGCAGCAGCAAGAGGTTGCACGCGCCCTCCTCGACGGCAAAAAAGTCAAGAATGACTCACTAATCCATTCCGCGTCCTGGCCACAAACGTATTGGCTCTCTCGCAACCACTGTTACCATAACCACAAGAGTGGCGTGAAGGTCATCATTGTAAGGAGCCACTGCAACAGCAAGAAGAGGCTGCACGCGCCCTCCTGGATGGCTAAAAGGTCAAAAACGACTCACCGATCCATTCTTCGTCATGGCCACATACGGTACTGGCTCTCTCTCAACCGCTGTGACCACCAGGAGTGGTGTGAAGATCATCAGCGCAAGGAGCCACAGCAGCAGCAGAAGGCTACACGCACCCCGCCGCGACGGCATCCAGGGCTGTCGCAACGATTGCGTGATGGCCAGATACCGGTCTACTGACATCGCTGTGATTGTGAACACGCTTGACGCCACTGCCACACCTGGAACAAGGGTTTTTTAAGATCGGGATAAAAAAGACAAGTAGCTACCTAAAGACAATAAGGCCGGAGATGAAAGTTCAATACCCGGAATTCACAACTAATTAAAAACTGGCTATTTAACCTCTAAAGAATGAAATATTTTTTTTTAATTTATTTGAAATCAATTATAATAATCATTAACTCTACAAGACGGCGTTAATCAAAACAAACCACAATGTCAAGATGTCCTGGGAAACTTGCCGAAAACTCTCTGGTTCTGACGCCCATACTCAAACCTCTATATTCTTCTAAATGGATCATATAGCAACAGTAACTAATGTACCTACTCGATGTTTTTATTGCTAATAAAATGTAATCGGTACTTTTGTAGTAAATAAAATGATATCACCTACAACATAAAGTTCTACTGCTCCGAAAACTTTAGCCAATTATATCTCTGTCACAAACAAATATTGTTTGGTCACAAACAATTATTGTTTGTAACAAGTTTGTAACAGAGATTTATATAATACTAAATAATATACTAGAAAAAATAGGACTCGCACCAGATCATGTCCGCTGAGCTACCGAGTCACTAAGTGACTAAGTGACTCGGTAGCTCAGCGGTCAGAGCATTGGACTGGATATCTAAAGGTCGCGGGTTCGATTCCCGTCCGAGAACATGATCTGGTGCGAGTCCTATTTTTTCTAGTATATTATTTAGTATTATATAAAAATAGCATTGTGAATGCTTAAATCTCAAAATTTCAAATAGAGATTTATACTCGTACTTTATTGCATAGAGATAAGCATATCTTGTCTATTTTAAAAGTCACGAATGTTTATACTTCTTATGACTCTCTTGAGATCTGCAGAAAAACGATCTTCAATGATACACAAGCACCAAGTTTTATTATTCGGTACTTTGCGATTATTGTATTTGTTTGTATGTTTTATTATTTAATTCATCAACGCGCGAGCGGCCGAATGCGGCCGGACATCAATAGAATATCTATTGTTTCTCATTTTCCAGGCCTTGAAGGATTAACATAAACTTTACGCAGTTATTATGATTTCTAAAGACATCTAATCACACGCATGACGTTCCTATTCACGAAACCGTTTATTTAAACAAAGCGAAAGTAAAAAAATGTAGCGAAAGAAACTCAAAAAACACATCGGCTGGACATACGATAATTATAGGATCATAACTGGCCATAATATAGGATCAAAAGAATTTCTTAAAAGCTTGTAAATAGTAAATAAGAAGTATTAATTCATTTTATTTGAGGTCGTCTATCTTTACTTTGGGTCAGCCGGCTGTCTTCACATCGATTGCTTACATTTCTAATCAAAGATCAAAAACCACGATTATAAAAATACGCTTTTGAAAATAATGTGAATAATTATTAAACTGAAGTTACTAAGGTCTCTAAGGATAATTTATGGTCTAGTTTCACCCCTTTCGGGATTGCACTTTATCCAGGACACACAGTATAACGTTTTTAAAACATATTTTTATATGAAAGTTGTGATCCGTCTGAAAAAGTGCTTATCACCATCATTAATCAAAAAATAGGTATTCAAAAAGCCATTTTCTGAAATGTCATTTCGCAACTTTTATATTAGGTAAGCTTTCATATTTCTAAACGTTCAAAAATTCAATATTTTTTTTATTCAAAAGAATAATTACATTTTTTATAGTTTACTATTGAGTAACAGTGCAGTGCAACTGACTAACAGTTTGATGTGTAATTAAGGAGACTAACCAACACTGGTCCATAGATGAACCAATGGCGATACTGATGTATTGTTTCTGTTTCAACAAAACACCCTTGTAACATCCTTGTGCAAAGTGGCATCAACATATTCACATATTTTAGAACACACGGTGAATTTCAACATTCACACATAAAAACACACACACCCATTTATTTACCTTCTAGAAACAACAGGAGAGAGACATATCAATATATTGTATTTCATTGAAATCCCGATCTAAATGGAGTCAATAGTTCGCATGAGATTAACATGGCTGGCGCTTTCACAATAATTGGTAGTATATTTGCTTACCCTCATTCTGTCTAAGTGAAGTTTCAAGGCAATTACCTTTAATACAACGAAGTTGAAACATTGTTGTGAGGAAAATTGTTTATTGAGCTATTAGGTTGAGTCAGCAAGAATTAACGTACACAATAAAGGATTTTTATGATAATTTAGTCTTAAGAAGCTTGAATACTAAGTTTGGCTTATTGAGTCTAGCCAAATCTGAGATATAACAAAAATGGTGGAAGCTTGCCTTTCCGATTTACTATCACTACATATTATAAAACAAAGTCCTCCGCCGCGTTTATCCTTCTGTCTGTCTGTCGTCATCCTGATTGTCTGTTCGCGATAAACTCAAAAACTACTGCACGAATTTTAATAACGTTTTCACCAATAGATATAATAATTTATGAGGAAGGTTTAGGTTTAGAAAAAAGGAGCCGAAGCAAAGCAAGGGTGGGTCGCTAGTAAACACTAATTAGCATACAGCAAAAAAAATCTAGTAATAGCCTAAAGAGAGCGATTTATATCATACATAATCTGTATAAATATTTATTTATTAAGCTTACGATATGATATGACGTCACATGAACCCGTTGCTTGCCTGCCCACCTAGCATGACCACCAAAACGCGATATGATATAGCGATTTATCACGTTTAACTGTCAAAAGACAATGAATTTTGACAGCTGAGTTTCGATAAAACGCTATATCACGCGATATATATCGTGTTTCGGTGGTTATGTTAAGAGGGCCAGGCACGGTACTCAAAAGGTATGACATTCAACACTCACCTTGAAGAAAATTGACAGTCTTGCACATGACCTCGCCGAAGTACCAGATGAGGGTGACTGACTTGGCGATCTGCACCGGCATGCAGAACAGAGTGACCAGCAAGTCTGCCACCGACAGGTTGACTAGGAAGATGTTGGTCACGCTGGAACAGAGATATAAATAATTAATTACAAAAATGTTTAGAAGACTTACAATGAAGAAGTGTAACCGCATTACACACGGAATCCTTACCACTAAGGAACTGACTATCTTACCTCTAACTGCCAGAACACAAAGTTTTTAAATTGTTGTATTGGCATCAGAATTAGATAAGATGGTGATAGCTATAGCCAGGCGGACATAAGCCTATAATTTTTATTAGCCTTACCACCAACACCAATCAAACCGAGTACAAATGGTACCCCCCTCCTGAAAATGGAACCCGCAACCCCTGCGTCTTACACGGGTGACCACTAGACCACACAGGCGGTATATGCGATGTAATTGAAAACATCAAAGTATTAGGAGGCATTTTGTAATTAATCGATTATTTCTATAGCGTTACTACTTCAGGACACTATAGTAGATAGATAGATAGATACATATTATGTGTTACACTAAATATAAACATCTGGTATTTCATAGTGTTAGTGCATGTATAGGTATACCACTTATAAAAATATTCAAGTTTTAGTGTGACGTGATGTTTTGAAAAAACTAAAGTTCTGTAAAAAAGTGGGTGCTCTGAAAACAAGCAATCCAGTAATTGTTGTAAAAGGGATCAAAAGGGCCTCTTTCTGCCTATCAAAGAGTGACAGTTGAATATTGTCTCACGTCAAATCTGTTGTATATGATAATTTGAATGTGAGAAATTACCTTCTTATTACTAATTGTCAACGCCTTGCGGTTTGTGAGCTAATGGCGAAGCCCGTAATGTTTACAACTGTTTGTGAATTATCTAGATTTTGTACATTTCACGTAAGTAAATAAGTTTATTTATCACTAGCTTACTTCACTAATTTATTTGTAGTGTTTTGTGAAATTGTTTGATACATATTCTTTATTCTCCTGATCTTTCTCTGATAATGTTTCTAAACCATAAACAGTACAAATCTGAAATGCTAGTCATACCAGAATCGTGAGTTAAAGTCTTTAGTCATCGTCCTTTATGTTCACTTTTTCCCTTATTAAAAAAATTCGTTGCTATCGACAATCCAACGAACAGCATTTCATTTTTTATCATTTATTACTAACATACAAAATATGTCTTTATCTTAATTTCACTTCGGGTCACGACTACGAGCTACGGGCTACGGCTCCGGGTTGTGGCTAAGAGCTACAAATCCACTATTTCGCTACGGCTATCAAGTAGTTTCCACTTTCTCGTGGTTTTTGCTTTGTTTCCTACAGAAGGAAATGTTTTTCCTAGTTGAAGGATTGAATGTAAACTTGTTTCGATTAAGAGGAAATTGTTATTAGAATCTCATAGATCTCAGTATGAAGCTTTTTACAAATACTCTTGAGAATTTGGTTCTATTTCCACATGTCAAAAATGTAAACTTTGTTGTTGATCAAAACATCAGGATAGTATGGAGAAAGGGATTGATACTTCCTACTTTTATTCATTACTTAATATAATAAGTCCGAGAGTAAGTTTATTTGTTTGTCTGTTGCGCCTCCACGTCTTACATACTTAACCGATCATCATGAAATTTTGCATACACGTTGTCAGGGGTACAAAGAAGGACATGAGAAGGGCATGCCTTTCATCCCGAAAAAAGGTACTGTTCCCTAAGATTGAACTATCCATGCAGACGAAGTCACAGGCAGTCGTCAGTGAAATAATAATTTAAAAACTTTTACCTATTTGAAAACTTTTTAGCTTGAAAATCTAGCAATGAGTTTTTATTATATTAAAGGTATTTTTATACAGCTCAACCCCCCTACTCAAATGGCTAACATTGATTATACGTTTGATTGAACGCTACGCAATCCGCGTAAAAAATTAAAGCTTTAAAATAAGCAATAAACTAAAAAATTACGTGCCGTAAACTTATCAATTCCACACAATACATCAATCAGTGATTTATATAAGTTTGTGAAATGTTATTTAATCGTCTATTGCTCATTTTCAAGCTTTAAGCCGTTCAAACGTACAGAATATTAGCCAATAGGGGGCTGTACTTTCTTGCTGATAAATAAAAAATATACATCTGCGTGTCAAAAGGCAAACTAAAAAGACAAACTCAACAACAGCATAGTTTCAGAAACAACGTCACTACCTACCTATTAAAGTTAGAACAGACGTGACATGACATGTCACACATTGTGCCTAAACTTTAATGCATTTAATTCATCAACGCCCGAGCGGCCGCATGCGGCCGTTAAAGGGTTAATAATATTTCTAGTTCATAATAATCAAGATATAATAATAATTAAAAGTGAAAGACGATCTGGCGGCTCGAATCACTGGTTTTAATGATTAATGCCTTGATAAATAAGTGATTAAAAATTTGAATTTGAACGTATTATATCTTTTGCTTGAGTAAAATAATTCAAAGCAGCTAAAACTTATTTTAAATGCAATCGTTTATAACAAACATTTTTAAATCCAAAATATTATAATTATTTTTTAAATCCATTTTACTCCGATTTAGCTCGAAGAAGGTTTTAATGTTCGAATTTCCAAGCATGTTTGGGAAAAGTTGAATAGATAGTTCAATAAATATTAACTAATAGATATTTCATGTAAGCAAAACATTAAAATTTATCCTTATATATTCCAAACATTTTGTTAAGTTTTCTAAAGTAAATTAGTGTTCTCTTTCTTCAATGTATTGTCAAATTTAAATTTTATTCTCTAACTTTTAATTGATAAAGTTTGAGAACGAGAACCACTGTAAAAATCAATTGAACGCCGATGGTTTTAAGAGCCTCGTAGATTACCATAATCTGTGAAATTAATTTTTTTACAGCGTTAATTAAAACCTGATTGGAACTAATTAATTTCTGTAACAGCTTTTAATTAAAAAATAAGTGCATTGGTTAAATGAAAATTTTGAGTGATAAATAATTTACGTAGTAGTTTAACACATAACTTGCAAGTATAAGTACTTTGCTGTTAATAAT
This sequence comes from Catoptria pinella, assembly GCA_963556745.1. Lineage (NCBI taxonomy): Eukaryota > Metazoa > Arthropoda > Insecta > Lepidoptera > Crambidae > Catoptria > Catoptria pinella. The sequence continues at coordinate 14,147,032 of OY750764.1, read as the reverse complement.
CTGTTGTATTGTATTTGGTAACGATTTACATATTTAAGTTTGTAAATATCGTTACTTATTTCTGTTAAAGCTGATAAGTTTCTTGCGCTCGTTCTTCTTATCAGTTAAAAAAGTCTGAAACGGGTGATAAGAAAATTTAGACGATCCAAAGTTTATTTGAATAAAGATATTTGTTTACTTTTTACTTTATTTGTTATGTATTCTCAATATCTTTTATTTGAAAAACAGTAGAGTGCAAATGTGTCTTTGTAAATAACTGGGTACCCGTTATTTTTACGCCCGAGTATTTTGATACGACTACGAAGGTCGGGCTAAGTGTGATATAATGTCGTGTAATGTAAGCTAACGATGACCGAGGTTTATGCCGATGTGTATTAGTCAGTACTTACCCTTAGCAAAATCCACAAGTGTCGAGTGTCAAATTATTATACCTATTGGAAATCTTATATTCACTTCTGAGGTTTACGCGCGTGCTCTACATTGAAATAAAACCCTTTTTACGAATACTAGCGCAATTTTATGAACGTAAAAAATGTTTTTTTTAAATTGTAGATCTTAGTTATATTTACTTTATGTCTCGATACGAACTCGTTAGGTTTTGGTGCAGTACCAAGAGATCTAAATCATAATGATCTTGAATTATAATAATAAATTACTGATGAACTGCATATTAAGAATAAAATTATAGTGTAAGTAAGACTTCAAATTTAAATATTGGCGAAAACCAAACAACGAAAATAATTCTCAATAGTTTTCAAGTTCACCTTAATCTTGCAAAATCTTTGTAAATTAAAAACGTGTCATTTAGACCCAAAATGTGATTTGCTTAAGGTTTTAAATAAGATTTGTAAGCCTTGTGGAAATTGAATGGAAAATGAAGGCTGGCGAAATCGTCAGAAATTGCATTAATTTCTTTAAAAGTAGAAGAGACGAAAAATATGCTTCGGGCGTTACAAAATCCAATTCGTTTATTCGTAGTCAGTGGAAATTTATCGCTCTGGGCATATTCAATGTTTCAAAACTATTTTGGCAATATTGATGATTTGTAATATCGATATTTTAAAAATGCTTTATACAAACTCATAAAAACTTTATTGAACTTTGTGAAAACTTATTTTGTCATATTTATCATATTAATAGGTAGTGCACAATAGCATGAGAATTGATATAGCGTTTAAAATGCAGACCGATTTTAAAAACGAAAATGCGCGTTAATCATTACCTTGCTGGGTTAACATCAATAGTTAGAGATGTATACAAAAGGACACTAATCTAGTAATGAATTCTACATAACCGATTCAAAAACATGCAATATGTCGTCGCAAATAAATGCCGACAGTACCTTGCACCTATCACCAACAACACGTGTTTCGTGCAGCTAATATTATTATTTACTACATATCAAAAAGTTAAAGATATTCTGGGGATCTTACATAAAGCCCAAAAAATAAAGACAACTCTATTATTAAAAAAACAGGTTTAAAGACGATTCGTTGGCTCAAAAACTACCGAAATAAGGTTGTAATTTAATTGTGGATTCTAATGGATTTAGAACTTTGGAATTCTACGAAAAGTGGAGATCATCGCAACGCTGCGAACAACTTTGATGGTCTCAAAATATGTCTGAAGGTTGTGATTGATAGCCATACTAATACTTTGTAATGGATTTTAGGCCTACGGATCAAAATTACTTGGAAAATCTTATTGTAATATGTATTACTCGCTTTAAGTGTAAAAGTGAAACCAACCTTATAAAACTGTAAGCATCTATGGCACAAAAAATTATCAAATCTAATTTTGGTGTATAATTTGATTTCAATAATTCAAGATTTCTTATTTCTGTTCTTTCTTCGACAGACCTTTCTTATAACCCACCACGCGGGCCCAATGCGGATTGGTGGATGTTAATGACTGCAAATGCAGCCGGGCCAACGAGTTAACATGCCTCCCAAATAACGAAGGAACTCAAGATAATTTTTTTTTAGTCAGGCACTAAAACACTGCGCCACCGAGGTGATCCGCGATCGAGATTTCTGTACAGAGAAATAAAAATACACTTTCGCACTTCTCGCAGCTATCGGAGGAAATTGAAAATGAATATCAAAAATAAGAAGTACTATTAATAGTATCTAATTCAGCCATCTGCTCGTCCATTGGAATCAGAGAGTTCCATCTTTTAAATTTTATTATCACGTTAATCTCGATGCAATTACAGTAACTGTGATTGATAATATTAATGTGTATCTTGCATCGCATTATTATGTAGTATATTATTCGTCGTATGAATTTCATATAAAGAAAAAATTTCATTGTTATAAACATTACTATTTTTATTGAACATAAAAACCTAATTTTTTTTAAAAATTCTAAGATTTGTGTTTGAGGAAGATTTGTTTCCTCTTCAATTTTCGCTTAAGATACGTTTATTCGTATCAAACTCCACCAAATGCAATTGCAAACCTACAATAATTACTAAAATTTTAAATTTATTAAAGATAAGAATTTGTTTATTTACTAAATTCAGTGTTAAAATACAATTCACACATCTGAACATACTTAGAGTAGCTTATAATATTTTTAAACATAACTTACACGACCAATCTTGAAATAAAACTTCAATACAACTAACAGTTTCCCCAAACTCCTTTTTTTTGTTCTCCAAAATGATACGTTTTGTATGAAGAGAAGATTTTCTTTTCTCCCCAATATTTAAATTTTTCCCCTAAATCGGGAAAAAAAACCCAATTTGGCAGCCCTGGCTACACAAAGGATAAGCTACAGCCTAGATCGTGAAAGATAGAGAAGTCCTGGTTTTATTCAAAATGTAGCCCAATGTTATTTCTCTTTGGTTTTTTTCATCTGGTAATCATTCAATGAAAAGGGCCCAGCCCACGGTTTTCGACCGACTCCAAAATTTCTTTTTCCAAATGGTAGACAATCTTGTCCGAATTAACGGGAAACTTTGTCGTTTTTTCCACCATTTTTTGGTACCATACGATGTCCCGCAAGCTCTTGCATCTTTACCAATAGCAAACTAGCAAATAGTTTAGTTTGTTGAGTGTTGGTGTGACTTTTAATTATATTTCGACGACCTCCGTGGTCAAGTGGCTTTGTACACCGGTTTCAAGGTGTCGCCATCTCTGAGGTCCCGGGTTCGATCCCCGGTTGGGTCAATTTAGAAAACGAACTTTTCTATATTGGATCAGGTCTGGGTGTTTGTGATACCACTGTTGTCTCTGATTTCCATAACACAAGTGCTTTAGCTACTTACTTTGGAATCGGAGCAATGTATGTGATGTTGTCAAATATTTATTTATTTATTTCACACCTAAATTTCGTCGTCATAACAATAATATCATAAGAATCATTATTAGACAGAAATTTCGAAATAACGAGTACCGAGTACATAATATTATCAAGTTTCCTTAATAATTTGTTGTGAATTACTTTGTCTTTCTTGTCGTTTCGTTACGTGAGGTCTTATTACAACGTGTTTGACGAGAAATTCTTGTTAAATGTCAAGTTTAATGTGTCACCTTTTAATTTGTTGATAAGGTATTTTTCTGTCTATAACAGACAGTTTAATTTAAATCAAATTGCTGTAGGATCGCGTCTCAAACACTCGTAAAGATACTCGATGCTTTATTCTTTATTACATTGGACATTCGATATTATAAAATTAAACTAATTTTAATACACTTTATGTAAGATAATGTACAAATGTTATCTAACCGCTATAAAACAGCAGATTGCAATCAAAATATTCATTTTCGCACAAGTCTCAAATTATGACAAACAGGGGCCCAATCGCGTAAATGTTAATATACGATATTAACTCACAACCAACTCAATCGTCACCGTTTTAGTTTTGTTTTCAGGGATTTATATAGGGAGCCTAGGATGCCAATCTTGGCATTCGCTAGATTCTCGGAATTATATCAGACCCTGAACTTCATCTCCCGTCAGAGTACTTGTCAAGACGATTCTAACAAGCCCAAACTCGATGGGGTTGTATGGTTTTATTACAGATTTCCTGTGGCTTCTTCCGGCTCCATCATCAGATCAGCTTTACGACACCATAATATTGCATTGTCTTCCATGTCTGACCTACGTTCAAAGTTTCAAGTCTCTAGCTCATCGGGAAGCTAGTATAAAACCGTTTGCAAAAATTGTGAACAAACAAAGAAACAAATAAATAAACGAGAAAGCAACCTAATAAAAACTTGTTTAAAAGATCTAATAAAGCACATTTTGTGCAAGTGCCACTGGCTTGCGATATATGTTTCTGAATTTTATGTTGTCCTACTTGTTACTAGTATTTTAAATGTGAAAGTTTGTATTTTTGGGTGTTTAGATGTTTGTTATTTTATCATGGCTTTGGATTCAATATGGCAGGTTATACAGATAGGTCAAAGCATGGATTAATATTCATGATCATGTTTTCCCCAGTCATACCTAGCTGCCTAGTTACAACAAATTATAGACTATGTCTGAAATAAAAAAAAAAAATAGCAATGTGGAATTCTCTTTCCATTAACAAAGAATCTAATAACGAATTTCAAATTCATATTTTTAACAAAATCTAGGGAATGTAGGTACATTACAATATTCCTTAAATACTTTCAAAGACTTAATAATTCGAAGTCTAAAATGTTTGGTGTTTTTTATTCACTGCCGTAAATATTTTTGCTTTTTCCAGCGACAGATGATTAAGATCGTTTTTAATCTCGTACCACCAAAGTATTTGGAAGAAAGTAATCAACCGAAAAAAAAGTATTTTAAACGAAGTCTGATGGAAGCCTTTTAATCAATTAAAATTATGTACATAATAATTCAAACAATTTATTTCGATATAACTTTTACAGATATTAATTTTATTGACGGAAAAATAACAACATCAATTTAATAACTGGAAACTTTTAAAAGGAAAAAAAAGGAGTCGCTGGAATTGTATCGAATCAGTTCTTGTGCTATATCTCACTGGGTCAACAGTGGTGGCGCAACCAGTCGTGCAACAAAATGTGTACACGGATGTACGGGGGTTACCTCACCGTATCCACTTGGTTGCGCATGCGCAACCAATTTGGGGGTGGCAAGCTAATCGCAAGGCGCAACCGTAGTGATATGGTGCGAGTCCTATTTTTTCTAGTATATTATTTAGTATCGCAACCGTAGTGTTCCAGTGAGATAAAAGCCTTTATCCATGTAACGAAATGTACAGTAGATGCATAATAACCTGACCCATATTTTAATACCACGTGGCTTGCGCAGTAGCAATGATAGGTACAAACATGTTTAGTGCGCAAGCCTCGTTGCCTATCGTTCAAGTTATATTGCGTGAACTGTACGTAAATAATCAGGAGCCTAATCGCGTTAATTCTGAACGATAAAACCAATACCGTTTCGTTGTCATTTAGGTTATATTAACTTAAAAATATTTGGTTTAGCTTTAGAATTCTCATTTAAATTGTCCAAGGTTGGCATCCCATTCTCTACAAGCATAGCTTTCAACAATTTTAACAAATCTTAAGCAAGTATTTTTCTGAAAATGAAACTGAAACGATAATGATTTAGCTTTTGTTTTATCTTTGAGAATTAGCCCTGACAACAAAACAAACATCACTCGACTTAAAGAAAACAAAAATAAATAGACTACACGCGCACATTCCGGATAAAAGTAATTGCGAAAACCCAACCCGTGATACAAGTGTCTTGTGACAAGATCTTGATAAGTCGATGAAACGATAGGTACCTAAATTAGCAAAGCAGTATCTCAACTAAGGCCTTTTCTCGTTACGCAGTCTCGGAGTGCTACGCTATAGGGTTAGCATTCTCAGTGCACGGCGGGCGGCTGACCTCGCCCGTAGCGTGATCACCAAAAAAACCATGACTGTGTTTTAGCCATTTATTACCATTGAACTGTCAAAATCTATTGTCGTTTGATAGCTAAGTGTCGTTAAATAACTATATCATATCGTGTGTCTGTGGTCATGCAAGGAGCGCAACACAACTTACTCCAAAACAACGACACGTCGCGTCGTCGTGGCACTCTCAACTGGCGGGTTACGGGGCCGCATTGCGAACCTTGCTTTCTAGCGACATGCGTCTGTATGAGTGTATAAAGTTGCGTTACTGCTTCAGCTATATTTTTCTGTGACGGACGAAACTAAAGTCTGATGAAATTTTCGTGTTCATTGAGATTGATCCGAGTGGTGAAGATAAGACAGGATTTAGTGGCATATTTACTAAAGTCAAGATAATATTTTAGAAATACTTTATGTACGAGTACTGTAGCGTACAGTGTAATGCTAAATTAAAACGGTAAAGTGACTGATTACCTCCCAAAAGAATGTGAAAAAAGCGCTAGAAAAGCTGTTACTTATATTCGTCAGTGATGAATGACGAATCGTCACTACCACGTCAATACACATTTCCGCAGGCAATCAGCTTATAAAGCATTCACGCAGAACCACTTTACCATTAGGTAAATTACGGGCATAAAAATATCACGTGCGTCACCGGCGTTCCTACGGGTTCTCCCAAACCTTCCCATTTGTCACAATATTTGACGGGCAAAAGGCAGTAGTCATGATTTAAGTTGCCCTGACTGAATATATGTTTCAGTAAAAACCCGTTTTTAGTTAAAACGCGTTTTGACTAGTCAAAACTAGTTTGAACTAAGTGCCTTCGTTGCAACTAGAATTTACTGCTGCCCGAATAATATTATCAGTTAAAACTAATTTTGACTAGTCAAAACGCGCATTAAAATAAGTAGTTAATAATATACTCGAAAAAGTTTTAACGCACTAGTTAGGTTAGGTTAGTATTTTGACCACTCGCAGAGGAGCTTCATAATGCTTGCATGCTTCATAAACTTGGTAGAACTAGTTCCTACAATGTCATTTAGTAGTTTTAACTAGTGAAAACGCGTTTAAACTAAAACGGGTTTATACTGTAACATAATATATACCCTTTGAAATCATCCAGTGATACGCGCAGTGCCTATGAAAGACCGATCTGTGCTCAGTGGAGCATTAGACGCAGTTGGCATTTCTTTGGAATAAACATCATAGAAAATGTTTGTGAAACATTATTGACTTGGTTTTTGTAAGAGCATTTTCGTTGGAAACGGGAACATAAGTAGTAACATTTAGTTAGTGACTTGCTTTATAAATAGATCGTTATTGAATGGTGTATCATACAATGAGATCATTTTTTTCTTTCATTTTTACGAGAAAGAAGTAGCACACTTTTTTTTCTCCTTTTCTGTTTTTAATTATAAATCTATATTTCTATAAAAAAATGCTTCATTCTGCTTAAAGTTCTTGTGCATAAACAATTTTATTTACACAATTCAGTTGTTTAGAAAATATACGAACATTATAAAAGCATTCCTATCACATTATCTCAAAAATAACTCTCGAAATGATTTTAAAATTTAGTCCCATAACCTTGTAAGTTGTTTGTTTTTTCTAATTCACTCAATTCTGTTGAGTGTGTGTTTTTCACAGCGTACTTTTATGTCCAAATTGTTGCACATAAATAATGTTGAAATTAACTTGTATAAGGTAAATTCATCTACTTTAGGAAACCAACATCGATTTTGACAGCAATCTATCAGTATTCCAAACATTATCTACACACGTAAATTACGTAGATGTTTCTTGACATCATTTATAACGCTTTACTAATATGTGTATAATGAATAATGATCCTTTACAATACTGTTTTATCAGATCTGACATTTTGATCAAAGGCGAACCTATATAAAGAAAAGCTCAGGTGATGGGATATTTAATTTTGCTAAGTACTGAACGCGTTCTTTAGTATTAAGCTTCTAATAGTATATTATGACACAAGGGAGCTACGTTCACAACACTCAGCTGAATTACGCAATCCGCAGCCTCGTATGTAATGAGCAGAGCTCACGAGTTTCATACGACATTTTTCAGCACATTTGCAAGGAAAAAACAAAATAATTTACCACACAGTGACAAATACGATAAAAACAAAATATGAAAATAAGAATAATTTGATAATAATATATGTTTGTTTGACTTAATTAAGGACGTACACATTTATTTATTCCAAATATGTGTATGGATTTTCAGCGGCTTAAAACCTCTTTGCTGTTATTTAAAATAACTGTATTACCCGGTTAAATTGAAAATACTCTGTTTACTCGCATATAACTTGCAGTAAGGTACTAATTTAACTTTGTTGGAATAATCATGTTAGGCACTAGTGTGTAATATATTACGCACGTTTGTGTTATAGATCGGTTTATGGCCCTAAAAAGAATGTTATTACGAGCAAGTGTGTTGAAAATATACATTAAAATATTAGTTTGCAACTATCGATAACACTGAATGGGCATTAAAATTAGACGAGTTATTTATGCTATGATTACCAAACAGTACATTTTTATGAAGAAATTAAAAATCTAAAAGTTTTTTGAAGAACTTTAAAAAGCTAATAGACAGTATTTATTTTTGTAATGGCGATGTTATCCTTTGAGCAATTTGTGTAGTTCAGTGCACTCGCTCGCGGTGAAGTGCACTTTCACCTAATACCTTAATCCACGGAGAGATCTATCGGCCATTATTTCGGTACGCTTCTGAGAGCAAATTAGAGTACAATACACGAGCTTAGAGCGACACAGTGACTATCTGCCCCCTAACAAAGACACATTGCAAATCATTGCTATCGCCTTGTTTTTCGAATGATGGATTTGACAAAAATCGAAGGTTACTAAAAACTAACATCAATCCGATACTTTTGATAACGAAGTGATAGCGAAGATTTTCAAGTGTGATATTGACTACATGTACAGTAGGGCCTATAACATAAAAAGGGCCGAACGATGTTCTTCCCATTTTCTAACACTAATAGCTTCCACCCGCGGTTTAGTCCACGTGGATATTCGCAAAATCCCTAGGGAACCTTTGACCGGGATAAAAAGTACCCTATGTTTTATTCCTGGCTATTAACTATCTTGTATGTTAACAAACATTCAAAATTTCACATTTATAATGTTAGTAGGATCACAGTCTATGTAGGATTAACTTTCCTGTTTTTTATGTATTTGGTTTGTGGTGAGAAATAATAGTAGATTATGCAATAAGGGCTTAAAGTAGTGTATTCTGTCCCGGGCGCTATATTGAATCCTGAGTACGAGGTGTTCAAGGTCGCCCAAGACAAATACACATTTAAGCCCGCGATGCATACTCTACTTTTTATACTTTCTGCGAGGCAACTGAAACCAATGACTGTTATAAAAAAAGTACTTAAGTATTTTTTTTTCATCTATTCTGTAGTGGTCAGTTCGACATTCGAATAAATCCTTCTTGATGCGCTGGTGAAAATAAATTTCGTAAAAGTTTACGTTTTTCTTTTTTTTAATTTGTATAGGCAGTGCAAAAAAAATGATAACATGCAGCCTAACTCAGAATAAAATCTGATATTTTTTTTAAAATAATAAGTAATAATAAATATTTGACAACATCACATACATTGCTCCGATTCCAAAGTAAGCAGCTAAAGCACTTGTGTTTTGGAAATCAGAGACAACGGTGGTATCACAAACACCCAGACCTGAGCCAATATAGAAAAGTTCGTTTTCTAAATTGACCTAGCCGGGGATCGAACCCGGGACCTCAGAGATGGCGACGTCTTGAAAACCGGTGTACAAAGCCACTCGACCACGGAGGTCGTCAACATACAGCCTAACTCTGAATAAAATCTCATTGCACCTTAACATTTTTGAAACCAACCTCGATCAAGCACGACAACATAGGTTGCATTCCAAATTCAAATCACATTATTCCCATGGGAAAAATGACTTACTTTAGGAAAGGTTTGCATGACACATAATATGCCATTGACGAGCAGGTAGTATAAAAACGTTTTTTATTTATTTATTTATAACTCATGGGGCATCATCACAGGGGTCGATTTCCCGGGCGATTTACTAGGCAATAAATTGAATCGCAAACCTAATTCAATGAGGTTCGATTTTACACGGGATCAGGGAAAGCGGCGCGGCATGCGCTTGCGCTAACGACGTAGAACCAACGCGCACGCGTCCAACCGTCGAAAACCGTGCAAAGCATTTTGTTGACAAAGTGACAGAGCGCTAACCACCACGATTGTACTTCCAAAATTCTGCGCCAAAGGAGATTCGAGCCAAAGGTCATTCTCTGATAAGTTTGTAATCTGTCGAATGTACATTTCAAACTCAGTCATATAAATATATCGGTTCAAAAAGTTTGCCTTCATATTTTTTATATAATGTGTTCACTTTTCTAGGTGTCATCTTATCCAAAAGTTAATCTCTCACATAGTTTGTTCAGCGGAAAAATCTTTTAGCGGAAAAATAAAAACATGCAATGTTTCACTCAAAGCTTATTCGGACAAAGCTGTTTTTCTAAGGCATTAACTTTAAAAAAACCACCTCTTTTTTGTAATACATGGATTGTTTAATTCAAATCTTGGTTATTTCAGAAAACTAAAACAACAACGGAATAAATTCATTATTATCATGGTCCAATTTCATTCTTATCGTCAATTAACATTAGGTTAGGTGAAGGCCAAGTACTATCCCGTCGCGGATTAAAAAAAAAAAAAAATTTGTTAGTGTGTTCTCAGGTCTATTCGAAGAAATTTTAATTTGAAATAATCAGATTACGTTCAGTCTTTTTGCTTAGGTTAAAACTGTTTTTAACAAAAAAAATCATTGTGTCTTCTAAGCCTTTGAGTTACCCTTCTCTAACTAATTTTATTCAGAATTTAGTTATATTAATATGCAAAATATAGCTTGCTCTTTAAATTTAAACCAACTGCCATGATATGCACCTTCTCTGTGTTTCATATTAAGGATCCGTACTGCCAGACAGACGTTTTATTTACTCCGAATTACCTCCAAAATAATATCATGGTTGCTTATTTGTAGAGACTATTATCATGAAGTTACGTAAAACTTTGAAGTAAAGAGAAATTACAAAAGAGGTTCCACTGTTTCTTAATTTTCTAATTTACGTTTACCTTTTCATTTCTTTTTTTATCCTCTGGAAAATACTCTACGTAGGTTTTCCGTAGGGTGCCGCTGGGTAAGTGGACGGGGTTATGTGGGACTCTCCTCCCACGTCACTCGAATGGGGGGCATACCCACAAAAAACCGGAGTGTTTTCTCGCTCGACCAACGTGTGGTGTACAAGTATCTTCAACGGCACCGCACTCGCGACATATTGGAGTCTCTTCATGTCTCGCTACTTTATGTAGATATCTGCCGAAGCATCCGTGGCCAGAAATAATCTGAAGCAGGTGGTAATGTGATAGAGCCATGTTGTGTTGCGTCCATTCAGATAGAATGGGACGTGTTGTCTGCAAAGTATTCATTCCTTATAGATGTTGAACATGTTCCCATCTCTGCATCAACCATTCTGCCATACGACGTCGAGGTCGCCCAATTTAATCTGGCGCAAGGCACTCTCCTCGTGCCTTTGCTTCAGATTTTTTCTTATACACCTCCGCTAGTACTTGAGCTTCAAGTTCCCAGGGTGGTGAGGGTGTTGTTCCCGCCTGTGTACATGCGGCCACCCATAATACCGTGCGGTAGCCGCGGATCACCCTGGTGGCTACTACTTGCTGTGGTCTCCTGAGTTGCGATCCTATTCTTTGAGATAACGGCCTCTACCTAAATACTACTGTAGAGCACACGATCCTGCGTTTAGTTTCCTACAGATAGCATTTGGACCTCCTACGGTTGGGGCAATAACTTCCCCAACGCCGCTGCAGCAATCACTATTTAAATGGCTTGCGGGAGAAAGTGTTTATGAAAATTCCACCGTGAATCCAGCACTAGCCCCAGATATTTCAGTTGTGACTTCAAAGGTACACTTGTGCAATCAATTATAATATTTTCCCCAGCTGGCGGCCTCTTTCTTGGGCCGTGGAAATAGAGTGTTTCCATTTTTGATACTGCGACTTCTAGACCTAACATTCTGATTCTGTCTATAACGAGGGTGGCTCCTACCGTTGCAAAGTGTTTCGCATCTTCATAGATCTCACCCCAAACAGTGACAAGTGTATCGTCCACGTTACATATTACGCTCTTTTGGAGCAAGAAGAAGAAGCACCCACTCGTAACCCATGTTCCACAAGAATGGCCCAAAGACAGACCCCTGTGGAATGCCATTGTCCATTCTCTTGGACACTACCTGACCTTGAGCCTCTACATACAGGACCTCTATTTATCTATTTATCGACCTTTATTTATACAATTCTGAGTTAAGTGAAATAATCTCAAAAGAACCGAACAAAATATAATCTAAACAATAATATTTATATTAATATGAAAAATTGTCCTAAAAATTCTACAAATCTTCTTATCCGATTAATGCTAATGATAATTTATCCGAGGGATGCGTAGGCATCCCTTCTGTTGAATATTATTTTATGTAACTAGAAGAACTATAGTATTTTCTCGTCAACCAAGTTCTAAGAAAACAATATTTTTTTACTAAACTACAGCTAAAGAATAAGTTGATATTATTCGAAGCCATAATATTACCAAGATAAACGTTGGGTAAACTTTGAAGAGTCAATATAAAGCTTTGTTAAAAAGAAAGGTTACGCGGTACAGACAGCAGACAAAACCTAATTTATAATATTTTTATTTTATTGAGCACTAAAAATTTCATACACGTTTCGAATGACATGCTGTTATAACTACTCTTAAGGTAATCTGGGAAGTTGTTTTTTTTAATTATTTTTACCATCATAAATATCATATGTCATTAGAATGTGTCACTAGATTTTTATATCGAGTAACTTAATAAGAATGATAATTACTTGACCACGGCCCTTACTTCAGCCGTCACTACGGCAGTTGCAATTGCAAAGAGCCGAAACGACGAAAAAATTAAAAATCAAACTAAAACTACCTAATTAATCTAACTAAGATACTTTCAATAAAACCGCACTTGTTTTATTTCAATGTCTAGTACGCGTAAACTTTAGATAGAAATAACAATTATTACTATTTGGAAACTAAATAACGGGCAGGAACCCACATCTCTCGTTAGCAAATACGTATGCTTATCAAAACTCTTATCCGGGACCTTTGATTCTAGAGGCAGGGTCACTTCCACTGCGCCAAAAAGTCGGTTTGTTTAAGTTTTCCGTTGAAATTGCCAACTCAGATAATTCAGCAATAACAAGTCATCCATGACCTACTGAAACGCCGCGCTACTCGTACCGACAGATCCATGAAACAAAACATATGTTTCCTGGTTCCATGACTTCGGCCATGAACAACAAACGAGCACGAATAAACAATATGAAGACATTACTTTGACGAGGCTATATTAAACGAGGAGATGAATTTTATTACGACATTCCTAAATTGAGTCATTTAATGTGCCTTTATATGTTTTTCATTGAATTATCGTTAAAAAGTAAACCAGTTCATATAATAAATAATTTTATAGGGTATGACAAAAGTTTAATATAATGAGTACCCTATTCTGTGCCTATACAATAAAACGAAAGGCCAACTAAATGTCAACTTCACGAAAATTAAAGATGATACATTACTACCACCGTCTGATTCACTTTCGTAAAAAGTGACTGCCGATTAATTGACTCACTAATCAAGTACCTACCGAACTATTAATCTTGAATCAATCAGGTGTCATCGTAACAACTCTTTAATGTTCTGACTCACCTTAAATAGTAGTAATGTCATAATAATATACAACGTGTGTTTTATATGCATAAAGTAGAATCGAATAGGAAAAAAATATTTTAATTTTTCATACGATATAATTAAATTAAGCAGAAAAGAAAATACGGTGATTATAAAGTTTTAAGTTTATTATATTAAAACAAAATTAACTTGTTTCTAACTATAAAGGTCTATAAACGTGAACATTATTAAAATCACAACATGTATTTTGTTTTTACCCGACTACAAGGAAAGGGTTATGTTTTTCGCGCGTATCTTGTATGTATGTTTGTATGTAATATTCTTTATTACCTCATATCTATCAAACGGCTAAACGGATTTATATTATTAATATATTGTTAGATTAGTCCAAGTGTTCTTAGATAAAAGACGTTAAAAATCCAACATGGCGGCTGTGCGGTGCTATTATATGTGAAATTTATTTTTTTAGAATACTGCTATATGGTTATCAAATTAAAGGGCTTTTCATAAGGATTTAAAAAAGGTACATCATAACCGTAATATGATAACTAAAAAGACATAAATAAAAAAAACCCGCCTGCATGAAAAAAAGACAAGTCAACTGAAAAGATGGAAACAAGATCAAATTTATATTAAAGGCAACATAAATAACATGCAGTCGGAGGCATAGAATTTAATGATAAGTCAAATCATTCATAATGTTACAAACATGCCTCCGACTGCATGTTATAATGTTGCCTTTGATATTTGATCTTGTGTCCATCTTTTCAGTTGACTTGTCTTTTGAAGCATCGGGTTTTTTAGTTTTTTAAATTTATTTATTTATTTTTTTCCCATCTTTAATGATACAACGTGTCTACAACTGATTGTGTAATTTTGTAACTTTAGGGCAAAGCTGTAAACCCAAAATCTGATTAGGGGTTTTTAACAACTAGGGTTAAAATATTTTTACGATTTATTTTCAAGTGGATGGTACATAAGCCGTTTATAGAATGTAGGACACATTTTTGAAAGTCATCATGGAAAAATTAATATCATTAATGTAATAAATAGAATAGAATTTGAATACAAATTGTCGTTGACACCTCAATAAAGTTGTTTCCTATACATTTTCAATACGAAATGAAAAATATTGTATGGTACGCGTCTGCAATGGTACGGAAAGTGTACCGATATAGGGTATTCAAGATTGAAAAATAATCGTTTTCTATCTGAATATCGTCGTTAGAACATCCTGTGTGTAAGTGGTATCTTGTTTTCATTTTTATGCGAATACTCTATATATATATATATAACTGTGAAACTGCGGGGCACAGCTAGTCTTTTTATAAGTTAACAACTTTCTTAAGTAGTGTTCATTCTGCGAAGTGCAACAAATGGGAAGTGCACTAAGTGCACCAAATTAAAAATAGTTGTAAAATGTCTATGAAAAGTACAAACCAAAATGTTATCTAATAAGCTTATTTACATAAGCTTACCCTTTCTAAACCCTTTTCTCAAATAAATTACTTTTTACAGTTGGTGTGTAACTGTCTGATAGCAAATACACGTACCTTTTTTGTAACTGCCCTGCTTTAAAACAGGATTTGTATGTTTTTCTTTTATCGTTCTCTGTTTTTTGCCTGTTGAGAGTTATTCTCTTTCTCTTCTCTCTCTTTTTGTTAATACTATTTTATATTACATTTTAATAGATTTGTATCTTTAACAAGTTTACGGTTTCATAATCAAGCAATTTAAATAATAACTCTTTTCATTTAATGGTAGACATTGTCACTTCATTCAACTCAAGTATGATTACAGAACACTGAACCAATATTGCTTTTTGATTCGAAATAGTTTTTTTGAGGTCATCACTCTTTCTCATATCAATAAATTGATATACTCGTATCAAATATCTACTGACTGTTTTATCTGGCATTATTTATTTATTAAAATAAAACAAGGAGTGAGAGAATTTTATATTTGCTAATTGAGAAACGATTTGTGTTTACTTTTTTTTTATTATTTAAATACGCAGAAATAAAATACGCATTTAGAGCATTAGTTGACGTTTTAAAAAGTAACTTTTCAGAGAATCACATAGGTAAATATTTTGTAATTCCCAGACCTTCTTTACGTCATTTAGATTGAAAAAAAAAATCTTAAACGCTTTTAATTTCATGCAGATGGCATTCTTTTAATTTGTTAGTATTTTACAAATCTAATGTTTTTTCTTTTCTAAGACTTCATCTTATTTGTTGCAGCGAGCTCCGCAAACTATTGCCGACCCATAAAGATTCTATTAAAAGTCGCCTTGGAACATAAGCGAGGTGATTCTGTTTTTTAAAAAGGGTGACAAGACCCTCTTGAAGGACTATTGACCCACCTCGCTTTTGAGCCATGTTTATAAGTTGTTTTCGAGAGTCCTTACGAATCGTCTCGCTCCCAGGTTTGACGACTTCCCTGTTATATATGCTACAAGTAGGTACCAGGAGATCTGTGATGTGAACGAAACTCAGGCTCAACACCGCACCAAGACGGGCACACTTTACCACCAGCCTTAGTATACCAGGAAACCACCAGTACTCCTCTGGTATTTTGTTCGGCGTTCATCCCACATAAACACCCACCATCACCATGCCATCACAATCCAATGACAGTGACAGTTAACAGTGTTGCCCTCTTGTGCGTGTGAGACAGAGTATATTATCTACTCCGTAGATACAAACACTAAACTCCCGAACAAGCCGGGTTCCGAAAAGGCTTTAGCACCATAGACCACATCCATACGCTGCGGCAGGTTATACAGAAGACCGAGGAGTATAATCTGCCACTTTGCTTAGCGTTCGTGGACTACGAGAAAGCTTTTGATTCGATAGAGACCTGGGGCCCTACCGGCTAACTTTTCAACCTTCGACGGGTCTGCCGAGCTTCAACTTAAAACAGATAAATCGTAGAGTAAGGAGTTTCGTATTGTACTATTCGCCGTTCGGGAAAACCGCCCGTAATGAATGAAAAAAAAATGAAGAACTATTCGCCGAAGTTATTTAGAAGATATCGATGTTCGTGTGACATCAAGAAATGGGGTTCGCCATTTTGGCCCGATTGAGGCTCGATTTATCTGTTTTAATTTGAAGCCCGGCAGACTTTCCGAAGTTTGATGTGTTAGCCGGTACGGCCCCTGGGCGGTGCTGTAGTCTCTCCAGGTGGTCTCCAAGTGAATTCCGAAAAAAAAAACTAGTTTGAATACAAAACTCGATCAGCTGTTCGACATTTGTATGGAAAATAGTTTTTTTACTTTTTTCGGAAAAAACGTAGAATAATCGATGTTGTTAATGATATTAGTAATCTACTCCTGAAAGGTTGATGGTGTGTTTTTTATAAATAATCCTGAATACTACTTCAAAAGGAGAATCGGAACCGCTTTGATTCCTTCGTTGTTCGTCTGTCTGACTGTCTCTTCGTCTTACTATCTTTCTATCTGTCTAACTGTTCATACTTATTCTCTTTGTGAAAACCTTTTTTCTAAACAAAGTGTTATTCAAGTATCTAAAAAAAATACTCCATAAAGCAATATATTTTCTATATAACTAAACAAATTACTTTATCTATGATCCGATTTCACACTTTATGTGGTATTTACACGAGTCGCCACCTCATTGAAATAAGGTTTGCGATTAGATTTTACAAGCGATTGTCGATAAAAAACGCTAATTGTTTGAAATCGCCTGCCAAGTCGACTCGTGTAAAACCGCCTTAGTGTTGTGTGATTGGCGTGCGTAGTATATTTGGTACTGAGACGCGATGATAGCTGAACCACTGAAGCTGTAAACTCAATCATGAGACACAATACAAGCGTAATCTACAAGCAAATAAGGCCATGCGTACATCAGACACATACTTAATAATATTATTAATGCTAAAGTATGTTTCTTTGTTATTTTTTTCTATATAATATGATGTTGTAATGTTTGAAATGCTTTGGTATATGTCACACTGAAGGTGCGACTAATGCGCAGCAGCTGCGCGGCATTTGGTGTGACATAATACTGTCATTATAGGTACAATATCATTTCATGCATTACATCATCGTTTGCTGTCAAGCGCTGTGCCGCATTCGATTTGACCAGGAGGGATATTACAACCTTTTAAAATTTGACAGGTTTATGAATTGCTATAGTTACATCTCTTTCTCGCTGTATAGCAAATACAAGAGACGCATTAATAGCCATTTGGAAAACTGGCAAGTTTTAAGCGGTGCACAAAAATACCTTAGGTTTCAACTGCGATCATAGCTATAATTTTAGCTGTTATCGAACTTGTGCCTAATTCTGACTCCCTTATGCTACCCCTATAGACATTGGAGCTTTAAAGAAAGCTGCATTTTTCCCTTATGCCACCCCTATAGACATTGGAGCTTTAAGGAAAGCTACATTTTTCCCTTATGCCACCCCTACAGACATTGGAGCTTTAAGGAAAGCTACATTTTTCCCTTATGCCACCCCTACAGACATTGGAGCTTTAAGGAAAGGTGCATTTTTCCCTTATGCCACCCCTATTGACATTGGAGCTTTAAGGAAAGCTGCATTTTTCCCTTATGCCACCCCTATAGACATTGGAGCTCTAAGGAAAGCTGCATTTTTCCCTTATGCCACCCCTATATACATTGGAGCTTTAAGGAAAGCTGCATTTTCCCCTTATGCCACCCCTATAGACATTGGAGCTTTAAGGAAAGCTGCATTTTCCCTTTATGCCACCCCTAATACATTGGAGCTTTAAGGAAAGCTGCATTTTTCACTAGTGTGCTAGTTGGGAGGGCTTTAAATACTCAATCGATCATCATGAAATTTTGCATACCTACGCGTTAGTTTGCTATGAAACAGTATTGGACCCTTTCCTTTTCTGCCTCGTAGCTTACAAAAAGAGGTGTGAACTCAAGCGAATATCGACTCTAACGTACGACGATAAAACTGAGCTTATGTTAGAAAAATCTTTTTTATAAAAAACACGTTTTTAAAACGGACTAACAATAATTTCTCCCGTAAAGATTTATTACCCTAACAGAAGTTTTAAACCTAAAAACGTGGGTCGCATTTTGTACATTTTTTTATCAATTGTCTTTTGTATGTGTTGTACTTATGACATTTTTCCAGACTCCGGTAAATAAATTCGCTACGAAAAGGATTTATAGCACTATAATATAACATGTTTACTTTTACAAAATTGTTTACCCTCTTACATAAATCTTCCAGTTCCAGTATGTTTCATGTTTTCTTAGGTTTTCTATTACGGAAATGTCAGTCACCAGAGTCAATATTGTCATCGGAAGAACTTTTGAACAAACAACTCTTACTTTGACTACCTGTCGAATGAACTTTTACAAAATGAAAGTCAATTTTATTTTTGATTTATCGCACAGAGTCGAGTTTATCTGAGCCTTATATTAAAAGAAATGAGCCTACTTCCAATCAAATCAGTTATCTTTAATTAAGTAAGTTTAATTTGATGATTTTGTTTTGATAGTGATTAACGTTTACTTATTTTACTTAGTTTTGCAACTTACTTTGCAACTTACGTTATTTCGACACTTTACTTGCGCTTTACAAAAGTTTTAGAATGCTGTAGGGAGGAAGCACCAACTCCTAAGATACAGGATTCGTCCTAGTTTAGGAGTTGGGGCTATTTTTGTTTTAATTGTAAAAAACTCTGTCAATGCTGTAAAGTAAATGTAATGTAATTGTTTTGGTTGAATAATTTATTATTATTTTAATTTTCGTTATAAAAGTATAGACTATTCTTTATCAAGATTATTGTGGCTATGAAGCTTCAAAGTAATCTTCTGAGACATGGCTTTAGGTTCGAACTAACAAGATTCGACAGCGTAGATTTATAGCGGAGTATACGGCACTTTAATACACAAATATTAAGAGATGGCACGAACAATAAATGTTTTAGTGCGAGTTCAGACGACCGCCACATCTATTATATTTTTAATACCTAGGTATTAAATACTTTTTATTATGTCTTTCAGTTCTAAAACGGGGTTAAGAGCGCGTAGTCTACACACTAGCACTGCCATTGGAAAAAAAACATAGTAGGTACTTAAGTAAAGACGAAATTATGAATTAACTCTCTGTAACGCACTCCTAAGAAGCTTTGTGGTAATTATATTGCTTTAACAATATTTTCTGGCCAGTTGTTTAGTTTAATGGAGTTTTTTTGCGAAAACTTTTAGCCGTTTTAATTTCGTCTTTATTTAAGCACTATGTTTTTTTTCCAATGGTGGCGCTAGTGTGCAGACTAAGCGCTCTGAAGTAAAATGAAATAGAGCTATGGAGTGATTGGTTCAGTTGTATTACGTATGATAGTTGGAACGCTGTGCGTCCGCAAGCACTGTGAGACCTCATAGTAATGTTTGAATACGAGTGTTTGTTTGTTTCCTCTGTTCAAACAAAAGTATTGGCGGCACTTAATTCACAAAATTTACTATCTTGAAAAGGTCGGGCTATAATGAAATTCTATTTATTCCATTACAATAGAAATGTCTCATCAAAAATTACTTGGAAACGAGAACCGGCATGCCCTTTCAACAATCCTAAGCATAGACTAGAACTAAATAACAAATGAGCACTCAAAAAGGTATGAAGTTCGGATTTCGTTCTCATGTTCGACCTAAATACCGTAGCTAGGTTTCATGAAGATTAAACGGTACTGTAACGTATTTATTTAACCAAAAGTCCAAATACTACGAGCTTAAACAAGCATTCCAGGGCCCTCTTTACAAACTAGTTGCCACTCGACAAATTACAACTATTTATCACCGAAATGTAGCACGCATCCTGTCAAATTACCGTACTGTGAAAATGGACTCGTTCGGGATTAAACATATCACCGACATAGAGAGAAGGTCGAACAACGATAGTGCGTTCATGTCTATCGTTGTTATGCGAAAGAATAAATTACAAAATTAACTTTATTTAATACTAAAAATAATATACTAGAAAAAATACGACTCGCACCAGATCAGTCGTATTTTTTCTAGTATATTATTTAGTATTATATAAAAATAGCATTGTGAATGCTAAAATCTCAAAAATTTAAAATTAACTTTATTTGCTGTAGGGTATTTATTTCTAAATAAAAAAAAATATGCCTTAACCTATTTAGCCATTCTACATATCATGCAAATATATAACAACATATTTAGAATTTAGATTTGATTACAATTCAATTGAGGATACGCATATTACCTAATTACCACAAAGCAACACAAATTATTGAAATAAGTAATAATTAAATGATGATTACAGTTGAACCACGCATAAGTAATGTCTTAAAAAATGATTATTATACTCGAAATGTCTACAGTTCAAACAAAAGAATTACGTATGTCAAAAAAAACTAAAAAATGTCAACAATAAAATAATGGCAACTTTAAAAGATTAAAACTATGACAATTAATGCAATGGAAAAAAAGAAACTAAATAAATATGACATTATTTGACATGTACTTGTGGTTAGTGTTCCAAACGATTGTGCAATGCATGTTTGTGCGAAAGATGATTAAAAAATTATGATTAAAAAAAAAGAATGCTACATCAATGACGAATTTCGTGCGATTATCGCTAATAATTTTTCGTATTAGGCCTCCAGACACCGGCACAGGAATGGTAACCATTACCGTCCCGAGACCAGCAGGCCTATTACATAAAAAGAATCGCGATAATCGGACGAAATTCGTCGTCCAATTTCATTGATATTAAATCTTATTCACGAATTAATAGTGTCACGGAGTGGGACGAACATCGTCCGCCTATTGCGATTATATTTTAATGTAATAAGTTAATGGTCTGGGTCTTTTAAGATTTTTTGATATAAACCCTTAATTATACAACATGTCACAAAAATACCCCCAATGCCGAATACAGTATATAGGGACCATCAAACTGATTAACTTTTACTATGGGACCAACTCTGAAATCGCGAAAAAAATAATCTGCTGTTTTATACAAAAATTGAAATCGAAAATATCAAAATGTATGAAATGCAGCTAATTTTGAGGGCGACTGTACTGCAAGTAATAGCCCCATCTGTTACTGGCCACTGTACGATGTGTGCCCACATCTTTACGTACAATTGAGGCAGAAAATCCCGAGTAAATATGTATATACAAATAGTTCTTGTCTGGAATAATATAGGTTGTATTCATTTGCTTTTGTTGGTGGAATAACAATTCTGCGGGATACCATTATCTACGGCTAAATCGCTGTTATTACGTTCAATGAGAGTATGATTGCTAATTTAATACCACATAATACATAATTAATAGGTAATAATATAATTTATCAGTGTATCTCGTGTATCCCTTGACTCATAATTGACTTGACATCGAATACTATAATAATTATGCCAAGATAATAAAATGGTTATTTGCGCCACTAATTTTCTTTCTTTGTTCTGTGATTTGCGCGAAAGAACGTCTGTGCAATAAAGCATTTTGCGACGCTCTGTGTGTTGACGACCTCCGTGGTCGAGTGGCTTTGTACACCGGTTTTCAAGGTGTCGCCATCTCTGAGGTCCCGGGTTCGATCCCCGGTTGGGTCAATTTAGAAAAATCAACTTTTCTATATTGACTCAGTTCTGGGTGTTTGTGATACCACCGTTGTCTCTGATTTTCATAACACAAGTGCTTTAGCTACTTACGTTGGAGTCGGAACAATGTATGTGATGTTGTCAAATTTATTTATTTATCGGTGTAGTTTTAACTTCGATCAAATCTTGTAACAAGTATAGAGGTACAACTGAAAAACCGTAAAAAAGGAAGACGAAAGCATCCTCTTTGCTGCATTGTTGTACAACAAAGTTACTTTACACGAAGCCATAATCTATATAAATGTAAACCATTTCTCATTCTAATAACAAACACGGGCTGAATAATTTAAACAAGACCGCCGCACGAAGAGACAGTCACAGGTTGTCAATTTAGGTTTGCGGTTTGTGGTCAGCTTGGACATTTGACGCAGGTGAAAGTTCAAAGATTTGAGATATTGGACTAAATAAATATCGAACAATATCATAATTAATTGCTCCGATTCCAAATTAATTGGCTAAAGCACTTGTGTTATGGTAATCATAGACAACGGTGGTACCACACACGCCCCGAAGACAATATTGATAAGTTGGTTTTCTAAATAAAATTGACCAAGCCGGGGATCGAACCCAAGACGTTAGAAGCGACACCATGAAAAGCGGTGTGCAAGCCGCTCGACTACGGAGGTCGTCACTGTTTATTTTTTGATATATGTTTATAAGAGTTTTAGCGTCATTTTGTCGAGTTCATTGTCATTGCAAAAAAAAAGGAGCTCGGTGGCGCAGTGGTATAGCACCTGGCACATCGATTGCAGAGGTTAAGCAACTGTCGCAAGGGTCGGTCATGGGATAGGTGACCAATCATTTATTATCTCGCTCCTCCATACTTCGGAAGGCAAATTAAGCCGTTGGTCCCGGCTGCATTTGCAGTCGTTAGCACCCACCAATCCGCATTGGACCTGCGTGGTGTGTCATGGCCCATCCCTGTGCCCCAGTGGGGACATTAAAAATGGCTGATGGTCATTGTCATTGGCTGTTGAATGAAAATGAGAAGTAAAGAGCGCTCGACGCCTTTCAAAAATAGGGCCCCAGTTCGGTGGGTGGTTCGGTTAATTATTTGCAAATTGATTCATAGTGGATATTGTGTCTTAAAATTGGTGTAGTTTTGTGTCACAAGTGTCTACGCAACTGAACAATATATGCAATCATTGAAATAGGCGGGATCTCGGTCGTGTGAAGCTGAGACTTTTATAGTAGTGGTGACTTGATCTTGTTTCCATCTTTTCAGTTGACTTGTCTTTTGATGAAAGCGGGGTTTTTAGTTTTTTTTTATTTATTAAGTTAACTGTTATTAAATGAAACAAAAAAAAATACGAATTATAGAGCTTATATAATTATTTCAGGTGTTATTTTAGAATTATTTAGTTTGGAGATGAATTTCCTTGAATGTCTTTTTTTACGGGTTGGCTGTCACTTCGGCTGAGGATTCGCCACCACTAAAAAATAGTAAACTATAAAAGCTTCTATATTTAAGTAAATATATCACCCGGTTAACGTTTGCAGTGGTGATGTAATTAGCGTTGGTGGGGAGCGCCGAATTGAAATCAGTAAGAGCCGTAACTCCGAGTAACTTACTCGTGGGTGAGCACTGAGTTGCTAGTTGAGTGTAACAACTATAAAGCTGCTAACGTTTGTTTTGGAGCCATTAATCGCAAAATGCCTACCGAAAACGGTTATGTTGGAAAACAGAACAAGCAAAATCACCCCAACAAAAGCTATTACAAAAGGCAGAGACGTATTGTAGGTATCGAAAGAGGCAAAAAGTAGTCAAGAAAAATGAGCCAGTAGAAAAAACCTTTCTAATTATTATTATATTATTCATTTCCAGTGTTTAAACGATGGCGAAACGGTAGACAATGTATATTATTCTCAAGACCTCGGAAACAAGATTTAATCAATTTGCTCATAACAAGCTGTACATATCGGATTTCCTATCAAGAACAAGAATTCGTCCCACGCTCAGAAATAAAAAATACTTTTTCCATCAAAGTGTCGCCTCCGACGCAGAACTTGCCCCAGTTTATAATAATTGCATTCGATAAAAGTTAGACCCAATAAGAAATCTATTTTGGTTTAAATCAACGCCTAATTGAGTTGACAAAATTCAATAAACTTCTGAATCGAGAGTGCCTGGAATAAATTTGGAAAACTCGATTAAGAATTGCAAGGTGAAAAGACAGGGGTCGCATTTTTCAAGTTGTGAAAAATAGTAATATCTCGTTAACCTTTTCTAAATAAAAGAAAACAAACACCGAAGCAATAGTTAACTGGATGGGTTTTAATTCATAGGTTAATATGGGGTCGGTAATCAAAATGTAGGTAACTGATATTCTTAGATCTTACATAACCAGTTGAGTAATCAAATAAATGATAGAGCATTACCTAATGTGTTATGTACGAATTCCAAACACAATCCAATTTTGCCCAACGTCCTCATTCATCGACAACTTTTTTTTCCAGCCCTTTCATAATAAAAACGTTTACTTTGTTGTGGCGACTCTCAATAGTTGTGCCATCTGTGTTAATCTTTCCTTTTCTAACACCATTTCAAAGAATTTAAACACAAAGTAATTTCATTTCACGATAACTTTTAGTCCACTTAACTCGTGAATTATATTCATTTGAAACTGGCAATTTCAAGTCAAAGTTCAATCTGACTAAGTTTGAAGTGACATTATTAGGGTGAGTGAGAGTGGTCCTTTATCTTTGTGTCGACCTCTTTCAAGAATTTACTTAAGTCTTATGCCGTAAAAAGTTTCGAACTTAAGACATCTGGACAAATTGTCAACTAGGTAACTTGAGACTTTTGTCAGTCTGTTTAATTGTTTGAAATCTTTAAATTGAAACATTATTACTCAACAATATTTATATTTCGATTAATACATTATTATTTATTTATTTTTACAACAAAATTTATTCAATGTTTTAAAAAATTAAAAATTGCTTCTTGACAACTTTGTGAAATAAAAATTTGAGACACAAAGACACAATAAAGTATTCGTAATGTTTAAAGGATTTTGTACACAGGCTTGAGAATTATTTACTGATATAGAATGAGATGATTATTTACAAAATAACTATGGAGCTGAATTTCAGACAAAGCTTTTGGCTATTATTTGAAGCAGATCAAACTAAAAAGGATTTAGTGATAGCAGAGCAACAGAAATAAGAATTATTTACTCTTGAGGGATTCAGTTTCGTCTGATGTCGTATTTTAATTAAATGCGAACACTGCCCCGAAGTTATATCAAAGTTGATGTAGTAGTTACATCGATACAACCTGTGCAGTCGATCGAGGAGATAATCTGACAGATTTTATTAAGAGATTCAGCGTTTGATTCGATAACAAGACAATTTTGCTGACGGCGAAAAAACCGTTTTTGCTAAAACCTTTTCTAAGGAGCTTTTGTATATTGTATTCATCAGTTTTTTTACAGAGAATACATTTTTGTTCTGTGGGGAACCTTAAATCAGTTTCGATCAAGGTAGATCAGGATAAAATACCGCATCTTATCCTTACCACAAAAGATATTGAAACACTGTTCAGTTCAACAAGTGTTTAACTTAGCGTTTGTTTAAATGTGATACTTTCACTTTTTTGACAATATTGTTCGAAAGAGTCAACAGTGTCTAAATTAAACAGTGTTTCAAAATCATTTGTGGTAAAGCTGTTTGTGTTGGCACACATCCGAATCCATCAATAAGTAATAAATAACAAACATCTAAACTTTCAAATTAAATTAGTAATTAAGTAACAAACATCTAAACTTTCACATTAAATATTAGGCTAGATAATAACATAACAAGGCAAAAATCTCAAGTTGCGAATTTCATTTGGAGTTAATGGTTGAATATAAAACATTGGAGTCCACTCAGCGTCTTATTTAGAGCTTGAAAGTTTCTTCGTTTTTGTAATTTATTATGGGACATTGTGCGTGTCACAGTAGGAATTTTACTAATTTTCTGAGGTACTTTATTTAGGTTGTTTTAATGTCCAGTTTGTTTAGAAAATAAAAACATGTCTACGGGCCGGTTCCTATATTCGAGAACGATTCGATAGCTTTTGGATGGTAGTATTTTGACATAAAGTTCGGAACAAACCTTAGTAACATTAAAATTAAAATTAATCTGCCCTAGGACTGCAATATGGCTTAATTAACATTAGGTGTGGAGCTTTTTTGCTATTTTGAAATTCGTTATTTAGATATTAATCCTAAAAAACTTATTAAACCTGGTTCACGCGAGGCGATTTTAATTGATCAATTATTATCGGTCAACAAAAAATGGTCGCTTGTCGACTTAGCAGTTGATCAACTAAAATCGTCTCGTGTGAAACCGCTTTTAGTTAATATGTAACAACGGCAAACATATTCAGACCTTGCAATTTTAGCCCTCCGCCCAATCCGTAAGGGATAGAATGTTTGATGAAATGTAAAATATGAAAATATTTGCACATAACGATACAAGCTTGTCTCAGTTGCTGTTACCATAAGTTTTATAATATAGCCTAGAGACGCTTTTATTTTTTATTTTCTGCTATCCGAAGACGCTATATATAATATCACTTAATTTATAATATTGTCCTTATCTAACCATAATAGGTCTTATAAGAGTGCCATTGTTATTAAAATGAATTTTAAGAGTGGATATTGAGCACAAAATAAAGAGCACCCGCTGAAGCTCAAGTCAAAAATCTTTATAAATTCCCACAAGTGACTTTAACGTGTTTAGTAACCCTTTATGTCTAGTGACTAATTTGCCCAGATTGTCACTAGCGCCATCAAGAGCCCTATATAAACCCTGTTTCCCTTGTCACACTTTGTGTACCGTCCCTTGACGTAAAATAATTTATGGGTGTCCTTTCCTAAATGGGTCATGACATGAGTTTGCATGATACTTACTTATAATATACTTACTTTAAACAGACAAACATATAAGTTAGATTGGAAATGAGTAGTAAAGAGCGCTGAAATTTTCTTTCTTGCGCTTGAAATCATTCGGCTGGCGTTGACAGTCCAATATACTTAAGTATCAGTGAGCGATGATTTAGCTGCTAAAACGAGATGCCACCGATCAAACTTAGACAGTCAAAAGTCGGTAATAAGGCCACAGATACAATTGGTGGCTGTCTAAGTTTGATCGGCGGAATCTCGTTTTAGCAGCTAAATCATCGCTCGCTGATACTTAAGTATAGTGTGCTGAGGTCCTTATTCACTAGAGAACTAAAATTCGAGATTACAAACGCTAAAATCGATGCCACCTTGCTGTAAAAAAATTATGAAAAATTTAGAAAAATGGCACCAATTCTGTAACGAATAAATCCCCAATTGATCGAGATAGTTTGATTCATAAAAGCTATCCCGTGCTCAAAATTAGTTGCCGCAAAGCAATTGAGAAGATTAATGAAATCTTACATTCAATAGGACGTCTTGGGATTCGACTCATTTTTTAACCCCCGACGCAGCACAAAGAGGGGTGTTATAAGTTTGAAGCCTATGTGTGTGTCTGTACGTATATTCGGAGTGCCTAAACAGATCAAGCGATTTCAATGCATTTTTTTAAAATTGAAAGTTAATCTAATCGAGATGGTTCTTAGCCACGTTTGATGGAAATTAATTCAGCCATTATGGCGATGGTCAACTGCCTGCCGAAACGGTAAAAAATACTGAGATGGTGCTTTAACAAAAATAATGTACACCTTGGGCAAATTTAGGTGCAAGAAAAAAAAATTGCGACAAAAAAATGGCCGCCAAAATAAATTTTTGTTTTACTTATTTCCCTAGTTAAAACTAGTTGTAATAAGATTAGTTTTAAACATTGTAAGAACTAGTTTTACCAAGGTTAAAATAAAATTTATTGCAACGTGTCGTAATTTTAATTTTACTTAAAACTATTTCATACTGTAAACATTAGTTAAAACAAGTATTAGAGAACTTTTTAAATTTTGAGATTTAAGCTTTCACAATGCTATTTTATATAATACTAAATAATATACTAGAAAAAATAGGACTCGCACCAGATCATGTTCTCGGACGGGAATCTGGTGCGAGTCCTATTTTTTCTAGTATATTATTTAGTATAGTATTAGAGAATCTTGTTTGGAAGAATTTCTTTATCAGAAGGAATTTAAAGTATTGATGGGGGATAGATCGTTCGAGATATTAGCAGTGATTTTGCTTTATTTTTTTATAAAAGATTTTGAAAAATGTTGGTTTTGCTTTTAGAAACATTATTAATAAATTCTTGATACAGCTTTCAACCGTTATTCTTCAGTTGGACCGCGGTCCCCGGGCTAAAAGTTCTTCCATATTGCCTTCCTCTTACCATTCCATACCACATTTCCTACAAACTTAAATAATGCGATTAACTTATTAAAGAAAACCTGATTGATAGTTCAAAGATTAAGAGCTGCAATGATGACCAAGCTTGAAGGCCGAGAGCGTAGTTAAGCTTAACTCGAAGCCATCATAACGTGGCCAGCAGTGCAGGTCATTGTGAACCAAGGCTTATAAAGTGCTTAACTCAAACAATGACGACCTGAGTAGTGCAGTGGTCAACATGCCGGTCTACCACGCAAGAGGTCCCGGGTTCGATTCCCGGCCGAGCAGAAATTGAAATGATCAATTTTAATTTCTGTGACGGGTCTGGGTGTTACTATGTATAATAAGTATATATTTAAAAAGTATGTAAGTAGTATATTAGTTGTCTAGCGACAATATTACAAGCTTTGCTTAGTTTGTGGCATTCATTTATTTCATTTAATATTAGTACTTCCTACTATGCAATAGTATTTAACCTTATTAAAATATATATATATATATATACAAAAATATAAATATCTCAGAAACGGTGCGCCGAAGCCAAAAAAAAAGGTTATTTTCGACCCCCTAAAAACCACAGAGGTAGATAGGAGGTATTTACTGAAATCTCAAAAAAGTCAAGTTCGGGTTTTTATATTTTTCCATACTAATTTATTATTATTATTATTATTTCGGACATAAAATCCATACAAGGTGTTAGTTACATGAGAATCTTATTCTAGTATTCAAGTTGACAGCATTAGTAGTTCTTGAGATATCCAGCTGTGACAAACAGACAGACTGAGTCGCACCATAAGGTTTCTTTTTACCATTTTGGTATGGAACCCTAAAAATGGTACCAAATATTACCTTCCATTTATTTTAAGCGAGAATACAATTATAATAATTATCGGAAATAAAAGTCATTGGAATCTCATTGAAAACGAGAGGAACAATTAATTCAAAATCTTTTGATCGAGGCAAGAATAATTAGGAGAGAATTAATTTCGAATAATTTAAGACAAAAATACGGTTTTTAATTGATTAAGTTAAAAATATAATGATAAGGTGGATCCTACTAATAATTATTAATGTGAAAGTTTCGATGTTTGTTACTCAATCACGCAGAAACGGCAGAACGGATTTGGATGAAATTCGGCAAACAGATAGTTTATAGCCTGGATTAATACATTGGATAATTTTCTATCTTAGTATTTTCCAAATGTCCACGCGGACGAAGTCGTGGGCGGAAGCTAGTTCAAGATAATTTATGTTCCTTCTATCCATCAATGTCTTTGAAATAAATATGAAACAACACCTCATACATCACTCTAATATATTTCACTTTATATTGTAATTAAAAAGAAACTTTCGACATGTAGATAATTATATATAAAATATCCCAAATTGTTATCTTAAGCATGTTGTTTTTTTAGTTGTATGACATCAGATAACTCTAGGTAAACTCACAGAATTCGGGTTGGTTGACTTATTTATACCACCCAGATAGGAGACAACATCAGCCAGGAATCAAACCTGGGTCCTGAGAAGTAAGAAAGATTTTTTAAGTGCACATTTTGCAATAAAGTTTTAATGATATTTTATAGAGATTCAATGCGTGATTAAGTCTAGTACTCGTTTAATTTAAAAAAAAAACAGAATTTCTTGGAAGTCCTAACTTTAATATAATAAATGCAAAAGTAAGTTTGTTTGTTACGTATTAACCATCATCGTGAAATTTTGCATACCCCGACATGATCTCGGGGGTGAAGAAATTCCGGAAAAGGACATTAAATGGTATTCGTCCATCCTGAAAAAATACTTCTTTTGGTACCACTAGCTACCAGTACCACTAGCTATTAATACCACCAGCTACCAGTACCACCAACTACCAGTGCCACCAACTGCCAGTACCACCAGATATTAATACCACCAGCTACCAGTACCACCAGCTACCAGCACCACCAACTACCAGTACCACCAACTACTAGTGCCACCAACTGCCAGTACCACCAGCTATTAATACCACCAGCTACCAGTACCACCAGCTACGAGCACCACCAACTACCAGTACCACCAACTACCAGTACCACCAACTACCAGTACTACCAACTACCGGTACCACCAACTACCAGCACCACCAACTACCAGTACCATCAACTACCAGTACCACCAACTACCAGTACCACCAACAACCAGTGCCACCAACTACCAGTACCACCAACTACCAGTACACCAACTACCAGTACACCAACTACCAGTACCACCATCTACCAGTACCACTAACTACCAGTACCGCCAACTGCCAGTAACACCAACTACCAGTACCACCAACTAACAGTACCACCAACTACCAGTACCACCAACTACCAGTACCACCAACTACCAGTACCATCAACTACCAGTACCACCAACTACCAGTACCACCAACTACCAGTACCACCAACTACCAGTACCACCAACTACTAGTACCACCTTCTACCAGTACCACCAGCTTCAAGTACCACCATCTACCAGTACCACCAACTACCAGCACCACCAACTGCCAGTACCACCAACTACCAGTACCACCATTACCAGTACCAACAACTACCAGTACCACCAACTACCAGTACCACCAGCTACCAGTACCACCAACTACCAGTACCACCGACTGCCAGTACCACCAACTACCAGTACCATCAGCTACCAGTACCACCAACTACCAGTACCACTAATACCAGTACCACCAATATCAGTACCACCAATACCAGTACCACCAATACCAGTACCACCAATACCAGTACCTCCAATACCAGTACCTCCAACTACCAGTACCACCAACCACCAGTACCATCAACTACTAGTACCACCAGCTGCCACCAGCGACATCTAATATTTTATTTCGGCGCTCACTGTCAGACATACCAAAATATTCTAAACTTCTGGATATAAATGGAGCATACAAACACTTCAAGTGGCAAACTGTACACAGAGTAAATAAAGTTTTAGACAGGCCCTATAAGCCGCTCATCCTTGTTGTTTTCGGATTTACAGATTAAACTGTAGCTGACGGAGTCTGAGGGGACTATTACAAAATAAAACCATGATTATCGGGATTTCGGAGACAACGAGTTTTCTATACAGTTGTTGCCGCTTCTTGAATTTCAGGTGACGACATAATATCACTTTCATAGCTTGAACTTATTTTTATATTAAAAACAAACAATCTTTGACAATATCAACAATAAATTCTCCACGCGCCAAGATTTTGTTTTTTAATTTAGTAGTGTGACGTCATTTTATACCGCCCCGCCGCCAGCCGGTCTGAATCGTATGATGTTACACGTAAGTTTTGAAACCATGAATAGGACTGGGCAGGCGTTAATGCGCTCACGACGCTTTGGCCCTATTTTTAACCGACTTCAAAAAAAGTAGGTGGTTCTCAGTTCGCCGGAATCTTTTTTTTTTAATTTATGTTACTCGATTACTCGAAGACGGCTGGACCGATTTGAACATTTCTTTTTTTGTTTGAAAGTATATACTTCTTGAAATCATTCGGCTGGCGAGTGATCGTCAAATGATTTCGAAAAAATGGTCCCTGTTAGCGTGAATCGAAACACTTTCCAAAGCCAGTTCTAATTTCAAATATTGATGATTAGTCACAACCTCCTTCGTTGTTGTTTCATTCCACTTTTCACACCACACACACACACAAAAGTTCGTTCCACTTTTTAATTACACGTGAAATACATAATAATATGAGTTTTCATAGTAATATTAAAGGTCACTAAACACGGTAAATTTATATGAATTCTCATACAAAATTGCAGGCGTGTGTTAGAGCTGTCCAGCTAAACCGATTTAGCACGAAGAATGTAGTCAAAATGATGTTGGAATTACCAAGCATGTTTGAGAAAATGGTACATACACTTCGATTAAATCTTAAAATACAATAAAAAGACGAGAACACCACCAACAAGTAGAGTAAAACGTAGTGATGGAGAGAGCGGGAAGCGCCCCACCAAGTAGTGATGTACACTGAAAATAGTGTTGGGTAACATGCCAATACAAATGCGAGTATATAGTTGGTATGTAAGTTTTCGCCATAAACCAAACAGCTGTATTACAAACACAGTTCTCGTTTGTTTGTTTATGTGCAGTTCGGTTGCGTGTTTCGACAATGCGCCACAGAGTAAACAACTAAACAGTTCGAATAAACCACGACAAATATAAAAGTACACAGCAGAGCCCCTGCGGCGCTTGCAACAAATTGTTGTTTTCCGTGAAAACAGTACGTACAGACAATTTAAGGGCAATCCGGGCTATTAGTTAGTACTGTAGCAGCTCCCAAATATGTTAAAAAAACAATGACAGTAGTGTTTTCCAATACTGCCAGAGCTGCGGCCATAGAGTACATTGTAACCTTTGTCACTTCCGCCTAGAGCACGGAGACTTTATATTTTTGTGACGACAGGGTATCAGAAACCAAAAACTTTACAAGTACTTAGGAGTAAGTACTGTGTCAAAGCAATTTTAACGCTTTTTCAGTAAATTATTGGACCCTACCAGTTATGAACGCATTAATTGGAGTAAATGGTTCTAGTGTTCAGATAGGTATTGCTGAGGCTGATAGGTAGTGTTCAGACAGCTGTATAATGACTACAAATTATTTGATAAAATGTTATGATTATTAGAAGAAACCTTGAAATATAACACTAAAATGTTTTAGTAGCCATGATCTTTTGGCTACTGAGATCACATACCTACCTCGTAAAATAGTAACAAGTGTTTGATTTCAATAAATAGTGCGCGCCGCGCCGTAGTGTGTTGTAAGTTGTTTTAACCGACTCCATTAAAAAGAGCAAGTTCTATCTAATCTACGTTTTTTTGTATGTTTCACTACCAGTACCTTCACCAGTTGTTAACCGATTTAAAAAAAATGAAATAACATAGTTCAGGTATGGTCCCATAAAAAATATACAGAGATCTGGCTAGTAGCTTTTTTATAATCCTGAAAAATATGAATTATTTAGCTTACCATCGTACGAGTTTTTACGGATTTTCAGGCATACTTAACTTCATTGTTTATGAACCGATCAACTTGATTCTTTTTTTGTTTGAAAGGATATACTTACTGGTCACATTTTAATTTCATTGGTATTGGACTATGGACTTCGAAGATACACAAGGGAACTCCTCAAAGTCAAATAGGATATGTGTGGTGATTGAGATATTGGTAGGTTTATGACAATCCAAAACAAACCGAGCTATGGTCAGCGCCATTTTGGACAAGACTTGGATCACGAAAGCCCAACGGAACTCCTTAACAACTAACTAATACTATTTGTCGGTATAGATAAGCTTATTCAGTCCTACGAACTTCGTAAATAAGCGTCTTTTTACGAATTGTTCTCTACTAAACTACGGAAATGCTATTCCGGCTTTCTTTCTACACCAAAAAAACTTGATAATATAAACGAACAGCTTTTAGTGATGATAAAAGCAGATTCCGTAATCAGATCTGTCAAACAATGCCAGTTATAATTGAGTCGTACAGAACACGCAGAGCTTTGCAAGCTATTTCTGATTTACTATGATAAAGCGTCGATATTTTCGCGTCGAATGTAGCAATACTCACTGTTGAACCGCTCCAAATCTTGATCAAGATTGATGTTCTGAATGAACTGAATGGGAAAATTCCGATTAGGTCAGGGGAAAAACCGATGTCGAAGTCAGAAAAAGTGAATTTCTATAAAGAATTAGAGATCAATAATTATTATGGTGTAATTTTTTTATTTGAGATTTTAGCATTCACAGTGCTACTTTTACTTTTAATTAGATCTAAACCACATCAAATTTGATTATTTAGTATTGTATGCGCGTGTCGTATTTTTTCTAGTATATTATTTTGTATTGTGTAATTGAATTAACGTCCTACCTATAACTATAAACATGAGATATAATTATTTTTAATAAATATGATTAAATTAGGTAATCACTCTGATTACAAACTTCAGTATGTAATTTGGACTAGAGGTATTCATACCTCTAGTCCAAACTTCAATCCATATCCAATTAATAGAAAAATGTATTATGTCTTGCTATTGCAAATCCAGTTGTAACAAAATACCTTTATTAAAATTCACTTTTAAATAATCTCGCTCTGTTAATAATGGACGGAATGGTGTCAATGAGTTTTTTCGTTGAATATCATAAACATCGATGTAATCTGTAGGTACAAACTTTGTTAAAAAGCATTAATCAAATATGGCGCCTTACAAACATGAGAATACCAACACTAGCCTTAGCACTGCTACAACCTTCCTTTCTTGCCAACAGAGAATAACACTACTGAGACGGCCTGAGTGGTGCCAGTGGTGCCAGAAATTGAAATGATGAATTTTGATTTCTGAGACGCGTCTGGGTTTTACTAATATAATAAGTATATATTAAAAAATGGTATCTAAAAAAAACATTTTCATGTAAAATGTTGCCAAGACAAGACCATTATGGCTCGCACTTTCAAAAAATTAACAGATCTCAGCTTCTAAGTCTACACGCCCTAACTTCAAAAACTTACCAAAATAATGTAGACTTGGTCATTTCGCCACATTCACATGGGCGAAAGGTGAAAAATTTATTCACTGTTCATTAACTTTCTGTTAGTTCTTGTAGTAACGAAACGACCAAGCCTCATATTTTGACTAAGGTGTAGTTTGTGAAGTTAGGGCTTGTAGAGTTAGAAGCTTAGCTCTACATGAGGTTGATAATTTTTTGACAGTGCGAGCCATATGGTCTCGGTTGGGCAACATTTTACATGAAAACCTTTTATGTGGGATTTAACTTGTTTTTGTAATTTACTTATGATAATATTATTTTATTATGTTTATTTTTATTTTCTTTTTTTGGGGTGTATTTCTTGTACATCAGAGGTCCTTTTTTATAGTCCACTTTCTATCTTAAAAAGGAGTCCCTGCATAAATTTTCAGACCTCTAGCATCAAATTTGCTAAGTTTTAGACTTTTTGTTGCTTGTGTACTAATACTATCTTACATACCATATTTCAGCTTTTTAGGGTGTGATATAGTGAATTACATTATCAGCACGTACTCAATAGTACGTGATAATTAAGGTCTTCCTGATTGACAAGGCGTCCTTCCTCTAGTCACGTATAGATGTGATGTTAATTAGTATTTAAGATGATACACTAGAGGATAAAGATTATTCATTCAACGCAAGACATTGTTTCATTTCGGGTCTCCGTCCCAACGCCATTACATGGCGACCGTGACATGGTGTCACAAGTCCGCGCCGCGAAATCGCTAGTTGAAGTCTACAAAATATCAAGAAAATAGTGCTACACGGGCCTACAAGGACGAAGGAAATAAGAAGAAAAACTGTAAGCCAAAATTGTCTTAACTATGGGAAACCCACAATCTAAAGACAATATTATTGTCAGACAATCACCAACTCAATCGGCGGCAGCATCAACTCCCTTGGCCGTTGGGACGGAGACCCTGGTGCACCTTCGAAGACCTTCGGAGACCTTCGGTTACGCACAACTATTAGAAGAGGTGGAACGCAGAGCAGTTCGACGGGCAATTGGACCAGCACAGAACGTGTAAGCCAGCACGAATTAATAGAACTATGCTACCAAGAACCTATGTGTGTGTGAGTGATATACTTTTTTTTTTCTCTCTAAAGTGTGTTCATGGCAAATCTGTCAGAACTCTTGAGTGAGCTTAAGGCTATTAGAGACTCTATTATTAAATTAAGTAAGGACAAACGTTATTCCGCTCAGAGACAGAATAAGTTTTAAGAGCAAAGGAAATTAAAAATATTTTTGAACAAATATCCTCAGACTTATGAAAAAAAAAAGGAATAGATGTTGTAGAATTACAAATAACAAAAGCAATCTCGTCAAAGTTTTATGTAATTTTGAGGAAATCGAGTCGCTCGTTAACTCGCATCATTCCATTCAGAAACGATAACAACTATGGCTATCAAGCGTTTCGCTGACGGCCTAAACAATGCTCGTACAAACATTATAGTTACGTCTAGATTCGTAAGCACAGGCAATAACTATAGCCTTAAAACAAGAAGACTCGGTAGTGAAACCACAAATAAACAATAATGTTAACTATGTTCCGAACCAGCGATATGAAAAAATTAATAAAAACTATCATCAGCAATATAATAAGTCACGTAACAACAACGCGACGAGTCAGCAAGGTCGGGATCGTGCCTACTATAACTCGAATAGGTTTCAGGGTCAGCGCAACACCAGGTTTACGTCACCTCATAATAAACATAGGAATATACATTTCTTACTCGACTCAGCAGAACAGTCTAATGACGAGAACGAAAGTGAACGTCAGAGTATACGTCAGAACGAACATCATAGCGATGATTTTTTTTCGTTCTGAATAGCGCTGAGGTAGATAATTGTTAATACTACGTATAAATACGTATAAAAACTTCGTGAAGTTGAGGAAAAATAAAAGATACGTCTCACAGACGGGTGATATGTTATTTAGTGACTCTACTATTTACATAAATCAGGAATCTCTACTAACGGAGGCGCGCCGAGACGCAACGATAGGAGAACTGAGTGCATTATGTAAAAAATATAATATTGTAGAAGTCGTTGTGATTAAAAATGGGTTTAATAAAAAGTTTATTAAAATTTTGACCCAAACTTTCATGAAACATAAAGAATTACCGCGGTTATGTATTATTAATAACCAAGTTGAACATGTTACAAATAAAGACTTGATACGTGTTATACTAAATGATTATCATTTATTGCCGACAAGTGGTCATGTAGGCATAAATAAAATGACTAAGAATATTCGAAAAAAATATTTTTGGAGTAATATGCAAAAAGACATAACTGAATATGTGACTCGCTGTAAAGATTGCCAAAAGCAGAAATTTTGTAATAAAAATAATAAAGAGAAAAATGGTAATAACCACTACAGCATCTACTTCTTTTGAAAAATTATATTTAGATATTGTGGGGCCGTTGGAGGTCGATAATTTGGGTAATAAATACATATTAACAATACAATGCGAATTGACAAAGTTTGTAGAAGCTTACCCAATACTTGATAAGTCAGCTGAAACTGTTGCTAGGGTTTTTACTGAAAATTTTATTTTACGATATGGTACTCCCAGGGTTATTGCGACTGACTGTGGAACGGAATTTATTAATTCCACGTTAGAAACAGTATGTAAATTGCTAAATATTGATAAGTTAAATTCAACACCCTATCATCATGAGAGTATAGGTTCGCTAGAAAACTGGCACAAACATCTCGGATGTTACTTGAGAATACAAACACAGAATCAGTCGGCAAATTGGAGTACCTGGATACCATATTGGTGCTTTGCTTATAATAATTCTGTAAATACTAGTACCAAATACTCCCCTTATGAACTAGTTTTTGGGAAAACATGTAACGTACCTAGTAATTTAGTTAGTAAAGTTGATCCCTTATATGTATACGACAATTATCCATCGGAGTTAAAATTTAGATTGCAAAAAGCTCATAATGATGCCAGGAACAACTTATTAATATCAAAACAAAGTAGAAAAACTAATTATGATTTAGATTGTAAGGAAGTACACTACAAAAAAAGGTGATCTACTCTTGTATAAGAATGAAAATTATAATAAATTGAATGACTTGTATTTAGGTCCATTTGAAGTTTTAGAAGAGCTACTAATGTAAAAATATTAAAGAATAATAAAGAATATATAGTTCATAAGAATAGAACTAAGATATTTAGAAAATAAGAGTTTACTTTTCAGGGAAGGGATGCCTAGCCTTTTCAGGGGAGGTGTGATATAGTGAATTACATTATCAGCACGTACTCAATAGTACGTGATAATTAAGGTCTTCCTGATTGACAAGGCGTCCTTCCTCTAGTCACGTATAGATGTGATGTTAATTAGTATTTAAGATGATACACTAGAGGATAAAGATTATTCATTCAACGCAAGACATTGTTTCATTTCGGGTCTCCGTCCCAACACCATTACAAGGGCTTCAGCAAGTACCCTAACAATTTTGATGATCATCAGTGAGTCAGTGACGAAATCGGAATTTTTTAGATATCAATAAAATCTAATGTATAAGATTTATGAATTGAAATTTTATATTTTTAATAATTTTACTACTGACATCAGATCTCGAGAATTTTGTTTATCTGGTATAATCCAATCCCAAGTTATGAGTTTTCAAAAAAACGACGAAGCGCTTCGAGAAAAGTTAGGAAATGCCCTTGCGCTTTGCTTGATCGTCTTGGCGGGGACACTGCCGTGCCCCCAGATAGTATAATTAGTGTTAGGTCGTTACACATCCAAATATTTTCTTTTTAACAAAAAACTTTCTTTAGTTTCACCAGGACTAAACGTGGTCACCGATCTTAATTTCCTTGGATTCCGTAGCCAGAGTTACTTAAACCAACCGTTACTAAATCTTAAATTCTATTGTAATTTTTAGTTCGAAATTATCTTCGTCGTCCATACAGTAACCATTCAACCGGACGGTATTAAAAACGGTTGTTACGGTCATATAAAAACAGCTGATTCACTCGATCATAAAACTATCATTAAATTTCGTCTCTTTTATTCGATGCATTTGGCAAACATTTCAAAGAATCGGTTAAAAATAACTTGTGTGTACCGAAATTGCTGTTTTGGCAAAACGGAACTTTATGAACGCACCTACTATCAAATCGGTTCCTTCTCAATTTTATGTAGAGTTATGTAACTCATGTACGTACGTGTTCCAAATCCGCCTGCCTATAAAAACTACACATTTAACGAAATGAAATTCCGCCTATGGAATTTTCCTTATACAAATAAAATAATCTCTTTGAGCTGTGGACCTCACGTTAAAAAGTAGCTCAAATTGCATGTTGTTTAGAAACAAATAAATAATATACGCCGTGATAAGTTCTGTCACAACCTTATTATTTTCTATTGTCCAGAAATGTTTTGGTTGATTTTGAAGTCTGAACTTCTTCTTCTTCTTCTTTTTTTGTTATGGCAATCTACTTTCCTCTTGGAAGTAATTTTTGCCAGTGTCAAGTGTTATATAGTTCAGTGGTAAACTTATTGTTTAATTTTTCATTAGAATGCGGGTGCATCGCATTCCAATGCTGCTTGGAGCATTTGGCACCAAGTATATCAAGACAGTTTACTCGGTTAGTTCTGCCGAGGAAGCCACCACTTCAATAAAAGTCTCAGCTTCACACAACCAAGATCGCGCCTATTTCAATTATCCCACATATTGTTCAGTTGCGTAGACACTTGTACCATATAACTGCACCAATTTTAAGACACAATATCCACTATGAATCAATTTGAAAATAATTAAAATAGACACCAAACCGAACTCGACAAAATGGC
Organism: Catoptria pinella; assembly: GCA_963556745.1. Taxonomy (NCBI): domain Eukaryota; kingdom Metazoa; phylum Arthropoda; class Insecta; order Lepidoptera; family Crambidae; genus Catoptria; species Catoptria pinella. The sequence goes on along the minus strand of OY750764.1, from coordinate 14,106,996 downwards.
GCCAAAAACTCCCGTCTGAACTTTTAAGTCTTCTAAAAGTAAAAAACAAAACTTGCTTAGAAAAGCGCTAACAAAAAAGGTTTGTGTTGTTTTGATCATTTTTCAAAATGGCCGAAATATTAATAATCTCAGGCATTTTGAAAAAAAAATCGAAAACTGAATTGACCAAAAAATTATATATGATTATCGAACCTGCTAACAAAATTTCACGAGAACCGGTTGATAAATGCGGCCTGTAGAGGAGAACAAACGGACATCCGACCACCGGAAGGACTTACGAAAGCATGTTTGCCCAAGCTGAACTGGAGACGCTTCGTGTTCTCTCGGTCAATTATCATTTCTGGCTCGTAAACCGGATTTAGTTGATTAGGAATCCACCAGATATTGATTACTAATATCAAATAATAGACCAATTACGATCCATCTCAGCTTCCGAACTCGAACAGCACAATCGGAAATATACGTGTACACTCGGCCTCTAAAGTGGTTGAACAAATTTGAAATTAAATCTATCCCTAGTAAGATACTACTAAAGATTATATGGTTGTATATTTTATAAAGAATGTGCAAAGCCAATGATTAAATAAAAGATTAGAATATGATTTTGTTTTGTGGATAGGTGTATAAGTGTTTGGAAATTACCAAAATGATCAATTTAGTATTGTTACAGCCAAAGAGTAACAATTACTTGACATTTGAAGTCTAGAATTTTATGAAGGTTCTTTGTATTTACTGATGAGCTGACTGTTTCGATATTTCTCATAATTTTAAATGTTTCTTAGTATAATTATTTAAATAGTGACTGTACCCACAGCGAACGATTAAAATGTTCGGCAGCCTGGCTTCGCAGTTAATTAAATCTTGTTTGTATGTTTTTACTCGAAGTTACTAGAAACTGATTTTTATTAAAGGAAAGGAAAGAGTTTTGCTTCAGAGATACATGCTTTATCTTATCTTATCTTTGATCTTAAATATTCATCTTTAGCGTTGCATAAAGATTCGCATGGCTAAATTAACATTTTGGCAATACTAAATAACATACTATAAAAAATACGGCACACACCAGATCATATTCTCGGGCGGGAATGGAACCCGCAACCTTTGGAAGTCCGGTCCAATGCTCTTACCACTGCGCTACCAAGTCACTAGTGGCATCGTCGAATTTCTTCTAGTATATCCCACTCTTACGCTGCAAGTCAGCGTTATTTCATCAATGTGAGGAATTACCTCGACATCCAATTGAAATATCTTTTCAGATATTTTGACAAATTGATTAAGATGAAACTGGACCGTACTTCCAAAGGTCGCGGGTTCGATTCCCGTCCGAGAATATGATCTGGTGCGAGTCGTATCGATTCTAGTATATATTTTAGTATTGTATAAAAATAGCATTGTGAATGCTAGAATCTCAAATTTAAAAATAACATTTTGGCTATAAGAACTTTAAAATAGAAAAAAGGAACTCGACTCATCTTATCTGAGCAGTAAAAGACGAGCAGTGGTTTTTTTATATTGTTTTATTTTGTTAAAGTTCAAAAGATAGCATTTTATTTTTACTTTAATAGAGGCAATACCGTTTCTCTAGTTTCTATAAGCGAAGTACTAATTTATCACACGATCCATAAAGTATGTGCTCGGGTAATTTACCAGGGTAATTAGTATCTTAGCAAACACAAGCTAATGATACCATGAGCTTATCAGGCCCGCCCTGCAAGCTGAGTGATTAATAACTCGTGAAAAAACTAAGGCGCAGTGGCTTAGCTCAGCTGGTCAAAGGGATTCAGCTTTAAAAGTTTACGAGGACAATTAATTATTCACTTTTAAAGCTCACGCGCTCACTAGACATGAAATAAAACACCTTTTTAAGGCCACTATATACCTCAAGTGGCGCCCTCATTTTAATTAAATTTATTGCTCGCTAAGTACATAATGTATCGAAAATTTACATGTACAGATTGAAGCTAAGGTTCTACAGTTTATTTACAAACAATAACCTTAGTAAGATTTTGTTCGTTGTAGAACTCAATCTGTACACGTGAATTTTCGATACATTATGTACTTAGCGAGAAATAAATTTAATGATGAGGGCGCCACTTGAGGCATATAGGGGCCTTAACGGATACTAGCGCGGTTTTATTGAAAGTACTTTGGTAATTAGTTGGTATTTGGTTTCATTTTTATTTTCCCGACGTTTCGGCACCTTAGCAGCTGCCGTGGTCACGGGGGACTGAAGCTGCTCGTGAGCTTACCCTCAAGCGATGTTATAAATAGTTCAGAAATTTATATTAAACAAACATTTAGTTGGACACGTTTTGTAATGTGAGTGAAAGTTTGCTTTTGAAAGTTATTTTTTTATTTGCAAAATAAAAAAAATTGTATTGATTATTCTTGACAACTATCATATTTTAGTTAAAAACGCTGATGCCAAAGCAACTTTTGCAACACTTAGGCCTCAAAGATTCGTCACTCTCTAGTCAATCGAGCCACTTTTAGCCATCCAAACAATTGTTCAATCGACCCACTTCTAGCCATTCAAAAAATTGTTCAATCGCGCCATTTCTAGCTATTTGAGCAATTGTTCGTACGCCCGAGGACGCAAACAGCAAATAAAGAGTTGACATAGATTTAATGACGTTGGAAAAACACGCAAACTTTACATTAGTTGTGACAAATCATTATTAATGGAGGTGCCTATATTTGCAGAACGTATTGCCTGTGATGATGCACCTCGCGTTTACGTTTTTAACAGAAAGGTTCACTAACCTTATGAAAACGTTATGTAACTAGTTACTAAAATCACAAATCTCATTTAGAAGGCGCGAAGGAGATTTGTTTACGAAGATAATGTAATCAGTCGTGTAAATGGTGGGTGAATGACTTCGCCTACATTATCATACACTTACGATACTAAAACAATTATAATGGTATTAATTAACATCATACAAGGTGATGTTTACTAAGGTGAATAAACATTTTTCGGACTAGTCGAGACTCGACTTTTTAGCTCAATCTTTGGCTAAAGCATAGAATATAATATACATAATAATACGCTAAGGTCTTCCTTTAAGGAAGCTGTCAGTTTCTTAGTTTGACGACCTTTGTGGTCGAGTGGTTTGTACGCCGGTTTCAAGGTGTCGCCATCTCTGAGGTCCCGGGTTCGTTCCCCGGCTGGGTCAATTTAGAAAACTAACTTTTCTATATTGGCTCAGTTCTGGGTGTGTTTACCACCGTTGTCTCCGATTTCCATAACACAAGTGCTTTAGCTACTTACTTTGGGATCGGCAATGTTTGTGATGCTGTCTAATATTGTTTCTTCCAAATCTGTTTCAAATAAGATGAGATGACATAATAAGATGAGACAGGTAGTCTCAGAGAAAGCTACGAAATATTATGAACATTCTGATAATATTAAATGTATAATAACTTAGATACTTACTTCCTCATGTACTGGAATTTGATGACGATAAAGATGAGCAGAGTATTCGCAGACAGCGACGCAATCAGCACGGCCACATACAAAACGATGATCACCACATCAGGCCGATAGAAAACCCCCAAGTCCGGATCCAGATGTGACACTCCCCACCCTTCACTCTCATTCCACCCCACACTCAACAAAGAAGTGTTTAGTGTTCGATCAGTCATTTTTCACTTGTTTTCGCCACACTTCCTTCGCTTCATTTACTGTTTGAGGAGCACTGTTTTTTTTTTATTTTCACTTGTTGCAGGCGTATATTTTCAAAGTTTATCTTGATTTTGCTACAATAAAGTTGTTTTCCCTCTTATTAAAATTTAGAAGGGTATATGTAAATTAAGTAGCAGTGTATTTAGCTCAGTTATAATGATACAATACCTACCTTCTTATCATCGCATAGTTCAAACCAATAGACGAATCTGACGTGGTAATAGGTAATACAAATGGAAATTCTCATCCTCGAATACATGGGCAGAAGCTAGAATTATAATACACTAGCGACCCGCTCTCGCTTCGGTGTAGTGTGGAAATAGACACCATGGGTTCCGCGCGCGTTAATTTTTTGCGACAACAGAACTCCTAAAATATTTATTTAAATTATATGGTGCAAAAGATTGTAATAATGTGTATTAATGTAACTTACGCATTTAAGTAGAAAAGTATTAATACTGTATCCGTCTTAATAGCTTTACAATTACCTCATTGTACGTGACCAATTCTTTAGAAGATGTAATGGGTATAGTAAGCTATTGTTATAAGAGAGATATAATGGCATCACGGTCTTTTTTGTAGATCTATAAAAGAGGGATATCCCACCATACATTGCAGATGACCTCCGTGGTCGAGCGGCTTTGTACGCCGGTTTTCAAGGTGTCGCCATCTATGAGGTCTCGGGTTCGATCCCCGATTGTGTCAATTTAGAAAACGAACTTTTCTATGTTGGCTCAAGTCTGGGTGTTTGTGATACCACCGTTGTCTCTGATTTCCATAACACAAGTGCTTTAGCTACTTACTTTGGAATTGGAGCAATGTATGTGATGTTGTCAAATATATATTATTTTCGATGAAAGCTCCCAGGTACACAACAATTATCGTTATATTTCAACCAATTCACACAAAATCTTGACAAATTATATATCTAAAGCTTTCTCATGAATCTCTATCTATTAGTGAAAACTGCATGAAAATCCGTGCAGTAGTTTTTGAGTTTATTGGCGAACAGACAGTAGTGATATCAAATATAGTTTTATAATACGTAGTGATATCAAATATAGTGTAACCCAAACTTAATGCAAAAAAATATATTGCCTATTCGACAGCAATGTAAAGGCTTACCCATGAACACAAAAGCTATGTAATCTGACAAAGAATCCCAATTCAAAAGCCTACAAACAAAAGCCACGGATTTGATGTATGATGGGATTTTGTCAAAGTCGAAAACAGTTTTGAGGTTACAGAGCGTCAAATAACGGGATAAAGTGAAAATCAACGTTTTTTCCTTATTAACGATTTCTGAGAAGCTTCCTTTACCTGTGTCTCGATAGAAATGTAGTGTATAATTTTCGTCTTTATAACGTGACGACAAGACTTAAACTTCTTTGTACGATTATCACGCCTTGGGATATGCTTGATAAAAATGTATGAAACCAAATCGTTTATTTCCGAGAGTTCCATGTTTTTTTAAACAGAAAAGCTATTAATATAAACAAATATCGGAATAAATGGATGCCATCCAAGTAAATATAGCCATGATTAAAACATCAAAAAAAGTTGTTCCGTAGTAACAAACAATTACAAATTAATTAACGCACTCTAATAATATACAAGGTGTTACAAAAATACCCCTAATGCCGAATATGGTATATAGGGACCATCAAACTGAACAACTTTTACTATGGGGCCAACTCTGAAATCGCGAAAAAAAAATCAGCTGTTTCATACATTTTGATATTTTCGATTTGAGTTTTTGTATGAAACAGCTGTTTTTTTTTTCGCGTTTTCAAAGTTGGTCCAATAGTAAAAGTTGTTCAGTTTGATGGTCCCTATATACCATATTCGGCATTAGGGGTATTTTTGTAACACGTTGTATATAAATAATAATAAAAATAGCTTTTAATACTTTGTGTGCATAAGGCAACATTTGATGCATATTATTGTGCGACAATGCGCGAGTTTTGTTAACCAAGTTTATTACTAGTGGCTCTGTGAGCTGCAGATCTCGCTTTGACATATCTGATATCTCCGCCATTTTGAAGTCAAAAATCTAAATCGACAAAAACCTGCTCATAAAATTTCACGAGAATCTGTTGAGAAATGCGACCTGTAGAGGAGAACAGCATACGAATCAAGCATTTTTGCCCAAACTGAAACGGAGACATTTCGTGCTCGCTCGGTCAATTTATTAAGGGATCATATTGCGCGCCATCAGGCGATGTTGCGCAACTAAAACGCGTCATGTTGCATGTTGCGCGTCCAATGTTGCCTACTGAGTGAATACCTCTACAAGAAGATCCGATAACTTTTTTTTTTCGTGTCAATAGTTGGTTTAATAGAATAGATGTAGAAAATAGTTTTAAGGTTAATAGTAACAACAAACTTTGATTCCGTGTACATGTCAGTGTAATTGTGTTTATTGTAAGGACTTTTTCGTTAGTGGTTCAAATAGCGTTACTTTTTCTTCACCTATAAACTTGTTGAGGGCAGTTTGTTTCCGTGGTAGTGTCATTTAGATAATGGTGATACACTTTTATCTCGAAAGAAGATCAAGGCATAGCTGTAGCCCTATTTACGTAATTAATCGCGTGACACTGTAGGGACCGTCGTTAGCTGGGTCCATTCCGAGCGAGCAGCCTCGCGCGAGTCCCGCCCAGTGTTGCCTACAAGATATTTTGTGTTCAGCTAAGCAAGTTAGTATTTTCCGTCAAAAATCCGTAAAAAATATATGATTTTCCGTCAATGAAATGCGCTAAAAATATTTTTCATCGGGTAAATCATACGAGTAGTATGCCTTGCTATTTTTTTCAGGCGAAAATGTTTTTTTAAAGTCGTATTGACCATATTTTTTGTACTTCATTTTGATTTTACCATACTGATCACGCTAAAAACGTCCTGATAAGACATGATTAGTACACAAACATGTCAAGAAACGTTTAATTTTAGTCAAAACCATTTCCATCAATAAATCCGTTAGCCATCAAAATACATTAGCAAGGCAAGTCCACATCGAGCGAGCCGCCTTGTGAGACAGGACGTTTACTGCGCGCGCGCAGCGGCACTTTTAGCATTTCTTGTCAAAAACGGATTAAGGTCAGCACTAACGGGAGAAAATGTATTTTGACGGCTAACGGATTTATTGACGGGAGTAATTTTGACTAAATTGACTTTAAAATTAAACGTTTTTTGACATATTTGTGTAATAATCATGTCCTGTCAGGACGTTTTCAGTATGATCAATAGGGTAAAAGCAAAATAAAGAAAAAGAGTACAGAAAATATGGTCAATACGACGGAATTATGACGGATTTTTGACGGAAAATACCATCTTGCTTAGCGGATACAAAATATCTTGTTGGCAACACTGGGCGAGACTCGCTCGCGTGAGGCTGCTCGTTCGGAGTGGACCCGTCTGTTGCAACATTTTCACGCACGTATTACAATCGTATCTGAATTGTTTCAAAATAAATTTTTGAACGGGCACCATCAGTGACTATTTATGGCCTATATATTTAACGTTGAGTTAACTTTAAGAATTTTATAGCGTAAAATAACGTAAATAAAAATGTGAAGTATACAGTACGCCAATTCCTCAAACTTTACGATGATTGAATTTGCACGGGAACCCAAACGGAACACGAAATAAAAACGGCATTAAAGAGTGCCGAAAGCATTTGAGACTTTGATGTATAGTCGTCAAAGTATAATTTTTAAACGAGTCATAAACTGTATGTGGACTCCAGCAACCGATGCAGCAAGGGCCGTGTGTAACTCGATCTATTTTGGGAGTAGGAATTTGAATAACTTATAGTTTAATGGAGTCTGTTTACACAGGTAGAGGTCAAACGCAAATAGCGTTTGTTTTATAATGGCAAAAATACGTATAACAGATTTAACGCACATCTTGAATACCATACGTGGGACTCGGCATTACGAACAACTCTTTGTATGAAAAATTTAGTGTTGCTTCAATACAAAACTTGGTAATGATGAATGTTAAGCCTTCCTATGGTTTCACATGCCTTCTTAGATCTTTAAGACTCGGCTCGTCTCGTTAATCGTTGTTCTAATACTGATTTTCGGCCACCCGGCAGTTTACCGATCTTTGGCAAAATTACTTAAATTGAACGCGTTAAACTGCAACACTGAGCACACGAAATTGTTTTCATCTAATCTGTATTCTGTTCGTGCTCCAATTTCTAAATTTAATTATTTTGTTTACTTGATATTGCGAAGTTGTTTAAATTAATCGTGATTATATTATAATATAACACAGTGGAATTTGTTTTGTCAATTGAAATGAACAAGACATTTTGTTTTGATTAAGCAATTTCTCGGAATTTAAGGGGGCGTGTTTCGAGCGAAAATTAAAAAGTAAAGAGTTTCTATACCTATGTTTTAAATTATTTGCAATAGCACTTATTCAAAATACCTCTGCATATAAGACATGGTAAAATCTTGTAATAGTTAGGCAGTGTTTTGTTAAAGGCTTATCGAACCTAACCGAAAAACAAGAAACAAGCACAGGGTGACTCTTCAAGCTTATTCTCCATTTAATAAAGATCCCCACACTTTTTTTACATTAGCATGTGACCCGGATCTTGTTTCTCATTTCCATAAAACCGGAAACACAACCAACGAAAATTTAAATAATGCTAAAAACTTTGTTCAACAAAAGAATGTTGCTCGCAAAAGAATCTGCTCTCTCGAGTCATAAAATAATTCTGAGACAGACAGAAGCGCCGCTAAGGCCCTGTAGCCAATATCGTATTTGCAAATATATTGCAATATCGTTGTCACTGAATGGACATAAGTTTTCTCTTTACATAGCGAAGATTTGCAAATTTTACTTTGTCTAGAGGGGCTGGCCGTATTTAAAAATTGTATTATTCTTCAGTACTGACTGTATAGCCCAAGATCGCATGCATGTGATGTCTATGTGTGCATGAGCACTTTGTTCTAAAGTGGTTAGATTATTTCAGGGGTATCAAATAAGTTCTAAATTACAGAGTAGTTAGTTAAGTAACATTATTAGTAGTTTTGTGGTAAAACTCATCTTGATGCGTCAAAATGATGGGATCACATCCTTTAATATCGTCTAGCCAGACTAAGAAGATGCCAAAATTATAATGACAGGTATCAAATGGTGCTAAAGAACTAAAAAGAGATGGGAAAGTCTGTTTAAAACAAGCAGTGTTCCGTCATCTTTACATGGATCTTCTGAATGTATTTTGCGTTCGAGTCCCATTCTGCTTAATCTAACTTCGCATGACAAGTATACGTAAGTGCCATTGGAATCCCAGCTATTGGATAATATATTACCTATTATGTGAAAATGTCTGGCGTGAATTTACACACCACCCTCGTCAATTTGTAGTATCAATAGCTTTAGAGGTTAAGGATAGGATCTTAGAATTAATCACACTTAACGACCGAGCGAGCGCGAAGCGAGCGAGCTTGGGCGAACAGACGGACAGCCGGACGGATATATGAAAGCATTTTCATATATCCGTCCGGCTGTCCGTCTGTTTTCCTCTACAGGGGCCGTAACGGCTAACGATTCGAACTTCGGAAAGTCTGCCGGGCTTCAAATCAAAACAGATAAATCGAGCCCCAATCGGGCCAAAATGGCGAACCCAAATTCATGATGTCATACGAACATCGATATCTTCTAAATAACTTCGGCGAATAGTACAATACGAAACTCCTTACTTAGATTTATCTGTTTTAAGTTGAAGCTCGGCAGACCCGCTGAAGTTCGAAAAGTTAGCCGGTAGGGGCCCAGGTCGCCTTTCTCAACCGATTCTCTTAATATTTTATGAGCAGGTTCGATAATTATATAGATTTCTTTTTGTCAATTCAGATTTTCGAAATTTTTCAAATTGGCGGAGAAATGTCTAAGCAATGTCTACAGTTCACAGAGCCACTAGTCTAGTCGTCTAGCAAGTAGGTATACCCATTATAACTACTCATTTAAAACAATATTAATGATTTCTATTTATGTTAGAAAATAATGCCAAGGACTAATCTTGTGACTACTGACAAGTGGCAACATACTTAATCAGTTTTTATTCTCGTTAGTTGAGGTTTCACATTGACCTATCGCTTTAAATAGGTCGTTATGCGGTGCTGCACTCTACCGTTGAGGTGACCTTTTAAGCTTGTATGGGCGCAGTACATGGATGTACATACAAACTTCAAGTTGAACTGCGAAAGAGCGTTAGACGTAGGGCGTACCGACGGACTCAAGGTCAACTTGTCTATTCCGATGTACGCACAACAGCACGGTAAGTTAAGCAGTTGAACTACGAAAACAGCTTTTATTACGTACGGCATAAAGACGGTCTCAAGGTCAACATGTATAGTCTGATGTGCAGCCGACTGTACAGTCGTCTCTCCATATTCAGGGTGTAACGCAAAGGTTAAGTTATTAAAGGAACGGTAAGTTAAAGCTTATGATTTAAGTTTTTATCGTATAATTGTAGATATTTCGATGTTTAGCGTCATAAATGTTGGTAGAATTCGATCCCAACAATCATAATTCATCATCTATGGTTAAGCTATTGTTAAGTTAATTCCTACAATAATGGCTAATGACATTTCCATAGGCATAAAAATAAGTTATTTTTCGGTTCTACTGAATAGGGCAACACGCGAAGTCACAATTCAAATACGTAAAGCCGAGATTTCGAAACGATACCTAGAGCAATGGACCAAGGATAATAGAGCTTACAGCCTTACAAAACACTTTATTTTGATTTCCAAATGTATAAATGATTAGTGCTTTATACATTCATTCGTGGCTTTTTAAACCCCCTTAACTGTTCTTTTGTTTTTAAAATTACTGCTTTTACATTATTTTTAGGGAAATTATTGTTTGTAAGAACGACGTCGTAATGGGTGGTAGGGCTAAAAAAAATACGATTTAAAAATGCTTATTATGTGAGCTTATTTAAATAAAGAACATTTTAATTTAATTTGATTTGATTCTGTTACTTTCTCTCCCCGTCTCTCAAATTCATTGGTAGGCATCAAACAGGCTTCGCCGTTTTGCTCTAAGAAATCTCGTAAGCTTGACCTACATCACTGAAAACACTTTGAGATTGAACATTTTGCGCAGTATTTATTATTAACACGTAGAGAAATCACTAGTATGTGAGCATATAAATGTAACATGTTAGCGCATAAAGAAAGAAAAGTACGTAAATGAAATAGGTAAAAATAGCAATAATTATTATTAATCGACGAATCACAATTATTATTTTGACGACCTGAATGGTGCAGTGGTCAACATGCCGCATGTCGTCTACCACGCAAGAGGTCCCGGGTTCGATTCCCGGCCGGGCAGAAGTTGAAATAATGAATTTTAATTTCTGTGACGGGTCTGGGTGTTACTATGTATAATAAGTATATATTTAAAAGTATATAAGTGTTGGGGCTAGATGGCGTTGTGTGAAATTGTCGAAGCATTTATTATTATTATTATTTATTAATAATATTTCAGTTAACTTGATCCGTTATTATTTAAAATAATGCCAGAAGAAGGCAAGAATAGTATTATAAGAATCTTTTGTTTTGTACAGAAGCCTCGTAGTTAAAGAGTCTATTGACTTATGCCTTTGATCTGTGAAGATTTTATTTTGGATAAGAAATAAAACGGATTCTAACATCAAAATCACATTCCCTCTCAAGAGCAACAATGTAAGTGCAATTCTGATTCACTTAACGAGGATTTCGGTTATAATTTTTTATGTGAAATAACTACAAAATTACGAAATTGCATTTTTTTCTTTCATGTTTTAATGAGCTTAAGACCTTGTGATAAGATATAAGTAACATTTATTAGAATGTATAAGTAATAACGTTTTGAAATAAAAGTCACATTGTTTTATTTAATTTCTTTGTTTTCTTTCAATTTTAATATTTTTTATATTTGACAACATCACATACATTGCTCTGATTCCAAAGTAAGTAGCTAAAGCACTTGTGTTATGGAAATCAAAGACGGTGGTATTACAAACACTCAGACCTGATCCAATATAGAAAAGTTTGTTTTCCTAAATTGACCCAGCCGGGGATTGAACCCGAGACCTCAGGGATGGCGACACCTTGAAAACCGGTGTACAAAGCCACTCGACCACGGAGGACGTCGATTTTTTTTCGATAGAATGAATATCATCTGTCGTTTCGGTCTCGGAGGGACGAACGATCTCGTTAAAGGGATTTTTTACCTTTTTCGCAGTAATTTTCTTTTTTATGTTCCCATTGAGTATGTATGTAGCAGTGGACGAACCAATTTAGGTGTTCAGTTAAGTTGCTCATAGCATAAATATTAATAAGTGGATAATTTTTCCATAGTAATAAATTCATGCCCATTTGAAACTTGTGTCATTAATAGCATTAGTATGCAAGATCCAATGTTCGTTTTCAGGTAGGTATTTAGAAAAATAAAACAAAACCGGTCAAGAGCGAGTCGGATTCGCGCACCGAGGGTTACGAACCATCATAATATAAATAAACACTGCAGAGTAGAATCATTATTGCAGTTTTAGATCAGCGCCATCTCTTGACGGGTAGTTGAACTAATGTTTTTTTCTGCGATGTAAAACTTTGCAGTTTTAGGTCAGCGTCATCTCTTGCCTAATAGAACTAATTAATTTTTATTGATGACTTCTGAAAAAGTGTGCTATTTAGAGACATCGTTTTATTTTCCTGTAATTTTTACTTTATACTTCTATCACATAAAATAATTTCTGATTTTTTATTTATGCAAACTTCGGAGATGAGGGGGGATATTTTTACATTTTTCATTAAAAGTCAAAAACTATGTAGCCTAAAAAATTAATAATGACTGAGAATGTGCAAACAATGATATTTTATTATGATACCCCACACGCCCTAGTAGGCCCTAGTGGGCTACCCCCACTTTAAATTTTTAAGACCCCCTTTCAGTCCCTGTTGCAAAATATATACATATATTTTTATTTCTTTCTTATCTGCAAAATAGTTAAACAAACGTCATCTGAAATTATTCGAAATTTCAAGTTGACAGCATTAGTAGTTCTTGAGATATCCAGCTGTGACAGACAGACAAAGTCGCACCATAAGGGTTCCTTTTTACCATTTAGGTACGGAACCCTAACAAAAGAAAATTATCATTCAGGCCATCTCACAGCTCACTCCAATAATCTTTAGTAAAAAACTAGCCATTATCATGTTTATTAGCGTAAATGGTTTAGATTCATCTGACTGACATCATTAAGTTTGGAAAGTGCCTAAAAACCCTATAATAGTATACTGAAGTCAACCATTCTAAAGCCTTATTTTTCTAGTGAGCACCACAGCATAGATAAACTAAACGGGGTATAGACTTTCCGATATTTATAAACATTGCAGTACATAAACAGGAGTACATGTTTAAGTATCGCAATAAACTTTGATAGCTTCCACAAGAACCCACCTATAGTGAGATGTTCACTCACTCTCAGTATCCTTTTAAGCTGTTAACGCAACTAGCTTTAATAGCAAAGCTTTTTTAATGCCGAACTTAATCGTCTTTCTCATAACTTGAATAATAAATAAGTTTAGCAGCGTCGAATTCGTCGCTGCGGCAGCGCTGTCTGGTGGATGACATTATAATTGTATACTTATTACTGACCAATCCCCTTGGAAACTATGAAGTGACTCAGTCGTCTGTCAAACATTTTATTTTTAAGAATCTCACTGCAGATTTGGAACTGTTAGGCTGAGTTGATTTAACCTTAACTTTAACAGACACAAACTTATCTGACTCGGTGACAGCGTCGATGTCGTCTACGGCGTAACCTAGGTAAACCTAACAATATGTAATAACACTTAGTTCCAGTTTTGGCCACCGGCTCAGATAAGTTTGTACCATGTACTGTTATAGTTAAATTAAGATGATGCAACCGAGCCTTAGTGTTGTTAGTACCTATAGTTCAGTATTTTTTTTTACTTCGAAAGGCATTTTAAATTAACAAATAACTAATGCATTGATGCTTAAAGCAAAATATGGAAAAATTAATTTTCTTAATTTTTTCATGTATAGTTTAAGTACGGGTCAGAATACTATACAATAATTAAACGTGCTGTCTTTTTTTTTGTTAAAATGCGATGAATTTGACAATTTACGTACTGACGTCACGAAGGCATCCTATAAGAGAAAAAAAAATATTGGCCAAAGAGTTACAGATTCTTAACAAATACTAACACAGAGCTAGTTAAAGGATTCATTAATATTATTAGCATCTGCTGCCGAACTAAGCAAGGACCTGTGTTTCAGCATTCAGCGCCATAACCCTCCACAGACATCAATTAATTCAAACCAAGTCTCGAAAAATAATGATCACAATTTAAAGTAAAAGAAGAACCAATAAAAAAACAAAAGAAAGTTGGTGAAAGCATCTAGTGTTGATGAAAAGAATGTGAGTCTGTCTATATGTGTGCGTGTGAGTGTGTGTGTGAGACTGTGTGTATGAAAGTATACTGCTGAAAAGAAAATAGATGTCACTTTATCATTTTCCAATATGAGTTGATGCAAACTGTTTTCATTACCGTAATCTATCAGATATACTGCTCACAGTTAATGCGAGTGAAAGAGAGAAAACTATAGTTTACGGTAGCGAAAGCGGTTTGCATCAACTCATGGTAAGGCCACTGTAGGCGTATTATAAATTTACGCTCACTAATCTATAGCGACTGTAGTAAAGATTTGTATGACAACTTTTAGTTTAGTGTATTTACCGCCGGAGGCGCTGTGCCAAATTACTAACCGCAGTTGCTATCGAGTACCTATAGTAAACCTAACTGTGCATACTCATAATACAGGCAAGGTTTTTTTTAATACAATTCAATCTGATTTTATTTAAATTGATATTGTTCGAATGCTGTTATAGACAACTTGCGGATTTTACTGCTGAATTTACTATTCGCCGTGTGTTAGTTAGAATAAGGAAAAAAATGAGTTTCATACAAAAGTATGCGTAACATTAGATATTTTTTTATGACAATATCACACACAAAGTAAGTAGCTAAAGCACTTGTGTTATGGAAATCAGAGATAACGGTGGTATCACAAACACCCAGACCTGAGCCAATATAGAAAAGTTCGTTTTCTAAATTAACCCAACTGGGGATCGGACCTCAGAGATGGCGACACCTTGAAAACCGGTGTACAAAGCCACTCGACCACGGAGGTCGTCGTTCTACTATTAGGTACTCATAGATCGATCGAACTTAGCTCGTTTGTAAGGAAAACCATATAGTGACCCCTATTTTCTTTTGAGCAGTATATTTTCATATGATGACGTCACACCTCCAGTATTGTCAAATTAATCGCATTGTCAGCAACAATTTTAAACGTCATCAAGGGACATTAGCGATTCATTGCGCACACAATCTTGTTATGTTTTCATGCCCCTATCTTCAACGCCTTCTCATATTTCGGTTAAATGTGAAACGATAAAGTATTATCGCGACAGTCAGATGTTTTTGCACAAATTTCAAACCTGTGACGTCATGATTAACAAAAAATAGCAATGCTGTAAGCAATAATTATGTTTATTTGACGATTCTTGATGTTTTGCTAACTTATTATAACTTTAGAACACTACGCCTGCTAATTTTTTCGACTTCAAAAATCAAAAAGAGAATCCATTCGTCGCATATACATATATTTTTATATTGTATGTACACACGACGGCACCTCAGGCTATACATGTTGAATTTCAGACCGCCTTTATGCCCTACGTAATAAAAGCTGTTTTCGCAGTTTAACTGTATAACCTGACATGCTGTCGTGTTTGCACCGAATACTCGAAGACGACTGAACCGATTGAAATGATTCAAACGTCATTGGTACAATAGATAGTCCGTCATTAGATGTATATTATCATTAATATTTCAAGAAAATACATTTAATATATATGTGGAGATAATACCTACAGTTTACATTAAAATTAATTCCTTCGAAATTATTTAAGAACTGTCAATAATCATAAATTCAATTCAAACTTTTAGCTAAGCCCTGGTGAATGTCAAACTACGCTATCGGTCCGCAAGCCCTGCGGGACCTTGTTACGAGAAGGACCGGCAAGAAACTCGTCAATGACTATTTTTTGCCGTCTTATTTGGAAAAAAAAGAATAATATTTTATTTTATGAACCAATTAAATAAAAACTCATTTCAACTTTTTAATTATTACACAAAAAGGCTCACACTCAGCATATGTTAAGGCACCCAGAGTGTGCCCTAACGCTGATCTTCCAAGAGAATTTAATGATTTTACATTGGTAGGTAGGTATATTAATAATAAACATGTGAAAATGTAAAGTAATATAAAAATGCTCATTATACTTACGATAAGAAAAACAATAATAATGTATACCTACGTAAAAACACGCAGAGACAGCATCAAGTGGTTTTTTTTGTAATTTTTAAAGATAGTATTTAAGGTTAGTTTTGAAAGATTTAACTGTTCGTCGCGACCTGTACTATTATGTATTCTGTGTCGCGGATAGATACGCCATCTTGTTTTGAGAATGGCAGAAACTAAAGGCTAATTGGAGATATACATTTTGGCTGTTACAATATTTTTAAAGTTATTTCTATATGCATAGGCTATCTCCAAATATCTGACGCTCACTGTACAAACTAAACACACTGTACAATCTAAACACACCAATCTCCCCTTACAAAAAAAAGAAAAAGCAACGTTTTCCAGCGAATAGAATATAAACACGACGAGAAAGATTGCATGTATACTTAGCGTCCAATCTGCGTATTTCTGTTGTCCCCACTCAGTGAAATATAAATACTTGTTGTCCCTTTTGTGGGACTAGCTCAGTTTGCCAGCATTCCGATCCTCCTCTGGGTAAGCTTTCAAGAAATATAAACATAGTTGCGAATTCCGTGGTTTTAAGGGAATATTTTGTTACGATCTATTTACGACCTCCGTGGTCGAGTTGCTTTGTACACCGGTTTTCAAGGTGTCGCCATCTCTGAGGTCCCGGGTTCGATCCCCGGTTGGGTCAATTTAGAAAACGAACTTTTCTATATTGGCTCAGGTCTGGGTGTTTGTGATACCACCGTTGGCTCTGATTTCCATAGCACAAGTGCTTTAGCTACTTACTTTGGAATCGGAACAATGTATATGATGTTGTCAAATATTTATTTATTTTGAAGAGATATAGAAATCAATAGTAGACAAATAAAGAAAACAATTGTCGAATCTATCAATTGACTTTATAGTTCATTATGTTGTGTCTCTGTCAAAAAAAATTATTTACCAATTATTTTGAACTAGCGGCCCGCGACTACGTCTTTTTTACGGCTACATACGAAGCCGAAGGGACTTGCCATGAGGGCCGCAGCACTGCCAGCTGTTGCTGACAGCGCTAGCGGCCACCCTCGCTCTAGTGGCTCGGTGGGATCCCGGGAGAGGGGAATACCCACTGAACACTCCGGCACTTGCCCGCTCAGCGCTGGTTGGTCACGGGGGTCCATTGTTGGCCCGCGACTACGTCTGTGTGGACAGTTATTTTTCTATTCCTCGGGAACAGTAGGTACTTTTCTTATGGATGATAGTACTCTATGCCCTTTTCTGTACCCCTGACAGTGTGCATCATGACAATCGGTTGTGTAGTTAAAACGTGAAAGCGTAGTAAACAAACAAACAAACTTACTTTCGCATTTATAATATTATTAGTGAGGATTATTTATATTTTGACCATCAGCCATTTTTAATGTCCCCATTGCTGGGGCACAGGCCTCCCTTATGGCATGACCCACCACGCGGGCCCAATGCGGATTGGTGGGTGCTAACGAGTTCAAATGCAGCCGGGACCAACGGCTTAACGTGCCTTCCGAAGCACGGCGGAGCTCGAGATAATAAATTTTTCGTCACCCATCCCATGACCGACCCTTACGACAGTTGCTTAACCTCCTCAATCAATGGGTCAGGCACTATACCACTACGCCACTAGACATATTATTATCATCATTTCACAATAGGAATATTTTTAGAATATATTGGTACAGTTATCTATTTGTTTACGTGATGCAAGCTATTATTATCTTTAACACCCTGACATTATTATTTTTTATATTTTCCTAAAAGATTTTGCTTTGATTCAGGAAATGTGAAGGCTTATCCTTTTGACGTGATTACAGAAAAAAAAAACGCTAAAAAGCAAGAAATTATATTCAAATCATTGGATACGCATTTCAATAATATTAAAAAAAATCTAATGAAGTCGGGTTGGCTGGAGGACAACTTATTGTTAGGGTTCCGTACCAAAATGGTAAAAAGGAACCCTTATGGTGCAACTCAGTCTGTCTGTCTGTTACAGCTGGATATCTCGAGAACTACTAATGTTATCAACTTCAAATTTGAAATACTTTTAGATGACGTTTTCCCAACTCGTATTTTGCAAAATAAGAGAGAAATAAAAATATTTATATTTTTTTGCAACAGGGACTGAAAGGGGATCTTAAAAATTCGAAGTAAGGCTCGGGCATATGGGGTATCATATGAAAGAGCGCTGCTTGCACATTCTCAAACATTTTTAGGTCGCATAGTTTAAGACTTGTGATGAAAAATTAAAAAAAAAATACCGTTCCCTTATCTCTAAAATTTGCATGAGTCTGTAACCTGATCGCGAAATACACTTGATCGATGAACACATCGAAAGAATTCTAAAACGATACACTTATGTTCGATCGGATGCTTAGTCGACTGAATATCGAATGAACTTTAAAACAACACACTTCACTTCGACTAGGCTGCATTTCTTTTATAATTTTTCCGTGCACGCCCAATAGTACTTGCATAGAGAAAAAACTAAAATTATTTTATGTGATAGAAGTTAATGTAAATATTACAGGAAAAATAAAACGGTATCTCTAAATAGTAAACTTTTTCAGAATGATGGTACGGAGCCGTCGGTGCGCGAGTCCTTTTTACCATTTTGGTACGGAACCCTAAAAACATCAAAATCGGTACATAAATGTCGAAGTTAAGCGTGAGCAACGATATAAAATATATTCAATCGAATAGAGAACCTCCTCCTTTTCAATTTTTAAAGTCGCTTTAAAAGAAACAGTAGCTCAGTGTTTCTCAATTAGTGGTACGCCCAGGGGTACGCGAGGTAACATCAAGGGGTACGCGCAGCAATCTCAACTACATGATTTTATAGATCAGATTTTATTTTTTATGTATCATTCCTGCAATCAGGGATCGCAAGATTGATAATTTTTGGAGGGGTTCTTAAACCGAATAAGGAACCACGTAGCTTATTCAGAATATTTTACCACATTGCTGGAAAAACAATTGATAAGTAGCACTGGCAACTTTACCTTAATACCGATCTCCAATAAAAAAGTTGGTGGTTAAATTAGGTACTTTAACTTACTCTTTATTAAAAGGGAAACCAACTTTTTTAATTCATAATACTCCACTAATCTTTCGCTGATGGTACTAATGTTTTCACTTGCTTTTTAAAGTTCACACTATGTAATAACTGCACTAGAAATCCAGTTCAAAACATGCATTATCTTATCTTATTTTTTTTTTGTTTCAGGTAAGTTTCATTTCCGTATATTGCACACGAAACTTTGCTCGAGAGCAATTATATGGAGCGAGCAGGCGACGTCGCCGCCGCACCGACGAAACTCAACTGAATTTCAGTGTCAAGAGAAGAGCAGTCGCTCATCACATTCATGTTTGTACTGATAATTTTAGCCAACGTGGAGTCTTGATTGACTGAAACACTAATTGTTTTACACGACTGCCTAAAAAAAGAAGAGTGTATTGTGTTCAGGGTTCATGTATGTTTGTATGTATTTAAGTTTTTTTATTCCACCATAACTTCTAAATGCCTGAACTAATTTGGATATGTAAGGTAACACTTTAGTAATTCTTACATTACCTTATGTGACACAAGCTATAGATTTTTTGAAAAAAGTCAATATGTCGGCTGCAAGACGCCATATTGTAATGAGATTATTTTTTTTTAATTTCCAGTATCAAATGAAAGTCCATAAAAGCATATTCTAAAACTATACAATGTGTTACAAAAAACCGAGAAAGCCACCACTTTCTTGGAAAAAAAATATTTTCATAATAAACTGAATAGTGGCAACCCTAGACCTAAATTGTGTTTTGTTTTTGCCCATTAATGAGATTGATTTTCGAAATCAATACTCTATTTGCGTCTAGGTTTGTCACTTTGCAGTTTTCCATTAAAATTAGAATAATTATAATTTGACACTAAAATGTATTAAATAAAAAAAATGGTACCTAATAACGAGTAGTTGGGTGGTAAGATTATTATTTCAAGCTTTTCTGACATAACGCTAGGGATGAGAAAATTATATATCACACCCTACGTTTAGTAACGATTTCACCCGACTCCACTCGAAATACTCAACCGCTTTGAACTATCTATCGTTCCTCTAACTGCCGGAACACAACAATACTAAACGTATTATGACGTCAGACTTAGGTAAGATGGTGGTAGCTGCTAGTTGTTGGATTAATAGACTGGATTAAATTGGTTTATGATAATTTACATCGTAAAACTTCACGATACAATAACTGTTTTATATCAAATGATAATAACTGGTTCTTACTTCCGATAATTTAAACCCAACACTAGAAGATCTATTTTAACAGCGTAATAACGAGGTGAGTGAAAATATTTTTTAATAATAATACGTAACTATTAGAGTATTAATATTATGCTTCGAATACTAAGTACATACAAAATAACTTTTTTTAAAACTCTACTTTTTCTTAATGCACTATAGTAATAATATTTCCTAGGTATTATTCAGGTCATCGACCTTTCAGTTTCATCAGCTGATTGATCACGCAACAATCAATCAATCCTGCGCTTATCAATATTTGTACTATAAACATACACCAGACGAATGGTAATGAAAGTGACCACAAACAAGTACATGTATACTATATTAGTTAGAATGAGCGACTGTAAAACATCAAAATGTATCTTTATCTTAAAATTAATTTAATAATAATAATAATAAGAGTAACGTTTTAATTAATTCCTTTCAAATTATTTTTAGATAATTTGATGCATTTTTTTTACAACAACAGTGTTACTTTGTCCGTAGCGAGTTTAAAAAAGCTTTCTCAATTAAAATGCTCAAACTGAAAATATCATAATAACGAAAGTTTGTTTAATTTTAACAGCATTCTCTTGTTTTGTCGCATTTCATGAAATATTTACTTTGAAACGTGAGCAAGAAACTCGTGAATTTCTTCCCCACCCTCTAAGGGATTGGTGAACAGAGATTTTATCATTGGGAGATAAATATAGTAACGTTATGTTGTAACGATATTTTTACGGGCTATCGATATATTAGGTCCTTACCTACGAAATTGACGTTTTGAATGGAGAATTTTCTTGCACTGCCTACAAATTAAAAAAAAGAAAATCATGAAAACTTTTTATGAAATTCATTTTCACCCGCGCACCAAGAAGGTTTTATTCGAATGTCAAACTGACCACTACAGAATAGACGACAATTTTTTTTTTAAATACTTAAGTACCTTCTTTATAACAGTCATTGGTTTCAATTGCCTTGCAGAAAGTATAAAAAGTAGAGTATGCATCGCGGGCTTAAATGTGTATTTGTCTTGGGCGATCTTGAACACCTCGTACTCAGGATTCTAGCCTTAACTCCCTCGCTCCGCTCGGGAGTTAACCATAGAATCCCTCGTACTCGGGGTTCAATATAGCGCCCGTGACATTATACTTTAAGCCCTTATTGCATAATCTACTACTACATTACAGAAGTTATGAGGATCTCTGTGTGTGAGAAAAAAACACAAATTTTATAGGTTTTTTTTTAAGTTTTTTGTAGATGTAGTTATAATGTTTTGTGTAAGTTGTCATACATGTTATTTATAAATTTAAAAATTAATTTAATATTGAATAAGGCCACCAGCAGGCGTCATGCTTAGAATGATGATGATGCAGACTGTTCATCATCATCTTCATTGTTATCCGTCGGAAAACAAAAAAGAAAAAACCTTTCTTTATATAATACTAAATAATATACTAGAAAAAATTCGACTCGTCACCAGCCGCTAGTGACTTGGTAACTCAGCGGTCAGATAACGCTGGCTTGCAGCGTAAGAGTGGGGTATACTAGTAAGGTTTCGACGATGCCACTAGTGACTCGGTAGCTCAGCGGTTAAAGCATTGGACCGGACTTCCAAAGGTCGCGGGTTCGATTTCCGCCTGAGACAATTCTGGTGACGAGCCGAATTTTTTCTTGTATATTATTTAGTGTTGTATAAAAATAGCATAGTGAATGCTAAAATCTCAAATTTAAAAATCTTTATTTACTTTAGACTGAGTATCAGTACCATGATGAATAACTATCTAGCCAACAGTTGTAATACTAGCTAGTACTTAATTTAATAAAATACTATCGATAAATTATGTTGTAGTACAACTCTAAATGCAGTATATAACGGTTGAAAATCTCTACGTGCTGATAGATACTCTGTTGCCAAGGAAAAAAATTCATTTCCTTTTTACACGTTCCTACATAATATGATCATGTTATACAGGCACATATATTTTACTATTTAACTTCTCGAAATTTTTCAGCGATTCTGTATAACTTTATCAAAACTCGCATCTCGTATTGATAATGCCGAACCATCAATTGACGACCTGAGTGGTGCAGTGGTAAACTTGACGTCTACCACGCAAGAGGTCCCGGGTTCGATTCCCGGCCGGGCAGCAATTGAAATGATGAAATTTAGTTTTTTTAATGGGTCTGGGTGTTACTATGTATAATAAGTATATATTTATAAAATATATAAGTAGTCTATCAGTTGTCTAGTACCCATATTACAAACTTTGCTTAGTTTGGGGCTAGATGGCGCTGTGTGAAATTGTCCAAGCATTTATTATTATTATGTATATACATCACTTCAAACGTAATTATGTCAATTATCATGATCACATACTTACTAATCTAAAGGTACATACTTTACACCGGTGACCAAATGCATACTCCGCATTACTGATTAATAAATTACAGTTTATCTTATCTAATAGGTAGTTGACCGAAAACGGGCGAGTCAAATCCTGAAAAACTGAATATCAGTTTAAAATATCAAGCCGGTGACCGAATACGGGCTGCAACCGAATTCGGCCAAACCGAATAATGTAGAAGCAGCGGCAGGTCGTAAGCCATTTATATGAATAACATTCACTTCATAGATTATGTATTAATGAATATGGAACACGTTTCTAAAAGCAGTTCTTATCACCGCACTAGATAAATATGTGTGATCTTTTGTTTGATTCCGCGTAAGGACAAAGTGATCAAATTTACTATGTTTGTTCTAAGAGATTTAATCAAGGTTATGGTGCACTAAACCATAAAATGTTATACGGAAATGTAATCCCCATCGGTCCCTCGACGAAAAAACAATGTAATGAGGTAATCCCTTCTTAATTAATCCACTTATACGTTATTCAACGAATGGTCATAAAAGATTTTATTACTTTTTACGGAATAGGTACATATATAAGTATAATAGTAAAATTGGTTTTACGATGCCCTTACAATGAAAAGTAACTAAAAACGATTATCGTGAAAATCAGCACTAACAAAACCATAATTCTAATATATAGAATTCTCGTGTAACTTTATACGAAATACGAAATATACATGGTGTTACAAAAATACCCCTAATGCCGAATATGGTATATGGGGATTATCAAACTGATCAACTTTTACTATGGGACCAACTTTGGAAAAGCGAAAAAAATTTTGCTGTTTCATACAAAAATTTTAATCGAAAATATCAAAATGTATGAAACTGCTGATTTTTTTTCGCGATTTCAGAGTTGGCCCCATAGTAAAAGTTGTTCAGTTTGATGGTCCCTATATACCATATTCGGCATTAGGGGTACTTTTTTAACATGTTGTATACGAAATACGAAATATATATACGAATATACACACAAAATTTCATAAGAAATTTAGTGTGTATATATTCAGTAGACCACAGAATAGGACTTAAACTATTATTCATTTCCCTAAGTGATAAGGGTGGTCCATCCTAAAAAAATATTTTTTAATTTTGGACAATTTTTTTATGATTTGGCATTAAAAAAATACCTACAACCCTTAATTTTCACCCTTCTACCACCAACTCCTATTTTTAAATAGCGATATTATTACTTTAATAGTTTTCTACTTAGGAGCTCGATGGCGCAATAGTTTAGCGCCTGACCCAGCGATTGCGGAGGCTAAGCAACTTTCGCAAGGGTCGGTCATGCTCATGGGATGGGTGACCAAAAATTTATTATCTCGAGCTCCTCCGTGCTTCGGAAGGCACATTAAACCGTTGGTCCCGGCTGCATTTGCAGTCGATAACACCCACCAATCCGCATTGGGCCCGCGGTTATGGCCCATCCTCCTTATCCACCCATAAGGAAGGCCTGTGCCCCAGCAGTGGGGACATTAAAAATGGCTGATGGTCTAATTTTCTACTCTCGGCGGTCGATAATTGATCAGTTTATATGGGAAATCAACGTTTGCCGGGTCCTAACCTAACCTAACCGACTTGCATTAACTTCATTGTCATCTAGTATCGCGCAAAGTTTCCGCTCACTTCTCATAAATTTGACCTAGAGGGCACTAATAGGTTCATTAGGAAACCTGTTTATCTTCAGAAATACATTTATCAAATTACAGGCTATTTTTGACTAAATTTCATTAGCAAATTAGAAACATCAAATATTCGTCTTTCAATATTGAAATGAATCTTTGGAAATATTTAAGTTCTATTTATTCAAAATTCAAAACTCATTTATGCCATCGATATTGATTGCGAGCCTTTGTGGTGTCGAATCTCTGTCGGGGGATTTGGTCTCCTATTTTGCGCTATACGCTACGTCTGACGTCAGCGTAAACGTTCCAAGAGACCACAATAGTACATTTCTATAGTAAGCATTATGACGCTGACGCTGTATGACGTACGCTATTAAACATCTTCACGGTTTGTGAAGAAAATTTCATTTCATTTAAAAAGTTCATCTTAAAATCTTAACTGTAGGAAAAAGTACACACGACGGCACCTCAGACTATACATATTGACCTTGAGACCGCCTTTATGCCCTAAGTAAAAAATGCTGTTTTCGCAGTTTAACTGTATAACCTGACGTGCTGTCGTGTGTACCTCGAGGTATGCATTAACTAGTAGTGAAAAAAACTTTGTAGTAGAGATTCTATATGACTATTATTTTCATTAAAAAATGTTTTTAATTAAAATATTTGTCTACTTAATTAAAGTGTCACTTGATTAGGTAGGTTGACATTTGAAACTAAACTAAACATTTAAAAATTTCGTTAAAATATGCAATTCTAGTTCGTTATACAAATAGAAACAAAATTATTAGCAAACCTTTTTTCTATTCCCCTTGAAAAAGTCAGACTAAAAACACTTACAACTAAAATCAACACACTAAAATCAACATCAAACATGCTATCAAACGAAAAATCAATCAAAATAGCTACCGTCATTTGATGTCGGATGAAGCTAGAAAATTAGGATTTTGTCGATATTAATAAAGTGGCGGTAACATACGGTAGCTACATTGGCCCATCCGGTGCCATATTTCTTGAACTCTATCTCTTTCCATCGCACAAAAAGATCAAGCCGCACTAGATGGAGAAAACCGCTCGGCCGCGTTCGCACTCTTCAGCATGTGTGGGCAGATTATCGCTCTAGCGAACGATGTTTCTGGAGCGGAAAAAAAGTGAGGGTTTTATAGTTCAATCCTACGGAACCCCAACGAATCATTTAACCGTCTCCGGTTCGCAAAACGAAATGGAAAACAAAACTTTGTTTTCAGCACACAAAAAAATATAATTTCTGAAAGTTTTGATCGTTTCAGGCGATTAGTGTTACTTCGGAAACCTTCCTTCCGTTCTGGATCAATTTAAGTTTGTTTCCTAACTTAGAGGTAAATGAAGCAAAAGTTCATGTTCATCAAGTCTCGTAACAGTTAACGTGTAATTAAGCAACACGATGTCGTTGACAACTTTATATTAATTATTCTAATTAAGTTCAGATGAGTCTAAGTGAAAACCAACTTTTAAATAATTATAACGCTAGAAATTTTAAACCTTTTTTTATAGTACTTAATTAAACTAAAATTGGTGGAAATTTGAAAGGATAGTTTTTAAACCTACACATATAGGAGGCACTCGGTATTTAATGATAATGCAATAAAAACCAGAGGAGCTCGGTGGCGCAGTGGTATAGCGCCTGGCCCATCAATTGCGATCCAAAATCCAAAAGTTCAGCAAGTTTCGCAAGGGTCGGTCATGGGATGGGTGACCAAAAATTTACAACCTCGAGCTCCGCTGTGCTTCGGAAGGCACGTTAAGTCGTTGGTCCTGGCTAGATATGAAGTCGTTAACACCCACCAATCCACATGGGTCCCGCGTGGTGGGTCATGGCCCATCCTCCTTATCCACCCATAAGCTCGTGCCCCAGCAGTGGGAACATTAAAATGGCTAATGGTCAATAAAAACCTTAACTTTAAAATTATCATTCTAGGATGACAGAATTTGTGGAATTCCTACCTTCTAACGTATATAATTACGACACCCGCTCACTTCGCGAGTACCAATAATATTATTTAAGATTGCATCTCTCAAAACTACTTACACAATTTTGTAAGTTTAACATTTTTTGTTTTACTTTATCGACGAACAACATTACAGTTCAAATAATTTACTTCAATTATTATTAGACAAAACAACATAATATAGGTAAATAGTTTAAATAGGAAATTAAAAATGTATCCTATTTAATTTCATATGCTTACAAACCTGTCAAAATGTTTAACAACAAAACGGTACAAATTGGAGGTTCAGTCACAAATGAAATGTGACGTGTTGCTGTCAACAGCGGCTAGACAAATGGTTCCAAATAAATGGCTAATGGGAGAGGACTAAGCCCTCGGCTACGGTGCCGAAAATTCGCGACCATCAAATTCATTTAATTCATGACCGTTTGACGCAGTGACAACAATCCTGCCTTTTAGCCAAAGGTCCCGGGTTCGACATAATGTTTGTGTGATATCTACTGTTATTTAGTCATCATAGTACAAGCTTTGTTCAGTTTGTGACTAAATGATTGATGTGATTTCTCCAGAATAATACCGGGACCGGGACCGAGAACCCGGGACCTTTGGCTAAAAGGCAGGATTGTTGTCACTGCGTCAAACGGTCATGAATTAAATGTACCTTCATCTACAATATAAATACAATAAATCGTTAAAAAATTACCACGGGTAGAAAATATGAACAGCTTAGACTTTTATATTAGTGATAGGTTTTAAGCCAGCCCACACTTTCCAACTAAACCAATTACAAAAATGTACTCTTCTAAAAATCTGATGGCGAATTAGAAGACCTCAAAAGCATGAAATTAATTTTACGGCCACTCATCTGATACCCGTCCTTTGGGAAAGTTGCTTTACATTTGTAATCTTAGTAATATTAGTCTATCGTTTGAAAATACGCCATGCTCACAATTAAGATTAGTCTAAACGGATCAGAGAAACTCATGTCGCGCTCTAATCGGCGACTGCGCCGTGAAACGTTACGTAATTGTTTGCCTACCCTTTAAGGGGTTACACGCAGACATATTTGCAAATTACACATGGAATTCCTGAGTCACTAATTAATCTGGACAAAGGTACTTTGTAAATTTGTAAGGGTACTTATGGTTGTATTCTGTATAATTAGCCCTTTGCTTATATTCTTTCAATTTTTTCTCATTCCAATTCTATGGAAAAAACCGAAATAAATAAAATAATTCCATACACAGTAAAGTTTATGACATCTTTTTTTCAGAGAAACAAAAACATCTTGATTCCTGCTAGGTACGTGTTATCTATAAAGCTATGAATTGCTGTAAGAGTTGTGTAAGAAATAGTCTATGGTAGGTACCTACTTAGCAACACTGTTATTTATCAATTCAAATATATCTAGGCAACTAAGCTCTTAAATGAGCTAAGTGAATAAAGAAGCTGCAGTAATAATGAAGTTGTAAAAATAGAGAAAGATTAGTGAACAAGTTTCTAAGGAAATATGGCACAGTTAAATTTTCCGCTTCAATAAGGGCTTTTCATCGTGTTTCTGGCTCGCTGTATTCCAGATTTGTCGTATTCCAGATTTATTAAATTTAGATTTTTCGCATTCACAATGCTATTTTTATATTAAGATAAATAATATTACAAAAAATACTAGAGTAAAGAAATCTTAATTTAATAATTATATAGCTGTTTCATCTTTATCGATTGTCAAAACATCTGGAAAGATGAAATAAAGGAAATCCTCACATTGATGAAATTGCGCTGGCTTGCAGCGAAAAAGTAAAAAGTACTAGAAAATTTCGCCGCTCCCACTCGGTAGCATAATTGGTCAGTGCATTGAGCCGGAATCCCAAGGGTGCGGGTTCGAGTCCCGTCTGAGGTGCTACGGGTGAGTCGATTTTTTCTAGTATTTTTTTCTAATATTATTTACCTTAGTATTCCAGATTTGTCAAAAACATTCAGGAACACGACGAATCCGGAACAGATCAGACCAACGGTACGTCAGTCCTATTATTAATTATGTGCCAACGGTCTATAACATAAAATGACGTGAGAATCATGGAAAATTAACTGTGGGTAGTGAAAGTTTCATTGCCAATAGCTTAAAATACAAGAACTAACGTTAAATGCAAAATTACAGAAGTAGTAGAAAGTAAACTATAAAAGGAGTCTATAAAAAAACGAACAGAGAGTCCACTTCATTTGTGGTGATGGTAACATTTCCAACTATTTTTAAACATTTGGATCTGTCAATTATGATTGTTTAATATAGTTAGAAAGTTCTTGGTTCAATGGATATAATTAATTGTCTAAAGGTATATGTCCCTTATTATGAAGATGCTTGCCGAATATACGAGTACGTCAAGTAATATTTGTTCACGAACGATATTAAACTTCAATGAACTAGAATCTTGAACTCTTCACCTAATAAGCAGCAAAAACGCCACACGAATTTAAATCATGTAACCATGAGGATAAATCTGACTTTACGAACTTGAGAAAGATCTGTTACTTTCACTTTGATTCACAGACTTAACGAGGACAACGTCTGAAGAGTGTAAATGAATACTTGGGGAACATTATATGGGACTCAATTGCGAATCTCAAAGAAAAATCAATGGTTTCGTTGCATTTACAATGAAATCTTTTTTATAAGTGATTTCTTTATATTAAACCTAATATGAAAGCTGAAGTGGCAAATGTTCTGAAATGGCGACCGTGCGCCGGAAGACGCTCCGTGGGTAGAATCCTGACAAGGTGGTCCTGGTGAAGATCGCGGGAAGCCACTGGATGCGGGTAGCGCAGGACCGATCGCTGTGGAGATCCTTGAGGGAGGGCTATACCCAGCAGTGGGTGTCGTGCAGCTGATATGATGCTGATGAATATGACAATAAAAAGATTTAGCTCATATTCTTGGGCAACATTCAACGAAATATAACTGTCATTCTTGCAACAGGTTTTCTCTTTATGCATCGACATCAGCCATTTTGAATGTCCCCACTGCTGGGGCACAGGCTTTCCTTGTGGATGAATAAGGAGAATGGGCCATAACCCACCACGCGGGTCCAATGCGCATTGTTGGGTGTTAACGACAACGAATGCAGCCAGGCCCAACGGCTTAACATGTCTTCCGAAACACGGAGGAACTCGAGAAAATAAAATTTTGGTCACCCATCCCATGACCAACTCATGCGAAGTTTGCTTAACCTCTACAATCGCAGTTCCAGGTGCTAAACCACTACATCACCGAACTACTCTTTCTGCATAGATCATCAAAGCCATCTAGTGCCACAAACTGACGTATTTTGATCATGTGGTTAGAATTGCCAATTTAATATTGCCGAATTCCTAACTAATTATACAGCTACAAAGCAAATAATGGTAAAACGCAGTGTCGGAAAATGCGCCATTCTTGGCTGAAGAACCTGAGGGAAAGGTTCGGACGCAGTACTACATCCCTCGAGATAGCAATGATGCCGTTCAACCTCCGATAGGAGTGTATCAACAATAAGTAGAAGTATTATCCATAAAAGTAAATTGACGCAACTGACGATCTTTGCGTTAATTTCCCCAAATTGCGACACGCTGCCTGCCTGTCGCCTATGTAGGACACCATAAAACACAATTCCCAGTTTTACGACTTGCGTGGGATCTCAAGCTCAAGCAGATGATATACTCGTAAGTTTCAAAATCTGTTATTTGTAAAAGTTTCTTTGAAATATTTTATTTTTTGTGTTATCGAAGAATAACAGGATTACATTTAGATAATTAAAAAAGGATTGTGTAGTCACGTAAAAAATATTATATTTAGGTGACCCATCAAAACCCCTTCTATAAGATTTGGAATAAATTATTATTGAGTATTGGTTGAGAATCATGACGATCATAACGATAATTGACATGATTTTATGTAGTATTTCATAAATGCTGATCATGTGACACATGGAATATCGCAACGACAGAGGGTTTTTAAACATATGTCCCAATCGAAAGTTCCGCCAAGTATTTGTACCAAATTTGTTTACCCTGTTTCTGACGGGTCAGACAATTTAATCTGAACCAATTTATTTTCAACTGTTTGCTAATTTCTTGGAAAGTCTGATTTCTACGACATGTTTTTAAAGGAATCGAATCAAGTTTGTAATATAATTACGTGTTATTTCGCTTCCAAGATATCATTAATGTTTCTTATTGCAACAATAATCATAATAATTAATCCGGTGTGTTTTAAATCCAAATAAAATAGCAGGTCCTACATTCATAAAGGTCACATCTCAAATGGACAAATCCTTCCTTATTTCATCCCTTTTCAAAACGTCCCAAGGCATCGTGTCAATGGCATAAAATCCAACAAAAGCAAACATAAGGCTAAGGCAGGGCACATACGATCGCACTAACCATAATAATATTCTCAGAATTTGTCGCTAAAACGATATCTTAGTGAGGGAAACACACTGCCTCCGGTAATCATCTACGAGTTGTCAGTGGTACGAACACAGAGACTAACATAGATAGAGCTCAACAAATGTCAAAAGTCAACCTTAAGGTTCACGCACACATTCGCAGCGTGTAAAACGTAATCTGTTAATGTTGTAGTTGGATCTCACTTTTTGTATGGCGTGTCCGGGGTGTGACTTAGTGTAACCGCCAATCGATATCGCATCAGCAAGCTGATAAAAATAAATGAAAGATGCAATTTTTAACAGCAAATGTTTGAATTAATGGTAATTTCCAGATTTTAGTTGAATTAAATTTATTTATAGTCCTCCCCGACAAGTCACAAGTAACTTGTCGCATGTTGCTATTGGCAAGTGTTCGCCCGGCCTTAGCGTTCTAACGCATGTCACAGAATTAATAATAGTACTGCGCATGTGACTCTCTGATTGTATTTGGAGTTATGACGTCAATCAAACCTCTCCCTCAGCTTTAAATAATCCGCCCTCTCAGTCAATAGCGCCTACACGTTACAGCCTTAATAATATCATGTAAATTATCCTTATATGCTTTGTTGTTGTGTTTAATTTTGATAGAATTATGTAATGAGGAAGTATTAGGTCTTCACCAATGAAATTGGCGTTTTCTATGGAGAACTTTAAATAAAGAAGTTGCATTTTCCATACTAACATTTTCTTAATTCATTTAACGACCGTGAACGCTAATGTATTAATACTTTTATGGACTGATGTTTAAACACTAAGATAACCTATGCCACTTAGGTTAAGCGAAAAAAAACAGTTTTGGCCAAGTTTAAATGAATAAAGTGGTTATTTCTGCTAACAAAGAGAAGAGTCATTTTTATGGTTTTTTTTAGTTTAGTAAACTATAGTAAGGATTTTTTACTTTTGATAGTAGTCTATGATAGTCAGAATTCGATATAATATCAAGCAATTGATAAATATTTTAAATCATAGAAGTGACGAGATTCCCTATTTGTGAAAAAAAACAATTTCATAGGTAAAGACCCAATAACTAGAAGAAGAAAACTTTAATCATTACGATATCAGCCACACGAAGTCCTCTGCTGCTCACATAGGCTCAAAGTATTTTATTTAGATAGTACTTAGAAATATATTTACCGAAAATGTTTGTCAAGCAAGCAATGACAACGTCAAGAAAAATATTTACGTGTATTACTCAAAAAATCCTAATTTAAAATATTTTCAGTCAGTCTCTAAACAGTTTTTACCAGACGTAAAAACATAAATTTGCTCTTTGCTCGTATTTTTATAGTTCCTGCAGTGAAACTTGACTGAATTTTTTTGAAGAAAATTGTCACCCTAATGGCTGAGATAACGAGATGGATATAAAAAATATATAATTCTGGGCAGCGGAAGTAAGCGGGGGTAGCCGCACTGCGACGTAACATATCAATTGTTACTGGTGGTGTAAAAAGGCAAGATTATAGATGAAACAAAATATTACATTTTTATCAAACAATTACTTCGTATTGATAAGATATTTATTTTTGTCATTATAACAAAAATATTGTTTCAAATTTTTAATGGCCCACTTTACTCGCTCAAGCTCGTTATGTGAATGGAATTCAAACTTTTAAACCAATTCTAGTAGGTTTTGAGGAAGGTGGTTGATTTTATTATTAATAATAAAACATTACTATTATGCAAAAATTTATGTGATAACTTTTTGAAAGTGAAGATATTTTAATTAATCGTATTTAATAAATTCATCAATTAATAAGTGTTTATAGATTATAACATATTATTAATTTAATTTATACATTTAATTAATTTGGCCAATCTTAGCATTTTTAGACTAATTAAACTCATGTTATGTGTTAAGTTTTAATTAACGCTTACTTACTTTTTTAATCCATTATATATATCGTATTAATTATATTACTTTACTTAAAAAAGAACGTAAATAACACTAATTGATCAAAAAAATTAAATTATAGTTCAAATGGTAAATGAAAATGACATTTTCTTATGTCCTTGTGATGTTTTCATCTTTTAGTGGGAATTTTAACTGCGTTTTTTAAAAGCGAAAAATTCAAATTCGCGCATTTAAAACGCAGCGTTAAGATGCCAACACCCTAGAATATAAACTAAGGGCCATCCAAGTGTCTGCGTCGGCTGATTTTTATCATGCAAATATTTAATTCAGTAGAAAAAAGATGATGAAAAGACTAACTAGTCCACTTGTCGCCGAGAGAGAAACATACATTTAAAATATCGTCATGTTTATTCATGAAAGTGGCTTTATTCACATAAAGAAAGAAAAAACCGCATTTTTTAAATATGACATCAACGTGGCACCCCACAGATTTACTCTCATGTTTCTTATGAAACAGTTTTGTTATCAACACAAAACATAAACAATGTAATTATAATAATAAATAATAATAATAATGTATTTATACAATGTCTTTGGTCTTGTATTAGCGGTAATTTAAAAGCGTGAATACACTTAATTTTATCGACAAAAACACCTACATGTTGGGGTCCATCCCCTCTCCTGTTGAAATGAATGCCATTTAAAATTTGACTTTTTATTTTAAATAGTCCTGCCGAATAATATTAATTTCTCCGGATCTAAAATTATTTTCTTACTTGATAGGTGGTATGAATAGCCTAATAAATAGAATTCTTTTACTGTAGACTTCTAAATCCGGAGAAATAAATAATTTCAACAGAGTCATCTTAAATAAAAACTCAAATTTAAAAAGGCGGTTATTCCAACATTAGAGGCGATAGACCCCAGATAGTTATTTATTTATTAATCTATGTTAATTGTAACATATATGAATGTAATGTCTGGAAACGATATACTTATTTGTAAACATCGTTCCACCTGATAAAGCTGATAGTTTTTTGCGCCGTAAGGATAAAAAAATTGACTATTTTAAAAATGATTATTATGTGAGCTTAATCAAATAAAGAATTTCATTCATTCATTCGTTCAATTATGCGCCTAATGTTATTTATTTCAATTTATGCAGTGAACAACAATATATTATTTTCTAGTTTCACTTTATTACATTTTTGATTTTTCACATTCACAATGCGAAATTCGAGTCCCGTCTGAGGTGTCACGGGTGAGTCGATTTTTTCTAGTATTTTTTCTAATATTAGTTTCACTTTGTCATGTATTTTGCGATTCTAGAAGTGAATCTCTTTTTATTTTAAATGTGTATCGTAGATTGACAAATAAACAATGCAAGTTTTTGTTTTTCAGATGTCTAAACACAAAGCGTTTGTCTTCAGGTGAGTTCTTCCAAAAACTAAAAACACTGAATATTTTAATAAAGCTCAGTTCACACACTCCTGATTAAAATTCACCCCTGCGAACATTCCACTCAACAGCATTTTAATATTGCAGTTTTAAAATATATGGCGTCCGTTTTTGAAGGCTCTTGAAACGGGTCAAGTGTGTGCTGCCGGTGGTGTTTTTAATCAATATGTCAATCAGAATGAAGGGATGAAACCACAGGGTGAAACGCATAACAATGTTCTAAACTTTTTTGGTACGGTAGGTTAGGAAAATTAATTATTTTTTGCTTCCCGAAAATTTAAAACACAGTATGTGACCTTTTACTTAGAGCCAATCTTTTCCACACGAAGAAATAATTATTAATTGCGTTACAAATTATTTATTTTATTATTTTATTTCGATTTGACCAGCAAAAATCTAATCTTTAAATTTTAACGTTACCATTACGAAAATTTGATTTGAATGACTCTTTGTTCACACACTTCTTTGATGACCTCCGTGGTCGAGTGGCTTTGTACACCGGTTTTCAAGGTGTCGCCATCTCTGAGGTCCCGGGTTCGATCCCCGGTTGGGTCAATTTAGAAAACGAACTTTTCTATATAGGCTCAGGTCTGGGTGTTTGTGATGCCACCGTTGTCTCTGATTTTCATAACACAAGTGCTTTAGCTACTTACTTTGGAATCGGAGCAATGTATGTGATGATGTCAAATATTTATTTATTTATTACTTTTACATTTTAACAATGTTAAAAGGATGAGTGAAGGAAGGTTGACGAAAAGGATTTAAGAATCGGAAGTGAGGGACGGATATACCAAGGTGAATGTTAGTCGATCAGCTTAAAAAGTTTTTAAAGAAAGGCCGGATCAAGAGTACCTACTCGAAATCGGCGGCGCGGTGGGCATGTTGTCTTAACTACGATAATCGGATGGTTTCAAGAACAAGAACAAGGTCAAAAATTATGTTAATCGAAAGACGAACATAGTCTTTGCTTTAGTAGCACCTCTGTAATCTCCACTTTCACTGATCACGCGCAAAAGCGAGAACTGACGGCACAGCGGAGCGGAGGCAGCGGTGCTCCGCCAACCGCGTCACACTTCGCAACGCAATCGAACCGCCGGCATCGCGTCTTTGTCCCTTTTGAGATTTACTATTAAAACTGCAGCGCTACATCAATCATTGTATTCTTTTTATTTCTCATCAAAACATCCACTTTACATATAGTAGAGCACTCTATCAAAAAAGTTACTGTAAGCACATAATAATAGCTCAATGTAGCAAACCCAAAAATTTGAGTGAAGCTTAATGGCACCCTCATAAAATATCGTTATGCGGTCAAAAATGATATAAGGTCGGGGAATTTCAACCCTCGTCAAAGGGCAAGGACTTGCATAATTAATTAAATGGCCTCACAACTTTCTGGAAAAATGTTCTCGATATTGGCCCTAATGAAACTTTTCGCATACTGATGGTGGCGAGCCTTTCATAAACTCTCTAATTTTTTCAGAACCTTTTTTACTAACTTATAGGTATGTAACTGAAATCAGCGTTTTTCGTCGAGCGACATGTAAAAACTAAGATAAAAATTAAGTAAGTAAAACGCAAAAAAAATATTCACTGAATAAATGTTCTCGTATATATGGTACGAGTAATTATTATCACATAAAGAAAAGCTCCACAAATGGAATGACATGGGCATGGGCAACGCGCGGTCGTAGCACAGCGCTCACTACGAGCTCTACGAAAGTTACATACTCGTAGCGTGCTCTACGAAAGTTACGTAGCGCGCTCCATCCACGCGGACAGACAGACGCTACAGACTCACCGACTGCACGTGCTACTATGGTGCTACGCGATTATAATCTTTGTGACGATAAATAAATTTGTGAAAGGGGGACAGTTGGAAAAAAAAGAAATAATTCAGAATAAAACTTTTTCAGTCATTTTCTTGTAATTTTTTACGTCATTCGATTTATGCTGTTTAATTATAAACTTTCTACCTCTTGTGCCTCCTCGTGTATCTATATTTAGGTATAGCAAGTGGCCAAGTGACATGATAGATGTCATTGAAAACTTCCAATGGGAACCAGTTATGTTTAGTTTAGAGTTAAGGGATGTTAGTCTTATCATCATCATCGTGTGTGTGTTAATCTATCACACCGCAAACAAGACGAGTTTAATTTTCCCGGCAAAACGGATCTAAAATTAATTCTGGAAAAGCCACCAAAATTTACTTTTTCCGGGAACAATTGTTTGTGTTATATCCCAAATTTTCCGCTTCCGTGAAGTGGAAAAGTTGTAACATCGCTTTATTGTCGGATGAAATCAAATTATTTTTGGTAGCTATACGCACAAGTCGCACAATAGGCGATTTATTTCAGTTAACAGAGTAAAAAAGTTGAATTACAATTATAATACCACTAGCGACACGCTCTCACTTTGCTTCGGTGTAAACTATAGATTTTGTAGGAAAAAATAATCTTTAAAATGTTTTTGTTCCAATAAAAAAATGCATAAATAATAAAATAAACTTTTATTCCAAATTAAAGTATCCTAAACTTCGACTTCCTAGACTTTAGATTAGATTCGTTGGGATGTACGGTCGCGACGCGCTTTTTTCATACTATTAGTATGTTTATTCCCGTCCTAAGAATTAAGAGAGGATATGTAAATATGTTGAAGGTTTATTTCTTTTCCGTTTCAAAATCATTGACCCAGCCGTTCCCGAGATAAGTGGCGATAGACAATTCACCTCTTACGCGAAACGCATACCCATATTACCTCCTCCGTTCCGTCGTGGCGTGGGTAAAAATTAGTAACCAGTTGTCTTCTGGCACAGATATTCTTAATCTAAAAGAAGGCCTCCAAAATGGCATTGTTGATGTAATCTGGTTTTTTAAAAATACTTTTGATTTTTTTGTAGTTATACAAATCAAAGAAAATCTCAACTCATAACTATTTCACTAGATTAGTCTAGTAAGATAGTTATGTTACGGTAAATAACTATCTATCTATAATTATATCCCTAGGGATACAATTATATCACGGCTTTTTATATCTTACTGCGACAGAAACACACAATAGCACATCAGAACGTTTTCTACTCTAGAACGTTTATACTTGGATTGGACTGTTTTATACTTGGATTGCTATAGTTAATATGATAACTGTTGATTTACCTGTGAATATAATTTAAAATAAAATAAAATAAATAAATTAGCGTCACCGGTACCAAATTGAACCAATATTATATTGTGCTGCGATTGAGTGAGCTAAATGCGATTTGATTTTTTTTTAATCATTTAAAACTCTTGAATTCAGGAAAACTGGTTTTGCCTTAATTTTAATTGAGCTAGGATTGAGGTTGACATTGAATTGGAACTGTTTTGGATTCAAGAGTAAGAAGGCTATTGATGGAAAAATAATTATATATCCTAGATAATTCTTAAGTACTTACCAAAGGAACATATTTTGTGATCACCAGTGAAGTACCGTATATTTAATTGAATATCTCACAATCTTGCTTACGTCACTTCTTCGCTCTCAATACACCTGAAGAAATTACTGAAACGTCAATACCAGACTGTTAAGAGTCCTCCCGAAGATAAAGTATTGAGCTTTAAGTAAGAGCTTTTTTCGTTGAAGTGGCTTTAAGCTGTATTTTTTCTTTGATTAATGGATTTACTGACGCGTGACAGATTTTTAATTGGATCGGGCTCAAAAAATAACCAGCGAAGTACGCAAACAGGTAGGTAGGTATACCGCTTGTTTTGTTCCCACTTGTTCTACTGGGCAGTTCTACCGTAGAACTAATGGTACTTATTTTTTCTCATTAGTACTTTATGATACGATTTAGTACTTAATGGTAGGACTAATGAGAAAAAAAGTCCAATTAGTTCTACGGCAGAACTGACCAATAGAACAAGTGGGAACAAAACTACCACTTGGTGGTAACCTGTAAGTTTAACATAATCTATAATAGTTTTACTTTAAACTTTGAACTGAAACTATTTTCGAAATTCATATATTACTCGATAATAATGTTTAGCCGAAGACAAAAGTTATATACCTATAGAAACATCAATAGGTTTATATTTTTTTTACTATTTAAATAATTACTATCTAGGTATCTACTTTTGTGTTATTTATTATTTTTAAAAGTTTTGTGGTAGTCAAACCTTAGACCCTTTCCTCTTAGTCACCTCGGGACCTCATTTTGTCGACAAAACAAGAACCCTTTTGTATGCTTTTAAGTTACAAAGTCATCCTTTCCTTTTCCATATGGATTGTGTGAACTTTTCAACAAAAAGTCCCGCTGAGCCTTCGTCGGCAGCATTCAAAGTGTTTCCTCTTCAATTTAAGAATTGGAGTGAAAAACAAAAGTAGCTTATTTGGATCATTCGCAATATTGAAGCAACACTTGATTGAATGATTTCCTTAATTTTTATTGTTAAAATTATAGAGTGGAAGAGGGGCAGCATTGTTGGGGCAGACTCTCGTTCTACAATGGATTAAGCAACAACTAAATATCCTTTACTAACAGAAAGATATCTTACTGGGGATAATTGACGAATTGTGACCAGCAAAAAAAAACAAGCGGGCGAGTTACCACTGAAGCCAAGCTGACTCCGAAAATTATGAAGTATAACAATATAACAAACTTTCTCCTAGTCTTTATGTATGCTTGTACGAAAGTCGCAAAGAATCTCCAAAGTGTCTTAAGGTTGGGAGCTTTATTGTCAAAGTTGTCAAAGTCTTCCCACAAGTGTTTCATATTTTGAAATATTATTCTAAGTTTATTTTGTTCATTATGTAACTGAAAACAACTACGGCTAAACTACCTTAATGGAATTTTATCCTAAGTTTATTTTGTTCATTATATTAACTGAAAAATATTAACAACGACGACTAAACTGCCTTAAGAGTCTAGCGATCATTTTCATGAAAAAATAAAGCTACCCACCTTAACTTAACTTTGTGGTCTTTTTTATTATTTTAAGATAAGAGTCCGGCAAACAGTGAACTACGAATACAAACGTAATACCAAAATGATTTGCACTTTGAGAATAATTAACTCTTCTTGTGATGTTATTCGGATTAATCCAGTATTTGTCTAGGGCTCTATTTAATAAATAATCTAAAATACCATACCAAATAAAAGTTAACACGATTTACAGTTTTGTATAAAAAAACGTATTTGGCATTTATATTGAATAGGGCAAGTATTTTGGATAATCCGAATCACAAGAAGAGTTCATTATTCTCAAATTGCGAATCATTTTGTTATTACGTTTGTATTGGTAGCTCACTGTTTGCCGGACTCTTAACTTAAAATAATAATAAAAAAACAAAAAGTTAAGGTGGGTAACTTAATTTTTTCATGAAAACGATAAATTCACCAGACGTGTCTTTCCTTATGTTTAAGACTTATGTACAACGCCACAGGTAAATCCTAACTTCCTTAGCTCATAAGCTTAATTTATACAGCCTTAATTAATAATATATTCTAATAGGCATACATGTTTAACGAGATATAGGCTTTTAGCTAGGAATGGTACTGAAAATTATTTTGATTAAATGTGTTCCCGACCCTTACCTCTGATACCAATTATAGGGCTGTTATTCCTCGATCAACAACAATTAACACTTAATTGAAGTTAATTGAACCGAAAGGGACGATTATAGAAACTCCTTATCAGAGGGTTTTAGGGTTCTGCTTGGCTGATCTGTCTCCTTGTGAAAACATGTGTATATAATTATAGATACTAGTTTATCTCCATACTTATTCAAAGTCGCCCAATGCAGCCCAATGTGGTATAAAACATTGGGCTACATTGCCAGAGCTCGAGGTAATAAAGTTTTGGTCATCCATCCCATGATCGATCTCAAGTAAGTTGTTTAACTGCGCTAAGCCATTGCGTCATTGAAACCCTCTTAAAATAATTCTAAAAATAAGATTAATACATAGGCCACAAGTTTTGCGTATCCGGCAACTATATGTATGAACTCATTCATGAAATTAAAACAGAAATTGACCGGAAGTCGCGAGTCATTTGTTTTTCATCATAATGCGAAGTTCGTCGCCCGTAGCAAAAAAATATTTCAGGGTGTCAATTTTTTATGTTTTTGAAACTTTGCTTTCTTCGCAAGTGTTCACTGCTCACTTTTAAATGCTTTTAGAAAAAGAAAAACCTTATTTGAGTGTCGTAAAGCATTGGTATTCAGAATGTTATCGTTTTCTTGTCCCTTCTCTGATGAAATTGGTGAAGATCGGCATTCAAATCTGATCACTGTACAACTGCAAAAGATGACTTTTGTTGTCACATGATAAATTAAAGAAAACCAGAATATTACCAATTGGAGTGTTCAATTGGAGTTTAATATGACTTACAACTAATAAAGATATTCATCAGCACTTAAAAGTTAGGAAATTTTGTTGCCGCCGGATTCCTTATAAACTCATCATGGAAAAAACGGGCTCGAATTGATTGAAAAAAAAAATATGTTGTTAAAGTGCGAACACGGTCGTTCAAATGCCGTGTATGATATTGTGAGAAGATAATACATGGATACATTGTTTCGAAATCAGAAATATAGCAACAATCTTTTATATGGATGTTCGAAGTCGACTGTAAACCGACAAAATTAGACTGGCAAGAGTCGTGGGCAAGGATTTGACTGCATTCTTTTTTTCACAGACGGGTACTATCTGAAAAAACCTACTTGAGAAACAAAACACAGTTAATTCTGAGTAGATCCATTTGGTTTCCAACTATCGTTAAAAAAGTAAAGGAAAAACGACCAAGAACAAACTGCACGATTACAATTTTCAGCGTACGAATAGGACTAAGTTATTTTTGGTTCTAAAAATTTTGAGTTCGTGAAATTTAGACCTTAGATCTTGCAAGTTCTTTATATTATCATAGAAACTAAAAGTACAATGAGAAATTTCACATTTATGGAGCCAGAGGAGGTCGTGATAGCGTATGAAAAAATATATTGAACGAATGAAAAACTTTTTATAATGTTATGGAAAATACTGTGGAACGCAATAAATACATAAGCTTACATATAAATTGATATATGAGTTGCGCAAAACTTTCAGAGTGCCCCACGTATTAAATATTTTTTTAATTTCATTTAAGCAATTTTTTTCTTTTTATGTGATTAATATTTATTTAAATACTTTATTTATTACAAGTATAGTAAACAAAGTCCCATAAAATCTTTTACTCACAAATATTATTAAATTTTTCTTTTATGTCGCCCTATAATGTTTCTTTTATCAAACCAAAAGCAATAATGTAACAATTTTTCAAGCAAATAGTGAGCGAATTTTTATATTATCTTTTTTTATCCTAAGGAAATAACATCTGACGTAATAAAAGGATACACAGTTTTATCTTATAAGATGACAGTTTGAATTAAGGATAAAATGTAGCAAGAAAAATTTTCCACTAACATATTTTATCGTTAAAATTCTGATGCATTTCTAACAGACAATCTTTTCTTCTATTTAGTTAGAGTTCATAGAGAAAGGTAAAACTTAAATATTCTAAAATTGCATTGCGATTGGTAAAGTCATGAACTAGCGAATATTAACACGTTTTATTGGGTTGCTTTCACGTTTGTTTGTCTGTCGACAAATTTTGCAAATTAACGATCTTATAGTAGCTTCCCGATGAGATAGAGACTTGAAACTTTGAGTATAGGTCAGAACTGGACGGCAATGCAATATTATGGTGTCATTGAGCTGATCTGATGATGGAGCCGGAAGAAGGCCACAGAACTCTATGATCAAACTATACAACCCCATCGAGTTTAGGCTCGTTTGATTCGTCTTGACGAGTACTCTTTAGGAAAATAGTGTAAACAAACAGGAAATCTGTAATAATACTACACAACCCCATCGAGTTAGGGCTCGTTTGATTCGTACTCCAATAGGAGATGGTGTATTTTTAATTTTATCTCGTTGACTAAAAAGCAGAAAATAATAATTTACTGAAAAAAAACGTTTTTCATAAAAAAAACACGTTTTTGAAACGAACTAAAAATAATTTCTCCCGCAAAGATTTATAACCCTATACAGAAGTTTAAAACCTAAAAATGTGGACTTACAAAATGTGCCTCATGTTTTTAGGAAACGGAAATAAGAAAAATTATTATACTTACCAAGAAGCGGATTTCCAAGAAGGCACCTCAATCGGCACAGGACAATCAAGTTTCGTTTGTTTGTTTGCAATCTAAGGCTGTCCTATTTCGGTGTAACGTTGCCTGTTCGGATTTCCGGGTTTCCCCTCGGGAATGGAAGTGCGAGTTTGATGCCAACAGCGTCGCAGGCCTCAACGAGTATTTTGTAAATTGCAATGAATTGCCAACCAGACATTTCTGCCCGAATTGTACAGAGCCACAACAGATCTCAACATGAAAGATCGAATCCATTTTGCAATAAATAATAAGAGCTTGGATATTTTATATA
Source organism: Catoptria pinella (assembly GCA_963556745.1). Taxonomy (NCBI): domain Eukaryota; kingdom Metazoa; phylum Arthropoda; class Insecta; order Lepidoptera; family Crambidae; genus Catoptria; species Catoptria pinella. The sequence continues at coordinate 14,064,417 of OY750764.1, read as the reverse complement.
ACTAATTAATTTGTTAATTTTTTATTGCACATTCAGTCTGTGTATGTTGTTAGCTGTGTTACTAGCTGAAAATCCTTCAAGATGGAGCAAGATATTAAATGACAATTTAAATCAATCGTGTTAAATAATGTTACTTATAGACAAAATGAAATATTTTCCATAATTCGCACCAGTCACTGTGTCTTCTTATCCATTTTTTCGGATCCGCTTTGTTATAAGGTATTAGAAAAAACATTTTATTAATTTAAACACATTTATTTAAGCCTTGGATAACGGTGTTGATTGTCCTATCAGTATTCCTCAATGTTTTGTCTATTTAAGTAACATAGACTGGCCTTCAAAACTTAGTACCACACTTTTAAAATTGACTAAAAAGGCCAGTGTACATTGATCAATTGTTTATCGTCTCGAATAAACAAAATCTATTGAATGCAAAAAACCGCATCGAAATCGTCCCAGTCGTTTCCGAGAAAAATGGTAAGAGACATACATTCAGACATACATACAAACAACCTCTAACCCTAAACGCATATTATTATACCGCCTCCGTTCCGTTCCGTCCGTCGTAGCACCTTGATATGCTATCGCTAGTACCAATTTCTCGAAAGCAAGGCCTTTAATGAACTTGCCTAATTAATAAATTCAGTAAACAACACAGTAAACACGCCGCCCGCGCCGCGCCGCCCCGCACCGCGCCGCCACTCCGGCTAAAAACTGTAACTTCATTCGGTGCGCTACCCTTGTTTGCTTTAATTTAATATTAAGTAATTATTTCCGATTGACACATGAAATTATGTCACTTGGCTTTAGAGGTGAATTTGGAACTCAGCAAATAGGTAGGTACTTATTATGTTTCTTAATATCTTATGTAGAGGTGTTTAAAGTAAAAGTTTTACCTGCGACCTTCGACCCGCGGCGGTCGCGGGTTTGATTCCCGCCTGAGACTTTGACGAGTCGAATTTTTTCTAGTAGGTATATGTATATTTAGTATTGTACTGTAAGGAGTCTATGTTTCTGCGCTGTGAGCTGGCCATGGCCGCCGTTGCTGGCTGAAGTTAAATGGTTTACTTATAAAAAGCAAAGATTCGTTTGAAAAAGAAACGAATAAAGATACTCGCCGTGCGCAGACATGGACGACGGTCTATATTATATATATAGCCAAGAATAAAAATAATTATATTAATTTAAAATCAATCTTTTAAATATTCTACGCCCCCACACTTATCCTACAAATTAAGTATCCTTACAGTACTTATACCTATTTATATTTCACACTATATTTAATTTCATTTTGTTTATCCATCACTTTTAATAATGACTTCAATTACATAGACGAGCTGTTCAAAACTAAAAAGTGTCACAACCAACCTTCGCGGCGCATCAACTGTTTCTCTCGGTCGCTCGCAATAGACTAAAGGAGTTTCGGTGCATGCACCGTAACTTAATGAGTATTTTTTCGGCACTGTACAGCCTGTCTAGTATAATATATACATAGAAGTCTTTGCCTTTTAAAACACTTCATGCGACATCGTAACACAAAATGGAATTAGTTTAAATCTCTTGTTCATCCATCTCGACGTGGCCATCTTACTTCTTACTTGGCGTAGCGGATCGCGCGCGTTATCCTACGCTACTATGCGCACTGAAAACTCTATACACATTAGAACGCAAACATACACGTTTATCTCCAGTTGTAAAGATAAGACATCTTGTTTTTACAAAATGCAATAAAGACAATCCTCTGTATAAGTAAGCCCATAGCCCCATAACCAATATTAAAAAAGAAAAACAAAAATATCAAAACTTATATAAAGCAATAATGGCCAGTTTCCTTTGCTCTCTGTATGCCTTGTAATAAGTCTAAATTGCATTTTCCTAAACTTCATTCTTAAGTAGTGTTTGGCACCTTGGACTATGTCGTTATTTTCCTATTTCGCATTATACCTAATACGCAATCTACCTACTTCGCAATCCACTTTATTCGCCATATGACTAAGCCGCGTGTTGCCTAAAATTCATCAATTATTTTGAATATAAGAAAAAATCTATATAAAACAAAAATTAGAAAAAGTAAAATTAACCATTTTCTAAATGGTTTTTAGGGTTCCGTACCCCAAAAGGAAAAACGGAACCCTTACAGGATCACTTTTTCATAACAAATGTGCATTATATGAAATGAAAATTATTATGATTATGTGTTTTTGTGTGACGCATATTTTAATCGTAATGCAATAAATCCCATAGTATTTTATTCCTAAAGCGTTTTACTCGAAAAACGTTTTAGTCCTTAAGCTTTTTAGTCTTAAAGCGATTTAGTCCTATTTAAAGCGTTTTAGTCCAAAGCGTTTTAGTCCTATTTAAAGCGTTTTAGTCCTAAAGCGTTTTAGTCCTAAAGCGTTTTAGTCCTATTTAAAGCGTTTTAGTCCTAAAGCGTTTTAGTCCTAAAGCGTTTTAGTCCTATTTAAAGCGTTTTAGTCCTAAAGCGTTTTAGTCCTAAAGCGTTTTAGTCCTATTTAAAGCGTTTTAGTCCTAAAGCGTTTTAGTCCTAAAGCGTTTTAGTCCTATTTAAAGCGTTTTAGTCCTAAAGCGTTTTAGTCCTATTTAAAGCGTTTTAGTCCTAAAGCGTTTTAGTCCTATTTAAAGCGTTTTAGTCCTAAAGCGTTTTAGTCCTATTTAAAGCGTTTTAGTCCTATTTAAAGCGTTTTAGTCCTAAAGCGTTGTAGTCCTAAAGCGTTTTAGTCCTAAAGCGTTTTAGTCCTATTTAAAGCGTTTTAGTCCTAAAGCGTTTTAGTCCTATTTAAAACGTTTTAGTCCTATTTAAAGCGTTTTAGTCCTAAAGCGTTTTAGTCCTAAAGCGTTTTTAGTCCTATTTAAAGCGTTTTAGTCCTAAAGCGTTTTGGTCTTAAAGCGTTTTGACTTATTACGTTTTAGGCATACAGAGAACAAAGAGCCAGTTTTACAAGTTTGGAAAATCCTGTTCCAGTAATGACAGATACTTACTTTCATACAAATTCTAAACTTTTTAATAAAACAAAAGATAGGCACTTTCGGTACCTGTGATAAAACAGGCCCTTAATATTGCTCTGAAATTATCTGTCAAGTAAATTATTTGGACCTTACTGGGACCTAAGAAATAAATATATACGAGTAAAATCAAACAACTCTGTGGCGGCTGCCTAAACGGACTTTAAAATAATGTTTTGTGTAATTATATACTGTATCTGTACATATCAGTTTTTTATAATTTATTTTACAGTTGGACACTTTTGTACATAATAATATAATGCTGGCCATACCAAACAACAAAATATTTTATGTTCTTGTCAAAAAATATGTACCTACCTATACAGTTTAGACGTTTGTCACTTTGCTGTGTAGTTGTCATTTGTAGAAGTCAATACTTCTGTTCAAAAAAGTAATAGCTATTAAAATAACAAAGTTCTAAACTATTTACATATTTATAGACGTGACTGCACATAATATGTGTGTTTGTCTAAAGTGTATACTTTTGACTCAAGAACCACTTACTTATCCACTTTTTGAGTTCATTTTTACAACAAAAGCACCTGAATATGTAAATATATTGTTTAGATTACGAGGTATTATCTATTTTTCAATAAGTTACTGAAAAAAGATAAACACGACCTATGAACGAAATGTATTTTATCGCCATACAATCAAAAGTCTGGTTTCCAATTAAGTGTTATAACGAAAAGTTAACCCGTAATTCCTTGACCAAACTATAGTATCTTATTAATCTTTTGAGTGCCACGGTCTTCAATAAAAGACAAACAATTCCTTGCCCTCCACGCCACGACTTTATTAAAACTAATAAAGGTTAACTTAAATAATTCCATTTTGTGGTTTCAAACAGCGCCTATTTCATCGTAAACCCGACCAATCAGCGCAGCTCAGCGCTATGAAGCGGCCATGTTTGGTTTGGACTATAAATCCGAGGTTTTATCTGGCAATCTGTCTAATTTGGGACCACTTGTGTACTCACGGCTGTTCAAATGGAAAGGCGTTAACTATTTAAGAGATAAATTAGGTAATCGAACTTTGAAATCCGTTTGATAGTTCAACGTTTACTTACATTTTTGGTGTGCCTTGATTTTGGTAATAAAGAAATAAATAAAATAAAAATCATAGTATTTCAAATAGACCAACAATAGTAGATTATGCAATAAGGGCTTAAAGTAGTGTATTGTGTCCCGGGCGCTATTATTGAACCCCAAGCACGAGGGATTTTTTGGTTAACTCCCGAGCGGAGCGAGGGAGTTAAGGCTAGAATCCTGAGTACGAGGTGTTTAAGATCGCCCATGACAAATACACATTTAAGCCCGCGATGCATACTCTACTTTTTATACTTTCTGCGAGGCAATTGAAACCAATGACTGTTATAAAGAAAGTACTTAAGTAATTATTTAAAGTTAGAATAATAAAATATGAAAAATTAAGAATATTTATTGAAAATTAAAAGTTATGTTAGAAACATTACACCAATTGTGCAACGACAAAGTTACATTCTTTGGTACATTTATAGTTGGGTTAGAGTTTATGTTTTTGTCGTCTATTCTGTAGTGGTCAGTTCGACATTCAAATAAATTCTTCAGGTGCGCGGGTGAAAATGAATTTCGTAAAAAGTTTTCATGATAACATACAGCCTAACTCAGAATAAGATCTCATTGCACCTAAACTTTTTTGAAACCAACATCGATCAAGCACGACTACAAGGGTTGCATTCCAAATTCAAATCACATTATTCCCCATGGGAAAAATGACTTACTTTAGGAAAGGTTTGCATGACACATAATATGCCATTGACGAGCAGGTAGTATAAAAAGTAGTTTTAAATTGTCTAAAGTAATTTTAAGCCAACTTTTAAATTGTCCTAATTTTGTTACCCTACCACATATTGCGCACATCTTTTAGCTGACGAACTAAAATTGGAATCACTAATCTAATGTCTAATGAAGTCTGATGGGTCTTTTAGAAAAAAACGGTCAAAAGCAAGCCGGACTCGCGCACCGAGGGTTCCGTACCATCATTCTGAAATAGTTTACTATTTAGAGACATCGTTTTATTTTTGCTGGAATTTTTACATAAACTTCTATCACATAAAATAATTTCAGATTTTTCTTTATGCAAACTTCGAAAATAAGGTATTTCGACCGGTATTTTTTTTACATTTTTCATCTAAAGTCGAAAACCATGCGGCCTAAAAAAAGTTTAAGAATTTGCAAGCAACGCTCTTTCATATGATACCCCATATGCCCTAGTAGCCTCACTTCGAATTTTTAAGACCCCCTTTCAGTCCCTGTTGCAAAAATATATATAAATATATTTATTTCTATCTTATTTGCAAAATAGTTGGGCAAACGTCATCTAAAACTATTCTAAATTTCAAGTTGATAGCATTAGTAGTTCTCGAGATATCCAGCTGTGACAGACAGACAAACAAATTATAAACTTTTTTCCGTTAAACAATACGTCATCAAAGTACCAAGATCACATATAAATATGGAGAGATTTAACTTCTATATTTATTTTTTTTTTTTCATTATATTATAATATTACCTATGATAAAAATTCCCATGGAGACCAGGAAAAAAGTCCACTCCAATAACAACAAAATAAGCACAAGAATTTCACCAATTCTTTACTATAAATTTGCTTCAATAGGGCCTCGATCATGATTGACAGACGAGCCTAATTACACAATTTTCGGAATAAGTACTTACTCCAACTGACTGTATAATGTTAACCATCCATTTTATTGTTGGATTTGAAATGTAGAATTAAATTTCATGCTCAATAAATTCATCTTAATAATCTTCTTACGCAGAAGGAGTGAGTTTCTCGTTATCAAAATCATTTAATACCTAACTTATTCCTAAGTCATGGTTGTTTGCAAGATTATTAACATAATTTTACTCTCCGTGGTTTGTCGCTAACTTGATATTCAATTATCTATTCCGAAGCTATTCCGTTGGTTTGTCTGTTTATACAATTTACTACTAACGCAAAATGTAAAATAACCAAAAGAGCCACTCGGAACAAATATTGTTTTGGAGCATGCACACATAGACATTACGTACAGGGAATCTCAGGCCAGAGCGGACTACGTCAGTACTGTAGCCGTTCCCAATCAGTTTCTAGCGCAACAAAACAAATGATGGAGAAGAATTTTTGAATACAGCATGATCCAAGATAACAACGTCTGGCATTCCGGGAGTAACACTTGCTTATGTTGCGCGACTTTATACTTTATGCAAGCAAAGAATGAAGGATTTTTTTCGTCACACTCATTACTAAATGATTATAGCGCATTTAAATTGTGATTTGTTTCTCTTGGCTATCGAAAAGTTAGAGTTAAAGATGAAAACGTAATTTTTCGAACCCGATAGCAGAGATGACGTAAGCAAGTAGACCACGTCACTTTCTCTGTCTCGGAATGCTATACCCATAGACCTAGAAAAATTTATGGCTATACCGCACAGTATATTAATACACCATGACGGCTAGAACGCCGCTAGGATAGGAGTACTAACTATTAGCTTGTGGTCAAATTAGGTCTTCTTAAAAAAATGTGTCATTTTTCGTACTACCTACGTAGGTACGTATAAGAGAAAAGTTGCAATAAACAGAGCGAAAACGCAAATAAAACTCAGCATCAAGCCAAATAAAAGACAATAAATGAACTCATTAGTTCTACTTATAAGGAATTTGAGATTACATTTAATTCTGTTTCTCGTAAAATCTTTCGGATACTGTAACAAAACGAAGCTTTGTTTCATTACGCGAGACCTTCGTATTTCTTACCGAAAAAGTGGTAAATAAATTGTATTAGATAAGGATTATTATTTTGATTTAAACATCAGAGACGATTACAAACGGCTTATGGTGGTAACGAGCCTAAGAATGGCTTTTATCATAATGAAAGCTACTTACTTTACTAAGTATCATAAAACTAATCTAATCCATTTTAATAAAACCTTTTTTTAAAATTTTATGCGGACGCGAAAACACGCTTAACCTTATGTCCGGACCATCCGCCGGACTACTAGCTACTAGTAATAGGCACAAGGACCTTATTATAAAACCCTCGGTGCATGTATCAGAATCAACGTAACATTTTATCCGCTTACATTAATTTTCTTTCTTAATCCTTATTCTTACTAATCCTTACTTAATATTATAAATGCGAAAGTCCGTTTGTTTGTTTGTTACGCCTTCACATCTTAACTACTGAACCGATCATCATGAAATTTTGCATACACGTCAGGAGTATAGAGTAGGACATAAGGTACCTTTCATTCAGAAAAAATAATTGTTCTCGAGGGATAGCAAAAAAATTTCTACGCAGACGAAGTCGCGTTCGGTCGCTAGGTTACGCCTTCACGTCTTAATTACTGAACCGATCATCATGAAATTTTGCTTACACGTTGTCAGGGGTGCAGAGAAGGACATAGAGGTACAGAGAAGGACATACCTTTCATCCCAAAAAAAATAATTGTTACCGAGGGATAGCAAAAAATCTTTGCACGAACGAAGTCGCGGGCGGTTGCTAGTTGTTATTATAAACTAAAACCTTGGCAACATAAACACTTTTTCATAATATCCGAAGAAATGTCCGTAGGCGGCAGTCAATATTCCCTTGCGTAAGAACTAACTATGAATAGTTCTTGCAAAAACCAAATAAAATCCCCCAGGGCTATGTAAATGTAAAACAATCTTATTGGTTAGTACACTTAGGTATCCATTCTTACCAACGTTCGTATACCAGAAATTTACCAACGTTCAGCCTACAACAAAATCTATTTTAGTAATATTCAATCCTACATATTTATTATTTTACTACTTATTTTGAGGATATTATGAAGAAAAACAAAGTGGGTAACTAAGTTATATACGTTCAGCATGTGAATACCACGCAAAGATAAAAAGTTATATGCACCGAACTAATGATCCCGTACCGACCAAACGATAGAGACACAATTATGTCCAAATACTGTGGTATACCCAGTACCTATGGAAATAGTAGAGACAAATGGAGAAAGTAATTGTAATTCAAAAGACGTAAATATAGCTGATAAACTTAAAGGATTCACAAAAAGGCAAGAAACCAAAAATATAATACTTTATTATCACTCAATCACAATGGTTTAATATAAATAACTTTATACAAAGACCTCATTCATTACCTACACGTGAATAAAAAATCTCAAACCTAAAAACTTATGTCAGCACGTCATGTTTTCGGCTGTTTAGGTTTTTCTTTGTTTTGCACACAGAGAAAAACATAACAGTCAAAAAATTATGGTCTGGTCTTTTAAGTAAGTGTCCGCGTCACGAAAGATGTCCCTTGGATGAGCCGCTGGTATTTAAGTTATTGGAAAAAAGCTTTATTCCAATAGCAATAGAAATCGTATATTTTAGTTCCATCGAAATCCGTGGGACTTTTCGTAGCGCTGACTCTAGTGAACAGTTTACTCAGTGCCTCTCCACACAAATATGAACAGTTTACTCAGTGCCTCTCCACACAAATATATCTGAACGAAACAACTTTTTTAGGGCTGATTTTTCAATCGTCAGTTAACAGATATCAGACATTTAGTTTGGATTTATTGTTTTTTTTTTAATTCCCGACGTTTCGACAACTTTCTGTGCTCACAGGACTGCCCCTGGAAAGATGTCGAAACGTCGGGAATTCAAAAAACCAATAAATCTAAAGTAAATAATTCTAAAATAACACCTGAATTAATAATATACGCGCTGTAATCCGTAAAAAGTGTTTTATTTCTAATGAACTGTACGCGTGGAAGTCTTAGAAGTGTATCAGTCAGTTTAAATATGAACCAAATATAATAAAAGACATTATAAAAATGTGACAGACAAATTAATGAATACGCTATCAAACGAATAAAGCTTTATCTGGGCACTGAAAAATCAGCCTTTAATAAAATAAGGGGCTGACATCAGTCTGTCATGTCACGTCTCAGGGTCTATTTTTGCTTTTTTCAAATGGGGGTAACATTAACCATACTATAATATTGTAAATACGAAAGTGACTCTGTCTGTCTGTCTGTTACGTTTTCACGCCAGCGGTCTGGACTGATTTTGATGTGGTACGGATAAAGATGGCACCTTGGGGAGGGACAAAGGCTACTTTTTATCCCACTACTGGGCATGGGTCTCCGCCAGCACGATATAACCTGTAGTCCACGCGGGCGAAGCTGCGGGCGGAAAACTTGCGAGTTATACATGGTTACATTTTTATTAACCCGGAAAAATTTTGAGGTATCTTGATAAAAGTTGTACAATCAATTTCAAGAAAAAAGAAACCTAAATGGTATTTTTTTTTGTTAATCCTGAATTGATGGGTTTTTAACCCATTATAGTAGATAGTACTGATAGCATGCGTCCGAATTTGCAACGTTGCCATTTTGTAGTCATTAAATTCACCGTCTTATCACGAAATGTCCGTGAAAGTGGATATAAGGTTATTTTGTGAGAAGGTTTCCGAATTACCTGATGAATAAATTTATGTTTTTATTTTTATCCCACTTAATATTGAACCGGGATCCGCCCTGAAATTTTCCTAGGTGATAAAGTTACCGTGTATAAATAAGTTTGTCTTTGTGAAAAATCAAACCTACGCTATGTTTCAAATTATTTTAGGATACAAATTGCCTTAACAGAATTAGAACGCTTTGTTCGATAGCTGTTTTGTAAATATCTACACCTTTTGTATTAATACCCTTTTTGAGACAATTTGTAATAAAATTATATAAAAACCTTTTGTTCTTTGTGAATAATTTACTTTGTATCACAATTACAATAGTTAGTGACACGAAAATAACCTTTCTATAGGCTTTCCTTTTAAGTCGTTAAGACAGTCTTGACAATATTTTGAGAATCTTTGACAACGTAGCCTAAAGCCTTGTCTTCACTAGGCAACAATTGACGCCCAACGTGTCGTCACAAAATATAAAGTATAGGTACAGTGAGCAGCACGTCAGGTTATACAAAACTGTCTAAAAACTGCAATTTAATCACAAAATATAAAGTATAGGTACAGTGAGCAGCACGTCAGGTTATACAAAACTGTCAAAAATCAGCAATTTAATTTTAACCTGAATATCATCGCATTTAAGTATAAAATTGATTAAATATGATTACCCTTTCGTGGAAGCCCAGCGTGCCGTTCACTGTACGTAAGTGCCTTTACTCATTTGTCCGAGCAGCATCGGTATTACATCAGCGTGCTCGGTATACGAGGTATCGAAAGCTTACCGAAAGTTTACTGGACGTCTATGTTTCAATAGAGCGTTCTTTATTTGTCGGCGCACCAGTGGCGCGACATCAGCACAAATTAAAAAAGGACCTCTAAATTTTGCATGATACATCACAAGAAAGAAATTGTACGGCATCCTCGGTGCGAGAGCCAGGATTGACCAGTTTTCTTTACAATAAACTACATTGGCCAATCTCAATTCTAGCAATATAAAGAAATATTCAATTTACATAAATTTAATTTCTATAGTTGACCGAGTGCATTTTAAACATTTTTGTGGTCTTCGAGGTGCATCATAAAAATGTAACACTTAACCGATATGATGCAAGTTATTATTAAAGTGAGTTGAACACGTTTTAAATCATGTGTGGTTAGTCAGTAAATAGTTAAAATAGTTTCTTGAAATTCATTAAACCTCACTCAACTCACTCTGATACAATGTATGGCAATAAAGAGTCCTCAGTGTGAACAAAGCTTAAGGGATTCATTTGCCAATCTTTTTAAAATTTAAATATTTCCTAGTCAGTAAATAGTTAAAATAGTTTCTTGAAATTCATTAAACCTCACTCAACTCACTCTGATACAATGTATGGCAATAAAGAGTCCTCAGTGTGAACAAAGCTTAAAGGATTCATTTGCCAATCTTTTTAGAATTTAAATATTTCCTAATTTATCAACAAAGGAAAAAATATAATAAAGATTGTATAATTTAATAAATTATGTTACTTCTGTGAATCATTTGCTAAAAAAGATAAAGAAAAACATCCACTCTGAAACATTATATATACACATACATTATTAGAACTCTATCTTTCATCACCATGGAATAAGAGAAGTCAACAAGACTTCAAAAACTCGCAAGAACCTTAAAAGGGTCTACATCACTAGAGTAATACGCACTATCACATGCAAAAGAACCCAATCTGACTATTCTTCTTGTAGTTATGTCATTTCTTCCCTAACAAATCTTCTAATAAATCTTGGTTGCTCATGCTCGCATCATCCAACATATTGGTTCTAGAATCTGATCTAGAACTTCTTCGCCCCGTTAAAGATCTCTTTCTAGTTATCGGCACAGTATCTACAAGGACTTGGTCCGTCAACATCTTGAAATTGTTATTTAATTCAGCCAAAGCCTCTGCTGGTATTTCACCATTAAGATTAACGAGGTCATTTATTTTATCTACAGCTTGCAACTGCTGTACTAACTTATCACTGTCAAATCTAGAGCTGTTAAATTGCTTAACGTGTTTCTCTATCAATTGGTTGCTCTTCTCGATATCTTGTATTATGTCTTTGCAGTATTTCTCTACGGGTTTACCTGAAATTTTTCTTTCTAAAATACCATTCTCGCGTTTAAGTTTATCATCTTCATTGAAAGTGACAGATGTTGTAGTCTCTTCAACTGTAACACTTTCGAAGAAAGATACGTTTGAATTTCTTCTCCCTCTAGACTTAGGGCGTTCTGGCTCGTCGGATTCATCGACCTCTTCCTCTATAGACTCTTCTGTAGATTTTCTTCTTAAAGCACTAGCTTTTCTTGGCTGAGGTTCATCATTCTTTAATTTATTCAAAAGATCTGCCTTTAAGACTTCGATTTTCTTTTGTACTTCTTCTGGTGGAGAATTCTTGAAGTCTATTTCATCGTCAAATATAGCTAATTCAGCCATTCCGTCTTGTACAGTTTTTGCTAATTCGAGCATTTCATCAGAACCTTTGGAATTTTTTCTAGTCTGGTTTGGCGTCGATTTACCAGTGGAATTGGTGCGGCTTCTAGTTGCATAACGCGATCGGGGTTCTGTAGAAGAAGAGGTGTCCTCTTCGTGTGATAAAGCACTATTGATAGTACGAGAATTCTCGCAGAGTTTCGCGAGAATATTTTGATCCAACTGTAAATAAACCAACGTATTAATTGTTAAATTAGCAGCAAATACCCCATGTTATTGAAGGTTTATTTTTTGTTACAAAACAATTATTCTGATTAAAATATATGTATTACATTATCACTCGACGACACAAAAAAAAGAAAAAACAACACACTCCACTCAAATAAAAAAAAACTAGTACTTACTTGATACGCAAACATACTAACATTGTATCGTTCTTCAGTTCTGGCGGAGTCCTGCCCAGGTTTAGTCCTGCTCATGGGCCTGGCGCTGTTTGTCAAACGTGGTTTCACCGGAGACTTGACGTTACGGCTAGCAGCCGTGCTTAGCATCTTTTCTTTCATCTAGAAGAGTTAAATAACCTTAATCAACGATGTCTCCTATAAGCAACGTTGTAGAAATCATAAATGTTAGACAGTTTAAACCGATAAAAACTTATATTAATTAAACCTATACCTTGGTTCGATCCTCAACCATGAGGAACGACTGAAGACTGACTTAGTTCAGTTTTCGGCATTGTTGATGGCAATATTTAGGATTTGGTGTAACCTCTTGAATATGAGGCTGGAGTTTCTTCATTTAATAAATTAGCTTCATAAAACAACTATAACTTCTAGTTTGTTAGTGGAAAGTTTGTCAACATTGTTGATGGTACCATTCAGGACTTGGTATATTCTCTTGGAGCTGATGTTGGATGATCTTTGTTTAATAAATCTTCTACAAATTATACCCACCTCTATTATAGTGGAAAGTTTATCCGCATTATTGATGGCGAGGTCGAGGTCGTGGCGCGTGTCCTTGTGCTTGTTGATCTCATTCTGCAGCTGGTGGCGGAAGTTCTTCGCCTCTAATGCGATGCGCCGCTGCAGCATGCTGATGGTTTCGCTCTGTTGCTGCACTTTGGCGGTCAGTTCTGACACTTGGTGTTGCAGCTTCTCACGTTCTTGTAGGTTCCTATACAATATAGAATTTAGTACATATCACTAGGTTTCAAACATTATAGATAACTAGTGACATACAGGGACTTCGTCTGTGTGTACCTTATTCCAGGTCCCCACATGAACTTTAAGGCGATTTAAATTTTTGCTTCACCATGGTTCAACCTATCTCTAATCTCCATACTAAAATTGATACTGAACAGACACAGGACAGAGCTACTTTCACATTCTGCGGCACATCCCTAAGACGTTGTTTAGCAGTTCGCAATCTACCTATCCTTGCTCAGCTCTTACAGATGGTAGAGTTCATCTCCGATCAGCTGTAGCTACATGTCCCGCTCCTTTATATTCTACATCACCTATCCTGAACTACTGCTACGTCAATTTGATCTGGATCCTATAATCTCTATTTATTTCTATTTTCTACATACCTATCCTTGCTTAACTCAAGCAGATGTTGGTGTTCGTCTCTAAGTTGCTGGAGTTGCATATCCCTTTCCTTCAGTCTCTGGGTCACCTCTTTATACTGCTGCTTTAGCTGTTTGTATTTGCTCTGCTGGATCCTAATCTCTTCGTTGTGAGAGTTTAGCACTTGCGGTAACTCGGCGTTTGAGCTCTCGTATCTATGAGAATTGTGAGTTTTAGAAGAATACTCTCACTCAGATCTTTCGGCACAAAAAAATCTGAATTAACCCTTCAACGCCCGGAAAATGAGACACAATAGATATTCCATTGTTATCCGGCCGCATGCGTCCGCTCGGGCGTTGATGAATTAAGAGAGTTCGCTTTGCAGCTTATATAGTTTGTACCTACTGCTCCACCTGATGATTGATGCTTCGTAGATAAAACTATAATTTTAGATCATGAATTTGAGACTAGATTCGATCTGGACAAATGTCGCATAATAAAATAATAGTAGAGCTAAGTATCTAGAATGACTTTCTATTTTTCAAATAGATTAAGTAGATATCCTAATGGTGATATGGACATGCAAGGGAAACCACAACTTTAATGTAATAATGAGGCGCAGATATGTGCAAATAATGGGAATTATTAGAGTTGTTATGGTCGAGTAATCAAGTGTGCGATCTAATATGTCAGCTTCTAATTATTTCTAGGTAAATGGATGTATCTACCACGCACGTAGATTGCATACATGGCAAAATGGCAACCGATACGAATTGAATGGAATTTGATCTACTTATATTACATTATAATATTGTTATTACTGAGTAAGAGTGGACGATTTTAATTTCCTCAAATATTTTATTAGAATATTTACTCAAATAACGAAAAATTCTACACTGAAAACGTAAGTACGTTTAAAAATGTACAGTAAATTGTAAGTTACGTACGTACATTACTTATACTTATATCAATCTAATTTAACTTAAAGGATAAAAATACCTAAACACAGGCCACCAAACATAAATTACAGCAATTGGAAAACTATTTCAGTACAAATTGTTAAATATGTTAACCCTATCGAACTTTAAGGGTTGCTTACATTTAGGTAACATTCCTGCGGTGGAATAGGTAGGTAGGTAGGTACTGCAATAATATACTTTAGAATCTAATCTATTTAATTGGATGGTAAAATAATGGCTAACGAACTTTTAATAGATTGCGTTGTGTGTAAGTGCCTAAGTAAATCACATTTTGTAAATTAAAATAATACCTAGTTAGAGCAATCTCTTGCTTCTTTTGTACCGCTCGTAGAACTCGATTCTCGTTACTCAGCTCCTGTAACGAAATAGGCAGTTAAGATAAAAGCTACCAAGGAGGGGTTTTTCACCATTATGTACCACTTATTATATATTCTGTGCCATTACGGTGTATACGAGCATAGGGGGAGTTTACAATATCACATAAACTAGTGCCTCTGTGAGCTATTAACCTCGCGTTTGTGTCATTTTTGAATATTTTTTGAAATGGCTGAAATATGTTTTTTTCGAAATATTTCGAAGAACTGAATCAACAAAAAATATATACAATTTTTGAACCTGCACACAAAATTTCAAGAGAATCGGTTGAGAAATACGACCTCTAGAGGAGAACAGAAAGTACATCCGGACAGAAATACGAAAGCATTTTTGCCCAAACTGAAACGGATATGCTTCGCGCTTGCTCGTTCAATTAGATAGAGGTACTTCGTTTCATCCAAACTCCTGGACAGATTTCTACAAATAAGGTATCATTGGAACTGCCTTTGTCTTGACCTGGTGAGTCTTGACGGAAAAATAAATCGCTGCGTCACGTATCTATCGCCGGTCTTGCCACTAACCGGGTGGAAGGTCCCCATCGGTGAAAGGGTTAAGATACCCTATTATGACATGCCAACTAGCGCAGTGAAAGTAAATTATACAATAGGGGTAGGGGTATTTATGCCCACCTGTAGATGATAATGCGCTGCAGCTGCGTCACACTTCATCTGTGGCCGTTCTTGCCATCGGTCAAAGGGCTAAGATACCCTATCATGATATGCCAACTAGCGCAGTGAAAGTAAACTATACAATAGGGGTATTTATGCCCACCTGTAGATAATAATGCGCTGCAGCTGCGTCACACTTCATCTGTGGCCGTTCTTGCCATCGGTCAAAGGGCTAAGATACCCTATCATGATATGCCAACTAGCGCAGTGAAACTAAACTATACAATAGGGGTATTTATGCCCACCTGTAGATGATAATGCGCTGCAGCTGCGTCACACTTCATAAGCGGCCGATTCTTGCCGGTGAGCGAGTGGTTATAGACTGCATTAAAAAATCCTGCTCTGGACCAACTCGCGCGGCAAAACTATACAATGCAATAAGTGCTTATGCCCACCTGCAGATGATAATGCGCGTCGGCTAGCTGGTTCTGTAGCTGCTTCACCCGGTGCGTCTTGGCGGACAGCACGCGCTGCGTCACGTATCTGTCGCCGTTCTTGCCGCTGAGCGAGTGGTTCGACATATTCACGTCGGTCAGAGGGTTTAAGCGCTTGCGCTTGTTCAGCAGGTTCAGTCGGGAATGGCTGCTATATACACTTTCCAGGGATTCTTTCCTGGAAGACGGTGAAATGTTAGGAACAGATAAACTAAACGAGTAAAGTATTTGAGATGTTGTAGCATAATGTTTTGGCTAAGTAGATTAGGTAGGTACAGCCAATATAATCCGAGCATTAAAAAACCTGCCAAAATAGCACTGACTTTTCTGGTCGTGAGGAAGGCGAATGACGAACGGCAGAAAATAATGGTGCTGTTGATTAAATACTGTAAGTACTTATTCGGTGTTTCTTCTAGACTTATGCCAGTTATTTTGGTTTAGTTCAAGTGGGAAATTGTCTGTGATAACTGCTAATAAGGTTGGAGTATAGACATCGGCACGGATCTTGAGCGGTAAAATTTAATGCGCAGAAGCATAGCCATCTCTTTTGGAGTAGCAATAGATACAGCTATGCTTCTGCACATTTCACCGCTCAAGATCCGTGCCGAGGCCTGTGCCATTGGCACGGTAATAGCGCCATTGGTTGAGTAACAAATGAGTATTGTATAATAACTATTAACCCTTCAAGGCCCTGAAAATGAGAGACATGATCAGTTGTTTGTGAGGTGACACATACCTCCACCTCCACATTCGTAAAGCTGGCTGATGGTTAGAAAAGCAATAATTAATTAGGTTACTCAATATTTTATAAATATAGGAAATGTCGTCTTAAAATCGACAGGTATTGTCAAACAGTTGGGACAAAAGCCTTGGGTAACGTGGACATAATAGGTAGGTACCTACCTTTAGGAAACTAGGTATACCTACCACATACCAAAGGGTTACCTCGTGCACATTATATCTAAGTACCTACCTACCTATACCTACTTACCTATCATGTTTTTCTTAAACTTACAACAACTATAATTTACTTAATCTGCTGTATTAATTCCTAACGGAAAATCCTGTCTCTGAATTTTAGGGGTCTATAGTTTCTTTAACGTAAACAATAGTTGGACCACCTTCTTTGGTATCTTAGCTTAAGAATGAGGTTAATAATATATCGAAGTAAGTAAGTATCCACTATAATTATTTTAAAATATGATAATAATTTTTCATTAATTAAGCCATACAAAGTAAATATACAATACCTATAATGTACTTAAGTAAAAGTATCTAACTTCAAACAACTTACCTTAGATCCTTAGTCCTACTTTCAGGTATAAGACTCAACACCGACATCATTCCAAATCACAAAGCAACCGCCATTTTCTACACAAATATAGAAACTAGCTCAAAAGCGAGCCAATATCACCAATATTTTCTACAATAAACCTAATAAATTAAAAATTGCAATGGGTTTGTTGTGCGCGCGTTGCTATGACAACCGATAACTTGTCAATCGATTTGAAATCAAATAGCAATCGGTGATGCTGGTCGATTCGTATTGAAAAAGGTCGGATTGGATTAAACCTGATTAAACATTGCCTTTGGGACTCGCCGATAATCATGGTTTTTTTATAAATCGAGATTAGTTACCAATCTACTAACTACAGATTGGTTGGTGCACTAACTTTGTGTCACCGTGTGAGTTAGCACCGTGGCACACGAACACAAATATGAACTATTTCTAACACAGCATAGCATAGGTGCTCCTTAGTTAGCCATAGATTTCTAGAAGTCATCTCTCGAAAAACTACGCCCTCCAGAATTGTTGCTGTTCACTTTTTAGAAAATCTGACTGCGGACTTCTATTGTTGCCTACGCGTAACGTGGCGTACCGCCCACTAATATAATAATTAATTTGTTGGTCGAGTCTCTAAACAGAGTTTTTCCGGTCAGTCCAACAATTGATACCCTCTTGTATTGACTGATCAGGGAAATTTTTTTCGTTCAAGTAGTCGTTAGTAAATAAAACAACTAACTGTAATCAAAATAATATACTTATTCAACAAGTTAATTCACTGTACAGAGTAACAACATACATACAAGTTATATTTACATCAAATGTATCTTCTACTCGCTAGTTAAAATAAGTTATTTGAATATGTGTAAACTAGGTATAGGTTTTTTGGTCTCTCGGAGATTTTTATGGGTAATGATGACAACTACAAACATACAGTATCTAAATTATTATATGTAAGTATTATCAATAGTTTTCGCAGCGCACGACAAATAACTAATTTTATAGGAAAATGTTTAAGAGCGCGTAGTCTGCACATCATACTAGAAAATATTGTTTAAGCGATAAAAAGTACCACAAAGCTTCTTCGGAGTGCTAATTTACAATTTCGTCTTATTTAAACACTATATATTATTTCCAATGGCGGCGTTAGTGTGCAGACTAAGCGCCCTTAATAGGGAACTCTTTTTTTAAATAAAATAAAGCATTCGTAACTCGCTAATAATGTAGCTTTCTATAGGTGAAAGAATTTTTAAAATCGGATCATTTTTTTTTTGATTTTATTCATTACAAACAATTAAACAAACAAACAAAAAACAAATCTTTCCTCTTTATAATATTAAAGTATATAAACAACTGCCGTCGTTACCATTTACATAGTTCGATTAAATTATAAATAACATTTTGAAAACATAGTTTTACATTATAAGGCTGGCATAATTTCTATCTATGTTTTTGCCTTAGAATAATAAAAACCTAGAACGATAGTACCCTACAAAGCTCACTGTCAAAAGTGAGGCAAAAAAACTTCACTAAAATGGCTTAGTTTTAATATTTTTATCCTTCATACGTCACCTAATCGTACCTATAAGAACGAAAAAAAGAAAATGTTCCTACCTTTAGGGGATTAGTTACTATTTTATTGGATTTTCGTTACGATTTAGTAACGTATGAAGGATATTAATCTAAAAACTGAGTCATTTTGGCTGTTTTTTTTGCTTCACTATACTTACAAAGACTCTGCTTCTAAAGTTTAATTATTCTAAAGTTTTTACAAAGATACGCCTCAACTATAATCAGTATAATATGCTCTCTTACGCACTAGCGGTCTCTAGACTAGATTCAGTGCATGTTCACACAGCGATCCGTTTTACAGGGGCCCTACCGGCTTAGTTTTCAAACTTCGGCGGGTCTGCTTCAACTTAAAACAGATAAATCGAAGTAAGGAGTTTCGTATTGTACTATTCGCCGAAGTTATTTAGAAGATATCGATGTTCGTGTGACATCATGAATTGGGGTTCGCCATTTTGGCCCGATTGGGGCTCGATTTATCTGTTTTAATTTGAAGTCCGGCAGACTTTACAAAGTTCGATGCGTTAGCCGGTACGGCCCCAGGTCCGTTTTATCAGATACGTTTTTTTTGGCTATGCCGTATGTTGTACGAGCGTGTTTCACACACAACACAGTTTATCGGAACCAGTAAAAATACTACTTAAACTTTAGCATAGTGCATGCTGCGTTCACTTATAAGTATTTGTACATTAAGTTTAGTTCTTGTCAGAATATGTTTTCAATTAAAGTATAAATGTATCAAGTGTGATACTAATAAATTAAAAAAAAAATACCGAACCGTTTTACAGGTCCCGTTTTATCGGGTACTGATCCATAGCAACGGATACGATAAGACGGTCCTGTACATGCGGTGTGAACATCACATCCAGAAGCGACGGATCCGTTAAAACAGTCCTGTACAATGCAGATCAAAATATATCGTTTTGCACCGCAAGCGCACTGAAGTTGCCGCGGATCACTGTCTATTATCAATTTAATCACATTGTAAATACGGACCTGCTATGCGAACGCACGGTTGGAGTAGCTATTATCTTCTAAAAGGTGTTTTATTCATATTCATCATAATCATAAATAAATAAGCGGACCCTAGTGTCTGTTTAAAATTAACTGACTCCAAAAATAATTCTCCATTTCATTAAATTAAATGCTAACATACTAACATACTCGAATATCAGTCGTGAAATATTCAATTCTTGATTCGTTCATTTGTCGGTTTCATAAGTAGATAATTATTCAATAGGTATGTATAGTTTAGCTTACACACACCAGTTTAATTGTCCGTATCCCAGAGTACTCTATAATACAGAATGCTTTATAACAGCGATCTGTATTTCAAAATATACAACAACCATTTTGTTAACAACTTTCCTCAAATAACCAAATCAAATCTCACGCATTTTTAGAGCAAAACCATTTAAAATCACTTATCATTTTTTTATTGGCATGTCCTTATTCTGTTTCTCCCACAGTTTGTAGTAGAGTGAGTTAGGGTTCTGCAGTAAGTCGTTGTGGGTTCCGCTCTCGGATACGGAACCCTTTTCGAGTACGAATATTTCGTCGGCGTCCGCTACAGTGGACAATCTGTGGGCGATGCATATTGAGGTTCGGCCTACTGTGGCTGCGCGAAGAGCTTGTAATATCGCCTAGAAAAAAAAGTGCGTGTATTATGAAATTGAAATTGAAATTGAAAAATTCTTTATTCATATAAGCTCACATAATAAGCATTTTTAAATCGTCAATTCTTTTATCCTACCACCCATTATGACGTCTTTTAGCTGACAAGAAAAATGGGCGCAAAAAACTTATCAGCTTTATCAGAAGGAACGATATTTACAAATATGTATATCGTTACCAGACATTACATTCATACATGTTACAATTAACATAGATTCATAAAGAAATAACATTATTTAATTAGCTCATTTCTACAAAATCAATTTACAGGTTTCAAGCTTAATTCAAAATTTAAGGTCATTATTCAGTCTAGGCTGTAACAAAAAAAATATAATTTCATACAATTCAATGAACGTTAAGACAGGTAGGAAGAAGCAGACCCATCCCCACTGGCAGCACCCGTTCACGAGCATGACGGAGTGTCTATCTATTGGTCTGTCTTTACCGAGTCGTTTTAACTTTCAAGTCAACTTGCGTCAAACGCATGCAATATCGCCTCCAAACTGAGCGCTTTTAAGTTCAACTTTCTGCTATACTTTGTCTTTTTTTTGAGAAGATACATAAGATTGAAAAGATATGCGCTATCGCATACCCTGAGACATGCCTCTGTTGAAAGCGCAAGAGGAAAACGAATAGAAAAAGTATGAAGACACAACAAATACCCAATCGCTTTCCTTCATCTTGCGCTTTCATCAGAGGCATGTCTCAAGCGCCATAGGGAATGCAATAGCGCATGCTCTGTACTTAAATTTGTATGGGATGAATTGAATGTTGAAGGAGAAAAGGGAAAGAAAAAGTGACTGGGTGTAGACGCACCATTTGGATTTGGGTGTTAATGGTTGTAGAAGATAGATTGGTTATGGTCGTTCATTGGATTGGATGGGTGGCCATTTACTATATCAAGTTTCGTAAGGCATGAAAATCGAATAAAAAACATTGGAAAATTGAGCAATTGAATTTATTTCTTAAACAGCAAAAAAAATTACTTCACAGTAAGTAATATTTATTTAAGAGCATGCATATTGCGCAGAAAGTATTGAGTATGAATGTGGAAGGATGTATGAGTGGATGAAGACTACAAAAAATACGGTTGGATTGAAAATTATTTACTCACCCCCTTACTAATAAAGATTGTATTATTACACAATGGTTACTCTCTGTCAAACTATTAAGTTTGACATTAAAAAGAAAGGGACAAAACACTGTGTAACTATACATCTGTTATACAATCTTTATTAGTAAAGGGGTTAGCTAGAAAAGAGGTTAATATCAATATACTGAGATTACGAGACACACGAAAGAAAAGGACATTCTGGGCCGACCTCAAATTATTTGTGATAAGGGCATGATAATATATAACAAATATTAAACTTAATTATGTGCTCAGTGAGTGAATTGAGGCTAGAAGTAGATTCACCGAACACTATATCGGACGCGTCTTTGGACATGACAGATAATGTATGGGGTGATAACTAGAGGACGTTAGCGGAGGTACATTTTAGAAGCAGACGTTCTTAGGGATGGGGTAATTTTTTTAATAATTTTGGTTTATCGATAAATTAACTCAACTCGACAATAAATTAAACAACATGAAAAAAAAAACATTTATTTTAAGAATAAACAGGTTTCTTTTATTTAAGAATAACAGAACTACTATACTGGGAAAAAATATTTAAATAGATAAAATAATATTCGAACACAAACATAGTTTAAATCAACATAAAATAGAGTATTTATAATACTATGATTTTGTGTTTAAATATTATTTTATCTACTTAAGTATTTTCTTTTAAGTAGAGTATTTCTGTTATTCTTAAATGTAAGAACCTGTTTATTCGTAAAATAAATAAAAACTTTTTTTTGTCATGTTGTTTAATTATAGTCGAGTTGAGTAAATTTATCGATAAACCAAAATAATTACCAAAAAAATTTGCCCCTAAGAACGTCTAAGAGCGACAGGGTAATCATATTCAATCAATTTTATACTTAAATTAGGTGATTTTAAGGTTCAAATTAAAATGCAGATTATTGTCAGTTTTATATAACCTGATGTGCTGCTCAATGTACCTCGGATAACGGGCTCTTGTGATAACAAATCCTATACTCACGTGCTCCGTGAGCGAGTCGAGGCTGGAGGTGGCCTCATCGAACACTATGACGGGCGCGTCCTTGAGGATGGCGCGCGCGATCGCCACGCGTTGTTTCTCCCCGCCCGATAGCTTTAGACCGCGTTCACCGACTTGCGTATCGTAACCCTATAAAATGGAATACAACTAAAATATGCATAAGCCTTTTATAAGATCTTTTTTTTTCACGCCTATTCAATTAATTATTTTTTACTCCTATTAAATGCTTAGAAAATAGAATTCACATTATGTACGCCACACACGTCAGCATGGTGAGTTAAAAAAAACTACGATAACAGCTCTTATTACGTACGCTATAAAGGCGGTCTCGAGGTTAACGTGTAGTCTGAAAGATTTCACTTCACCTGCACCGATTTACGTGAAAATATTTGGGAGATTTTAAAGATGCTACAAATTTTTATTTGGGGACAGACCCCTGTTTGTGATATCAAACATTCTACCCACCTTTGGCCACGTTCTGACAGATTCATCTAACTCCGCCATTTTGCTCGCCTTATACACTTCTTCGGCAGACTTCGTTAGATCGCCGTAGTGCAAATTGTGGTATATCGTATCGTGGAACAACACACAATCCTATAAAAAAGGTGGATTATAGTTACATAAATTTTACTATTTAAGTTTTAGGCGGTCTATTAAAAGATAAGCGTTTTCACGTTCATCAAGACAAATATTTATTCGAAGACTAAGAGTCAGAGAAAACACTATTTAAGCGAAGTTTCCACTAAGCGAGTAATGGTTCGACAGAAAGGACTCCGTTTACATAAAACATGTTTAAACTTCCACTGCAAAAGAAAAATGAACTGCTCATTTTGACTATTTTGACTCGCTCAGTTGTTTGCACTTTTCATTAGTAGAGTTGAGTCGTTCGTGAATGAATCCTTCAATTGAACTAGTTCACTTATCAAGTATATCTCCTTCAATCGTTCATTCGGGTCCCAATTACTTCAGTACTTCATTTAGTTTACACTTCACTGAAGGAGAGTAAGCGGACAGATAAGATTACGAACACCGCGCGCGGAAGCGAGACAGTTGCACGGCTCGGCGGCCAGCGGTCGGTCGGAGTCGGAGTCCGCCCGCACTCAATTTGACTTCAACAACCCCTATTGCGCAAACATTAAGGCTTAGTTTTACATAACGACAAAGTGACTCAAATGGACTACTGAAGTACTGAGCCAAGTGAACTAGATGAACTAAATGTGTGATATACTTCATCTAGTCCAATTGAACTATATCATTCTTTACACTTGAGTGAAGTATTTTGCGCATGTCTATTCATTAGTGGAAGTGCTCATTTGTGATAATCATGAGCGTAAGAGCAAAGAGTGCAACGTGCATTTTGATAGTTAATTAATTAAATTTGTTGCTCACTAAGTACATAATGTATCGTAAATTCATTGCAGCTACTACAATGAACTATATTTTACTGAGGTTATTGTTTGTAAATAAATATTTTTATAGAACCTTAGCTTCAATCTGTACATGTGAACTTTCGATACATTATGTACTTAGCGAGCGATAAATTTATTTAGACTATCATACGATATTCTTAGCTATGCGTTATCGAGTAGTAGACAGTGATTTCTCAACTAGTTGAAATTTATTTTATCTACCCATTGAATGTAAACTTGGTTAAATATTGTGATGGAAAATGACGTCACTTTGAATGCTGACCTCATTTTTCAAATTTTGACGACTCTGTATGAAATATACAGGGAGAAAAAAGCAGCCCTTGACGAGTTTCTTGCCGGTTTTTCTCGTTACAAGGTCTCCCGCTTAGGGTTTGCGAACCGATGGCGTAGCTTCTTTGACATTCACAAGTGCTTGTAACAGCCTAGACTGAATAAATGAGTTTTTAATTAAGACGAGGGCGCCCCTTGAAGGCTACAGGAGCCTTAACGTTAAAATTACTTGTTTTATTAGAATTATATATTATTGTGCAGTAAAAAAAGGTTTTATCTTTCTTTCTCTCTTTCACTCTTTACAACAGACCTGTGGCACGATGGCGATGGCTTTCCTCAAGCTGGCCATGTCTAGATTCCTGATGTTCTGTCCGTTGACCAGGATCTCGCCCGACTGCGGCTCGAAGAAACGGAACAGAAGTCGCACTAACGTGGATTTACTACACGTAATGAACGTAAACAGATTTATTAATATACTACTAATTACTACTACCACCTGAGTGGTGCAGTGGTCACATGCCGGTCTACCACGTAAGAGGTCCCGGGTTCGATTCCGGCCGGGCAGAAATTGAAATGATGAATTTTAAAACGGGTCTGGGCGTTACTATGTAAAATAAGTATTTATTTCAAAAGTATATAAGCAATATATCAGTTGTCTAGCACCCATATTGCTTGGTTTGGGGATAGATGGCGCTGTGTGAAATTTTCCAAGCATTTATTATGTAATAATCATGAAAAAGGATCATGGACGGATCATGGAGAACGCATAGCGTCCCAACTACCAATCACACGTAAAACTTAATACAAACAAACCAATTTGACGACCTCCGTAGTCGAGTGGTACCATTTACCATCTCTGAGGTCCCGGGTTCGATCCCCGATTGGGTCAATTTAGAAAACGAACTTTTCTCAGGTCTGGGTGTTTGTGATACCACCGTTGTCTCTAATTTTCATAACACAAGTGCTTTAGCTACTTACTTTGAATCGGAGCAATGTATGCGATGTTGTCAAAAAAATAAAAATAATAAAAATAAAATATATAGCTTTATTTCAACGCAGTGCGTTCGCCTATGCAAGGGTCGTTTGAGTATTGTTCTTAAATACGGGTATAAGTTCTCTTGTGGCGCTCTGTACGAACTTTGATTGCAGTCTCTAGACTGTTATAAAGTTATGTAGCGACTCGGTAGCATAGTTGGTCAGGGCTGGAATCCCAAGGGTGCAGGTTCGAGACCCGTCTGAGGTGCTACGGGTGAGTCGATTTTTTCGAGTACTTTTTCCAGTATTATTTATCTTAATAGGTGTTTATTTTAGAGATTTCACAACGATATTCCACGCGAACATAAGCTAAGTACGTTTTACAACTCAATTCATAACTTACCCACTCCCAGATCCCCCGACGATACCAATCTTCCTTCCCGCAGGAATAGTCAAATTGAGATTGTTGAATATCGGCTTTCCATTAATGTACTTAAAATTGATATCTTTGAACTCGATCTTTGCTGTTTTTGCATCCACTATTAAAGGGGGCGCTTTGTCTATCTCCTGAAATAATAAATTCGTTATAAATGCTGTAACTGAGGAGCGCTGGCGCAGTGGTTTAGCGCCTGGTCCTGCGATTGTGGAGGTTAAGCAACTTTCGCAAGGGTCAGTCATGGGATGGGTGACCAAACATTTACTGTCTCGAGCTCCTCCATGCTTCGGAAGGCACGTTAAGCCGTTGGTCCCGGCTGCATTTGTAGTCGTTAACACCCACCAATCCGCATTGGGCCCGCGTGGTGGGTTATGGCCCATCCTTTTTATCCTCCCATAAGGAAGGCCTGTGCCCCGTTGCTAACAGTCTGCATATCGATCAACGCTTGTCTTAGGAATCTGACCGGGATGTCATGTTGCCCAATATTATAAATATATTTATTTCAAAGTAAGAACCCAATATTATACAACGTGTTACAAAAGTACTCCTAATGCCGAATATGGTAGATAGGGACCATCAAACTGAACAACTTTTACTATGGGACCAACTCTGAAATCGCGAAAAAAAAATCAGCTGTTTCATACATTTTAATATTTTCTTAAATATTTTTTGTATGAAACAGCTGATTTTTTTTTTCGCGATTTCATAGTTGGTCCCATAGTAAAAGTTGTTCAGTTTGATGGTCCCTATCTATCATATTCGGCATTAGGGGTACTTTTGTAACACCTTGTATATATATTTATTTTAAAGTAAGAAAAACTTATGTAAACAAGCTTACCTTAACTTTAGACTGCACTGTCATGAGCGTGAACATAGTCTGCATATCGATCAACGCTTGCCTCACTTCTCTGTACACCGACCCTAGGAACCCGAGCGGGATGGACAGTTGGAATAGCAGACCGTTGACCATCACTAAGTCACCCACTGACATGTTGCCTGCGAGGTAATGTAAGCTTTATTGTAGGGGTTGAAAGTTATTTTCACCTTTCTAGCACGAAAAAGGCGCTTTTAAATCACCTCTACCAGCGAGAAAACTCGCAACTTTTTGTCTCGTGCTTTCAAATTACTTAGTGTGCGCAGTGGTTCTCATTTTGCTGCGGGTTTTTACGCACCAAAAGCGCCTTATTCATGCTGTAGAGGTGAAAATAACTATTGTTCGATAAGTGAGCAAAGTTATTTATTTATTTAACCACTCAAGACGCTAGTTATGGTGAATTTTTGATTTTATGATTCCTTTCGAAAAACTAATAGTAGGAACTGTAAAACTTTAATACCTCATCATTAAACAGTTCGTAAACTTTTTGCTAGCTTTGTTGAAAAAAAAAATCGATTAAATTTGTATGCAACTCACCCTTAGCAATCTCATTGGCAGCCAATATCATGATCATACTGAGGCCGCCGCTGAATATGGCGTGCTGTCCAAAGTTGAGCAAGGCCAAACTCGACGCGGTCTTTAGAGACGCCTCTTCGTATTTTTTCAAACTAGCATCGTATTTTTGAAGCTCGTACTTTTCATTATTGAAATACTGAAAAAAGTTGCATATAAAACAGAATGTCAAATAAATACCCTAAGTAGCATTTCAATGACATGAGTTTTGTATGAAAACGTGAAATTAGCATTTACTTTGAATGGGGTTAGTATTTAGTATTTTACAAATACTGGCTTAATCCGAATAACACCACAAGAAGAGTTAAGCTCAAATTGCAAATCATTTTGGTTTTACGTTTGTATGGGAAGCTTACTGTTCGTCGGACTCTTAAATAAAGGGACTAAAAATGGCGGCATATGATAGGTTTTCTATTGAGTGTACGTTAAAAAGAAAGTGAGCGTATTAGGTGTTGTGTAAGCGATAGGTAGATAGGAGCGCCGCCATTTTCGATCTCTTTCTATTGACCGAATTATACAAATGTCCACATGCTATGATCCATAGGATAGTTTGGCTGAAATAGTTAGGCCATTTTTTTTTTATATTTGACAACGTCACATACATTGCTCCGATTCCAAAGTAAGTAGCAAAAACACTTGTGTAATGGAAATCAGAGTCAACGGTGGTATCACAAAAACCCAGACCTGAGCCAATATAGAAAAGTTCGTTTTCTAAATTGACCCAACCGGGGATTGAACCCGGGACCTCAGAGATGGCGACACCTTGAAAACCGGTGTACAAAGCCACTCGACCACAGAGGTCGTCAAAAAGATTCAACAATGATTGGACGTTTGATTTATCATACGACTTTATCAAACATGATTACGTAATAAAAACTATTTACGATCATCGATTTGTGATCTGCAAATTACATTACACATACAACTTCATTCACTATGATAAGAAACTGAGATAAGATTTTATGAGTACTCATACATGACTACTGGCCTTAAGTCCGTAATAAGACCAGTAGTCATGTATGGATCGGAATGTTGGGCTATGAAGAAGATGGATGAAAGAAAATTACATGTAACAGAGATGAAAATGCTGAGGTGGATGTGTGGTATGACGCGAATGGATAAAATTAGGAATGAGTATGTGAGAGGAAATTTGAAAGTAGCATCAGTGATAGAAAAGTTGAAAGGGAATCGTCTGACTTGATATGTGCATGTTATGAGAAGGGATGAAAGGCATGTTACTAGAAGAGTAATGGATATGGATGTTGAGGGTTGGAAAGTAAAAGGAAGACCGCAGAAAAGATGGATGGATTGTGTGAGGAATGATATGAATGTAAAGGGAGTGGATGAGCAGATGACGAGTGACAGGAAGGAATGGAAGAGAAGGACACACTGCACCGACCCCAAATAAATTGGGATAAGGGTAGGCGGATGATGAGTACTCGTAAGCAGAAAATACATGAATGGAGCGCGAAATTAAAATATCTTGGTATTAGACTATCAGAAACATATTGAGTAGGTCACCATTAATTTTAAGACTCTTCTGTATACTTTCAATTGACTGAAAAAAAAACATGATTTCAGATAGCGTGTTTGGGCAAATATGGCACATGTTCATGTGAATGCCATATTTGCCCAATCACGAATAGCATCTCTATCTGTCGTTTGAACACTAAGGTTGTTCTCATATTTTTGATCACATCCGATGTTAATGATTGTTGACTATCTCCGGCTATCAGTCGTTGTACATGTCTCGTATGGGGTCCTTACCTTAACAGTTTCATAGTTGATGAGCGAGTCGATAGCCTTATTCCCCGCCTCGTTCTCCGCTCGGTTCATGTACACTCGGAACTTGGTGCGCCACTGCGTTACTGCTAGTGTGTACACAGCGTATACGCCTACGCAACTGAACGCAAGACCTGAAGACAGTCATACAATGCGATTAATTCAACAATGTACAATTTAAGTAACCAACTTCAGAGCACTTGCGGTACAAAACGACGTATTTGAATTTCTATAATTTACTCTTTGCCATACATTCTCGAGTGAAGTTGCAGCGGATCAATGTCTATTATCAATTTAATCGCATTGTACATACTATGTGATAGTATCTTTGAACCACTGAACCATTTTTCTCAAAAAATCATCAAAGACATGGAATCGAATCAAAACAAATCGAAGTGGCAGCATTGTTAGACATTAAAACTAAGTATTTTAAAATCTATCAAACGGTGCTAGATCGCTATTTCTATTATATGCATTAACCTATTGGAGATAAAGCTTAAAATGGTTTGGCAATTTTTTCATTGTCTACTTGTACATTACAAACACACCCGAGCTTACCCGTAAACGCCATGCCTCCTTTTAAGCCCAGAATACTGGAAACCAATACTAATTCAAATATCGTAGGTACTATGTTGAACACCATCGCTGATAGAACGAAATTTATAGCACGGGAACCTCTGTCTATAGTCTGAAAAAAAAAGCAAATGCATGATAAGATTGGAATCAAATTACTGAAAAATCCACCCATCAATCCGCATTGGGACCGAATGATGTGGTGAGTTATGGCCCATACTTCTTATCCTGGAAGGCCTGGCCCCAGCAATGGCGATATTAAAAATGGCTGATGAGCAACTGCTAAATGCAGGCATTCAAATGCTCTTAAATATTACCCTCAGTTTCAGCTACCAAACAAAATATATTTTAAGACCATCAATATAAGATCCATTTTACCTTAGACAGTGCTCCAGTCTGCCGTCCCAAGTGAAAGCTAAGATCCAGGTTATGTAGATGTACAAACACATTGCAGGCGAGCTTTCTGATAGAATGTTGTGCCACTTTTGCGAACACTGCGTTCCGCAACTCGTTGAAACCAGCAGCTGTGGCGCGAGCTATGCCATCTGTAGAACAGTTTATTTCAATATAAAACGTGAAAAAAATGTTTGAATGCAATTGGTTACATTTTGAAGGAGAACTTTGGATTTACTTTTTTAAGTGTATGTTTTTAATACTGAATTAATGTATATAAACGTCGCTTTAAAATCTTCTAATAGGTACAGGTACCAGTATTGTTTTATTCATACAATTATGAGCGCTCGGCAGAGAGGGTATGCGCAGTAGTAATTTGTTATTAAAAAATACTACTGCATATGCACCCGCCACACTGCCTTTAATACCTACCATTTATTTTTATTGAAGTGCTTCAACATAATCGATATTATTAAAACTATTGAAAATAACTAATTATCCTCAACATTTAAAATCAATGCAAGTATGTATTAAGAAACTAGCGACCGCCCGCGACATCGTCTGCGTGGAAAGTTTTTTTGCTATCCCTCGAGAACAATTTTTTTAAAGGTACCCTAAGTCTTTCTCTGCACCCCTGACAATAAGTATGCAAAATTTCATGATGATCGGTTCAGTAGTTAGGACGTGAAGGCGTTACAAACAAACAATCAAGAAATTAACACAGGTCATTTTATACAAAGTACTTCAAAAAGGGCAGTTTTGTAACACCCTGTATACTCACATCCAACTAACAAACTAAAGGCCGCCGTGCCCAATGCTTGAGGCACCGTCGCCATTCCTAACAACGCATCTCCAGCAGGGGTCATTGTAGCTTGGTTCACTTCATCTACCGCATATTTGAAGAGAAACGGGACCGTTACGTTTACCACTTTCGCACCAAACAGGAGGGAAAGGGACAGCATCACTCGGTTTCTAATCATCTGATTGTCCTGTGAGTGAGAAATAAAATTCAAGTTTATTGTAAACTATATTAGTGACAAACAAAAGTAAACTTTCAGAGCATTAAAATAAGGTAGAAGAAGTAGGCTAAGCACAATGCAGATTTCTGCTTTATTTTGTCAAAAATATGGATCCAAATTCTTAATTGTTTTCGATATTTTTTGATTTCATATCTATTGCAAGACGTGAGATTAGAGTTAAAAAAAGGATTTTTAACAAGATTCAAACCCTTGTTTTAGGAACTTACACTTCCCATCCAATTTTATTGTTTATAAATCTGAACTTACCTTAGGCCATATATATTCCAGCATGCCCCTGAACATATCCCCACCAGACACCGGCTTGGCATCCCCCAAGTTTATATCTTCACGAGACAAAACAGAGGCACCTGGATGAAAACAGTCCCTTTTTTGGATACCTAAGGATAGGAGAGATATAATCAGGAGAGAAGGATAGGTGACAACAAAAGGAGGGAAGAAAGCGGACTATATACAAGGACGCGTGCAGGAACTGCTATCAGCCAAGTATTAGTAAAAAAATAACAGCTGTAAGTAACAAAAGTGTAACAAAGACTAATTACAGGTGAAGCTATGCATATGTATGACTTTTGATATAAGAAAGTTTGGACAAATAATTATGCAAAAGTAAATAAAAAAGGCAAGACAAATGAAGTTGCATTACATATTTTGTAAGGACTTAATATATTATATTAGCAATAAGTAAATAAAGACAATGCTACACAGCTGATCCTGTAACTTTGCATACAACTGCTATTGTAATAAAGATTAACAGAAAGAGGTATGATTTTTAGAGTTTCCTACCAAAATGGTAAAAAAAGGAACCCTTATGGTGCGACTCAGTCTGTCTGTCACAGCTGGATATCTCAAGAACTACCAATGCTTTCAACTTGAAATTTGGTATAGTTTTAGATAATGTCTGCCCAACTATTTTGCAAATAAGAAAGTTGTTTTTTCAACAGGTACCTACTGAAAGGGGGTCTTAAAAATTCGAAGAGGGTCACTAGGACATGAGGGTATCATATGAAATATGACAGGGATAATAAAACGATGTCTCTAAATTGCTATTAATTTTTACTTTTTCATGAATCCTCAATAAAATTTACATTAATTCCACTATCGGTCAAAAGATGGCACAGACCTATAACTGAAATACCCTACAACACAGTGTATTTATATATGATGGTGCATACGTAACTCTCGGTGCGCAAGTCCGACTCGCTCTTGACCTTTTTTTTATGAATCACAATCACACACATATTTTATAATAAATTATATATATTAAAATAATGTAAATTTATAGGTATGGCTATCCAACTGTTAAAATATAGTATAGGTAAGCACCAAACCATTCAGTTATCAACTATTTTATTAAATTATGAAAATATAAAAGTTATAAGAATTTAACATCCAATCAGAAGCCGCACTCAAAACTCAGTTGGTGGACTCAGCTTATGTGCGGCCTGTATTGTCATTTAAAATTGTAAGAAATGACAAATCATTAAGATATAATTTGACAGTAAAATTGGTATGCCTAGAAAGCATGGTTAGATAAAGATTTCTTCTGACAAAAAATAATGTTGCAATGCAAGGTCAAACCTGTTTATTGTACCTATTATGTAATATTAAAGTAAAATATTAATTTCTCAGCAAGTAAAATAAATATTTTCCGACTGAGATTTCGCTACTAATAAATGTAAATAATAAAATTATCGCCTTACCAACTGGTATTTTTCCAGATTTTGGTTTGTTAGCTAACACCGCGGCTAATACATTTTTAGCTGAATCTCCGCCAACGGAACCGTTTTGAGGGGTTGAAGAATAATGCTGAAAGTATAAAATGAATTCAAAATAAAGAAATTATTGACGATAATCAGAAATATCGATGAAAAATTGGAAAATAAGTAACAGTGTAAACACGCATACACACCCTGAAATGACTCGATGTTGCATATTGTTTGTAAAATAAATTCAACTGTGGATTTACACATTTCTTCGCTCGATAATTGTAAATTACTTTTGTGAATTTGACATGATTTTTTATGAATTTGTTAAAATTCTTATTTGACAGCAATGCAGCCGCCATGGTGGCACACTGACATCACAACACAGTGTACTCTTTATACAGCTGTCACATCACAGCTGATGATTGGTTATGTCAAAAATCTGTGAAGAGAGGATCAAGCATGGCTTGATTGAGAAATGCGGTCTGTAGAGGAGAACAGACGGATAGCAGCCGGACAGTGGGACAGCCGGACACACGAAAAGATTTTTGTCCAAGCTGACACGGAGACGCTTCGATCGCGCTTCGCGTGACCACCACTACCATTTGGGGGGCGCGGCCTCTCAGAAAAATATTTTTCTGAGCGCGGCCTAGCCTACATTTTCCTCGTGTAATCACGTGATACCTACGTGCTTGTCAAGCATCGTCAAACATCGATCCCCTAACTTCCCAGACGATCAAAATGTGATAGACGAGCCGATGCAATATAAATGATTGAGAAGGGGCTCTATCGGCTAACTTACATTGCTATCGTAATCGATCTGATTTGCCAGATGAAGTCGGGTTATGGGTTATTTACACCATTTATAACTCAAAAATGGCTGGGACCTATTTCATAAACATTACAATGTATAATTTACTACGGTAATTCGCATACATTGCTGCGAAATCATCAATCATCAAATTGGCGACGATAGGACTTTATCAAAATCAATAAAAAAAACGGCAAAAACAAAATCAAGTCTGCTGTATGAAAGCCCCTTTAAATATATATTTTATTTTAATTTAATTATTTATTTTTAAAGTGAATATTATAACTGAAAATTCTGTGAATTTTTAAGCGTCTACCTGTTGCCGTTATCATTATCGAGCAAAAATGAGCAAAAAAATCACGTGTGTTGTATGGAAGCCCTTTATATTTTATTCCGTTTTTATTATTAGGTATTTGTTTTTAAAACGGGCAGCAGAAATGCATCATCTTTGAAAATTTCAACTCTCTAGGTCACTATCACGGTTCATGAGATACAGCCTAGCCTGGTGACAGACGGACGGACGGACAGCGGAGTCTTAAGAATTAGGGCCCGTTTTTACCCTTTTTGTACAGAACCTTTAAAATTAAAGTTAAGCAGTCAAGTACGCTAGCAAAAAAGTTCTGAAACTATATATTTCATTAAAAAAGAATTAAAAAAAAGTTTCACACCTTTTTCCACTCATTATTAAAATAATCACACAATAATATATAAATCTCGCGTTTAAAATAAAACTCGAGCAGAACTACACGCGCAAAGTTCTACACAACTAGCATTATGCGAGCATCTACGCGAGTTTGCCGACGAATGTGCTACGGCTGGCCGACACACCATGCGGCGTGCGCGTCTCAGTACCAAAAGGTAGCATACCATTCTCATACTTATAGTGGCAGGTATAATGTTTATAAAATAGGGCCCGGGCTTTATCGGCTAACTTACATCTCTGATTTGACAGATGGATGTGATACATTTCTAATTTTCTTTGGTAAGATTTTATTTGTGCCAAAACGAAGTAGCAATATATCACATACATCTGTCAAAACACAACAGTTAACATTGTCTTCATTGCTTTTAGCCACCGACCTCCAAATATTTCACATACAAAAAAATTTTTTCAGGTTAGTGTTTTTAGCCGATAGACCCGTAGAACGGATTTAGATGATATTTGGCACAGAAAGATACAGCGCAGATAGTTTAAAACCTGGATTAAAACATAGAATACTTTTGTTCTGGCCAAAGCGGCCGCTAGATTTTCAATAATAAGAAATCTTTTGTTTTCTACTCAAGACAGCACTGTTTTATATCACCAAAAAAATTGATCATGTACAATGCGGTAATTTGGAAAGTTATTTAGAAAGATACAGTATTAATCCTTATCAACTTAAATACGTCCTTAAGCATTTGTTGCTATCTTAGGACCGTAGAACACAAGTAGGTATTATAATATAATTGCGCACAAGCTCGCACCACACCTTTGAAGTTACTGACTAGCCGCGTCATAGGGTCGCCAAGTTTTGTACACAAGAAATGAAATAACAAAATCATGAATTGTTACCAAGTTGTTTTTTGGCACCACCGACTTCAAATAATAATTGGCGATGCCTAACAAACAATTACAATTACCTATGTAATGATTTTCTTACTTTTCTTGTACTTACCTACAAAAAGTTGCCATTCCTGCTAGTCTTCGATCGGTTAATATCGAAATCGAAGCAGCTAGTCGGTATCTTCAAAGGTGTGGTGCGAGCTCGTCCGTCCGCGCTACTCTAGCGGTGCTAGTCGGTAACTTCAAGGGTGCGGCGCCGGCGCGGTGCGGTGCGAGCTCGTCCGCGTTATTAATAAATATAGTAGTACCCCTAATGCCGAATATGGTGTATAGGGACCATCAAACTGAACAACTTTTACTATGGGACCAACTTTGAAATCGCGAAAAAAAAATCAGCTGTTTCATACAATTTGATATTTTCGTAATTAATTTTTGTATGAAACAGCTGGTTTTTTTTTCAAGATTTCAAAGTTGGTCACACCATATTCGGCATTAGGGGTACTTTTGTAACACGTTGTATATTCTGTGTCCGCGTCGCGGTGGAAGGAAGGAAAGAACCCTCAACGCAGGGTGCTGCGCGTTCGTGGACACTCCGTAGCTGTCTGCGCTGCGCTCGTGATGAATATTCACGCACCGTACGCGGTACCGCAGGCCATGGGAATCCACCTTTAAATAAACCAATGAAAAAACAGGTCTTTCTACCACATCTAACATTTAATAAACTTTTCTAAAATAATAACGTATTGACTCATCAGACCTACACAGTTATCTAAAATAATAGATTTATCTTCATGACTTAGAAGTTGACTAATTGATATCTTTATATTATCTACTTTCTTCATAACCATTGGCTTTAGCATGTCATTTAAGTCTTTGTTATTAGAACATACAGCAGCAGAATAAATTAGTCTACTGACATCCATAGTTTGATCATAATAATACTTTACAACCATTAGTAATCCATATAAATTAAAACTTAGACCCCTAAAATCTATGTACAAGTCTTTATTCAATCCATGACTATTAACAAAAGAAGTTTGCTCTTGAGACAGTTTCAAGGAATTCATATTTAAAAATTCTATAATGTTTTCAAAACTAAATGATACATAGTCTAATTCATTATCTGGTATAAAGAAACCATATTCGGTAATTAATTTCAAGTTATGACTATCCCCGTAGCATATAAAAACTTGCATGTAAGGATCAAAATTGTTCTTAGTGAAAATTGAAAACCAAACATCTGAAAATAAGTCTTGATTCAAGTTTCTGATATCAACTTCAAGAATGTCTTTTCTGACCATTAGTTTAGTTTCATTTTTGGCATAAGGACTGTGATTTATCATGTCTAGGTAAGGACAAAGTGATATTTTAGTGTTGTCACTTATTAGAGTCAGTACAGTACCTTCAACATTTCTTAGATTCACCACATTTGTCAAGTCCATATAAACACATCTAGTGTTGATTGTGAAATAGGCCCATTCATATAATTTTAAGTCAAATAGTCTTCTAAAATGTTGTACAAATTGATCACCACACAAAGTAGATGTTAAAATATTTTTAAAAATACTGTAGGAGTTATGAATTATAGATTTTTGCTTAGATATAATAGTAAATATATCTGCATCCACATAGCCCTGTATGTCCTCTGGTAAAAAATATGGCACAGTATACTCTTCCGGTAAACTCTTTAAGTAAAGAACCCATTTACTACTCGCTCCAAGTAACTTCAAATATGTTAAATAGAAAGCCATCAAAGACTGAAAAGAGACTAATTCCTTATATTCTAAAAAACACTGTGTCTTATTCTTAAAAAAAATATTACAAAAGGGAATGTCTGTAAGAATAGTGATCACATTTATGGTTGAATTCAGTGGTAGATTAATCAATTCCTCCCCTGCTGTTATCTTCTTCTTCGTTAGTACTCCACGACCGGTATCTTGAAATACAGCCAACACTAGTTTTCGGTTTCTTATTATGCCTTCTTTTGATAACCAAGAGTTTAATTGAATCAATTTATTTTCTTGGTCGCATGTATGAAAGTTACGCACTTTTATTCGTTTTCTTTTCCTTTGTGTTCGACCCATTTTCAACATCTACAGCACAGTTTTGATTTGGAGCTTGGTAATATTTACCATTTTCTTTAAACCACCTTTTCAAAATAAATAAAAACAGAAACAAACACGCAGTCAGGCACCATGCACACATCACTTCACTTTGACTGAGACTCTGAGATAGACAGGTAAGTAAAATATTAAATAGGTAGGTACAGTCAGCAGCAAGTCAGGTTATACAAAACTGACAAAAATCTGCAATTTATTTTGAGTTTTAATTTCTTCGTATTTATAAAATTGATTGGATATGATTAAGTCTGTTTATACTTCTCGTCTTATCTACAACCTTTCACAACCCGCAGAGATACAGGATAGGATTAGAAATGGCTTTAATTAATGGCTGGCTGTCTGTCATTTCATTCATAATACAGTCAACGTCAAGTCATATTCACTATTTATTAATGTCATGGCACACTATACTGGCACCGCCGGCGCCGCACCGCTCCAACCCAGCAATTAACGAGCAAAAAAATTACGTATGTTGTATGGGAGTCCCCTTAAATATTTATTTTATTCTATTTTTTTAGTATTTGTTGTTGTAGCGGCAACCTAAATACAGCATTATGTGAAATATCAACTGTCTAACTGTCACGGTTCATGAGATGCAGCCTGGTGACAGACGGACAGACAGACGGACAGACGGACAGCGGAGTCTTAGTAATTGGGTTCCCGTTAAACCCTTTGGGTACGGAGCCCTAAAAAAACGGTATAACAACTGCTGTTTACTAAATAGGACAAAAGACTATTATGCCATTGACTGTACATAACATAAAAAATTCCTTCATTGATTTCTAGGGAAGGCAAAGGAATCGGTATCCATACAGCCAGATCTTCCGTTAAATATTACTTTCTTCGTTTTGCACTAGAATGGTGAGCTATATTACATCACATTCAAATGATTCTTGGAGTACTTGGCATGAATTAATACCTATTATCAAGTCAGCATAAAGTTTTTCTAAAGGTTAATAATGATATTTCTACTTGTAAAATACAACTGACTGAGTATTCCCTGAAGAGGAGTGAATCGAACATATATATATATAGCAGTTTCCTTCCTGCGGCTGTATCAGCTAAAGACATTGAAGTTCATGTTAACTGTGTTTTGACAGATGTATGTGATACATTGCTACTTTCCTTTGGTAAGTTTTTATTTGTGCCAAAACGAAGTAGCAATGTATCACATACATCTGTCAAAACACAGTTAACATGAACTTCAATGATTTTAGCTGATAGAGCCCCTGGCAACATTTAAGTAAAATGTCAATCCAATCCATAGACCTAAATAAAATATCCAGTCATTGGGTGCATTCCGGTTCGCGCTGTTAGCGAAATCATCGCGCCTGATTTGCGTACCGAATCACCATAAGCACGATAACGACAGCCCATGTGACGTCACTAATTACGATGCCCATGCTCCAAATGATATCACTGTGAGCGTCCTGTCAAAACTGACACTAGTTTGTTTTGTTTACCTCAGATGCATTTTTATGAAAATTTTAAAATAATTGATAATTTGTGCCGTATACCATGGAAGTAATAGCCGAAGATATTATCCATTAAAAGAATAGGTAATTGAAATCGGTTAACAACTGGTGAAGTTATGTTAAAACATATCTATAAAAAAAAGAAATAAAAAAAATACTATCGACTTGATAACCTCCTCTTTATTTTGAAGTCGGTTAAAAAGGTTGGAGTTCGAGGCTATGTGGGCCAATGCTTTAAGGGCCCAAGAGATCAGTGAGCGTTATGAGCGCGTTCACGAGCGTTCCGAATCACAGGTCCCAACTGTCTAAGCGCGATTTGGAATCGGTAGGTACGCCTGTTATTGCTGTCGCCGAAGTTGAATTTAGTTTGAATCGGAATGCACCCATTGTCGTATTTGTCATTTGACAATTTGACATTGTCATTTTCAATTTCAAATTTTCAATATAGGGATGTCGAAAGTGAAAAAAAATATCGATATATCGATACATCGATATTTAAAAAAAAATCAATATTGGCATTGATATATCGCGAAATAATTATCGATATATCGATATATCGGCAAACTTAAAAAAAAAAATTGTGGTTTTAAAATAACAGTGTATTTAGCTTAGCCTAGCGCAATAATATCAATAGTAATTTTTGTATATAGTGTAAACTATTTTAATGTACACTATACAGTTATTTTTCCATTTGTTTTACGGCTTTGGATTCTAGCGACTTTAGAATTGGATTGGTAGCCGGCGTCGGCTGTGGAGGCACTTCCAAGCCAAGATCCATAAATAAAATAAAAATATCGTTTTTGATACAATTTTCGATATTGGATATTTTATATCGATATATCGATTTATCGGTTAACAATATATCGGCAAAAAATATCGATTTATCGAATTAAAAATATCGAATATATCGATGTATCGATATTTTTTCAACAAGCCTATTTCAATATTTTGAATTTGAAAAAAAATCAACGGACCGACCGTCGTCGTTTCGTTTGGTGTGATTTGTATATTTAATTTGTTGATTGCTCTGAATTTATTGTTGAATAAATAAAGTGATATTCGTAATGTCGCAGCAACAGACTAAGAACTGTATCACTCTTCGTGGATCAGCACAAATCGTGTGTGAATATTTGAGTAAGTACTTGCTCTGTAAAGAAGGTTTTTAGGTATTTCTGCATTGTTTTATTGTGATATTGTAAAATGTTTGAATGTTTATGGTCGTGCTACCATTTAACACAGATAAAACTACATAGTTACTTTTCTATGCTTACTTTTGTAAGAACAAAGAAGCATGAATGTTTATTTGAAATTTCAGAGTTTGCTATCAATTCTGTGTTATTCCAAAGAGGCCTCTACCCACCTGAAACGTTCAAAGCAGAACAACAATACGGAATTACACTACTTCTTTCTGAAGATCCACTAATCAAAAGTTTTCTCACTAATCTTCTAACACAAAGTGAAGGTAAGCAAGCATATTAGTTTTTTTTCAACACTTTCAGCAAGCAGATGCTTCTCACATTTCTATTCAAAAAGTTTGTGGTGGACTCTAACTGTGGCATCAGAAGTTCATATTTTGTCAAATAGATGCAAGAATACTTGCTAAATCTTCTTTTTCTCATTTGTGATCAACACATTTTAATCATAAAGAAATAAATTTACAATAAACTTATCAGTTTAAGGCAGGCATGTCAAACTCAAAATTGTTGGGCCAAATGCATTTAGACAGTAGAATCTGTGGGCTGCAAAACCCAACTATAAAGAAAAATTAAACTCATTGCATAGTTAAAGTCGCATCAGGACCGGCTGTTTTTAAAACTGGGCTGCATATTTGACTTGACAAGTAAATTAATGTGATTTCTTTTAATTTTCAGAATGGATAGTGAACAAAAAAGTTACTAAACTCTCACTTATCATTTTAAATGTTGCCAACAAGGAAGTATTGGAGTGTTGGGATTTCAATGTACAATATGAGGATGGAGATGCAGTGTTATCAAAGGAGAAAAAAGAGACAGTTGGCTCTAAAGATCTTAAAAAGATTCAGCAAGAAATTAGAGATGTCATGTTGCAGGTAGCAGCCACAATTTCATACTTACCGTTCCTTGATTGTCGGTGTTCATTTGATGTTTTGATACATGCTAAAACTGATTGTGACATCCCTGAAAAATGGGCTGAAGCCGAACCAGTTGCGATTGCTAACGCTCAAAATGTTCAACTAAAAACATTCTCCACAAGTCTCCATAAAATGGAGACAGTTGTAAGTTATAAGTTATCGGATTAGATGTTGGTTGGTTGGCTAAGTACTTTATTGTAGTTTTAAGTATACTATTCATGGTGTAGATTTTAATTTAAACATTGTGGCTTATTTGTATAACCAAACACCAAAGTAGAGTAATTTCAGTTCTCCAATGTTGTACATAAATAGGGTTTTTATTTTAACAGCCATAATTATTTATTTTCATAGTAGTTTTAAGTGACCAGTTTTTAATTTTACAGATCAATAAATTATACTTTGTGTGTACAGGCTGAGGAT
Source organism: Catoptria pinella (assembly GCA_963556745.1). Lineage (NCBI taxonomy): Eukaryota > Metazoa > Arthropoda > Insecta > Lepidoptera > Crambidae > Catoptria > Catoptria pinella. Next base: position 14,023,252 of record OY750764.1, on the reverse strand, counting down.
AAATACCTCATTAATGTGAAAGCCTAAATTAGGTACAGATGACTGCACATTATTGACATAGTTATTGGTTGACCTCGAGACTATCTTTGTGCCCTATCTAATAAAACTGTTTTTGCAGTTCATTCAACTAACTAACTTGATGTGCCGTCGTGTGTACTTATATAATTGTCAATATCATGAAATTATATTACACATCTAGATTTTTTGTTCTGCAATAGTGGCAACAGTCGTGTTTTTTTTTTACTAAATTCTTTGACTCCTATGTGCTCCACCCCATACTCTAATGAGAGCTAGAGGCTACAAGCACTCATGCTAACTTTTCGCTTACCATAGCAAAGGCAACTGTATCGTCGAGTATCTCTAGCGCCGCAAAGCGCTTTGTTGTGTCTGATATCCCAAGGATCTTACCTCCTATACCATGACGGTAGGGATGTCCTTTATTTTTTGGACTTTGGGATCTGGAATGTTCTCACCATGTTTCTTGTACAAATGATCAAAAGCTTTCTTGAAAAGTAACTCACCCGCTTCAACATAATTAATTATTAATTTATTAATCCGGGAGCAAATGATACAGAATACTGAGAGCATATAGATAAGCATTTTCGGAAGAAGATTTTCTGAATCTCTTCTGTTTTCATTTCTTCATCCTCTATTTTATCATCGGACCATGATATAGCAGAAACAGTGCCAGGTACCTTTGTAACACGGCTTGGATCAACAGTTCTGCTTACTGGAGCGTGCTGCGGCAGAGCGGGAGCGTGTTATGGCGTAGCCGATCTCCTTTCTGGAACTGCCTTCGTTTTACTGGTTTTCTCGTCTTCCGTGACTTTCTCTTTCATCTGTTTCACATCTGAAATTTTGGTACTCTTCTTTTTGTCCTGAGATTTGTCATTACTAACCGCGGCTTTGGGTCTACGCGGTAGCAAAATCGCATTACTTTCGCCAACTATGGCTATAGCTTCGTCTTTTGTGATAACATTCTCGTTTCTTTTGACATAAGTGAAAGTGGCGAGCTCAATGATACCTATAGACTTATTCTCGTCTTGTTTTCAAGCTCTGTTGTTTGATTGCGCTGGATTGGCGTTTCCGGATATGGGTTTACTGTGAGAGATAGTTCTGTATCGCCGGTCCTTATGTCAAGCATTAGGCGGCAATTGATCAAGGGAATGTGTGTGCCATTCCCTGTGACAGACATAAATCGATTGACAAATGTGGTTTTTAAGTCATATTGATCACTTCTTTTGACGCTCGCAAGGTACTCTTCACCCCGCGGATCGGTCTTATATGTGGTCACAAAGTAACACTCCTGTTTTTCGCCCTGTATTCGATAAAGAGTTGTTAGGATTATAACTCTGGAAGTCGTTGCCTTTTGCGCTGATTGCGACATATCAACACTTTTAGTATCCTACTCGATGCAAAGAATTTCAACCAATTAGAAACAAAACCTTTTGTTTCTAAACCATTTAGAAACAAAAGGATTATTATTGATCATGTATAGATTTTTCAGTGTCAACATTTTAGGGTATTTTTTAGTTGTGTAAGTACCCCATCTAAATCATCTGAAGCAGAGTAATTTTTAGGTAAGTATTCCATTTAATAATATTATGTTGTTTTAAATAAATGTCAACAATTGATAATTTTTAACTCTATGCGTGAAAAACTATTATGTAATAATAACTTCATTGAAGGGTGTATTTAAGATTGTTTACATAAAAGGACCCACCAATCCGCGTTGGGCTCGCGTGGTCGGTTAGGGCCCATCCTCCATATCCACCCATAAGGAAGGCCTGTGCCCCAGCAGTGGGGACATTAAAAACGGATGATGTCGAACATAATAGGGCAAGTATAAAGAAAAACTTTCTTACTTAAATATTACTAGCTCAATTGAGATAATAGTACTTAGAAGTGTACAATAATACTTATCTTTTCAATCATTGTCATGTTTATACATTTTACACAGTAACTTTGTAAATAGGTAGCTAGATAGTTTTATAAGATTGTTTCCACAAAGATATTTTTGATATGCTTTTATAAAGCAGAGGTTATTCTTGTAAGCCTTGTTATAACCTTCCTTTTTAATGTTTAATAAAATTTTGATTAAGTATAAATTTTGTTTCTTTGATTGATTATTAATTTGATTACAGTTTTTTCATTTAATTTAAGATAGTTTGATTATGTTGCCGTTAGTATTTTAGTCTGAAAACACTTGTAAGTAAAAGAGATGGCACTGTGCATGTACTGTCTAATGGTTGCATTGTTGACGGAGCGAGCGCGAAGCGTTCTGCTTCAACTTGAGCAAAAATGCTTTTGTATGTCTGTCCCGCTGTCTGTTTGTTCTCATCTACAGGGTCCGTACCGACTAACGCATCGAGCTTCGGAAAGTCTGCCGGTCTTCAAATTAAAACAGATAAATCGAGCCCCAATCGGCCCAAAATGGCGAACCCCAATTCATGATGTCACACGAACATCGATACCTTCTAAATAACTTCGGCGAATAGTACAATACGAAACTCCTTACTTCAATTTATCTGTTTTAAATTGAAGCTCGGCAGACCCTCCGAAGTTCGATGCGTTAGCCGGTAGGGCCCCAGGTCGCATTGCTCAACTGATTCTCGATGTTCGTGCTACGGGTAGGTACCTACTGTTCTAATCCAAGTGCTTTACCAACCATCACCAGGTAAATCTGGAGAATCTGGAATAGAAGACCCGGCAAGTATGATGACATAAGCAAGTAGGTAACTTTATGTGTGAAACATTTGTGCCACTTTCAGTTGTCACATTTATTAGGATCTACCTAATGACACTATTAGGGTAAGTACACATGATTTTGTAATTTATTTATTTTTGTAACAAAGCACTTACACTATAGCAATTTTATTATCAGCTATGGAAAATAAATTAATCTAATCAGCAAATAATACTGTACACATTTGTGTTAATACAACTTAACATTTATACAATTAAATATTTTCGAAATAAGTACCATTTCATGTTGATTTTAAAATGAATTTAGGTATCTACTTTAAGAAACTTTTTGAAGTCATCGGAGTTTGAATTACCTAACTACCACTATTTTGTAATGAACTAAACAGTTCGGGAAAAATACGGCCACAGTTTTTGTTTAACCTCCAAAATTATAATCACTCGTATAATCTCGATTTGCGTCCATATTATATTTTTTTACTTAGAAAGTTAAAAATTTCCTGATCATCACCTAGGCTCGCACTTTTAGTTGACCAAGTATTATACCTGCCTAACTAAGTACATAGAGGAAAAAACATAACCCTTTCCTTGCAGTCGCTTAATAAGCATAAGTAAGTATCTACCTAGGTACATACGACGGCACCTCAGACTATACATGTCGACCTTGAGACCGCCTTTATGCCCTACGTAATAAAAGCTGTTTTCGCAGTTTAACTGTATAACCTGACGTGCTGTCGTGTGTACAAGGCATCACCAAACTGCAGAATCGATTTGAAACGCCCAAAATCGCCTTAACATCTTTACTCAAAAATTATTAAGAGGGGAGATTGATAAGTTTCCGAAACGAATAAGAAAAACTTTAATAGTCAAAGTAACTATCTAAAGCAGGGATGCACAGACTACGGCCCGCGGGCCGCATGCGGCCCGCCGGTCGAATACTGGTGGCCCGCCGACAGCAAAAATAATACTCTCGTACATTCGAAAATATTGAGTTCTATTCCAGAATAAAACCAATAACAAATGTTCGAAAAGTAATTTGAATCTCGCGCGCGCGCTCTATCAATCTTATCGGTGCGCCGTGCATGCGTCGGTAACAGCGGTCGGTAATGTTCGTGCTGATCTCGGTTAAATTCGTTTTCTTGAGGAAGCGCGCCGCGTTATACTGTTCGAGCGAGCGAGATAGCAATAGTCCCAAATTCCCGATAGCTCGCGTAGGTAGATACACGAAGCTTCCAGAGTCGGTTTCGAGATTTCTCCAGACAGTTTTCGACTCTATGCGCGTGGTATAAAAGCCACGCTAACCGCAGCGACCGACAGTTCGGTTTTAATTTGAGTAAAGTGTCGTTAGTTCTAGTGTAGATTTTAACTCGACTAGCCGGTGTCATAATTATAATATATTTTGATCCACATTCAACGTAGATTTCCCGTCAAGTGCCGTGTATAATTGTGTTGTGAAATCGTAAGTAAAACTGTTATTAATTTTATCTACATATTTTATCAATTATTTTTGGTAATTAATTAGGAACTGTAATTGGTTTTAGGTGCTGTGGTAATCCTAGTCAGGATTAAAACGCAACATGGACATGCCAGGAACTAGTAAAAAACGTAAGGTTAAAGATGAAAATCGGCAGTTTCAAGAAATTTGGACTGAGAAATACTTTTTTGTATGGTCGCATAACAAAGTCGTTTGTTAAATTTGCAAGAATTCTGTTGCGATTGCAAAGGAATATAATGTAAAAAGGCACTATGAAACGCAGCATCCTACTTTTACGAAGTTTACAGGCGAATTAAGAAAGCAAAAAGTTTTGTCTTTAAAACGGGAGCTTATTGGTCAACAAGCTATGTTTACAAAACCCATTCAAGATACAGAAACAGCTACAGAAGTTAGTTATGAAATTTCTCGAATGATAGCAAAGCGGAGTCGCCCCTTCAATGATGGGGATTTTGTAAAAGAATGCATAGAAATTGCCGCTAAGAAAATGTGTCCAGAAGCAGCAAAAAAGTTTGAGAAAATTCAACTGAATCGTATGACCATCCAAAGACGAATTATGTCTTTGTCAGATAATATTGCGGAACAATTAAATGAAAAAACTAAGATAATTGATTTTTTTTCATTAGCACTCGACGAATCCACTGATATTAGTTCCACAGCTCAACTTCTTATATTCATACGAGGTGTTACTCAAGATTTTGAAGTCTTCGAAGAGTTATTAGGAATGTGTTCATTGAAAGGTCAAACCAGAGGAGTTGATATACTCAATGTACTTTTGGACGAGTGTTCAAAAACTGATTTGGACTTATCGAAATTATCGGGAGTTTCGACTGACGGTGCTCCTTCGATGATTGGTGTCAATTATGGGCTAGTTACTTTGTTGAAAAAGCATTTGCAAGAAAAAAACTTAAACGCTGAAGATCTCATGCAGTTTCACTGCATTATACACCAAGAAGCCCTCTGTTCTAAAAAAATTGAATTTGAAAATGTCATGAAAGTGGTAGTTTCGACTGTGAATTTCATAAAATCACGAGGACTCAATCACAGGCAATTCAAACAATTCCTTGATGACATTGAATGCGAACATGGAGATTTACTGTATTATACAGAAGTAAGGTGGCTAAGTCGTGGATTGACACTGGAACGATTTTTAAATTTAATAGAAGAAATTGATATTTTTCTGGCGGAAAAGCAAAGGGACGTCCCGGAACTTAAAAGTCCTGATTGGTTGTGTGATTTGGCTTTTTTAGTTGACATTACAAATCATTTGAATGTCTTGAACACACGGCTTTAAGGCAAAAATCAACTGATATCCCAGCTCTACGCACATGTATCATCCTTTCAATGCAAGCTGACACTTTTCAGATCGCAATTGAATTCTGGAAATTACAATCATTTTCCGAATTATAAGAAAATGGCTGAAAAATTCAAAAAAACTGCTATTAATTTCAGTTATGTAAAAAAGCTAGATATTTTGATTCAATCTTTTCAAGACAGATTTTCGGAGTTTAAAACAGTGAAACCTCTGTTGGACATATTTAGCAATCCTTTCACGATTTCAGTTGAAAATGCGCCAGAGTTAATGCAGTTAGAAATTATCGACATTCAGAACGACCAAGATTTACGCAACAAATTCAACGAAGGAGACTTGCTGAACTTTTACCGCTGCATTGATAAAAATACGTACAAAGAGTTGCGCATAAACGCTCTGAAATGTGCAAGCTTATTTGGTTCTACCTATATATGTGAACAAACCTTTTCAATCCTAAATAATAATAAAACAAAAAATCGAAACCGCCTTGCAAATGAAAGTTTGGAAGCAGTTTTACGTGTTGCTACAAGTAAATTTGAGCCAAATATAAAAAAGATTGTAAGCACTATGCAGTGCCACGCTTCAAATTAATAAATTCTTTTTCAATTTGAATACATTATTATCAATTTTTCATTGTCTTTAATTACCTATACTTCTGGTGGCCCACCATCAGTTCATAATTTGCCCGAGTGGCCCCTAGTCTTAATAAGTCTGTGCATCCATGATCTAAAGTAAATTATTTCTCATCTTAGTTTCCTTCTACCTCGATGTTTTAGTTCAGCGCTTCTCCAATGCCGTTACAACAGTTTGAAAAAATGATTTCTCCAACCCCTCGAAATATTTATCTACGGCAACAATGACTTCGACGCGTTTTCATAATTTATTTTCACTACCTACAGATAAAGTTCTAAGACCCGAGTTCACCAACTACTTAACCAGCCGATTATTTTTTAATCATCTGTTTTTGACATTTTCTCCATACATAAAAACGTCAAAAACAGACGGTTAAAACTTAATCAGCTGTTTATATGTTAGTGAGTCTTTTTTTTAAAGAAATACTTTAGTTATTATAGCAAAAAAAAGAACAAAAATAAAACTAAAAACATACCTACCATGAAGTTAATATAAGTACCTAGGTACACATTGCGTATCGTCGCGTGATGCCAAAATATGCTAAGCCAACATGTAAGTATAAGCAACAAGCGGGAGGCCTGCTGCACTGGTATTCGGCTTGACACATTGACATCAAGCACGACTAAACAAGTACCTAGGTACCTACATACTAGAGAGTGTGTATCTTTTTTTAAGTTTGTCATTTCGGAAACTTATCAATCAGCCCTCGCCTCGTACTTACCTACGTATTGGAATTGTGGGACTTCTATGTTTAATTTCTTTTTCTATAATGTTTCTATACTCTGTTCCACGAATCGAACTCCTAGGGAACAATACTCGCAGCTCATTGATCAATGCGCTCGTTTAGAGCTAGGCTATAGGCTAGACTATTGAATGTCACGCGCACTAACCAATGGGCTCACACAGACTGACTTTCTTTGGGAGCACGTTTCGTGGAATGAACTTTATAAATACTTATTTATTTATTTATTGTAAATATTAATTAACCAAAACACTTTACTTTGGCATTTTTATTAAGTAATTAGTATTCTCGACGTTTTCATTCTCTATACTTAGTTGTAAAATATCTGTGTCATGGATTTCTATCACTAGCACCTATTATGATTACATAATATTATATAGATTTGAGATTCAAATCGCTTATACATATTTCGCGTTTAAAGTTACAATTTATAAGCACCAGAGTACATAAAATAAACTTACAATATAAATACGAGAATATGGTACAAAAGTTTACTACATACACGATAACAAAGCTTTATTTATACAATAGGAGGGGTTTTAATAAATTAAACAGTAAGTTTAGAACATACTTACGCTTATTTTGACCTATAAAACCTTACTTAAGTTTTGTTTAAGTAAAGTAGGTACTTAGTTAAACAAAACTTAACTAAGGTTTTATGTTTTATTTATGTCCAGTACCTACCTATATTTTAGAAAATTATTATATTTTTGCAAGTAAGTACCTTTAAAAAGGTATAGGCAGTCGTAGAATGCCAACGGCGGCTGCACATTTAATGAAAATAATTTAGCTAAATCAAAGTTTTTTTAAAACCATAATCAAAATAACAGTCACACCTCTGATGGATGGAAACCCGACCTAGGGGGTTTTAGGCTAAGGCCATACTAGTTACTACCAAGAGCCTCACTCACTTGACACCTATAGTGTGGCCTTAGCCTTAGTGTTTGCTTGATATGAACAAAATACAGCTTAACAAGAGCTTTTTCACGTACTTCCAACAAATAAAAATTATCCTTTGTTTTAAACAATTATAAAAATTGAACTTATGAAATGCCATTTAATTTGGTGGGATATCGTAGAGACGGAAAATACAGTATCGATATTATCGGATATTCGTCACATAATTTCTTGGTATAAGCTATAATTTAGTTTAGAGACGTTGAGACGACGTTACACGACGACGACTTATTTTATGTGTTATTTTATTTATTTTGTTTTGAAGAATATCCGATAGTATTGATATCTACTTATCTATATTATTGGATATTGGCCACTGCTCTAATGCTCTGTGCTTTAAATGCACAAAAATATGTCATGTGCATTTAAGCTCTAATAAGCTCATTCGCAAATTATTAAATTGCTCTATAGATACTGTGAATAAAGTACCAGCCTTATTTTAGTGGGTCTGAAAAACGAAAAAATAAAATAAAAAGAACTATCGAATGTAAAAATATGAAAAACAAAATAACTTAATATGTCTCTGGTCAATATGGTCAATATGTCAAGGACAATAAAAAAAATCATCCATCGAACATCTACGCGCGTAAAAGAACTCGATAGAGTAATTGTCTATGCGAAATTCAGTTTCGCTTTTCGGCGGTAGATGGCGGTGTACAAACCCATAAACAATACTCAATCGAATGTTTTACCGCGCGTTTTATTTTTGATAGATGTTGTGTGTGTGATGTGCTACGGACTCAAGTCTAATTGATTCTTTAAAAAAATATGGCTCGTACTTTTTTACATCCTAATAAAAAAAGAATAGGAATGCTTATTTCTCTTCTCTTGACTACCAAAGTGGATCTCCTTTACCTGCAGATGAAAAAAATAATTTAGGGACATGTTAAAAATCAACTAAATCAACTTACAAGAGCATTTTTAGCATGCAGTGTTAAAGTTTTTCATCTCACAACAAATAATTAAGTATTTTTATTAAGGTGCCCATAAATTACCATGCAAATATACCTTTTTATTAGTAAACATTTTATAATCTTTAAGCATTAGTCACTAAATACTGTATTAAGCGATATATGCAGAAAACGTAACTTTAATTTTTTTTTCTAGCAAAAATATGTGTTAAGATAATAAAGTTATTTTTATACATATCGCAAAATGAGTGCGGAAAGTGTTAACTGTGCACGACATAAAATAAAATTCCGAAAATACGTACCATTTTTGTTGCCAACTTTGAGCCTTTCCGAGGATTTAGGAAAATAAAACTTAATAATAGAAAAAAAAACAAATTGTCGCCTTTCTGTTAATTCCAACACTCATTCTTTAATTGTGCTTTTGGCATATTCCAGTACATTGACGTTTCGCGCCTTAATATTTGTTGTGAGAATACAAAATCAGATTATATGCGTAATGACGTCATCAATTAAAGGTTTAAAATAAGATTAAGATTGTGTCAGTACCTTAAATTATTAATTTAAGTAAGTGATTGGTTTATAAAGCTCTGTTACCTATTCATAAGACATAATGACGTCATTTCGCTTGGCTTAACGCCCCTTCCACACGGTCGGTGTATTAAAATAAATAATCATTCTGTTTAACTACACATAAATAAAGAACTTAAAGATTAAAAAGTAGAAAAACTTTATACAAAATGAAAAAAATAAACTAACTTTACTGCGCATGTTGTGTGAGTATTCGGTCCCAAGAAGCTAATAATATTAATATACATAAAAGTAGTTTAATGAAAAAAGAAATTGAACTGACAAAATAATACTTTTCGCTATATCCACAACCATTCTTCCGAATAACACGCAAAAATTATACATAATAAAATTTATCTAGGCTTACCTAGCTATTATTTAAAACTGAAATCTGACTAGGTGGTAAGTAAACTGTCAAGAAAGTATTTTTTTTTAAAAGTTACTGGCCATACTCGCTTTTTAAAAGCAAAAATCTCTAAGTACTTTTGATTTTTCACAGATGTATTTAAAAATTGTGTTCAAGTTTACAGCGAGCAAAGCTTATTCTATTTCTTGGATTATTATTTTAAAAGTAGATATAAAAACGACTTAGCCTAATAGATATGTACATAACTTGCAAGTCTCATAATCAGGACGTACCAGCTACGAATTGTCAATCCTTAACTTAAAAAATAACAATAAAATAAATCGCAATATTACAAATATGTTTAAAATATTTACAACTTCTTTAATAGAAGAAAATTAGGTTAAAGTTCATAAGGCGTTTCGGTGAAATAGTTTTATGTAGGCTTCTAGTATTTTTATAAAATGAAAGCTAATAAAAATAAATAATGAGTAGATTCTTTATCTTGCGATTTAAAAAAAGCAGTAATAAAAAAATGGTTGGCATTGTTTGTTTACCAACGATTCGAATATTCGTAAAAATTTAATCTCGAATGCGTTCAGTTCTTTTTGAATTATAAAAAATAATTATTATCGGAACATAAAAAGTGCTTAAAATTTATAATCTCACTGGGTCAGCTATTTACCTAGTAAATGGAAATAACGCTATGCAACGCTTAAATATTAATTATATAAAAAAAATGGAATCGTCACAATTTCTCATCAACGATCGAGATGAGAGCGAGATTCGGAATATAGCCACCAACTTTTCAATGAATTGGTATTTACAATAGATGTAAGAAAAAAACAAAAATACGTACGTTTCAGCTCTACACAAACAAAAACTCACTGTTCATACAGTTAATCTTTGTTAATAACAAACGCTTTATGGTATGGAAAAGTCTATTTCTTTATACATTATTATGTCTGTACCTACCCCTAAACATAAAATAAAGATACATATTGCTAGAACTAATCATCCGAAGCTATTATCTTTGTTATAGAGTCAGTTAAATAATTTATACTACAGAGTACACTAGGATTTTTTTAAAGTATGAAAATGTGTCGGCTTTCTAACTTGTGTACAGATAATGACCCTACAGCTTCCATAATGACAATTGTTTCAGATTATTAGTTCTAGCAATACCCAAGTATCATTATTTAATGTTTCCCAGCACTTTCATAATTCAATATAATTATCATTGTAATGATCTCCTCTTGTATGAGAAATTCGTACAGTGCTATCTACCGCCGTAAAGGGAAATTAAATTTTCTATAGATAATTACTGTATCGTGTACTTTTAGAGAAAAAAACACACGTAAAAACGTGTGTTTTTTTCTCGACAGATGTTCGTGCTAGGGGTAGGTACTGATCACTGAATGTTTGTGTGGGTGCATCCATATTGGCGAATGCGATAATAAATGTAGGCCGCTAAATGCGTGCAAATTTACGAGTTACGACGAATCGCATTCGTTCGACCGATTTTTTCTTTTGGAAGCACTGATATAGGTACTTAATTTACCTACTCTGGATGGAATGGTCAAATATTTTCTAAGATCATCACATCAACCAGAGCTGATGATCATTATGAATATTTCTGATACATCAAAATGTATTACATGTACATGTATCATTCATTAAACATGTAAAAATGTTGTCGAGTCTGCGGCCTTGTTTAGTATCTATTGGTTTTGAAAAAAATCGTTTGTCCTTTCCAGCAGACTGTTTTTTTTAAGCTAAATCGTCGATCGATTAAATTCCAATCCATCTGACTTAGCAATTAATCTGCTGGATTGCACCCAATGTTATGTGTCCTTCATGATTGCTTTCATAATGTACCGCATTAGCCAATATGACTGCGTTATAAAACCTCCAACCACGAAAGCGTGAGCTAAAAATTTTAAAATTCAAAATTGGAACAAGGTGGGTTCTGCGCGGGCGCAGCAGCGCCGCCAGCTAACAATAGTAGGACGTCGATAGGCCCAGTTTGCACGTGTAAGGGTGGTGATACATACTGCTCCTGTTTGAAACGTCCTTGTTCTCGCAGCGCTGGCCGTTGAAACCTTCTGGACATCTGGAAAAGTAAAAAGAAACTTTGAATAATTGAGTAAAACAACTGCAGTGAAAACATCTATCTAATATCTACTAACATTTTGACTAAACTGCACGGGTGCAAAATTTTATAGTGATCGGTATATTGGCCTAACTAATTATTTATTTTTTTTTCCCATTCCTAGAAACATCTCTTTTTATTTTCTTTTCTAGCCAGGCAAATAGCTATTCTAAGAGATCTTTGTGATTAGTTTAATCGTATGGTAATATTTTTGTATGCAGAAACCACGAATAAATATTCCGTTTCAACACATTTTTGCCGAACTGTCTTTTCTTTTAAACAAAATAACAGACGTACGAAGTTTTACTTACTTGCAAGCCTGTTCTCTGACAGGCTCGAAGTATAAACAGGTGCCTCCGTTGAGGCAGTATGAAGACGGATCCGGCATCGGGCATGGAGCACCAAATGACGCTGTAAACAAGTACAAAATACTTTAAAATCACATAATTGCAAATATTGCAATGTATTGATAAGAAACTTCATGAGTACAAACTATTTCCAAAGTTCGGTCATTAAATTTTAATCAATTATATTATATATAATAAAAGAAAGTCATCAAAGTATGCGTGCCGCTAAAACTCCGAAACTAGTTCCGGTATGATCAAGCGAGTTATGGTGTGGTAGCCCTCAAATCCCATTTGCTCCCCAAAATGATGTTTTGTATGAAAAAAATATTTTCTTTTTTCCTCAACAATTAAAACTTTCTCCAAAATTACGAAAAAAAAACCCAATCTACCAACCCTGACCAGCACTGGAATCACCAGACTGGATTGCTCACACGAGTGGCATTCCAGCTGGATTCGATTGCTAGACTAGAATACTGCTGGAATAATGTGAACCGAACATTTTGTCCCGGTAAAAGGTTCCTTAGGACTTTTCCGAATGTCCACGCGGACATGTGCATGTGGATTGAGTGATGACGAAGTAGCGGGCGGAAGCTAATCAGTTATAAGAAGTAGGACTTACTGGTGTCAGGTGCAGCCGTGCTGGGTAGCAGGACTGTGACGTTGGCCGCAGCAACCGCCGGCGGACCGACCGCGCCCTGCGCCCTGCACTCGTATGTCGCGGTGTCTTCAGACTTCGCGTGCCTTATCACTAATACCGAGCGCCTCCTGGAAAATGTATGGTACAGGATTAAATGGGTTACAAGGTAGCTAACCAGCATCACCTTGCTGACTACCCACCATATAGAATCTTGATTTCAAGACTTGGTTGGTAATGGCAAGGTCACTTTAGTCGGGGGCTGGTGGTGAATGGTGATCGTGTCCACATTTAAATACCTTAGTGATAAAACAATCACAGGTTAATCAGAGTGATCATTATGGGCTAAATCAGGGGTCTCCAAACTACGGCCCGCGGGCCAGCTCCGGCCCGCGAGCACCAACAATCCGGCCCGCGGAAGCGGTCGGGATCGTACCAACATACTGTTATTTACTGTATGTTGGTACGATAAGCTAGCTAGGTTCTGGCCCTTGGGGCTTCGTGGAGGAGTTAGTCTGGCCCTAAGGCTAAAAAGTTTGGCGACCCATGGGCTAAATTGTCCGTCTTTAGAGGCCTTTATCACGTTGAAACGTAAAAGCTGGAATAGTTCCCGAAAATTTTGTATCATTATTTCAATTAAATTTACCGAGTATTTTTATGTGAAGCTAAATCTACTAAAGTGTTCAGCTACTCTTCACCCTTAATTTTTAAGTATATATAAAAATTAAATAGGGATATTAGACCACTTTACTGAAAAAATCAGAATTTTGAAAATATCGGAAAAAATCTTGATTAATCGGCAAACTCACAAAGATAGCAAAACGCGTGCATAGATGCATTTATTCTTTCCATGATTTACGTAAACAAGACAGTGTCCTATCATTACGCGCGTGTAAGTCTATGAATGGGGGTTTTCTTTGGTCGTTCTGTTGTCTACAGGGACCAAAAATCTTGACATGTCAGGACAAATCTTAACGCCTAACCAGGTAACCCAGTGCGATTCAAGTGAATCGCTTTGCGCGTTACTTTTTTACAAAATAGTGTCATGAACTGAATATAAGAATTTGTAAGTTATCAACCTACTCTGCTGCTAAAGACCTTCAGACTACGTAAAGACAATGAAGACAATGGCAATGTTTTGAGCTCGTTACATCCATCAATAAGCATTATTGATCAATCAATGTCACAGGATACTGTATGAGGAGTAGCCGGTTATGTTCAAAACGAATGTTGTACCGACGTTAATCTCAAACGACCCGTGAAATTGCTGTCCGCGTCACTTCGTCATAATTACTCGTAACAGTTTGTCTTGGATTGCTAAATACGTCATTTAACACCCTTTATACATCGGAATAAGGATCTTTATCTAATGGCAGTGACAACTGCATCGATACCTTAGGTCGGTCAATGACAGTCGCCTGCAGTTGCGATTAGCTCAATCTGTTTGCAGTAACTGAGTGTGCGATGATCATTAAAAGCGCACACTACGCGAGTGCAAGCACCATTTGTTAGGTTACATCGCTGCGTTGTTCTACATTTGATACAAACAAACAGTTTAGTATAGGATCAAAATCAACAAGCCTGGTATATGTGGGTCAACCTGCGGTATTTAGATATTTGATTCTCTTGAAGAATACTAACTGGAAAACAGAATTCAAATACGAAGTGTAAAACTGTTAAAATATGATACTGCGAGCAGAGTACGTAAAACATTTATTAATAATTTGATGGAAATAAACGCGTATTCAAAATGATGTGCTCATTAATAATGGCGAGTTTTCTGGCAGCGCACCGATTTGTAAAATTAAATAGCACCTAGTCAAACGAATTACACACGTAAATAAAAAAGCAATGAACCACGTTATTATGCAATGATAAGTTCCAAAATATGGAACATACGTTTCGTAGCAACGAAACAGACTAGGGGTTTTTAAAGCCACAAACTATACTATAATGGGAAAAGTACTCGTAGTATACAAAAATTATCTCTGTCTGTCTATGTTTATGTTGTTTAGGACTCACTGTTTCCTTGCACTGACCTGATTATTCGGGTTTCTTTTACTAAATAAAATATTAAGAATTCCGAGAAATTCTGAGAACTCCACTTTGACTTATATCTCCTGACCACCACTTGCAACTATTTCACCTAACTAATGAACCTATAGGTAATTGAACTTTATCCCTTGTGTTATAAAATAGATTTGACCAATAGTTAACATCCAAATCCTGGAAATTAAAAATCCACTTTAAACCTGTTTCTTACCTGAATTTCTGCACCCGGAACCGCCTCAAGGCGATCTCTGTGACTGGTTTCCCGTCCTTGTACCAGGTGATCCTCGGCGGAGGCCGGGCGCTCGCCTTGCACTCCAGCCGCACCCGCGACCCGCGCGTCGTCCGCACCGACGACATCGCGTTCACTCGTGCTTGACTACCTGGGTACAAAAGACTCTTTTATCATACTTTTACGTATAACCTCATCAGCAGCATCATTATCAGTAATTTTTAAAATGTTCACACTGCTAGATCACATGCCAACCTTCCTTAGGCCTAATTATTATCTAATACATTTCATATCTCTTAATACTATAACACTCTGACTAGCACAATGAAACGCTTACGTAACATGTTTTGTTTTCTAATTTTAGGTCTGTATGATGAATCTCCGCGATATTTTTACGTAAGGATGGAGGAGTATTTTCAGAATACCGATGGCAGTTACAAAATTAAAAACTATGATTAATGTTAAGGATAGCTTCAAAATGTATTTTATAATTTATAACACAGATTTTGGGAGGACTTCGATCTCGTAAAAAAGATGAAGTAAGTATGTACCTACCTAATGCTATGCATGTAAGTAAATGTCAAAATAGACTTTACATCGTCAGTAGATCATGCACCATATAAGCACAAAACAAATCACGAATAAACATAAAAACACCGGCAAACAATTTCCAGTCACATTTAGTCCAAAACACAAACGAGTCGCCATCAAGAGTCCCAAACTAAAAATAATCCCCTGTCATTAGGCCATTGGCCTTATTATTTCGTCTGACAAGTTACATTTGTAAGATCAGAAATAAACTAACTATTATCTAAAGGGGAGTCATCCGTTGGACCACATCCCATCCATGGTCGACAAAAAATTGGCTTCTTTTCAACAGGTTAAGAGCAGTTGTAGTGAAATTACTATGTGTATCTTTCAATGATGTTGTGTTAGCGACAGAGATCATCTGATCGTTAGGAGTTTGTACAATTTTAAAGAAAATAATTAACCTTAATGAAAATTTAGCTTCCGCAATTGGAGTATTGAAATTAAATAATGTTTTCTTTTTCTCTTTTATCAATTATATTGTTAAAACAGAAAAAGAAAACATTGCACACGTTGATCTAGCAGTATCTGCAAATGGTTTCTTTTTCAATATTAGCGTCATTGCTGTTATTCGAACTATCTATTGTGAGATCTATTTTTATATCACTATAGTCTTTATCAACAGCTGGCTATGATTGATGTTCGCCCTATAAAGCCTGGGATTGAACTATGACGTTAACTTTTCTTCCAATGACGTCAGTCCATTCAGTGATCCATTTGTTACGCCTACGCTGTTATGGATCCTTTTAACATCCATTTGTATTATGAAGTATCAACTTACTGCAATTTAATTAATAATAAGCTCTGGTTTCATATTTATATTTGCAATGTCTGATGCATTTTGTTTGTCATGTCTTTTGTTTTCATCATGCTTCATCCTTGATATAGGTTAGATTTTTTCTCATAACAGGACCCTATTTAATAACGCGACAATTTGTCAATTGTCGTGACAATTTCGCTTATATATATTCGGTATTCGGTGTAGCTATGAGTAGTTTGTTCTTTTTTGAAATTGGTTGACGATTGATTGGATATTTGTCATGACAGGTGACAATTTGACACATTTATTAAATAGGGGTCAGGTATTCCTTTTAGCTGTTCTTTGATAACCATTTAACATTTCTAAATTTATAAGAATATTTAGTTAATGACAGTTAATTTGTTTTTAGTTTCTTTTTAAATAGGTACCTACTGCAGTCTGTGTTGACTTCCCACGCTTATCATTATATTGCTAATGGCTAGCCTAGAGAATAAAGTGACCTCATCGTTTCTTGGAGGCGTTTTAGGCACTCAACGTGCTAAAGCTATGAATGAAGTGACGTCTGACGCGTCAATAGAAAAGCCGACGTCCTTGCCAATTCTCCTACCCACGTGTCTAGTCAGTGTGACGTCACAGGATAATGATCTAAAGGAGTCGAGGATTTAGTGGCTCAATTCTGCTAAGAGGTTCGTGTGATTTAACCTTAGCTAGATGGAGCACTAATTTTCTACAACTTTCAATTCTTAAAAGATTAAGAGATCACTTTCTCACACAATCTGCACCTAACTAAAGTACTTACATAAGTAAAATATGACTAAAGACAGTCAAAGAAAATGCCACTAAACTGGGTTAAGTATATCAATACTTTTAAATATAAAGTACTTAATATATAATATACTAGAAAAAAAATCGACTCTTCTCCAGAATTATCTTAGGCGAGTTGTTCAAATTTAAACATTATAAAGTACTTGTCTCACTATAAAATTTTGTGTTATAAACTGATACAACCAGCTTTTCTTCACAAATCTTGGGGTCTTGCCAATGTAACATTTGCAAATTTTCGCTTCGCTTCGAAAAATATGGATTTGACGTTTTAAATTTCGATTGATAACGAAACCTTATGTCAATCCCATACATGTTTCAAATGCGAAGCGATAACGAAGATTTGCAAATGTTACTTTGGCTAGACCCCCTTTTCTTACATCGACTTTTTTAAACTTTATTTGTTGTACATACGTAGATGTAAAACCGTTGCAGATTTTTTTTACGGACCCACTCATGTTAATGACAATGCACTGTTAAATATTGTATGATAATTTGCCCTACAAACAGAGCTCAGTTTACTGGTTTAAACTGTTCTGTTGCAGTAACTATGTGTCTCTCACATTAAAACAATGCTTAGTATTAATTTGACTGCGTTTATTGCTGTCATAGGTTTGTTCTTGAATAACCATGTGAAATATGTGGGTTTTCAAAGGGTTGCTATTTATAAATTAGTAACCCTATGAATGAACACAAGTAGGTAATTAAGTATGTGTTGATTATGAAAGATTTTATGATTAAGATTTAGATTAGTATCACTCAGACTATTATCACTATTAGGTATCTCTATTTTGCAGATCATATTGAAATTTATACTTTACATTATCATGATTTCCTTGTAATATTCATCGTCAAAAAATTATATTTAATAATTCAAGTAATTGGAACGATTACGTACAAAAATCTAATTACGAAATCCTTTGCCGAGTGTCCAGCACGGTTGAACTGATCAATCGGTTCGTCACCCCATTAAAAATAGACCCTGGGCTGCCCATCACCAGCGGAAGCAGAATGGGAGCGGCGCAGGCGCAGGTGAGTGATCCTGGCTGTCAGCCAACTCGCTCACTTACTCACGTTTCTGTACGAAAGTGCAAGTTGAAAGAGTGCTCCGATGACGTGCCCTCAGCGACTAAATAAAAAGTCTGCGTGTTTTAGACAGAAGGACCGCTCTGGCTCTTTTTTATTTTTATTATTTATGCCGAGGAAAATACATTCATCAGCAAGAGGTTCGTATGTTGGGCTCACCAGGAGCCCTCTCCTGCATCACAAAGCTGTCAGCGCAGTAGCCCCCTACGACCTCCTCCTGGAATCCATTTGCCCTCTCGCCACCGGAGGGTCTATGGGGGATCGTTGTGGCAAGCACCCCTACGACCCGGCGGGCGGCCCGTACGGCTACTTAGGCCTCCTCTCTGATGGGAGATGGCCGAGCAAGTTTGGCCATTTCCCTAACCTGTCAGAGCCGTGCAAGGCAGGCGGTAGTTCATCTTCCACCGAGGTCCGCTCTGGTGAAACGTGTTGGTGAAACGTGTTGCTCGTGGTCATGCCATGCTACCCCTGTAGCATGGCATGACCACAGCAACACGTTTATGTATCGCGTGATATTAGCGATTCATCATTTTAAAGCGACAAAGCGCTATATCATGCTAGAGGGGCTTACGGCCTAGACAAGTGGCATAGAATTAGATAGAAGTGACATTAGGTGTATCAAATTCACATTTCAAAACTCCTTGATTGTCTATGGTCATCGACATAATTATTACGTCAACTACATAATAATTTCTATTTTATTCAAATTGTAGAAAGCTCGGCTATTGGGCCTGGTAATCGAAACCTTCGTCGTTTGTTTTGTTTCGCTAGGAGCTACAGTACTGAATATAGTCTGGGCTGGCCTGAGATTACCTGTACGAAATATCTATGTGTGCGTGCACGGAAAATCGGCTCTTCTGT
Organism: Catoptria pinella; assembly: GCA_963556745.1. NCBI lineage: Eukaryota > Metazoa > Arthropoda > Insecta > Lepidoptera > Crambidae > Catoptria > Catoptria pinella. The sequence goes on along the minus strand of OY750764.1, from coordinate 14,004,061 downwards.
CACTACATATATTTTGTGCGTCATCTGCTGACGTGTGGATAACCGACCGATATCGCGGGGAAATGCGTATAAATTAGAAGAAATGTGTCAACGAGCGGTTGCTTTCGTCTGATTTCGGTTTCGGATCAGCTTTAGATCTGTTGAAGGAAAAATGTTATTGGAAAGAAACTATGATGCAATACTATAAAATTAACATGTCTCAGTCGTAAACTCCGACTTTTATTACTATGAAGAAGTATGGACTTATACCCATTAAGAAGTGTTTTAACTATTTTTATTATTTTTATAATAGCAAAAAATGTGACAGTTCTAATAATATATCGAGGTATAATCCGCGCGCGATAAGAATGGGATGGAACCTTATCAAAGTAAATCGAAAATTGACTAATTAGTTAATTATAATTTAATTAATCAACTAATAATTGTTAACTTGTTATCTTACTTGAAGTTGCTGCAGCAAAAGTTACCTCACCTTGAATGCGAGACACCGTGTTTTTGGATATCCCTGTAGCTGGCCGGCGAACAAACGCGTCTCTGTTTGACAAGGTTCCATCCCATTCTGATTGAGCGCGGATTATAGAGGATCATTCACACAGCTCAGTCAATCTCCGTCATATCTTCTTCTTATTTTTGTTTTGACATTTCACTCCTCTTCTAGGATACTTTTGCCAGTTTTAAGTGTCAGTGATATTGTTTCGGTTTACATTTGAATGCGGGTGCATCGCATTCAAATGCTTTTTGGAATATTTGGCACCATATCAAGTCAGTTTACTCGGTGAGTTCTTCCGAAGCAGTCACCACTACAAATAATAATCATTTACTTTACAAACAGCTGAAAGAGTAAAAGTGAAACCACTAGTTTATTGTTAGGAATTAACAATAATAACGGGCCATATTTTAGGTTAATTTTGAATTAATTACACTATTTCTAACGCCTCTTTCAGCTGACTGCTTACAGTATAAAAAAACGGTCAAGAGCGAGTCTGACACCGAGGATTCCGTACCATCATTCTGAAGAAGTTTACTATTTAGAGACAGCGTTTTATTTTTCCTGTAATAAAGATTACGTAAAGACATAAACTTCTATCACATAAAATAATTTCTTATCTTTTCGAAGATTGCATAGGGGGAACGGTATTTTTTTACATTTTTCATCAAAAATCGAAAACTATGTGGCCTAAAAAAGACCCCCTTTCATTTTTATTTCACTCTTATTTGAAAAATAGTTGGGCAAACGTCATCTAAAACTATTCCAAATTTCTAGTTGATAGCATTAGTAGTTTTCGAGATATCCAGCTGAGATAGACAGACAGACAGACTGAGTCGCACCATAAGGGTTCGTTCCTTTTTCCCATTTTGGTACGGAACCCTAATAAAGGACCAGTCACACAGCTCAGTCATGTCGACGGGTCAGTCAAATTTCATTTTGCCGGTGACGTTGCCCGTTAAGGAATTAACATACTAGTGGTATAACTATTACTTTTTCAGCTATTTATAATCTAGTTAAATTTAAACACATAACAAAATAGTATATCGTATAAGTGCTTGATTCACAGTCTTTACTTGTAAGGTACTTATTTAACTTCTAATTTAATTTGAAATTCTGGCATTTTTTATAAAATAATCTCTCAAGTAATAGAATAATCGAAAATTGTGAAAATATCCTAATCTCTAGTTTATTATCTAGTAGCATTTTTTCATATGTGTCATATTTTTCGGAATACGTAACGAAAATGAATGAATTGAAATCTATAACACCACTAATTTGTTAACAGTGCATCAAAATAAGCTCTTACTTACCACTGAGTGTTATAAATATCGTGCAGCAATTAAAGCCGAGACAGACGGCCGACGGATTTAAAATAAACCTCTTCGTATTTTTAACTGTACAATAAAAATCTCAATGCGTTACAGCGGTTTGTGTTTGACTGCTGATGGCTCAGAAGTGGCAGTTGCTGTTACTAAAGAAATTCGGGAAGAGCGCCTTGATATTATATACCTATACAAGGTGTTACAAAAATACCCCTAATGCCGAATATGGTATATAGGGACCATCAAACTGAACAACTTTTACTATGGGACCAACTCTGAAATCGCGAAAAAAAATCAGCTGTTTCATACAAAAATAAATCGAAAATATCAAAATGTATGAAACAGTGGTTTTTTTTTCGCGATTTCTGAGTTGGCCCCATAGTAAAAGTTGTTCAGTTTGATGGTCCCTATATACCATATTCGGCATTAGGGGTACTTTTGTAACACGTTGTATAAATAAAAAAAACTATTCAGAAAAATCTACTATAGCACAGAACAAATCCAAGTAGAATAAAAAGTTACATCTAAAAGGTTACCTCTATGAAATTTATGGATTCGATTCAGAGCTTACAAGTTAGTTTTAATTAGTTTCAGGTTAAAAATAATATGAAACATTTTAAACTAAAAGCTATCTGCTTTACTAGTGCCATGGGGACCCCCTCCCACCAAGAGCGAACTTGAGACCCCTTGAGCGAATTGTGGGAGGGAAACGTAGTGGAATTAGTAACCACTACCTATTCCTCCCACTGCACTAAAGGAAATATTTTTGATACGAGTATGAGTATTTTATTTTTTTTAATACGACGACTAGGCAACCAGTTAATTTTTCTAATTATTTTGCTGCAGAAAGTCAATCCAAAATATTGGCGTAGCCCTTAAGTAGCATTTGTTCAAGTTCAACCTCTGTGCGATTAAAAACGTGATAATTAAATAAATACGAATGCAAGTATACGTTAAAATATAGTAATCTATTTATTTAAGTATCAGCGGGGCTATTATTTCAGTTTAAGTTCTTCAGTCACAGTTATTAGTTTTATAATGATTAACATTAAAGAGCTGTATTTATTTACTCATAACCGGGCGTAACCCGGTAATTTATGGTCAAGGCCCGGTTGGCGGGGTGTTTTTATAATATTATCAGCGGACGGCCGTAAACGATTGCAACCGCGGTATGAAGATGTAAGCCTTTATGAGACTTTGGAGGAACACACAGGCAGCCGGTAGCGTAGGGTTGCCTCGTACATTTAATTAAAAAAATATTTGTATAAACTTAGGCTTATTAACTTCTAATGGGCCCTTCACATGCACAGGCCCAGCCTGCAGGAATATCATCGTCTGTAGGTGAAAGCGCGGCCTCTTCGGTCCTCAGGAAGCCACGCCTCTCCTTACACACGTAGAGTGGTTTTTTTTTCAGAGATAGGCGGTGCCTCTCCGTTTGATCCTGCAGGCCGGGCCTGTGCATGTGGAGGGCCCATAAGATTAACGCGCGTTCTAGACATTAAAATAAACGTTATTAACAGATACTAGCGCGGTTTTATTAAGTTCTTAATTTAGGCTCCCTTATCTACTATGATTTGGACTACAGCTAGACTTGGTTTAGAACTTGTCTTCCTTAATAGCAAATTAAAGTGACAGGTCTAATTGTAAATAATTATTTCAAACTAGCGTCCGCCCGTGACTTCGTCTGCGTGGTTTATTTCTCTGTCAGTTCAGAGGCGAGGGGTGAAATTATGGCGTAGGTAAAACGTTCTACAAAAATGTTATGATCTCGGTGGGGTGGGATTACTAAAAGGTAAGCCGATGAAAATCGGCTTGTATGGACCCTTCGCCACTGGTAGGTAGTTAAGACGTGAAGGCGTAACAAACAAACAAATTTACTTTCGCATTAGAATATTATAAAAGTAAAGACAACCAACAAGGTAGTACTTTTGATTATTTTTTTGTATTTTGTTCGTTTATAAGTTCTGACCTTTTTTTTGTGGTGTGACAACCCTACAGGACTCACTAGGTGGGCTCACGAGTTAACGCGGATAGTTTGCACATCTTCTTTTTATTAATAAAATGATGTTTATATTAACGAGAAAGCTAAAAAAAATACTATTAATGTTGTAGTGGTAAACAATACTGAAGTGTTTTTTTTAGAAATACTAATAGTTTATGTATAGTAGCATAGAAATAGGGTACTATACTAATGGCGCATGACATTATTTCTATTTCTATTTTTTTGCATTAGCTTGCTATGATTATTTCTTGAAGCCATTTCAAAATCACAAGACAGGTGTTTCACTTTTTTATGAATTAAGATAGCGGAACTATTTTTAGTTGCTTTAGATATTTTATTTTATTTATTATCAAACAATTTCATTTGATTTAGTTTTAGTTAGCTCCTCCGTGCTTCGGAAGGCACGTTAAGACGTTTGTCGCGGCTGTATTTGCAGTCGTTAACAGCCACCAATCCGCATTGGGCCCGCGTTGTGGGTTATGGCCTCCTTATCCACCTATAAGGAAGGCCTGTGCCCCAGCAGTGGGGACGATAAAAAAGTGGCTGATGGTCATAGTTTATTTTATTTATTGCGGTACACCAACAGAGTTACATTTTTCATGAGGAAATAAAATCACACCTAAGATATATTTTCAGTGCAGCAACATACGCTTTATTTCTGTAAATACGAGGTGGTATTGATAGAGATGTCTTTTTTTACCAAAGCTACTTACGTCGCTTGGCCTGCCAAGTCCGAATCAAAAGAGTTTTATGTGTGTTTAAAGACTGCCAGATAACAATACAATATAAATCAGCGTGATTCAACCATTTCTCGGAAATCTCCTTGCATTCGTAATGGATTTTTTCTTACACATACGTGCCAAGCGGATTTTCACTGGTTTATTCTTGAATTAAAGATAAATCCTACTTAATCTCAGGTCGTATTGTAAAGAAGAATGGCAAACCGGGAACCATATCTTTAAATTTTAAAATACTGAATATTCCCAAATTGGACTTTATGAGATTGGAAGTTCAGTATTAGTTGTTACTTATCAATTTTGAATGTTCTTAGAGAACCTGGTAATAACTAAAAAAACATGATTGTGTAATTTCTTCTTATAATGAAACAAAACGCCTTTTTGCAGAAACAAAACGCTTTTTGTATGGTTTGGTTTCATTATATTGCCCCTCTGGAAGAAAATATTCAGCGGACCAATCACGAATATAGTTTTTTTAAGAGAGCCAACATAACAGGATATGAGCGGCATAAATGTCAAATGTCAATGTCAGAATGATTTCGTTTCGAATCTTCTTCTTCTTCTTTTTTTTGTTTTGGCAATCTACTTTCCTCTTGGAAGTAATTTTTGCCAGTGTTAAATAGTTCAGTGGTAGATATTGTTTAATTTTTCATTAGAATGCGGGTGCATCGTATTCCAATGCTGCTTGGAGCATTTGGCACCAATTACGTCAAGACAGTTTGCTCGGTTAGTTCTGCCGAGGAAGCCACCACTTCAATAAAAGTCTCAGCTTCACACAACCAAGATCGCGCCTATTTCAATTATCCCACATATTGTTCAGTTGCGTAGACACTTGTACCATATAACTGCACCAATTTTAAAACACAATAGCCACTATGAATCAATTTGAAAATAATTAAAATAGACACCAAACCGAACTCGACAAAATGGCGCCAAAAACTCCAGTTTCGAGTCATACTGTCAATACCGTCAATGTAATTTATTTTGTGTTGCCATAGTAGAATATTTGATTAAATAGCATTACGAGACGTTGAGGTTGGGGTTACGTTTTAAAATCAAAATTTTATCCCCAGCATAATAGTAAAACATTACATATTTTGTTAGGCTATATTAGAGTATTTAAATTTTAATATTCACTTTATGGCACGCTGAGCCCTTATGTGGTTCTGAAAATACAGGGGTTTCTGCCATTCTTCTTTTGGACTTGGGCTCTTTCTTTTTATGAATCTTTAACTAGGTATCTCAAATATTGTCAGTTTTGGTAAAATCTGTTACCAGAATATTATTTTCATCAAGTTTCTTTGCAATTAAGAATAGTATCTGATAGTCCGCATATGAGCATGTATTTTGAGGACCTTTTAATTATTTCATACCTTAGCCTTTACATAAGCCTTTCAGTTTTGTTAAATCTTTTGCTATATACTATAGGGGCAGGGGTTCTACAGTCTCTTAAGAAAACTTCAATAGATTCTGCATTTAGTCCATAAAATGGACTGACCTGACTTAAGATAATTTGGTTTGGAGTATGTGTTGTGATTAATTAGTTGGAGTTTTGAAGTTATTTGCACCAACCAATGATAAAAGTAAACTTACAATTTTACTAAGTAGTAATTAAGTGCTTTTGAATCGTCTATATTTTACAACCAGACTATTTTAACTGACAAGAAGAACATGCGTAAGAAACTTATCAGCTTTAACAGAAATAAGTAACGATATTTACAAACTTAAATATATCGTTACCAAATACAATACATACAACAGGTTATAAACAACAAAGTACTTACTAGCAAGTTATTGTGTTTTCATCATTGATAACTTAATTAATAGCAAAACGTATACCTATGTAAGTTTGCTTGCATTTAGTTGACTATTACTAAATGTAAGTGTTTTTATAAATTTAAAAACTGTTTTTTTACATAATCTTATTTGGATGAACTTCGATTCTAGTTTCCTTGGATGTTTTTCGTCAGGTGGAAATGTTTTGCCAAAAAAGTCTTTAAAAGATTATTCAAAGGATTAATGTCAACAAAAATAAAAGTTGCGATAAAAATAAAATTGCCAAATGCAAGTTCCTGTATAGGGTTGCCCATTACTGTTTCAATAAATATTTATTGTTTCGTCTCTGGAGGTAAGTACTGATTATTTTGGGTCACCGATGTCCCAAAACAAAACAGCACGATGTTTTTTTTAATTACAACTTAACGAAATAAAAAAACACATTAATATTCGACTTTATTTTGTTTTCATCATTTTAACGTTTTAAACGTTTTATCTAAGGAGTGTTTTAGCTGTGGTTTCAGCTTAGCTTAGTTCAGCATAATCATTTTACTATCATTTTGTTGGGAAAAGACATGACATTAATTGATAGCAAAAACTATGACGTAATCAGAGAAAACGATTCGTTGTAAACCGAGTAATTTTCCTCATCAGTAAAAAAACTAAAGCCCATACGCGATACACAGTTGCGTCGGGTTTGTTTACGCGCGGCACTTGGCGAAAAAAGGCGCGTAGTACGCGTGCGGGGTGCGCGGGCGCAGGGGACATTCTACTACGCTACGCCAACCGGTGTGGGTTCGTTTTTTATCGCAATCGGGTTTCCTTTTGATACGAGCCTTGTAGGCCTAGAGCTGGAAGTTTAGGAAAAATGTTTTGTTCAAGTTTTAATGTATTTTTTGGATGTCAATGATAAACTTTTAAATCAATGAATTAAATGGCACATCACATAATTTTTTATTAAATTTTTCATAAAATGTCAGAAATAAGACAGCACTTTGTATTGGAGGTGTAAACACTTTAGTAAAGTTTTAATACATGTATAACTTCTCTCGAATAACTGCCAGAGTTTTCCGTAGGTAGGAGTAATCTCATAAACACGAAAAACATCGTAGATTGATTGCTTGCGTAAGTATTGATTTGTGAAATAATTTGCATAAACACAAGACAGTCATAAAACTAAATGTTTCTGCCAGATAAACCTTAAACTTTAAAGTGCCACCGTATTTTGCATTCAGCTCCTCGGCTAACTGTTTTTTTCGTAGACGCCAGGTTTGGTCCGGCAACTCCATAAACAGTTACTCGCAGGCAACCCCGTGGAATTGTTTTTAAATGACGACTTCTGCGCGTACGCAGACGATGCGACGCGCGACTACTTACGGTGCACGCTTTGGATTTTTAGTTTCGAAGCGTTTTTTGGTAATTTTAACATACTTTGATTTCAGACAAATATAAAAGATATGTTGTCTTTTATACCTAAATCATTAAACGTTACTGACTAAGTAATATTTACTATTGTATTTTGCTCTGCTATTGCATAATTATGTTGATTAATTATCGACGCCATTAAATTAATAATGTTTTAAAGAGACAAATTTTTAGATACAAATCTATAAAAAAAATACTAAATTCAAGAAACAACACACATATATCTCGTGATCGGGCTGTAGTCGGCAAAATCAATACGATCTTTTGTTCATCCCCACAAGGAGTGTACCACGATAACGCATCCCAAGTAAAAGTATACGTTTGTTTGTCCTTTTGCTCAATCTCACTCTCGACTCGTTTTTGTCCTGCATTGCGTTACTACGCTAAAGGTGGTTGAGACATTTGTATGGAAACAAGGTGCAAATGTCTAGGAGTTATGGGGAAGGATTGAAGAAAACTGAAACGTGGTTTTTATTTAGTTGCCTGAAGGGAATCGGCAACTAGTTTCCCTCAACACCATAATTATTATAATCTAAATAATTTACGTGGATGGATGGATATCAGAGGAAACTAATTATAAAAGACAATGTCTCTATAGAAGTAAAATTAAAATTAAAGCAAGTGTTATTTATTGTATAGTACCTATACATAACGGTATCCTACGCATAGAACATATTAATTTATGTCATAATGTTTTTTGCAGAGAAAGGGCGTTACAAGAAAATCGGTATGCAAAAATCAACGGATCGCATGACGTGATCAATAATAAAGAAGCTGAAATTTTCAAATTAGCGATTATCGTTATTGCATTCCTTGTGTTAGGGTTGTACAGAGATCTCGTAAAAAGATAAGCAACATGTACAAAGGACATTGCTATATGCAAATAACAGGTACATTGAATATAAAAAATATCACTACTAAATAGTAAAGTTTGATACATGACACAATCCCAAATTACAATTTACTACTACTCCATAGTTGAAAAGGATTAGAAACACCCTAGACAAAAGTAACGAAACATTAATATAAATAATAAAGAAAAAGAAGAACATCCGAGTCCCATTCCGATTATTGTATCAAACCCATTAGAGGGTCCTTACATTCCACATCCTTAGCACCCGCGCCCTGGGGGCTGCCTGCATATTTATCATGCGTGGTAGCAAATTTCACTGTAATTCCGTCAGATTCCAGTGATCTCGTCTATAGATCGCGTGCGCGGTGCGTTACCCTACTTAGGAAATATTTTAAGGTTCGTTGACTTGCCCTTCAGAGGCCATATTGTAGCCTTTCGCATGATGAAGCCAATTTCAGGGGCTATTTTACCTCATTTGAAATTGCTATCGGTTGCTACGTTGATTTTGTGACCATTTTTCAGAGAAGTCGTTTTCAAAAATGTTTTGCGCACCTGGCTAATTCGCAGCAATCAAATGTTAAGTGGAATATATAATGTGATAATTTTATGTGTCCAAAAATAAAATATCATGTCTGATTTTTAAGCTGAGACGATAATTTAAATATGAATTTTATTTGGGTTATTAGTCATGACTGTTGGAGTTTCTACGAAAATCTGATTTTCACTTCAGTAAACATAATGACAAAACGCTGAAGCATAAACTAAAACCATCACGGAACTGGTCATATTGCTTTAGCTGTTTCGTGGTTTAAGCCTACGACCTGATTCGCATGAAAAAAATGCAAACAAAATGTAATTAATAAAGCTTGATCAATTGATATTATGATATTACCACGTCCTCATTCTAATATACATAATCCGATTTCTAGCTTCGAAAATAACCACATATCAAATTAAAAGACGATGAAAGGCCACTTGATAAAAACAAACATAACTGAATTACTTACTGTTAATAAAGACGTTGATAGAGCATTAAGGAATGCTGGACCGCCAACAATTGAACCAATAGCAGAGCGTACACAGACACCGGCTTAAGTGGGTTTCTTCAAAATCAAACGCACCGAAACATTTCGTGAGCAAACACTCGCAATTGTCACCAAAATTTACCAGTCAAACGACAACTTTGATCACAAAGCTACCATTGTTTATTTTTTGATATCGGAATGGATTTGGTATATTATAAAGAAAGAGATGATGATATATATGAAGTTTATGGGGAATAAGGACGGGTATACAGAACACTTGCGACCACAGCGACCTGTGATGAAGAATTGAGTGGAATACAAATGAGGCTTGGTGACAATGCAATGGCATCCAGAGTCGCCCAGCAAGTAGGTTAAAAGGTGAGCCTGTCTTATTACTGTAATTAGAGACATTGGAATGGCGATTCATAATATCCATTTTATTATGGGTTGCAGAATTTTCCGAACATATCCTTATCCTTAAATATTTTTATTGGAAAGACACGTCGAAGTTTGTTGAAATAAGGAATACGCAAATTCGACTGAACAAATTCTGCAATCCTTTGCTCCTAATGATGTAATTGTTATTCATGGAAGGGCTACTAAATGTCTTGCTGCTGTAGATTCAAACGAGTGTAGTTCTTTAAATTCTTTGAAGAATGTACCAATCTTTTTGCATTTCCATTTTCTAATCAATCCACGTCTCATCTCTGGAGGTCCTTTAACATGGCAGAGCGGTGCAATTTGCACCTGATTTTGGACTACGCCTTTTCGAGCTTAGTAAAACCAAATTGAACACAAGGAAATTATCATATTGTTCGCAAATACGTGTCCCTAATTTGGCGCGAGCGGTGATTCGGGACTAACCACGGAGAAGCTTTAAAAAAAAGCCCCCACAGACGGTGCGTCCGCGCATCTCTCACGGTCTTAAACAACAATCGGCTTAATTACCCCCGATTAAAACCGATTATGGGCGACAATCGCAAAAACGATCTGTTCATTTGCTCTACAAAACTGTTTAATTGGACCCTTTCGCTGATTGCTCTTGATCGCATTTTGATGAGCAAGATTTGTATCAATATCAGCTTCAATTTTACTTTTTATTGAACCGTATTGCCCGTAAGTATCGTTTTACATTGAATTTGAATTGAAAAGTTCTTTAATGTTTGAATCGTGTTAGAATGTTTTAAGATAATATTTATAACACTTTTTACGATACCCTACGTCAAATTATTTTGAATATTATACTTATCAGTGTTAACATTATAAGAAAACAAGTAAGTACATACAAAACACAAACGACAGCAACTTTAAAAAAAAGAAACACATTGAGATTCAAACGAGCATTATAAACGACATAATATAGTAACATTGGGAAACAGCGGAAAGTGTGAAGACGGGAAAACTGTGACACGATATAAAAATAACTCCATTCAAAATACGTGGTAACCTAAATACAGGATTGTAGTGCTAGTAAAGCAGCCTTGACACTTCTTAATGACCCTAGAGAATTGTAGAATTAGATTTGAAAGAAGATGTAAATACGATCTAGGATGGTTATTAGTTCACGTTGAATGAAATGAAAGTTCTAAGAAATGTGTTTGTCCACTGTGTTTTGTTTGGGAGATCGTCTTTTGTTATTGATCTAACTACATAAAGCTTTATAAACATTAATCCAAGACGTTATTAATAAATTTTGGGAACTAGAAGTACATTTAAGAGAGAATCGCATTTAGAAACCTCAGGAGTATTTGAATTACCTAATTAAAAGTTATTTATGTACATGTTTACTTCTTATTTGTTGTTTGAATTTGGCAGAGAAAAAAAATGATATAAAGCTTCTCGCACTCGTAACTAGTGAACTGTCTTTTCAATTTTCTACAATTAGATTGCATAAACTTTTAGAAAATTTGAACAGGACAAATGGAGAATTTCAAAAGAACTTCGCCGTGATATCAAAAATATTTATGTATAAAGTCCGAGTCATAATGTAATAAACACCAGTTTACAAATTACAGCACCTACCCTGTGGTTCGCTGAAACGTCTGCGAAATGAATCTGCGCAGTGACACATATAACAGTTTTATTAAAGAGGTTTTTGGCACGATATGTGATGGATGAGAGAACGAGAGTCTTACAAAAAATATAATCTGAAATTTTGACGGAGTTCATTTTATTGAGTTTAAGACCAATATTGCCCTGTTTTTGTATAAAAAATTACAAATGTATACAGAATTTGATTGATCCAAAATAATTAATTTTTATTGTGCTGTTGCTAGGAAAAAAAAATATTTTAGCACTTCTTGATTTCATTTTCGTGCTCATTTTTAGTGGCCGTTGGTAACAAGAAGTCTGTTTTCTTAAAGAATTAAATTGTAACGGGAGAAATCAAAATACTTTAACAATATTTGAAGCTCAGGAATGTGACTGAGATAAGCTAAGTTCGTTAAGCTGAAAAAAAGAAGCTGTGAAAGAAAAAACTTTCGTATCAAAAGTCAGTTTATAATTTTGATTGCCTGCCTTAATTTCAGTATACATGTAAATTTAGAAATTTAATTCGAGGCAGTAATTTAACATTTAGAACTGTCACTTATGTATGAACAATGGCGCTATCTCATACATATTTGACAGTTCGAAACGTCAATTAAAATTCCTACTTTAGTACTAAATAATCGCCATATGAATTCGAAGACAGAACTTAAAATAGGTCAAAATTAAAAGTAAATATTTAGTTAACCAAAGGTGTCAATTAATATGTGTCAACGCGAAAAAATCTGCTTTCGTCTCCCACGTTTTTTGGGAGTCGTTTTTATGTTATTCGGCGGCATTTTCGGAATTCTACCATTTACATAAATACCTCGGGTTCTTTGTTCAGCCGCTATGGCGCCGCGAACGGGTTGCGTACGCGCAGGTCCCAGGGTTGACGGCTACAGAATTTTATATTTAATAAAAAAAGTGAGTGTGCAATAATAATTATCTTGCCTCCTTTTTTCTATCAGGAGCATAACATCTGGTATTTAAACCAAATACATATTAATTATCTAATAACTTCTAAGTTTTTTTATTATAAAACGTTATAATTGAAACACCGATGATACGTTCAATTATATTTTAAATTATTATGTAAGATATAATAATAAATGCATTTAGAATAATATGTAGAAATATTATATTATTGTAATATTAATACAAGTACCTCTAATGAAGGAATGTTGTTCAGATTTAATAAAGGATAAGGTGGAAAAGATCACTTTAAATGGATGATAATGGTAACAAATACAAAAAAAATACTTATTTATGAGAAGACAATAAACAAACCTTTTTTTCCTACAGTGTTACGCCAAGCGGACTTTTCCAAAAACATAAAACGTCTCAAAAAAGATTTGATTTGAATTTTTCATGTGGCAACCCTAAGCAGTGCGTTGAAAATGGCGAAGGCGGGTGCCCAAGTATTTGTTGTTCTTTTTTGCTAATCGACGACTGCCAATGCAACTGTTTTAAACCGCTATTGTCTTCACCGCTAAATAAAGTTAAAAAGCTTATTCCAAATATCGTATCACTCTCGGACGCATTCTGCATCGAAATTCACTGAAAAGAATACTGTTATCTTTTACAAGCTTTTATTTACTTTTAAACAGATTTATTATATGACGTTTAGACAGTACTATTAATATTGCTTTATCGAATACTTCCCCTATAGTATTTTTTTATTGAGATAAGAGGGGAAAATCACGCTTTCATTATTCTCACTCCATAGTGTGGGGTGTCATTGGATATCAATTTTAAAAATATTGCGGGTTTGTGGAAATAGTTTTTGATTGAGGCATCCGTTTGTAAATTATTAAGTTTTAAAGTGCATTTATTTAACATTGAATGAGCTTAATCTTGGCCACATTCACAAATTATAAGGCTAAGAAGAGGCTTTAAATAGTATAGTATTATATTATCTGTGCTTTAAATATTACTGAGTTGTATGCTGGCAGGAATACAGACGCAGGCAGAGAATTTCACTTCTTGGCTGTGCGTATTAAAAAGGAGAATGAAAAACATGCGAGGAATGTCAACCAAATAGAGGTGAAGCCCCGCCGAGTTTCTGGACGACCGATGGTAGAACAGGGATGGTGGAATGAGCTCATGCAGCTCAAGAGCACACTCTCCGAAGCATAACCTGTAGAACAGCGCCAGACAAGCTACTTTACGGCGGTGGGAAAGGCTGGGAAGCTTGGTTTTTAATAGTTTACTATTCTCTATGAGTTTTCTGGCTCTGCGTTAAGCCGCGTCAAGTGCGGCTAGCTGGTCCTTTGCAGACCCATCCCACAGGTCAGAAACAACGTATGCAACATTTCATGAAAAGCGTAACAAAAAACAAACAAACTTGCTTCCGAATTATAATATTACTTAGTAAGGAGCTCGGTGGCGCAGTGGTTTAGGGCCTGGCTCTGATTGCGGAATTCAAGCAACTTTCGCAAGAATCGGTCATTGGATGGGTGACCAAAAACATTCTATCTCGAATGCCTCCGTTCTTCGGAAGGCACGTTAAGCCGTTAGACCTGGTTGCATTAGCAGTCGTTAATACCCACTAATCCGCATTGGGTCTGCGTGGTGGGTAATGGCCCTTCCTCCTTATCCACCCATAAGGAAGGCCTGTGCCCCAACAGTGAAGACATGGAAAACAGTCGATTAGTAAGGATTAGTCTGTCGCCGTATACGAAAATAATATTTACGAACATATAGAGCCGTGTATAGCCCGATAACTCATTTAGCTCAGATTGTAGTAAACGGCTGACGTTTTTCATTTTCTGCCCACCGTCTCCGGCGCCGAGTTTTTGACGTCTGCCGAACTCTTTGGCAGTTCCCGCCTTGCTGAATCCAATTACCTCGACCACCGTATCGTGTTCACGTCCCCTAACTTATATTACTACGGTATAAAGCTTAATCTCCTTTGAATGCTTATGCTAATTTCGGCAGGATTTCGGCCATTCTTTATAGTAGCGTCGGTTAGGGTTCTTTTTTGTTTTTTTATCGGACGGGGTGTTAGGCTCAATGAGGAACGGCGCCATATCCAAGATTGATGTTCTGTTTGGGTTCAACGGGTCCGTTATTAAAATATTCGCGAGGATCGTACTTAGAAATGTTTTGACCACTAACTAAAATTATATTGAGTTGAGATGTGTATTAAGTTAAAAAAAACACTGAATTTTATTTTCTGTATGTTTTTTTTACTTTTTGCATCGTTACGTATGCATGCAGTTATAAGGGTCATTGTAATCGAAATATTTCTAAAAATCCGCGCGTAGATATTAAACATTGTAAAAACGGTAACTGCAAAGCTGTTGAAACATTGGAAAACTCGATGTAATAATAAATTGTAATTAAATAAATATTAGATAACATCACAAACATTGCTCTGATCCCAAAGTAAAAAAGTAGCTAAAGCACTTGTGTAATGGAAATCAGAGAAAACGGTGGAACTACAATAAAACACACAGACCTGAGCCTATGAAGAAAAGTTCGTATTTCTAAATTTACCCAGCCGGGGATCGATCCCGGGACCTCAGAGACGGCAACACCTTGAATACCGGCGTACAAACCAATCGACCACGGAGGTCATCAAATTAAAAAAATATAACATCTAATCCAAAACACTAGTAAAATTTAGTACATCCATAAAAGAGTCTTATTTCAATATTTTTAATAACCTATCATATTATTATTCTCTTTTCCTCACCTTTAAAGAGTTCTTTTTCCACATAATATTAAATAATGAAATTGGCACCGCGCATAAACTCACGCGCATCACTACAGACCCGCTGGCACGCTCGCGTCGCCACATTACGTAAAAATATTAAAATATTATTATCAATCTGTATTACTCACGCGCAGTATTTTCAGAGTTGCTACATAGCGATTGTAGTGAAATCATGAAGATTCTGATGCATTGTCGTATTAATAAAAGTTAAAGTTCCTTTTTTTTCATACAGCTTTTTTCATATGTTTCCGCGTCGTTGGTAAACCTACGTATTTATCTATAAGTGTTTGATTTTAGCATTTGTGTAGGTCACTTAAAATGAACTGTTATTGATAATAAGTTTATAGCTATAAAGTTCGAAGATTTAAAATTGTAAAAACTTAGATATTAAATCGGTAGTTTTATTCAATAGAATGAAATGAGATACTCTACTAAGCATATTTTAATATCTATTCGCAATATCTATTGCAAGGTTTTACTTTTTGGACTTACATTTTAGAGTCTACTTTAT
Source organism: Catoptria pinella (assembly GCA_963556745.1). Taxonomy (NCBI): domain Eukaryota; kingdom Metazoa; phylum Arthropoda; class Insecta; order Lepidoptera; family Crambidae; genus Catoptria; species Catoptria pinella. The sequence goes on along the minus strand of OY750764.1, from coordinate 13,988,174 downwards.
TGTGTCCAAAAAGTAAAACCTATAAAAAATAAATAGCGAAGAAGTTAATTTCTTTAAAATAAAACACTTTTACCGTTATTTTATTGAGCTATTTTTTAGTATTCGTTTTTTTCTGTTCATTTTTGAGTTTTGCATTTCCCGACTTTGGTTTTATTTATATGAAAGGCGATTCCATTTGAACTTTGCTTTTTCGACACAAACTTATTGATTACAGTAAATTTTCTAAGAAGTCCAGTTGTTTTCCTTATTTCCTTTGTAGAATTTCGAGCAAAGCTAACAATCTAGTTTAGTGTTAGTGTTTAGATACATTAATACTAGAATTTACGTATCTGGTGCGTGGTAGTTGGATCATTTCCTGAGTAAAAACCAAATATTTTGAGGAGGTTTTTGACTTCATTCTGAGTTTACTGGAATTGAAATTGAAATTTAAAAATTCTTTATTCAAATAAGCTCACATAATAAGCATTTTTAAATCGTCAATTCTTTTACCCTACCACCCATTATGACGTCTTTTAGCTGACAAGAAAAATGGGCGCAAAAAACTTATCAGCTTTATTAGAAGGAACGATATTTACAAATATGTATATCGTTTCCAGACATTACATTCACACATGTTACCATTAACATGTTTTTTAAACACTGGTTTTGTTAAACACTATTATAGTATAGCTGACTCTCTTGTGTAAGTTTATCGTTAAAGTTTTTCAACATTAATAGTATAATATAGAATATAGAATAGTACCTATGGCGTTATGTTGGCAGTGCTGTCATTTTTTCCTTCCTTGCGTTGTAATAAGGTGCAAAATTATTCCATCTAATTATCAGTTTAATTTTAAAAGAATACAATATTCGGTCAAGTCGCCTATGCTATGACAATTATTAATAAAGCACAGGGCCAAAGTTTAAGAGCGGCTGGTGTAGATCTGCAGTGATTGTTCTGCTCGCGAGTCAGCTCGCCGAATAGCCTTTTTATTTTGCAACCGGATAACATGACAAGAAATGTGGTAGGTATAGAACATGTTACAAAAATACCCCTAATGCCGAATATGGTATATCGGGACCATCAAACTGAACAACTTTTACTATTGGGACCAACTCTCAAATCGCGAAAAAATAATCAGCAAAAATTCAAATCGAAAATATCAAAACGTATGACACACATTTTGATATTTTCGATTTGAATTTTTGTATGAAACAGCTGATTTTTATCATAGAGAAGTGTTGGATGATCGAGATTGAGAATCCTGTTAATGCACAACATATTTTTATTTAGAACCAGCTGCACCCGGCATGCGTATATTGCAATGCTCCGTTTTTTTTAGCCAGGGACTTTCTCGGTCGTAAACCGAACAACTCGCCAAAGTTTCATCATAATCGGATCAATGGTTTAGGAGTCCCGCCGTCTGTACACTTAGATCTTTTAAACTATGCATAAAAAACCGCATCAAAATCGGTCCATAAGTTTGGGAGCTAGGTTGCCTCAGACAGACAGACACACACAAGTCAAACTTTTAACACCCCTTGCGTATGTTGTGTACGTCGTATATACATATAGTGGTGGCCACATAATTAAGGACACAAGTCGATTTTCACACAAACGAGGTAATTTTGAAGTCTTGGTTTTCCGCTAGGGATTGAACTAGCTGTAATCTGATGATGGCCATCCAGGGAGTGAATGGAGAAGATTCAGATAGCAATACACACCCAACTGATCTGGTCAGCATTCTAAGAGATGTAAGCATAAGAATTTACAGTTGCAAGTTTTCATACATTTCTATACTATATTCGCGGTTTTTTAAACATATCCTTACATCTCTTAAAATGCTGGTCAGATCACTTGGGTGTGTATAGAAATCTGGATCTCCTCCATTCACTCCCTGGATGGCCATCACCAGATCACCGCTCGGTCAATCCCTGGCGGAGAAGCAATGCTTAAAAGTTACTTCGTTTGTATGAAAATCGACTGGCGTCCTTAATTTTGTGGCCACTACTATACCTATATAGACAGTCTAATAACTTCACACTCACCACATTAGTAACTAGGTACATTGTACCCGTGCGAAGCCGGGGCGGGCCACTAGTATACCATATTCGGTATTAGGGGTATTTTTGTAACACCTTGTATAAGAAAAAATACGACTCGCACGATCATAATATTCTCCGACGGGACCGAGTCACTCGGTAGTTTAGCGGTAAGAGCATTGGACCGGACATCCAAAGGTCGCGGGTTCGATTCCAGTCCGAGAATATGATCTGGTGCGAGTCTAATTTTTTTCTAGTATATTGTTTAGTTTTGTATAAAAATATCATTGTGAATGCTGAAATCTCAAATTTAAATAATTACTCTTTTTTCTAAAAATTTCTTTTTAAATTGTTTTGTTTGTCAATGAATAAAAAAACATCAATTTTTTAATCATTCAGTTTAATATAATTTAAATTTAATTTGTAACATCCACGCACTGGATCAAAGATTAAACGATAGTACAGAAGTTGGCCATGACTAACTGTTCACAGAACGATTTGACTCACCTGCGCTTTGTCATTGCAATTGAGGTATAAACTAATGGCATTGTTTTTGTTGTTGTATTGTCATTTTGGGATTGGCTTAAAAACCTACACGTTCTAGGAAGAGGAAATCAGTCTCGAAAATCGAATGAAACATCGAATTAAATTAAAATATATAGAATAACCTTTGTAATGATAGTCATAATTTGTTGTTGTTTTGTAACTAAGAAATTGAGAAATGAAATTAAATGAAAAATATAAGGAAATATTTTTAATTTAAATTTAATAATTTTTTCATGCCGCCACAGATTTTTCTGAATATTCTTTTCTAAATCTGTTTGAAAACAAAAAAATACCATTACAATAACTGAAACTGATCTTTGAAAGTGATTTGAAAAAATATTTAGCAATAAAAGACTTTTTACGGATTACAGCGAGTTATTTTAAAATTATTTAGTTTGGATGTATTGGCTTTTGATTTTTTGGCGTTTCGACACTTTTCTAGGGGCCGTGGTCACGGAATGACTAAAGCAAAAAAGCCGCTCAGAATTTTATTAAATGCATTCAAATTTATTACATTATTTTATAGCTGCGTTCTGATTTTAAATATTATTACTGAATTAAATTGATTAAAGAAACAAGACTAAGCTGTTGAATCTACCACCCGTTCACAAATTGGGAGGCCTCTCCGAGAAAGAACTGGCGGAAGAAAACTTATAGAGGTTGTGTGTCGACAACCTCTCTGAGTTTTCTCTAGAGCATTTTGATTTTTTACCAACTTTGGAGTTTACACTTCTAAGACTTTCGCGCGTACAGTTCATTAGAAATAAAACACTTTTTACGGATTACAGCGCGTATATTATTAATTCAGGTGTTGTTTTAGAACTATTTAGTTTGTATTTATTGGTTTTTTGAATTCCCCACGAAACTTTGGAGTCTTAGAAATATATTAAATTCGTCAAATCAAGCCTAAATTTTTGCTTTATTATACCTTAAAAGTAGAGTCCATTCTCAAGTCAAATACCCAATTCAATATGCGTTAAAATAGGTAGTCAGGAGCCCATTCCCACTGGTAGGCAATCAATACTGTTAGTTATTATTGATATAAGTAACGCACTCTCTCACCTATAGTTTGAGAAACGTCAGTACGTCTCTATTCAAACGCGCTTCAGGAAAAAGAAACAACTTTAGTACTGACAGCAAAGAAATCGTTTACTAATATTTTTTTTTAATCTACAAGTGTTTGTTGATCGCGAAAGAAATCATGAACAATTATTGTTACACCAAATATATTTTAAAGCAATAAAGTTGCAGAAACAAATATATTTTAATAAAAAATTTTGATGTTGTTTTAGATGAAAAGTACAGTTTTTTGATCGAAACAGCATATTTAATATTTTTGAAAAACATACCTACCTAAATAGCAAATTAGCATCACATAAATTAAAAAGGCACTCTAGTAAGATAATAATTATGTAGTAATAATAATAATTATGCTTCAATTAATGCTTAGTTCGATTCGAATTATTTGAGAATATTTAGCTTTTTGCATATGACATACAAGTACAATTACCTGTCATAAGATTTTTTCAGTAAAAAATATATATATTTTGCATTTTCCGCGTAACATAAACACCCATGCACGGAACAAGCATTGACTTAATCTGCGCACCGTACCCGCCGCGCCGTCTCGCCGCTCTATTTCTAGCGGCCGCCCGCCCAGCCGAGTTTATTGACATCACATACTTGCTCGCGCCCCGGCGCCCACCGCTAAACTAACGCTCTTGAAAAATGAGAAAATTTAAAGGAAAAATTCAGGTCTAATTAATTAATTTGTGGATAAAATATACGTAATAATAAACATCAAGGTTCCCTTCTAAAATATTTTTTTTAATACTTTATCTAATTTTGAATCGGCAAGATACATCTTTGGTGCAAATAAAGTTTAGCGGTTTAGCTGCTAGAGTTTAGTGACAGACGACGGACGGACTGACAAACGGATGGACAGACGGACACATGTGTGTAGAGTTAGAAAAATACCATATTAGCATAGCGTTATTCCAAATTCAAAATTCAAAAATCATTTATTCAATCTAAGCTGTTACAAGCACTTTGTGAATGTCAAAGAAGCTACGCCATCGGTTCGCGCGCCCTAAGCGGGAGACCTTGTAACGAGAAAAACCGGCAAGAAACTCGTCCAGGGCTGCTTTTTTCTCCTTGTATATTTTATCAGAGTCGTCGAAAATTTAAAATTGACCTTCCGCTGAGGCGAGCCGTACCTAACTTCTCCCTACTGAAAGTGCGGTACTGTTTCCTTACTATATAAATTAGGGTGATTTTTCAGACCGAGCCACGGGCTATGTTTTATTATTGACATCATTTAATAAGCTCGCGCCCTGGGCGCCGCCCACCGCACAAACTGACCTTTTAGAAAAAGTTGGGGAAATACCATAGTCAGAGCCTGTTTTAGTGGTTCATGATAACATTATCATATGATTCGATATAAAATTGAAAATATTTTCTATGCTGACGCCCTCGTGGTGCCCTTCAGAAGAAAGTTAATACACTGCGTGCTGCCCCCTTTGTCCATTTCTACAAATTTTGTCTTAGAAGCTTGATTTTTTTAGCTACGAGGGATCGTAGACCTTAGTGCCTATGTATTTGATATTATTTTGAACTTGATACATTCACGAGGATGCTGTAAAAGAGTTTTGACTGACAGATATTCGGATAACAAAGTGTCCTATATGGAATTTTTCCTTATGAGAAATGGAATAAAATAACGGATAAGATTTGCCTGTCGATTCTGTAACCAAACTCGAACCTCACTTCAAATCTCACTTTACTGCGCGGGAATTTTAAATCATAAATGAGATAATGATAGGCTGTTTTTTTAATCACAAAAGATTTTACATAGCTACCTAAAACCTTTTGCAATCGGTAAAGTAGCTTATATTCAGCTGATTTCTAATAACAAATTCACGCAAAGTGAAGTGAGGTTCGAAGTGAAATGCGAGTTCGGTTGCAGAATCGACAGTTTGAGATTAGGTTATACTTAAGACAAAATTATCTTTCGAATTGAAGTTTTTTTTTAATTATTTTTTTATATTTGACAACATCACTGTTTGTGATGTTGTCAAATGCTCTGATTACAAAGTAAGTAGCTAAAGCACTTGTGTTATGGAAATCAGAGACAACGGTGGTATCACAAATACCCAGACCAGAGCCAATATAGAAAAGTTAGTTTTCTAAATTGACCCAACCGGGAATCGAATCTGGGACCTCAGAGATGGTGACACCTTGAAAACCGGTGTACAAAGCCACTCGACCACGGAGGTCAAAATTGGAGTGAATGAACATCAAGTGTTGAATGAGTTAAATATAGACGCACTTTTTGTATATGCGGAACGTTAACGTGAAATGTTGCAAAAATTGAAATGTTCATGTCATATTAAATACAATGAGCACAAGTCGGCAAATAATTAAACGCTATGAAACTTTTTTAATAATAATAAAATAATCTTAAGTACTTCAAACTACCACCTTGCATTCAAGGCCACAAAACGAATAAAAAAACAAAAAGTCAGTAATGGTTGGCGCGTGGACGGCAGATGCGTTTTCAGCTGCGCGCGCAAATATCTAGCTGTGTGCATCGTGCGCGTGCGATCGCGTTAACCAGCACTTGATATGAGATATAGCTGGCTAACAATATATTTGTTTTTTTTTATAATTCAAATTAATATCTAAAGTTACTGAATGACTTTTATTTATTTGGTTGGTCTTGATGTTCTGATTTAGATTCAAAAGAAAAAATCGTCATGACTTATTGAATCTTTGACGTTTACTGATTTAAATATAATTTAAAAAAAGGTTTATTTCAAACTAGGGATATCAATTAGTAATTAATTCTTCTGTATTCACATTTTAAACTTTTTAGTTTTTACATTTATTCAAAAATGTGACGTCATACCCCGAAACTAGGTTTAGATTATCATGAGAGTCAGATGTTGTCTGCGGTATGCGCACGCGCACGTGCCAGGTGAAGCAGGTGCAATACCATCCCTCATTTAATGTAGTGACCGAAAATCATCAGCCCCCCCTAGCATGGCCACTGAAACGCGATATGAAATAGCGATTTACCACGTTTAACTGTCAAAAGACAATGGATTTTGACAGTTGAGTGTCGCTAAAATGCTATGTCACGCGATGTATATCGTGTTTAGTGGTCATACTAGAGCCCGCTACTAGAGAATGCTACAATCCAGCCCGGATTGTAACATTCATTACCGGATTATATACCGTTATTTTGTAACCGTTTTAATCCCTTAAGGTTTTTATGAGAGATAAACAAGCGCTTGACCGCTATCACGCTGGTGGTAAACGGTGATGCGATCACGATGAAAAGTGCTTGCCTAGAAGTAACCTATTCACTCGCGACTTGAAGGCCCCCAGATTATACCTATCAGGAAATACTGGCTTAGCCAAAGAGTTCCACTCTCTAGCGGTACGGATGATAAAATAAGAAGCAAAACGCTTAGTGCGAGTCGTTGGGATATCTACCAAAAAACCGTGGCGCAGATTCGTACGTCTGGTTGTCCGATGGAAGAAGGGAGATAGCAGAATTAATTCTGCAGCACACTCTTCGAAATATTACAATGCTCCGGTCAAGACCATTGGACTGGACTTTCGAAGGTCGCGGGTTCGATTCCCGTCCTAGAATATGATCTGGTGCGAGTCGAATTTTTTCTAGTGCATTATTTAGTATTGTATAAAAATAGCATTGTGAATGCTAAAATCACATATTTAAAAATGAAGTAAGTATAATAAATTGTAAGTAATGACACAGAATAAACATAAGTACTATGTAGTAATGATTAATAGAGAGCATTATATTAAAAGAAAAAAGACAAAAAAATACTACTTTGATCTTAAGTAGGTACTTTTATTTGGGACCAGTAACTGTTTAACCAGTGCAGGTAAGAAGGAATTACTCAAATCAAATGCAGTTTTTAGAATTGTCGCCAGGTTTTTTATTTTTTCATAGGTCTGCCATTGTTAATATTACAGTTAGGTGCATAAATATTAGAAGTAAAATGATATTATGTTAATACAAACATAGAGCTGCGGTAGATGTAATGTCACAGTAGAGGATCCATAACAGTAATATGTTTTATTGGTTCTGTTAAAGTTCTTACTCTAATACTGCTACTCAAATATTTATTTGGTAACGAAAAGGTTTCTTTTTACTTCATTCCATAAAAACAAAAACTATATATTTTGCTCTTTGGCAAACACCACCAACTTCATTTTCAGAACAGATGGTATTCTGGCGCAGTTGTCGGTCTGCGGGTCAGAATTCAGTCCTCGGCCAATCTTCAGGTCCGTCTGTTCTCCGATAGTCATCCCTGTCAACAATGTCAACCTTTGTCTCATGTCTGTCAGCCTGTCAGTCATAAGTCAAAGGAGGCTGGACGCCGCGTCAGATGGAATTCAATTAAAAAAATAACCATCAAGATCAATTCTTTCAGTCCGGTGGATTCATCATTATACTGAGATTATTCAAAATTATTAAATTGTCATCGTACCAATTTGACAGCAAAGACCTTTGCGACTACTGTTAACTGCTACTTTTTATTGCGTAATTTTTCGCAACATCTGATAGATAAATTGATATCTGCATAACTACTTTAAGTCAACAAATACTGATAAACTAAAACTTCGTTCTACGCTAAAGCTATTTTTATGTTCACGCCAGTGGGCGTCATTTGGTTGATGATGAAATATTTAAGAATCACAATAAATGGAGCTTAAGCTACTGACTACATTTGCACTAGACCACAACGAGTGCTAATTAGCAGATAACCAGCGCAAAGCGGTTTCTTGAGCTATTGTCTTAGTCTATGGCGCGGTTCCCACGACCTCTGCGATGGTACGAAATAATATTTCTGTTGTTCTAGTTGGTTGTGTTCTTTGTAGCCATCGATAATTATAGTACTAAAGGTGTTAAGTAAATATTAAGTGTTTGACTTATGAAATTGTCCTTCCAGAAACTGTAAAGTCGTTATACGCAATGCAACACATTCTGTTTAAGGCCCCTATATTATTATACTCGTACCTCAAGTGGCGCCCTCATTTTACTGAGGTTATTGTTTGTAAATAAACTATAGAACCTTAGCTTCAATCTGTACATGTGAGTTTTCGATACATTATGTACTTAGCGAGCAATAAATTTAATTAAAATGAGGGCGCCACTTGAGGTATATAGGATCTTTAATACAAATATTGTCAAACATTAAGGTAATAAAGTCGGCATTAAAAATATTGTACTGTGAAGGTACCATTATTTTCATTATTTCATTGTATGGTACTGTCGTGAGGAAGGCGAGAAATTATAAAAAATCTTTTCACTTTAAATTATTTATTTCACACACACACTGTCACGGCGTAGCCTAGAATGATCACCTCAAAACAAAATAGCGAACTGCCGATCGCATTCGAATTTAATTCAAAAGCCTTTATTCTTTTTTAGACTGTAATAAAATAGTTACAGAACCCAATAAGTTTGAATATGAGGCTAAGGCCTCACAGAGCTGAAAATGGAGGAAACTCTTCGATGATCCGCTCCCGCAACTCCTCGAATGATTTGCAACTCGAACAAATCTTCTTATAAAACCAATACGCTGCGCCCTCTAAATAAAAATATACAATACTCTTCTTTAACCCTTCATTAAAACCATTTTCTTTCACAAAATCGTTGAACCTGTCGAACCATTCTTCGGGGTCCGTATTATCTGTTCCGCTGAATTTTCTAAATTCAGGCAATTGCAATTCCTTCATGATTTTTGCGTTATTCTTTCTTGCACCTAAAAGCTGAAACATAAATCGCGCGTAACTAGCGATCGCGGTTGGGTGCCTCCACCATGTCGTGAGGAAGGCGAGAAATTATAAAAAATCTTTTCACTTTAAATTATTTATTTCACACACACACTGTCACGGCGTAGCCTAGAATGATCACCTCAAAACAAAATAGCGAACTGCCGATCGCATTCGAATTTAATTCAAAAGCCTTTATTCTTTTTTAGACTGTAATAAAATAGTTACAGAACCCAAAAAGTTTGAATATGAGGCTAAGGCCTCACAGTACTTCTACACGAAATTCTACATAATTCCATATCCATAATTTTAAGTATAATGTTTTTATTTTTAAATTAATTCCTATTAAACATGATTATTTTGTAGCTTTAGGATTAACTTTTTTATGAAAGTAAAATAACTGTATAAAAATATTAATCTAAGAATATCTTACTGGCAAAAATGATAATTGATAAGATTTTTGGGTGGAAATACGACAACGCAAATTGCAGAAAGGGCATATGTCCATCAAAATATAAAAACAAACTTTGATAAACGGAACGTTCCACACTCAACTCATAGCGAAACGAATTATGCAAAAACGGCATTAGTCTCAATCTCTCGAACATCAAACTATACAGTTTGTGCAGAAAAGGCACAAAATTTTATTCTATGCCCTTTTTTTATTTAATTCTCTTAAGTAATTCTGCAATATTCGAATCTTTTAGTGAAAATCTAGCACTTAAAAATAATATGTCATGACAGTTCAGGAATTATGAAAAGCACAAAACAAAGACCATCAGCCATTTTAATGTCCCCACTACTAGGGCACAGGCATTCCTTAGGGATGGATAAGGAGGATGGGCCATGACCAACCACGCGGGCCCAACGCGGATGGGTGAGTGCTAACGACTGCAATTGCAGCCGGGACCAACGGCTTCACGTGCCTTCCGAAGCACGGAGGAGCTCGAAATATTACATTTTTAATCACCCATCCCATGACCGACCCTTGCGACAGCGCCATACCACTGCGCCACCGAGCTCCTCCATTATTATGTAAGTTCACTTTATCCTGAAGTGGTTTCTTATCTAAGCGGCCTATATAACATGTTTGTTTGGGACATGCGGTACGTCTGCCAATAGTAATTAGTTGACAGGTAGGTCAAGGTCCCACCGAACGTTGCCAACGACACTACTTTTTAATATTTTCGTCGGTCTTCAAAATAACAGCGGAATTTCACGCCCGGTATTGTGCAAGACGGTGACATAGGTACAGACTGTAACATGATCCAAAGTTGGTAGAAATAAATGATTATGATATTATTATTATGTTATTATTATTATTATGGTATTATTATTATGGTATTATTATTATTATGGCATTATTATTATGGTATTATTATTATTATGGGATTATTATTATATTATATGGCTATGGTGAATGTTTCACAACGTGTGACTAAGTTTTATATTAATACATTAATTTGTTTTCTGTCTTCTAAGACTTCCGCGCGTACAGCTCATTAGAAATAAAACACTTTTTACGGATAACAGCGCGTATATTATTAATTCAGGTGTTATTTTAGAATTATTTAGTTTGGATTTATTGGTTTTTGTATTTCCGACGTTTCGACACCTTCCCAGGGGCCGTGGTCACGGGAGGACTAAAGCAAAAAAATAAAAAATAAAATATGAGCAGCCGTATTGCTTTAGTCCACCCTTAACCACGGCCCCTGGAAAGGTGTCGAAACGTCGGGAATTAAAAGAAACAATAAATCCAAACTAAATAATTCAAAAATAACACCTGAATTAATAATATACGCGGTGTAATCAGTAAAAAGTGTTATATTTCTAAATGTTTTTTGTTTCTTTTTCAAAAGTAGGTATGTTGGTTTTCTGGAAAAATAATGAATGACACGCCCTTAAAGAGTGACCAAAAGATTTTTTCTGAAGTTAAAGCACTTATGCACTCACAGGGTAAACAAAAAATATCTTCTGGTAGTTCATTATTTCTGTGGCCTGAGGTCTCACAAAGGTACGTACATACTTTGAAAAATATGTCTTTTAAAAAGGTAGGTATTATTGTTAATTATTAAAACATATACTTTGTATATAAACTAGGAAGACCTAAAAATATGGTCTCAAAGATACAAACATAAAACCCATAAAATTATGCACAACTCTGTAATTGTCATTTTGTCGTTTTTTTTTTATTACTTAACAGTCAAGATTCTCATGAACTTTGAAACCAACCACAGTATCACATCACAGTCACAGTATCATATTTAACCTGTGATTATATTAGTTGCAGTTTTAGCAGACAGAACAGATTACGTCGAGCAATGCCAGACTGGGGACAGACAGGATATGTATGAGTCATCATACAGTTATGTTAGCTTTGAGATATAGAGCAGAATGTTACTACAGACAAATAACTGATTATAATATTTATGTTCCACAAGAGCAATGCTCTATTTGTTTGAGCATTTATTACAAAATTCACAATGCAATTTTTATACAATACTAAATAATATACTAGAAAAAATACGGCTCGCACGAGATCATATTCTCGGACGGGAATCGAATCGTGACCTTTGGAAGTCCGGTCCAATCACTGAATTTACACATTGTCATTTCATTAGCAATACAGATTGCCTTTTCTAGAGAAGAAATTCCAAATGCAGAAACCATATTTATATTGTTTGGCAAATATGCATTTTTTTTTTACTATCTTATGTGCTGCACATGATTCTTTCAAGTTTTATATTGTTAACTTGTAATTATAAGAATAGGTTAAGCTACATAAAAATAATAATAATTCAAAGAATTATAGAAGTACTGTCGTGGCTACTTTGTAGAACTTGTCTTGTATAGATTGTTATTTCTGTTTTTTTTTAAACATTTACTTAAGTTTTTCTTCGACAATATTTTTTAAATCTTTTTTCATGTATGTATGTGATGTTTGACAATTCAAATTATAGTATTACATTTTCATTTCAAGAGTTCTACGGTTTGTAAAAGTTCGTCTTTGATTAGTGCTATTGTAGCTCTACCATGAGTTGATGCAAACTGTTTTACGCTACCGTGAACTATCGTTTTCTCTCTTTCACTCGCATTAACTGTGAGCAGTAAATACGATAGTTTACGGTAGCGAAAACAGTGTGCATCAACTCATGGTAGGGCCACTGATCTTTATTTATTCTGTGTACTTAGACATAATAATCGTATTATGTACACCTCTCTCCGATCATAATATTGTTGCTGTTTACGTCTCTTATCTACCTTGTTCAGCAGACATGGCATGCATTCCTACTTTGCCATTATGTATAATGACAATCACAATCTATTACTATCGGTATGTATAAGTTTATCTACTTCCATACTTATTCTTCAATTGATCAGTCATTATTGTATTTTTTGTCGTTTCAGCATTCATTACTAGGTGAAAAAAATCATTAGTTAACTTTCATTACTTTGCTTTTCTGTGAATGTTCTTGCAAATATGTTGAATGGTATTATATTACAAGTACTTATTTATTTTTTTATTAAATTTTTAATACTTTTACATTCATTTATGTAATGTTAATAGAACGGCATCAAAACCGTAAAAAAGGCTGAGACACAATAATAACCTTAAAAAGCGAAATCGTGTCCACTTCCTACCGCGCCTATTATTTCGGTGACCAAAGTTCAGCGACCGCCGCCGGCGTCGCGTTTTATGCCTACCATAAAGCACCCTCTCCGAGGCTGATCAAACAACAGCATTCGCTTTAACTGCCGCGATATGCATGTTTATTTACTCCAGCTTGCGTAATTTTAACAAGGCCAATAACAAAGTGGGGATTGGTTTTAATTGTCCCTGAGATTTTGTGTTCAATTTTGACTGATCCCACTTTTATAGCTTATCTGACGGACATGATATACAAATGAATTAAGACTTTATCATCAAATGAAAAACATAACCCTCTTGCAGTCGGGAAAAAGGGTTTCTTGTTTTAAAAAATATACTCTAATAAAAAAGCAATATTAACAGGACATGACAATATACTTACTCGTTTATAATTTTTGCGTGTGGACCATCTCAAAAACTACAACTTTATATTTCAGTGGAGCAGTTTTGACCATGCTGATTCTATTTAAACCCCGATGCAGCGCAATGACTGAAGCGAGTGTAATGTTGGACTTGCCATCATAGAAGACCTACTCATCAAACATGCTGAATCAATCATTAAACAAAAGGCTTAACAAAGATAATATAACAAACAAGTTGATTTTTTGTATAGGTACATAAGTATAATAATGTATGAATGTCAAGAACAAAAGTGAAATCGGCAATGCTTAATCAAGTCTGTCAAAAGCTTGAAAAAAACTGATGGTTCTACACGTAGATCGCCCACGCTATCAATACAAAAGTCGTATTTGAATTTTGTGAATTCTATTATTAGAGCAAAATATTGGTGTTTCAACTAGACAGTAAGACAGATGCTTCACACAGACATTAAAAAACTTTATGTATGTTTAGAATATGCAGAGAATTCCATTTAATCTCGCGAGAAGACTACATGAATACGTGATACGTGTTTTATTTTGTATTCATAACCTTTTTACGATCATTTTACGAGATAAATAAAACTCTTTATTGGTATGTACTTTTTAAGTACTTTTATGCTTTAGATTCATTGATAGGTCATTACTTTTTACAGCTCAATCAATCACATTCTTAATAATATATTTTCATAAACTGTTTAGTGCGTATTAAATTCACATCTGATTGATGATTTATCTTTGGTCGAATTTATAAATAAGGAATGAATAAAAATGATTTATTACTACCGTTGGCGCGAAGTTAAAGTTAATATCTTCAGTTTCCTCTTAGAGGTTTGATTTTTCATAATCTACATACATACATAAATATACATGGAATAAATAAGTACTACAACTAACTAACTTTTACTATGGAACCAACTCTGGAATCGTGACAAAAAAAATATCGGCTGTTTCACACAAAAATTAAAATCGGAAATATCAAACTGTGTGAAACTTTTCGCGATTTGAGAGTGGGTCCCATAGTAAAAGTTGTTCAGTTTAACGGTCCCTTTATACCATATTCGGAATTAGGGGTTTTTTTGTAACATGTTGTATAAACTGTAGTTACAGCCAATTAAATATTGAGTTTGGATTATTTGTAATTGTATGACACATATTCCATATACCCATTCTTGACATAAAATGATCTGTTTAAAACATTTCTGGAAACACCTCTCTCTACTTTTTATTTATGAACTAGGTACTTGCATTTTTAGTATATTCTCATCTGCTAAGGCTAAGCTAGCTGCTGAGCAATTGAAAAGGAGAAAATCTTTTATCAATAATAACTTAATCTTTAATATCTATATTTGAAGTGTGTGTTTGTATTATTTCGCAGAGTCTATGATGATAAATTTTAAACGAGTCTAAAGCAACAAACAATCTGTGACGACAGTAGTCTCATCTGGACCACATCCGGGACAAAGGAACCGGGAAGGTTCCGAAGATCCGTCGGGACTGCCATTGCCATCTTTCTGTTTTATATCAATTAAAATTTTCTCAATTGGTATTTCTTTAAGCATTGATTTGTTTATGTATGAAATATTATAAAATATTTTTACAAAAAAGAAAGATATATATTTGTACTATTCTCTATTATCGACCGAGCGAGAGCGAAGCGCGAGCGAAGCGTCTCCGTTTCAGCTTGGGCAAAAATGCTTTCGTGTGTCCGGATGTCCGGCTGTTCTCCTCTACAGATAGCATTTCTCAACCGATTCTCATGAAATTTTGAGAGCAGGTTCAATAATTATGTTGATTTTTTTATGTTGATTTAGATTTTCGAAATTTTTGAAAGAATAATCATATATCAGCTATTACCAAAAATGTTCACAAACGCGAGGTCCACATCTCACAGAGCCACTAGTTGTAACATCACGGTAGGTCGATGGTAAATCAATTATTCATGCTATAAAGTATAAATAGGTAGGTACGTGCAGAAGTTAATTGATGGTCAATCAATGGTTTATCTGCAACACGAAATATTATTAAGATATGACTTCAGAGATTTCACACATCTTGATGCTACTTGATGCTACTTAGTACAACACGGCCAAGTTAACTCGACACCTGGCTCGCATGAGTTTTCCCCATTCGAGACGACATTATGGCCTGATACGTTATTGGCTGTGTAATTAATGGTTTAGATTAAATAGGCAATATGGTAGTGGAATGATAGAACCTGGTAACAGCACTTGCAGCGCAATATGTGAACAGTTGTTAGAAAAGACGCTTTCGACTCAGGTGTCGAGTTAACTTGATCGGGTAGTAATCTTATTGATAAGTGGATTGTATCTCGAATGTTACAGTTTCGATAACATAAATAGTAACATGAGAATATGCGTTCATGCGATTTTAAATGTTATTTCGATAAACTGACGATTGAAAACCGATTGTACAACACGTCAACTTACAAGTACCGAGGTATAGTGATGAGCGATGGTTGTCGACAGTCGATATATTTTGAGATGCGTCTAAGTGCGGCTATTTTAGTAATTGAAAGATGAAACGTTTTTAATTAACTGCTGAGATATTTGAGTAACTACGCATAGTATGGAACTTATCTGGAAATTGAAATAAGTGCCGATACTTCAATGTTATACACTTCATAGTCATTACTCACTTCAAATTAGGATAATGTAATGCTAACTTATTAATATTTTTTTCTTTATTGCTACTGTTACATCAGTTTATTATTACTCATATGTAGTAGTGAAAGCAGTTGAAGAAAAACAGAACACTAAGTTTCACCCGCGACTTTGTTCGCGTGGAATTCCACTTGCCGTTAGAATTACGAAAATTTGATGTTCTCACGACAGCACGTCAGGTAATACAGTTAAACTGCGAAAACAGGTTTCATTACGTAGGCCATAAAGGCAGTCTCAAGATCAACATGTATAGTCTGAGGTGCCGTCGTGTGTACCTATATTTATGCCAAGATTCAGCCCGACCCATCAAGTGCTTTGAACTGTGCGATGATGAAATCAGTCAATGAGACTCAGGACATAGGTATTATTTTATTAGTATTGAATTATGAACTGGTGATTATAATTATACCTAGCTAGTAATAGTTTATAATCTTGATGTTGGTGAGTAGGGTAACTTTTAATCGAGGGCAATATCCAAAATTACCTTATTTATCACAAACTTTGATATTTTTATCATAGCGTGGTGAAATATTGTTTATTTAATAAATTAAACTATTCCTCTTGTTTTTAGTTAATCACAATGTAATATATATAATAAATTAATAAAAAATAAAAATATACTGAAAACTAACTTTACTATAAATTAAAATTCCAGTAGTTTTTTCTTTTAAAACTCAATAAATGAAACAGTATTTTTACTTTGGCAGTGGTCAGCCATGACACATATAACAATTAGTGATGCCCAACGCCCGATAATAGTGTTACAACGATCGCGTATGTTTACGTTTGTAACAATAAACATTGGTGGCACGGCAAAGCTTTCTCAGAACTACCACGCGATGGGAACTGTAGCCACCGTCATTAATTAGATACACCAATAAACTTTCGATAGATAAATATTTTGAGAGAACTACTTTAGTGGAATAAAGACGTTTTTAACTTTCCTTTCATGTTTTCAGGTCAGTGAAAAGTTTGTACAGTTTGTTTATCTATGATTCTCATTTGTTGAAGTTAAATGGCTTATATTAAGCTGAGATTCTGATAATTAAGAAATATTAATCTGATTGGAAATCACAGAGAGTGTCAACATTTTTAACTTTTATGAAATAACTAATCAAATTCTTCCTATCAAAATTAAACTCTCGATGCTTAGTGTCAATAATTAAACTGAATAACTATATAACTAAAGTCACTAATAATTTATAAATTAATGAAATATGAATATGAATTATAAAAATATTACGGCCCATAAAAAATCGTGAAAGAACACTCCAAAATATTTTGATGTACCATTAGTACTTTTTGTTTCCATAAATAAAATGACAGCTATCATTAATAATAGTTGCCATGCGTAGTACCCTCTCGGGGCCCTCCATAAAAAGTGGTGTGGAGAAAATAAACAAGAACCAATAATTAACCTATATTTAGCAAACAAATCTGGATATTATCTAAATAGGGACGTAGTGGAAATATCGACGGTTTTATGGTTTTACCACTTTTAGGTCATTCGTGTTAACCAACCACTGATTTCATCATGACCATCAAAGTTTTTAAAATGATCATCAGATATTTTTGGATGTCGACATGATCTGTAACAATATTTTTTTATTGTTTCAGGTATTGCTTTTTGCAGGCAGTGCTTTTTATTAACTTAAAAGTTGGTATCTGCAATATTCGCTTAAAAAGCATACTTTTAATACCTCAATTTAACATTGATGTAAAACCGTCTCAAAACCGTTAACAAAAAACATCGATATAAATCGGGCATTGCCACAGAAACAGAATACATAATAGTACAAGGTATTGCTTGAATATAACATTGACTGTACAGAAAAACATCGATATAAAGTTGGGCATCCCTACTAGGTGTCACGTTACGCCACTCTTGTCTGCTCGCGCGTCTCGAGTTTGTTGTGACTGCGGCTTTTTTTCCGCGGGCGGAAGCTCCTGCGCAGCCGTCCGTCACTAATTATCGTGGCGCTAGTGGAACACACGAGGAAGGTTGGTATGTTAAATAACTCTGTAACATCTCACTTTGGAACACATAGTAATACGCGTATATTGGATATTATTATGTTTGCGTAAGGAGATTGAAAATCTTTATTGTTGTAGGTCTTTTGAGAATTTGTTTAAAGTTACATTTGTTTTTGTTTATTTAGTATTTAATTTTGTCAATGTTTGTGTGAACTTTAGTAAAGCCGATTAAAATAATTTTAGATACTGGTGACCATTAGCAATTGTTATTATTACCATGACTTTGTTGTACAATAATTTTTCAACTAGATGATATTTTCAACGAAGAATCTCCTAGCAGAGTATACTCTGCATAATAATGAGAAAATACCTGAATATTTCCTTAACGAGCCAGAAAAAATCGGAATAAGAATGATTTAGAAGCAGCTTTGCAGTATTATGATTGAATGTCTCAATGAAAAGCACAATGCATGTTACTATCTAGTAGATAGTAAACTTACGGTAAAATAATAGACAATTCAAAAGAACTTCCTTGGTTAGTCAACCTAAATAAATCGTTTTTATTTCACTATACCTACTTCAAAATCTTTTATTATTTCATTGTGTGACAAATGAACTGAAGAGGTCGCAGTGGCGGCGTACCGGCGCAAATTACGATGATCAAGCTGGATGCGAACGAAATCGATAGTCGATGCGACGAAGCGTGGCGCAGCACTTTTTATCGACTGACGCAACGGACAACTAGCGAAATGATCTAAAGTATTTAGATTTAACTTCTTTGTATAAAGTCACCTATACGAGTTCGAATAATCGTGTCGCATTGTTCTGTTCAGTCAAATCCAAATTTGTTGATGTATTTTGTTTCTGTACGAAAATTGTTGATCGCTTTTTCCATAATGTCCATCCCATTAAAAGTTTTATCTTTAGGTATACAACAAAAATGACAATCGAAATTCAATCTAAAAAGTGAATACTCCATTAACATTTCAAGTACAAATATTGTGTACAATTTTCTCGGTGGCAATAATTATAACACCCACATCCACAAATGGGAATGCTCTTGCAATTTTCTTGACATTTGTTTCAATTAAACAATCGAATTAACTCTGTCTGTTTCCTCCTAGGTCATTCATCAATCCACCACGACATTGTTCAAAATTCATACGAAAATACATATTCGTTACGTTATTCACACGATTCGTACTAAAAGTCGAGATTATTATGCAAATTACGGTTTATTTAACAGTTTTTGTCTACGCCACGGTGGCTGGCTGAGAACATACTTTTTATAACACCAATTTTAGGTGAGGTACAGTCGAGCGCAAGAGTAGCTGAACACTTTAAGACCCTGTCATTGTAACTACAGTCTGTCTATTATAATAATTGAATTCTGACGTTTCACATTTTTCGAACCAAACTAACCTTGTTAAAGCGGACACTTAAGATTTAAAACACACAATTTCATATCCAAATATTTACGTCGTGTTTTGAATGTCTCACCAATTATCTTGCACTACTTATCCTAATTTTAAACCAAATTCTTGCAAATTCTCCGTAAAAAGAAATTTTCTAAAAATGAAATGTCGGAGTGACGTGATTACAATGTTTTACCTCCACGTGGCTTACCGTAATGTTGTGACACGTTGAAAAACAAAAGTATTGAATAGGATTTCACCTCAAAATTGACATGTATAATAAACTACCACTTCTCATCACCAAATTGCTACTGACCAAATTTAAGATTGTAATAAAATTATTTTTGGAACCACATCCTCTTTACAAATTTAGTGAGTTCATGACAAAAACATGGAAGCAAATTAATTTCGATTTGTAATATATTGAGTTCCTAATCATAACCATGCCGAAATTGACTTTTTATGACATTGTTTATTTTAATTTAAGAATAGGTACTAACAGTGAAGTCTCCTGTAAGTAATGGTAATTTAGAATGACTTATCAAATGTATGACTTAAACCTAGTATTTAAGATTTATTTAAATAATGTAACGATATGTCATGCCAAATGTAACGTTCTAGGTTATAATATGGTCAATAAATAAATGAAATGAAATGAAATGGTCTGTCTGAATATCTCGATAATCAAACTTATTGCCGATTTTTAATTTCAGCACCCTACTAAAAAAATCACATGTTTTTCTATAATCGTACCTATGTATTTAGAGCATTTATTTAATTTTTCCCATTTGTATTTCATTCTTTATAACAAAACTAAATGGTTATCGATTCAATATTTATCACATCACAGAATCAATATTTATATGAAATAGAGTCGGAAATTTTTGGTACCGAACATTGCATTCACGTCACTAGACTCGAGATTTTGACATGTGTCAGAATTTAATTCTTATTATAAACAGACTGTAAAACGCTTGTACAATATGGTGCTACCCTACTTAGAACGCTATGCCTGATTCAATCAAATAGAACGCTATGATTGGCGCGATTTGGTTATAAACCGTGCAACTACTTTTCAGGACTCTGAACTCGAAATCTTGACTACTTAGTGCGAATATTTAGACAGCTGGTGTGAAATTTAGTTAAAACATATTCATTTTAGTTGGTAGTTTACCGATATTGTCAGAACCTCTCAAAAGATTGTAGAGGTGTTATTATTCTAAGATTGTAGATCGGTTAACTTTCATTCATTCAGTTTATGTAAACTTGTTTCATTATTTGGCAAAACGTAAATTTCTCTTGATGAGAGATTTATTTAGCTTGAATAGAAACTAGTGACCGCACGCGACTTCGTCTGCGTGGTTAGTTATTTCTCTGGCCCTCGGGAACAGTACTTTTTTTTCGGGGTGAAAGATATATATTAGTTATTTCCTTCTCTGTACCCCTGACAACGTGTTTGCAAAATTTCATGATGATCGGTTAGATAGTTAAGACGTGAAGGCGTAAAAAACAAGCAAACAAACAAATAAACAATCAAACTTACTTTCAGATTATAATAATAGGGGTTAAAGTATGAAATTGCCGATTTTTTCTTACACACAGAGACTCATATCTTCTATGATGTTAAAGATGCTTCGGTTGTTTATTACTTGTCAGCATTAAAAATATTTCTAATTCTTTCCTTAATTTAAAAAAAAGTATGTACCTTATTGTTAGTAACTCATTTTTTAGTTAGCAGAAATGACCTCTTATTGCTTTGTAACTTAGCCGATACTTATTTTTTTCGCGTAACCCAAGTGCATTCGTTAACTTAGTGTTAAAACATTAGTGCATAAAAGTTTTAAAACATTAGTGTTCATGGTTGTTAAATAAATTAAGAAAATGTTAGTAAGGAAAATTCAAATTCTATAAAATTCTCCATACAAAACGGCAGTTTCATACTTAAACTCTAATATTTGAGGAGCGTCGGAACAGAAACCGATAAATCACATTTGTGTTTTTTGTGGACAAATGTAAAAAACTGGCCAAGTTCATGGTTTTCTAATTTAGAGTTAAACGAAATATATCATTTTATTGGTGTTAGAACAACTGTTTGGAAACCTAAATTCGGCATTCGTGACTGTAATACCTGTTGAGATATAAAAACAAAAAAAATGGATATATCGGTTTTTGACCAAACCAACTGGATATATCGGTTTTTGATAAAACACTGTAGGGTGTATCGGTGTTTGATAAAACGCTGGTAGGAAAAATAGTAAGGATTTATCGGTATCTGTTCCGATCGCCATCGTTGTTTAGTACGATTAGTGTATTTATCGGTTTATGTTCAGATTCGGGTATTTCGAAGCCAGATCTAGAGCGGATTTAGCAGTTTTTGACCAGGTTACGTTAACCACAGAGCAAGATATGTACGAGAACAACCAATTGCCATCATAAAAATAAAAAAAATCAAAATGTGATCTATCGGTTTTTGTTCCGACGCTCCTCATTTGTAAGGAAGTAAGGATTAGGTGGTTGCAAAAATAGGTCGTGCGCGTGAGTTACTCACGCGTTGATTGATCAAAGTTCTACGATCTGCTTGTTGGTGAAATCTGGAGGAAATTTAACAAATTTTCCTTAATACTAAATAATATATCCGAGAACATGATCCGGTGCGAGTCGTATTTTTTCTGGTATATTATTTAGTATTATATAAAAAAAGCATTATTTATTTATTTATTTATACTTTATTGTACACACAAAAGAACAAAAAGAAAATCACAAATACAGAGGAGACATACAATTAGCGGCCTTATCACTAAAGAGCGATTTCTTCCAGGCAATGTGTGAATGCTACAATCTAAAATTTAAAAATTTTCCTTAATTTTCCTTTTTTGACACTAAACTGAATAAAATGTAAAATGTCACTAAACTGAATAAATTGTCACAAGTATTATATAAAAATAGCATTGTGAATGCTACAATCTAAAATTTAAAATTTTTCCTTAATTTCTTTTTTGACACTAAACTGAATAAAATATCACAATGGGTCCACCCATCTACGTACACACACAAAGCATAATGATAGGATTATAAGGCGAAAATTTCACATAGTCCTAAGCAATAAAGTTAATAATATACATAAATGATTTCAACTCAAGCCTTAACTTTTGATTGAGAGAGTTATCGGCAAAACTTGGTCGTAACCTCACGTTTTTTTCTTTTTTTACGTTTCTCTACTACAGGTATTAATTTTATTTGCGTTTTTTCAAGGATATAACCTGATAGTTTGTTGAAACCTAAATATACCTACTACTATTTATGTGCTGGGTAGTCACCACGTGGCCGGTATTCCAAATCATCGAGTGGAATGTGCGTGCGCGCACGTCGGATGCATCCACCCGATAAGTAAAGTATTCACATCAGCCATTTTTTATGTCCCAACTGCTGGGGCACAGGCCTTCCTTATGGGTGATAAGGAGGATGGGCCATAACCAACCACGCGAGCCCAATGCGGATTTGTGGATGTTTACGACTGCAAATGCAGCCGGGACCAACGGCTTAACGTGCCTTTCATAGCACGGATGAACTCGAGATAGTAAATTTTTGGACACCCATCCCATAACTGTACCTAGCGGAAGTTGGTTAACCTTCGCAATCTCAGGACCAGGCGCTAAACCACTGCACCACCGAGCTCCTCAAATAAGTATAACTTACGTATTCTGTGACTAATTAATTGGGTTACACGAACTGAAGTGAAACTCCTAAAGATTTAGAAGATTAGAAAAATAGAGTCGACTCTAATGATGAGTATACACTTAATTGCAATGAAAGTCAATATGTTACACAGTATATTCGCTATAACTTGATGATAAATGTACCAACTGTTACGTTTGTTGAACTACTATTTAAGTTTAACAGAGCAAAATACCAATTCCTTATTTCCAACGTATTTTTTTATCTATAAGTTTCTAAATACGATTTCCATCGCCATTTGCAAAGAAGTGTGATAAAATTACGTCAGACATAATAATCAGGTAGTTAAGCTCTAAAGGGAAGTGAATAAGGATGTCGTCTCGACAGATAGAATAGACAATACCCTAATGAGAGTTAAATAGTGCATTTGAATAGCTTTGCTACCGTATCAGGCAGTTTAAGGACAATGCGGTAGACCTGCATCAGATATTTAAATAAATGATGTGTAAAAAACTGCAGCGATAGAAAAAAATTTAGTTAGAGGGACAACAATCTCCCTCCCTTTTTAAAATATACGTACTACGTATATACGTAATAACGTATAAACGTTGAAATCGGTATCAGTTCAGTCCATCAGTCTGGTAAGGTTGTCGCGAAACTGTTAAGATTGATGCGAAACTGATAGTCTAGGTACACATAGACTGATAGACGGATGGTCCGGAATGATGGTTATCTATCAGTTTGATGCCAAACGTTATTGTTATTTTGTTAATGTTATTTTGTTTGATGTCAAACTGAACATATAACCCTCTTACAGAAGATAGACTCGAAGCACAAAATAGTCGGTCTGCTAATTTTATTGGGCTTTGATTATTTGACGTTTAAGTCACATTATTTTCAAAATGAAATAAAATCAAATTAAATGAATGTAAACTGATTTCTTTAAAATTAATTTTCGATTGATATAATATTATGATCCATTGAACTATTTTTTGTTAGCGGAATCTCAAGTATTTTTGCTAGAAACTGAAAAAAGGTTCATAAATAATTCCACTATAAATATAAGAAAAAATTGCCCGAACATAAGATATAGACAGAAAATGATAGCAAAGTAAAAACGAAGAATACAGACCTATCTCATGTGTACTTACCTCTAATTAATTCAGTTTCCTAAGTGCAACATTAGGTATATTTTTCTGCGGCAAAAAAAGGTAATTTTGTAGGGAAAGAAAAAAATGCTTTCCACTGCATAATCATGAGACTGTTCGGAAATTCGCTATCAAAGTGAATGATCACCAAAAACGAACAAAGAAAACAATTCTATTTCAACTGACCAACTGACTAATCTACAAAATTTCGGTTATGGTAAATAAAATGTCAAGTATTTTAATTGTATGTAACTGGAATATTTTTACTTACAAATTTCTAGATCTTTTTTCTAGAGAATGTATTGCAATAGCTAAGGAAAAAGATTCTCATGATCACCAAGTCCAAAATAAACGAAGCTATTATTTTTGTCTCCAGAAAATACGAAGTTTGAATTTTCAGGAGATAAAAATGTTGAAACAGACTTTTATGTAGGTATCTGAATTTTAAAAACGCGACGCGTTTGGTTAAGTCTACGGCCAAGTCCAAAATAAAATCCAAAACCTATCTCAACTGACCTTACCCATTGAACTTAAGCTCATAGTTACGTATTATAACATAACAAATCCTTTGTTACAACCTTGTGAAGAGCAAAATAAAAAATATCTATTATTATTATCAACAACTTTTCATTTTCGACCGAACCTTTAATATAAGGTGGTTTAGTGTCTATCGTATTGACAATTAGCAACAATAGTTGGCAATTAGCGAGTGACTGTGGCGAGTATTATTGCCTTGTTATAGAAAAGACGATCACCGAGATCAAAATGAAGAAAACCTCAAAATGTAATAACATTATGAAAAACAACCTTTCTAGTGAAGTCAGGCTTGCTTTATATCTGTCTTAAGAAAGTTGAAACTTTAAATTTTTGCTTGCATCTGAATCTAAAACACCATGGATGTGACGCATCTGAAGAGTCACCCAGCTAGGAGACTGTCAACTGACTTGGCGCAGGCTTTAGAAAGAAGACGATCAACATGCACAAAATGAAGAAAACCTCAATAATAAACTTTGAAACCATCTACTGACCTCGAACAATATCATTTTCGGCGGAACCTTCAATCGATGAGCAAGCAATCTGTCGTCGGTCGCATTGACAACTAGCAACAATAGTTGGCTTAGTCAGCGAGTGACTGTGGCGAGTATTATTAGAAATAGTACGCGGAGTACACCGAGTATTTATATCTGTGTTCCGGCTGCGTTTGCGCAGAGTCCTTGCATCGACGTCGAGAGCAAAATGGGTTTAAGAATTGTATTGATACTGATAGTGACAGGGACTTGAGTATGGATTCGTAAAATTGGTTGTATGAGAGCAAAAATATCTAGCCACTGTGTGATTTTCATACAAACATGCTCACTTCACATTCTCATAAATAAGAGACTAAATGTATCGCTGCAATGACGTTTATATCGATGGATAGACCAAATGTTCATCTCTCTAATAATTAAGCATTTCCACCATTTTAAAATTTGAAGTTATTGAAGTTATTTGAAATCCTTATTTAAGAGATTAACATTTGGTCTATCCATCGACATAACAGTCATTGCAGTGATATATGTACTTTATTATTTATTAGAATGTGAAGTAAGCATGTTTGCATGAAAATCACACAGTGTCTCGATATTTTTGCTCTTAAAATGACTGAACTACAAAATGCACTAAAAGTAACTACGAATTATGATGAGGATATTTTAAAAGTATTTTTTCCGCTTCCGAGTATGACCAATATTTAGAAAAAGCTTTTAAAGTTTTCCTATTATAGGTTAATAAAATTGTTCGTTTGAAACCACGAGCTTGTTTTGAGACCTAAGCTGTTACGGGAGTAAACAATTAGATACTAAGTTCTACCTAGGTACAGTCGAGTTCATTAATATGTAAGCACTTTTGTCAGACGTTGACTTTTATTACAAAGACATAAGGTTGATGAACTGGCAAAGGTGCGTACATATTATTGAACTCGACTGTACTTCATCGCAAAAAACGAGAGTTTTATTGATAGTGTAGTGTATGTTCCATAAAAAACATAAATCGTTCAAGTAATACTCTGAACGGGCATGTCGTAACGTAATTTCACATGTCCTTTGGCCTTTATGCCACCTTCACCCAGTTCAAGAGTTGTACTACATTATCGGAAATTACTACAACAACCGTATTATGGTGATATGTGGTCACTTACGACACTTACTAGGAATCGATAGGGACCTAAACTGTTTTATCGATCTGTTATTTGAAATTGCTGAAAGCTAACCGAAGTTGCGAAAGATGTGAATATTATTAAAATTATTCAAAAAAACGTATGTGAGAAAAATAAGAAGAATGAACAAATTAACTATTTGACGACCTCCGTGGTCGAGTGGCTTTGTACACCGATTTTCAAGGTGTCGCCATCTCTGAGGTTCCGGGTTCGATCCCCGGTTGGGTCAAATAAGAAAACGAACTTTTCCATATTGGCTCAGGTCTGAATGTTTGTGATACCACCGCTGTCTCTGATTTCCATAACACAAGTGCTTTAGCTACTTACTTTGGAATCGGAGCAATGTATGTGATGTTGTCAAGTATATATTACTATAATATATCGTTTTGATAACGGTTTTTTAAATAAAGTAATTCGGAAAATCTATACCTAACGAAATAATATAAATAGTATCTAAAAACATACGTAGGTACTTATATTACATTTTCCTTCTCAATATTAACAACTAACTTATGTGCTGACAATCGGTCAATTTACTATCATAAATCAGTCGTATAAATACAAATTATATCAGCCTTCAACAAGTATAAGATAGTGACAAGCAACTTATAACACGTACTATTATGGATAGTGTGTTTTATTTCATTTTATCCCTTTAATATCATTCATTCTTAGTAACGTGTCAATTTAACTAGAGAAGCAGTTAAGTACATCTAGATCACCGACCATTTAACAAAAGTCTGTGATCTACACAGGGACTCTACCGGCTAACTTTTCGAACTTCGGCGGGTCTGCCGAGCTTCAACCTAAAACAGATAAATTGAACTAAGGAGTATCGTATTGTACTATTAGAAGTTATTTAGAAGATATTTATATAGTAGTTAGTATTATATAGTTATTTAGAGTTTATTTTTGGTGTGCAGAAATGTTACACTTGAACTTAATGTTTTGATCAAAGATTTTGATAACATGACCGATATGCAAATTTTATTTAGACTTTTAAAGCGCAATATAAACCTGAAAATAATGCGCAGTTAAGAAAAATACGTTTATAAGTTATTAAATGACACGATATCAAAAAAGGAAATCAAAATTATTTCAAAATCGTATTCCACATAAATAATTCCAATATAAATGTTATTCATTAGAATCGTATGTAACTAATCCTATCACAAAGATGAAATCATACAGTTTAACCACAGTATATACTGTGGTTTAACTAAGTGATTATTTATGGTAATGAAAGATAAACATGATAAATGCATGATTTATGAAGTAAGCATGTTTAAAACGATTAAAATTAATTAACATGTTAATATTAATAATAGACTAGTTTTTATCAACCTTCTATTGTTTAGCAAGCCATTTATATTTTTTAAGTATAAAGCTTTTATAAAAAAATCGTTCAGTAGGTGATTATCGTAAAAAAACAACAAATAGTATTCATAAGACTAAAAGTTTGTAGGTTGTAAGAAATAGGTACAACTTAAAAAGGCTTGAATGGTGCTAAAATGTACTTGCTACTCTATGACTGTGGGAATCGGATCCGGAAATGTGAAAACGTTTTCCTTGCAACAGGGCTTATTAACTCAACTGAAAATCTAGCTACTTTGTCTCGTAAATTTCGAAATTATTCATTTCATTGTCGTCCGTTCACGCCAACGGCAGTCTCTCTCTGATGCATTCTTGCGATCACTTAGCTTTACTCTACTCTACCATTAACTCTCTACATTCGGATACACGCACCCATCCCACATGAATATGACAAACAAAATTAATAATTAAAACTCTTTGAGCAAGAGGAATTCCTTAGCAAATATATAACCGGAAATCAGAAATATCTAAATGAAAAGGCTGATCAAATAATAGTTTAAAATAAATCGAAAACTGAGCTCCTATTGTAGCACCTTTCGCACTAAATATATTC
Source organism: Catoptria pinella (assembly GCA_963556745.1). NCBI lineage: Eukaryota > Metazoa > Arthropoda > Insecta > Lepidoptera > Crambidae > Catoptria > Catoptria pinella. The sequence goes on along the minus strand of OY750764.1, from coordinate 13,959,753 downwards.
CGCGAACCGAGCGGCGCCAACGTATTGAGAATCAAAATAAACAGCCCAAACTCCTATCCACTACGAGATGAAAGGTAACCTGTAAATTTTCTGTGGTTAAATGTCTATAAGTATAAGAAAATGTATATTATTTTTTACGTCGGAAAACCGCCTACGCTTACGATCTTTAAGAGTCGCCGTAGCCGTAGCGTCATGGCGCTTTTATCGGAAGAGTTTGGTACAGTTCTTCTATCTCACGAACTCTAACAAGTACTAATGTTGTTAGGCGTGCACATACATATTATTTTAGTGTGCGTAATACGAGAGCGTGCAGACGCACACTTAACAATGTGCATGTACACGCCTAACAACATTCATAGTCGAACGGACTTCGTGAGATAGAGACTAGACAAATGAATCGTTGAATGTCGTTTGAAACCCGGAGAAAATAAATATAGTCGTAGTTTGATCGTCAAATGTAATCACATAACATTGTGGATGTGACGGTTGTTTTGTAGATACCTATAGAGCCTGTTATACAGGTACCGAATAGCTCTATCTTTTATGGTTTTATTAAACAATTGGAACATGATGCCCAGGAAATTATCATTCAAGTTATTTCAACCGATATTTTAGTCTGTTTGATGTTATTCAATTGGTAAAATATATAAAAACATTTTATGTATCACCACTCCAGGTTCCCAAAACATGGACAAGTGTTTCGGATCAAAATCTTATAAACTTGTAATTTTTTCAAGGAATAGAAAAATAATATAAATATTAATCACACTAATCAAAGTGTCAATCTTTCAAATAGTGATGTGACATCATGCAAACCTACAAAAATAATGATTGGTGTTATCTTAGATTTTAGCGCAACACGTGTCAGTTTTTCCAGCCTCTAGTGTTGTTTAAAACAAATGTATCGAACGAGATATTCGCGCTGCAATACGTTGACCCACACAGTGTTTACATTCGCGCGCGCGGCCCAATTGAAAATCTTGTAAAGTTATATTTATCTACCACCGTGGAGAGTTCGGTCTAGATTTTTCAGTTTTATGTCACGGTCGTTAATTGAAGTCAAACTTTAGTCGGATTTCAAAAAAAGAACGTGAAAAAAGGATAAGGGAAATTGCCGAAATGAGATGAAGTGAAGTGAAAATCCACTAGGTACCTAATGTTCAGTAGTGAATAATGCTAATGCCAAATCATAGCAATTGACACCCGTAATCAAGAACAATACTCAAAGGCCCCTTGCCTCTGCGAACGCACTGCGTTGATATAGAGCTCTGTGATTGGTTCGTTTGTTTTACGTGTTACGTGTGATTGGTAGTTAGTGACGCTGTGCGTCCGCGGCCGCTGTGAGACCTCATAGTAATGTTTGTGAATACAAAGATTATAATGCAGGAGCTAGCTTATTTTGACTTTCAGATGAAAGTTTTATCATTAGTTTGATCTATTTGTTTTTCTGTAAAAATACAAAAAATCTTAGTCGTTTTCTTTCATTTGTTCTAATTGTTTTTTTTAGATTTTCGATAAACATAATAAAAGCAACGGTTTCATTCAAAGCTTTTTTTACTACCTTCAGATTTATATACATTTCGAAATGTTCCTTTCGAACGACCGCTCTAATCAGTAGTTTTAATGTCGTGTAAAAGAAGATACATTTAGCTAGTTAATGCCTTGCCACTACAACTAATAAAATAATTTATATGTATAGTTCGCCCTACTTTTTGACACATCAGTAATGAAGGAGGATTGGTTAATTTTATTTATTTATTTAAACACGCTGAAATTTTTGTCATTTGGTTCCCGCAGTGGGGTGGTTACAAGCAAAATTCAATAGCTTGCTTGCTTGCTTGTAATCCAATCATGATTACAAGCAAAATTCAATAGCATTGCGATATCATTCGCAAAAAAATCAGCTGTTCCATTCAAAAGCGCAATACTTACTCGACCTTAATGTATGAAACAGTTGTTTTTTTTCGCGATATCAGAGTTGGCCCCGTAGTAAAAGTTGCTTGTAATTATGAGTGAAACTACCCCATTGCGGGAACAAAATGATTAAAATTAATTACACTCTGTAGTGTGGACAAATTGGAATAAAAACCAAGATTATATCAAGAATAAAACCAAGTAAAATGCAGCAATCACGATTTCATTTTTTTTGGAGTCTATTAACAATGATAACTCAATAGCAAAAAAATATAATATCGCTTACCTATTCTCAAACGAATTCATTCTAAACTTAGATCCATTAGCTATGAACTGCAATAATAATAATCATAAACTTTAACAATTTGACAAAATATTTAATGTAATCTATAATCAAAACAAACCTATAAATATACTTGTTAGTGCTAACTCATCATTCAAGGTACCTATTTATGTTGAGCGTTAGCCAAACCTTTCAATAGAAGACTTACATTAGTTTCAACACAGAAACATCGGAAATAATCATATCTATTTATATACAAAAAACATGTTGATTAAGATAAATAATATTAGAAAAAATACTAGAAAAAAACGACTCACCGGTATCACCTCGAGGATTGATGAAATTGCGTTGGCTTGCAGCGAAGAAGTAAAAAGTACTAGAAAATTTCGCCGCTCCCACTAGAGACTCGGTAGCATAATTTGGCCAGAATTCCAAGGGTGCGGGTTCGAGTCCCGTCTGAGAAGCTACGGGTGAGTCGATTTTTCTAGTATTTTTTCTAAAATTATTTATCTTAATATAAACATAGCATTGTGAATGCGAAAAATCTTAATTTAATAACATGTTTATTATTTCGTTGTTATAACTTCAGTAGCTTTTCACGTCATGTGTTGGAAATCTTAAACAAAAGTACAAACAAAACAAAATAGAGCGTTTCATTCTGGGATGAGGAACCTTTTCGACAAAAGGTTCCCTATGCCATGGTCTAATACATTTTCCACTTGTAATAGAGTAACATAGAGTAGCATAGAGTAGCATAGAGTAACATAAAAGGCAACCTAAAGGTAGTACCTCTAAAAGCATTCAGATGAACTTCGTTGTCAGTTCAATATTGTTTACTAGAAATGTTGTAAGTAAACGTCTTCTTTTGACATTCGTCTGTGTTTACAGACGTAGGGGCTTGTTTAGTCTGGTCTGTAGTACTATGAATATTGCCTTTGAGTCTAGACGGATGCTGAGGGCGTCTTTACGCAGAATCTTTGGAATACCATGCAAGTCTCTGATCTTGATTAGGTTGGAGGTTACTAAGGTTACCAAATATAGCTTGATGTTATTAAGTAAACTGTGGTGTGTCAAATAAGAAACGCGCATGCACAATGATGAATATAAATGTCAGTTTGGTTTCAAGAAATTAATCACCTATCTACTTTTATACTTATTCGTACTTTACGTTACCTTTGTGTATTCGAAAACTTCTGATGGACTATTTACCCGACTGCGACGAAGCCAAAACATAGTGGTTTTTCATTTTGTAAAGGTAAACTATAAAATAATACTAAATTGTGTGTAACTTTTGGTTTTGCAAAAACCTGCCGATTGACATGTTTTGTCCGTCAATCTGGTTTAATTACATTTTAACTTCTGTAGTTAAAGTTCTTCCTGTGTTGCCATTAAAATAAATAACTAAAATGTCTTAGACTTGCCACTGTGTGTCCGCTGTATAGGACAACTGTGTACGGTCCTTGATACACACTTGTTAAGCAAATGTAAACAGTTCGGTACTTCTGTACAGGATCGAGATCGATGTGTTAGTGTCGACTTATAACTTTATAAGAGTTAGATTAATAGGGAGGAGCGGGTGCCGCAATTTGTGAGCGAATGCGGTAACCCTATACATGACGTACAGTTGTTTTATCTCATGATTGCGGCTCGACTATGAATGTTGTTAGGCGTGCACATGCAAATTATTTTAGTGTGCGTAATACGAGAGCGTGCAGACGCATACTAAAACAATATGTATATGTGCACGCATAACAACATTTACAGCTGAGCCGCATTAGAGCGATAAAACAACTTTACTGTACTCGCTTCAATCAAGGCTTAAAAAAACAATTATATTGATGATATAAATCTTGATGGTAAAAAATACGCCCAAACGTTTTTAGGTTTCAGAACTTCGGTATAAGGTTATAAATCTAATAATATATATTTTATACTTTTTAGTCCGTTTTAAAAACGTGTTTTTTTATGAAATTTTTGTACATGGCGCCTAATAGGTATAAATAAAACTCTTTTGAAATAATGTGAGGTATGCCTAAAATCGCTTTCGCTCATGACTTGTGCCCCAGTTCAAAGCGTCAGCGAGGTCGTTCGTTACATATTTGGTAGTGAGTGGAGTATGTGACGCGCGTGCGTAAGTGCAACATGCATTACTAGTGCGGGGAAGCATCCAAGATGCCCCTCGGTTAGACTTTTGCATGTTTGATATAAATAATTATTGGCTGATAACAGAATTGTAATTATTAAATTTGTTTTTTTTAGGACAATTAAGGGTTGTTCTAAAAATCATAATAACTTTGTCTGGGTCTTAATTTAACCATTGCAGACATTTTCTTTATCCATAGTTTAATATTTATAATTAATAACATAATATTTCAAAAAAATACTTCTTTGTATGTAAGTTGTTAATTTTTTTTGTTGATTCGGCTTTCGGTCTTTAAAAAATAGTTTTTTTTTAATGTAACGTAATATTACGTTAGTTTGTTTTATCTTTTATTCATGGTTTTATTAGTCTCTTTATAATAAACATACCTCCATCTTTATAAAGTTATGGAGTTCTGCCATTTCAAGCGTGCGAACAGAATACTTCTTGACATAAAATTCTTCAGTAGTGACACGAACCAATGAATCAGAAATGCGTATGTAAACAAAAAATACTTTGTTCTTTTTTATTAAAACACTTACCTAATGTTAAAGTTAAAATGTTTTTTACGATATAACATACTAAATTTTTTTTAGACATTCATCAAGTCCATTTCACACTCATTAATCAGTAGTGTTTTTTTTTAATTTGTTAAACGTATAATTAATAAGCTCAAAGTTATTTTGCGCAACTTTGCCAATTAACTCATATCTCGATATTTTACCCAATTCAGCAATAAATTGCCATCAGACCAATTGCAGTATTGTAATTAACATCTTATTTTGTAACGATATCCATTAGTTACAATGTTATTTTCTCTGCTGCGTTCAAAAATTGAAAAAGACCTCATCATTTAAAATGAGGTCATTTTCCATCATAATAATTAACAAAGTTTACATTAATGGGTAGGTTTTGTTGGATAGGTAATTGTGAGAGTAAAGACCGGATTGACACTGCAAATATCAAAATGTTATATACCAATTTCAAATTAAAGTCTTCAAGTACCTGTGACGTACACGCGAAGTTAATTTTACCGTTTTTCTCTAGTTTTGAATTTAAAATAGTGAAACGTATTTAATTTATAAAAATATCAATACATAAGCTTAAGTAGATAGCCAACACACAACTTTATCGTGTCACTTACACATTTATTTCAAAGTTGACTTCACTTTTCTTCACTACCAAAAAAAAATAATCAATTCGTACGTTTAAATCCTTGCGTACATTATAAAGAAATAACTACTCCATATTATTATAAAACTTGTGGTTACTCCTTTCTATAATATACCTACTTAGTGAACCTAAACCACAGCCCACACGCGCTTCCCCGAAATGCAGTACATCAAAACCGCCTATGTAGTTGACAAATGCCCCGCGCGTCCGCATTGGGCCCGCTTATAATCATTATGTTCTAATATGGCGGTGGGCACTTTTTACTGGGCACTTGCCATACATACTTAGTGTGGCTGCGGGCCGTTACGACCTGGCACAGAGTGGAGATGATCATCTGTTCAAGTTATTTTGTTATCCTACTTTGTTATTCTAGAAAGAAGAGATCCTTGGGGATTTGGGGAGGCTTGTGCTCAGCAATGGGTGACTTGGCTGATATTCCTCGTACAATTATAAAGAAGTAAGGAAGAAGAGATCCTTGAGAGAGACTTGTGCTCAGCATAGTGAGTGGGCGTCTAATGGCTAGCTGATGATGTTTTTGTTGTAAGAAACCATTGGAAGTGACATTATGTTTGTAAGTTTTATGAATCTTTTTAATTTTAAATTAAATTAAGCCATAGGAACTAAAAACACTACTAGATTTTAAAGACCATGTGATATTCTTTCTAACTCTTCATTTTAAAGTAACAAAATGTGAAACTTCTTCTAACCTACTTAAAATTGTCTACTCTGTGTCTCAAGAAGGCGCAAATGACGACTGCACCTTAATGAGTAGTCGCTACCTGGATTGATTAACTTATCGTCTGTCGATGCTCTTATCATTATATCGACAAGAACGCGGATGCTGGGAAACACTCGAGGAAAAAGTGGCACATTTTGAAGTAAGTATATTTTGTTTTTAATTTGCAAAAAATCATCCGATCAGCTCAATGACACCAAAATATTGCATTGCCTACCAGGGAGGATACTCTAAGCTCTTAAAGTAATATTTAAATAATGTTGTGATAGAGACAGAGCTATACATCGCGTATAGCGCCATCTCACTTATGATATTTCTTTGATAGTCAGAGTAAGGGGGCAGTTCTGACCTATGCTCAATGTTTCAAGTCTCTAACTTATCGGGAAGATATAAGATCGTTTGCTAAATTTGTGGACAAACAACTAAACAAAGAAACAAATGAGAAAGCAACTTAATATAAACGTGTTAAAAATCAATCTTTTTCAAAATTCATAAAAGAAACATACTTAATTTGATGTTTCCTATTTAGCTTAGAATAAATATAATAGATCTTTATCCTTTAAAACTTCCTATACTATAGTTAGTTCAAACAACATGTCACAAAATTTTATAGAAACCTAATCTGCTACGCGTGCTACTAAAGAAAAATGTCATATATTTTTGATTTCAGTATAAAACCGGTGGTGTTGTGAGCTTTATATTTATTATTGTAAAAGGAAGCGGCTCGTCGAGTGATATGCGACACATGACGCCCCAACAAAAGCAAAAGGACATAAACACAATCCAAATGATATCGCAAAACAAACTTTAACAGGTAACCGACAAGGTCGAATGTTCGTTCGTTCGGGCGGCCGTTTGTTCGGTCTCTGAACTCCTAAAATAATATTTCAGTTCGAACCACTTCAGAGTTACGTAACGATGGTATAATTATAAAGTTAGGACGACGGTTTAACGCAAGTTAGCAAAACGGGCTTCCAAATTGTGGGGATTCGATGGGCGTTTGGTATTCAATGTCTTGGTGCTTCTTTTTTATTTTTATTTAGGATAACAAAAGTACAATCATAATAAATTTAACTATGAGGTAATCTACAAATTTATAAGGCCAATTATAGTTATCCGTGATATTACATAGTGAAAATTAGTTAAAAGCAGACATTTTCTATTAAGTTTGAGAAAAACGTTTCACATTAAGAAAGACAAACAACTCTTAAAAAATAATTAAATTATTAATGGTGAGGTCAATGATATTATAATGTAAGCATATAAATATATATAAGAACTAGATTAAATATATAGATTTAATTAAAATTAAAAGCTTATATTCTTATAGTAATCTCGTTGTTGCAAATGTTAGATTAATCTTGAAAATCAGACTTTTGTATTACTTATACCTTATAATTAAGTTCTTAACTTACCACCTTACCAATAAAGAATGTATAGCAGATGTATACACAGTGTTTTGTCCCTTTCTTTTTAATGTCAAACTTAAAATAGTTTGACGGAGAGTCACCATTGTGTAACTTATCCATCTGCTATACAATCTTTATTAGTAAGGGGGTTACACTATCATGGGTGTGTAATTTGAAAATGTATTGTAATTTTTGCCTGAAATACATTATGTATTATTATAAATAATTAGAAAAAAGCTCAAAGTACTAGGATACTTTATTGTTGTGTGTGGCCAGTGGTGTTGTACGGTAATGAGGTTTGGACCCTGAAAGTTGACACCCAAAAGCGTCTCGAAGCTTTTGAAATGTGGTGCTACCGTAGAATTCTACGCATTAGTAACGTGACCATTTATTTTTTTACCCAAAACGGGACATAGGATTATTTACGTCAATTAAAAAAAGGTTTAGATAAGGTATAATAGTGAAAAAAATTACTTTATTTTTAAGGTCTTTTTATTTATCAAAATAGTATTATTAATTAAATATTAGAAAAAGCAATTACACAAATTCTTAATTATTAGTATATTTTTCAGATAAACAAATTTGTTTTAATGCAGCTGGTGATGATTTTAAGTAAGAATAAAATTCTTGGCATGTTTTTTAATGTTCACCTTAGTTATCAACATTGCCTTAAGGACGGGAACCTTTTTGAAAACGGGACATTTTTGCGTCCTGAAGCTTTTTTCGGGGACACCGGGACGAAGAACCGCAAAAAGGGATGGTCCCGTTCAAAACGGGACGTATGGTCACATTAGCTGGACACAGAAGGTCTTAAATGAGAGGGTTCTACAACGTGCCGGGAAGACCCGGGAACTGTTGCGAACCATCAAACGCAGAAAAGTTACCTCGGACATGTGTTAGGACATGAGAGATACCGTAGCTACTCCAGCTAATGATGGGGAAAGTGATGGGAAAGCGACGCGATGGCAGAACAAATAAGTCTTGGTTGCAGAACATCCGGGAGTGGACGAAGATTGCCAGCGTTGAACAACTTTTCCGCTTGGTGCGAGACAGGGCTAGATTAGCTGAGCTGACAGCGAACCTCCAGTAGTGGAGAGCCACAACAAGAACAAGATAAACAATTATCTAGTGACCAGAATGCTACTACTCTTTATTGGTTAATTGTTTTGCTAAGTAATGAATTCCTAAATGAGACTGATTACGGTGTTAATTTTTATTTTGGCATTAACACTCTTGCAAATTAACAAACCGAGGCAGAAACAGTAACTTTTTTAGTAGTAAGTAACATTTGGCTGTCTTTTCATCGTAAATATTCATAGTAAAGGCAATCATAACTCGATGATAACACTTACAAGTATAAGTGGTGGGATTCTGAAGAGAATCACTCTGTTTAGTTGACCTACATCGAAGGAGTGGGTAATGATGACTCAGAATACTAAAATATGTTATAGTACTGGGATTTCTACCTATTTCTTCTAGTTTCACGGAAAATGAAATGATTGTGTTATTCTTACAGAGACTGTCAAAATCTGTTCTGCATCAAAAGGATAAAAATATAAGTATTGTATTTTAAATAAAAATCATGACTTACCAGTTGTTAACGGGCAAATTATTTAACGTAACAATTAACGATATTTCAACCAGATAACCTTTTAACGGAAAGATGTTACGGAGAAACGACTATTGAATTCAGCGTACAAATATACAATCATACTAATATTATAAATGTGAAGGTTTGCATGATTGTTACTCAATCACACAAAAACGGTTAAACGAATTTGGATTAAATTTGGCACACAGATAGTTTGAAAGAGATATTAAAGTTTAGTTGGGCCTCTAACACTTTGCATTTCTACACTATGCACAGAACTCTGCGTTTTGTATTCTAAATGTGTGGTGTTGCTTAGTGTCATGTTTATAACACTTAATTACCGACAGTGCGATGTATCACTTTAGTATTGTAATGAACCAACTGAGGAGGATGCATCACACACAGATGGAATAAAGGTGACATTAATTTTCGAGCGTTAGAAAAACTCCATGCCCAGTTAAGGTGCGGCGCCATGCCACCAGACGTGCTTAGAATATGATGTCTTGTATAGCAACCTAGCTCATTTTAACGAGGTTAAGCTTTTAATTCACCAATACTTTTTTTCCAGTTGTATTTTCTTATATTTTTGGCTGTTGAAGCGAAAAGCCCACTTTCAAGAATCATGCTTTAATGATATCGTAGTGATAGCAAAAGATGGAAGTAAGCCGGATAGACAAGTAAATAACTTGTAACAATGAAGCGTAATTAAGCTTCGCACTGTGATAGAATTTGTCGGTAAATGAAAAATTTAGATTATAAGACATGGATCAATTTCGTTGGTGTTTATGATAAAATCTCGGCTCATAATCTTTATAGTAAAATGTAGTACACAAAAAACGAAAAAATAATACCTAGGTAGGATAGATTATGTGAAGTAGAACCCCTGCTCACCTGCGGGGGGCAATGCGTAAATGCATTTTCTTCGGCATACAAAAAAAAGGTTACCTATGTGAAATCAAAGTCAAAATTTCTTTATTCATATAAACTTAATCATTAAGCACTTTTGAATCGTCTATATTTTCCTACCACCCGTCCCAGACTTTATTTGTGACTTAAGGTTTGTGAGGATGCGAGAGTGTGAATGATTAGATGAAGGTTGATAGGAAATAGCAAGCAAACAAGCCCAGCAAGAATGTATAACTGAGGATTAACGACGATAGTGTGACAATTTTTTTATTCGTTAAATTAAGTTGATAATCCGAATTAGATAAAAAAATACGGTAATATTATCGGTAAACAAGAGCAGCAGCATTTAGTTGTTACAAAAACGGTGTGAGCTCATTTTTCCTGATCGCAGAAACCGGCGCTTTCTTTACATTAATCGTCCGACATTTTCACTCATTTTGCGCCCTGCAATTAATTCTAAATGTCATACGTACGCGGCTCTTTGATCTTACGCAAGTCATGAGCAGTAGCGGGAATGAGGTGATAGATTTAATTGATAAAATACCGAGAAAATATTTTATCAAGCTAATCGGGGAATTCATTTCACGGCAATATAGAACAGTATCCCACACAATTATATAGCATGGGAAATAAACTATCCACCACTTTATTGACCAACAAAGAAGGCCTTGCGCCAAAAAAAATACATTGTACGGAGCGGTGGCAGCAAAAGTTAAAATCGTCATTATCGAAAACTTTTTCAATAAGATGGCACCATAAGAAGAAGAAGGAAGGCAATGTGCCCTATCAGTGATGATGAAACAAATTCTACCCGCTTTAAGCTTATATCTTAGAGGCGCGGCGCCCTCGACATTTGCACATGGTACATTTTGGCGAAATTCGCCCGAAGCTCAGTCAACGGCTGCGCTTGCGCCACCACGGGTTATCATTTACGTTCATTAAATTTACGAGGGAAAAATAGAGTGCGCCACTTAGCGGAGAGAAAGCTTGAGGTTAAATTTAAAAGGGTAATGCTTATTTTTTGTTGAGAGAAAAGGACCAATGTCTATGACAGTTATAATTCTGCCTTCGATGTTCCGTCTTGAATTCTGGTATAGTTTCTACTAATTATGAAGAGCCTTATTATTTATGGTAACTAAAATCGGTTACAATCGAGTACAACCACAGTCTAATAACCAAGGTACAACTCTCTGCGTGATCAATAAAAACAATTATTTTAATTTTGTTTAAAAATAATTGTTTTTATTTTTCAACCATAGATAAATAAAAAAGTTTTTGCACAGTATTTATTAAGCTTTTATAGCTCGTTTTTGTTTCAGAAAAATAAACAACCTAACATCAACGCCAATTTGGTTTTAAATTCAAATGCGTTTTTGGATCATCGCATGCGCTGATGCGTTGTGATCTAGGTCAATACAGACTAGATTAGCTTCAAAACTCCTTTTTGGGTAGTTATTCCTAAGCTAGGTATTATCTAGTTAGTCCAATACATCAATCGCTTTTCTTGCTACTTTAGCATATTATCATAACCTCTTTAATTTGCCTTATTTCTGTATCGTTTTTGCAATATAAAGTCTTCAGTGGTAAGTCGTTAATTGAGTTTAAACATTTGGAATAGCTCCAAATTACATGTTTAACCTATTAAAGCAAAGTGCGAACAGGGTTATGTTACATGGTGCCTGTAAAATGTATATGGTATTTCTTTTTAAATAAAAAAGTGTTGGTTTTAAAATGTAAAGAGAATATTTACAAATTAGGTCGCAAATGAGCAGTGTGTGTTACTCATAGTTGGCGGAAAAATTATAAAGATTCTAAGTCTTCTCAAACACTTAACCCTAAGCTGCGACTCTAACTGGCAACTATGCTTTTAGGGTTTCATACCCGAAGGGGCCAAACGGAACCCTATTGCTGTCACTCATGTGTCCGTCTGTCTGTCTGTTCATCCGTCATCTGACACAAAGCTCTAGCAGCTAAGCCGTTTAAGCTACAGTCTTCATATTTGCTTCTAAGATGTGTCTTGCAACCCAGAGCCAGGTAAATTATAAAAAAAAGTATACATTATTGTAGAAGGGGGCTAACAAGAGAAGGGGGGCTAGATTTGTTTTTTCCTTTTTACCCAGAGGTGTGGAGTATCATTGTTTACAGCTCATTATGTAAACAAAGTCTGTATTTTTTATTAAAAAAAAATATTAGAAAAAAAGGAATGACAAGCTGCCAGAGTCAGCTTTTTTCAGTTTACGCGCGTAAGAGTCAGATATGAAAGCATAATAATTGTGACATCCACTAATAAAGTTGTCCAAAGCCTCTTTAATATAGTTGGTTCAACAGCAGCACGGAAGTGGAAGTCCAGAAAAAGTGTCAGGTTTGATTACAGCCGCGGGTGGGCCCTAATGCCCGGCCTACCGCAGCTCGTAATGACTTGACGCCGCGCCGATATCGAGGTGGGAAACGGACAGGGAACTCACTGTGCAATTTGTTTTGGCTTTAATGCTACAGGGGTTAAACTCTTTCGGAAGTCTTGTGGCTCTCTAGCTGACAATATATATTGTCAGCTAGAGAGCCATTTCGCATTTAATTATGGCACAAAGTATATACTTTATATATATTATAATGCGATATATTGTAGTAATTATAGAAATTGTGTAGTAATTATTGTATTTCCAAACACTATTTCCCCTTACTAATAAAGTTTGTATAGCAGATGTATAGTTACACAGTGTTTTGTCCCTTTCTTTTTAATGTCAAACTGAAATAGTTTGACAGAGAGTAACCATTGTGTAACTATTCATCTGCTATACAATCTTTATTAGTAAGGGGGTAAGCTACAAAACTTTCATTTCATTCAATTTGATTGAAAGTAGATACTGAAATGTTACAAATTTTATAATATTATGCTTTTTAGCAAAACCTTCAGACAATGGGTGTTGACGTTTTTAGAAAAATAAAATGTATTCTTCATTTTTATTTTTGACAGAAAAATAAAACTAACTGCATTGTAAAATCGATAAATAAAGTACAATTCATAGCTTAAGTTTTTATGAAAAAAGAAGATAAAAATTATATGTAACTCTTTTTTTTACGAGCACCACTGTAATACAAACATCAAATTATAACGTTACGCATTATCCGCGTCGCAGACGAGCAGTCTAATTGGGAACCACAAAAATACCTAGACGACATAATGTGACATATAAAAATTCTTCTCATAGGATATATTGCGCGGGCGCCGCGCGCCGGCGAAATCTATAATTCGGTGCGTGTAGACTGGTAGACCAACAACTTTGGTGCACCCGAGTTGAGTGGAAATGAGTCAGAAGGTTTTTATCCATTTGATTCTCATCGATATGGCTTTTGGTAACTTTTTTGAAAGCTGTTGAAACTTCTAAAGTTACCTGAAAAAAAATTTCAAATTGCACATTTTTATTTTGAATAATTAGTTTTGATTGAATCATAAAACATTAGATTTTTATTATGAATAATAATTTATTTTAATTTGTAGCTTTTTTCTTTTTTTTTAATTTATTGGTGGTGTTAAGTGTCACGTGCTCGGTTAGTGTCAATTTTGAAAGTGTTAAACTTGAAGTTTGGTTCTTTTGTTTCAGAATGATAAATGTTAGTTCTTTGGTTTCCTCGTAATCATTGAATTAATTTAATCTTTAGACTAATAGGAATACCTTCGTCTATATGTCATCCGTAATTTGCAAAACTTTTAAAAATTGCACATTACTGAGCAGAAAAAGATCCATTTTATTCTACCCAAAGTCGTCGTCCTAATAAGCTCTTTCTGACAAATTGTTATGACGTTTTCATTGTGATCGACCGTCAAAGGTGCAAATGTGTCGATGGCGCGCAGATCAATTTAACGAAATTAGTGGCGACGGCAGCTGCCGGCTGTATCAAACACATTGACAAATAGGAACAATTAGTGGATCGGACGCAGGGCTGCCAACCACGAAAATAAACCATCGGGCTTTAAAATTAATCCTTATCGCCAGGTCGTAAAATGATGCGTCAAAGTTGATGACGAATCTGTCATACAAAATATTTACTCATTTTCATTAAAATAAATACAAAATGTAGCACTGTCTATTAGGCAACCTATTTTCAAGACTTGGCTGGTATAATAAGATGACCTGGATGATCATAAGCATCTTTAGGTCATCGTTATTCAACTGTTTTTAGATAATTTGTAATTATTAGAGAAAGCAGGGAATCTAACAGATTAATTTTCCAACATTTTTTTTAGAGCTGTAGTTTCACAAAAATAAATGAAAATTAAGAGGATTTTTTTTAGAAACTATAGGTTCAAAGAGTGTACAGGGTTATTTGTAAAACACCAACAGCCTTGCAGGAGTAGATTACTAACATAATAAATAACAATGTTTTACGACTTTTCCGAATAAAAAAAAATGGCTTTCCATACAAAGGTCCTTATCGAGTTTTGTATGTTTTTTTTGTCTTTTTCGGGAAGTCGTAGAACAAACCTTGTTATTTATGATGTCAGTAATCTACTCCTGCGAGGTTGTTGGTATTTTAAAAATAACCCTGTAAAAATACATCCAATATGGTTGGCAACCCTACCCCGGGCACCGGATCGAGTCAGGGCGGGTGCGGATGTTCGCTCTAATCACAAGGCCGGCGGGCCAACATACCCGCGCCATTGTCATCGCCGGCCCGCCATCCACGTGGATCGACGATCTGCTCGATTATGTATTATTTATCGGGTCCAATTATTTGAGGATTCACAATATTCACTAGGTTACACATCATCCAGCATCCGCTCATGACTTCATTCACGTGGAGGCTTTTAAGAATCCTTTCTTAGTGCTCGTCTACACTATAAAAGGAATCCTTGAGCAAATTTTCAAGTTCCTAGCCACAACAGTTCATGCTGTGCGCTGATATGTCAGTATATCTGTTAGTTGCTTCTTATATAGAGATGGATTTTAAGTTCCTGCTGTCTATGTATTCCTAATGAAAACTTCTTCTTCTCTCTTAAGACTTAACATTACCTACAATTTGATCTACCTAAAAAAATCAGCTGTTTCATACAAAATTTAAAATCGAAAATATCAAAATGTATGAAACAGCTGATTTTTTTTTCGCGATTTTTGAATTGGCCCCATAGTAAAAGTTAATCAGTTTGATGGTCTCTATGTACCATATTCGGCATTAGGGGTAATTTTGTAACACCTTGTATATCATCAAGCGCTTTCACATAATAGAAATACATCGGTAATCGAAAAAAATTCTATGAGCTTAATTAACGTTATCTTTAATGAGAACAAGAGAAATATGTAGTTATAAGTAATCATTTACATTATTTCTGTAAATATTGTTTCCTAGGTCTAATACAGGTACTTTTGTAGGAGGAAAAAACGCCAACTGTTACTCTTGAACTAAAATAATATTATTATCTTCAGTCCTCCCGTGGTCACGGCCCCTGGTAAGCTGTCGAAACGTCGGGAATTCAAAAAACCAATAAAGCCAAA
Source organism: Catoptria pinella (assembly GCA_963556745.1). Taxonomy (NCBI): domain Eukaryota; kingdom Metazoa; phylum Arthropoda; class Insecta; order Lepidoptera; family Crambidae; genus Catoptria; species Catoptria pinella. Next base: position 13,944,109 of record OY750764.1, on the reverse strand, counting down.
CTAATTAATTCTAAAATAACACCTGAATTAATAATATACGCGCTGTAATCCGTAAATGTAAATAAATAAATAAATATTTGACAACATCACATACATTGCTCCGATTCCAAAGTAAGTAGCTAAAGCACTTGTGTTATAGAAATCGGAGACAACGGTGGTATCACAAAGACCTGAGCCAATATAGAAAAGTTCGTTTTCTAAATTGACCCAACCGGGGATCGAACCCGGGACCTCAAAGATGGCGACACTTTGAAAACCGGCGTACAAAGCCACTCGACCATGGACGTCGTCGAACGTGTTTTATTTCTAAAGTATTATTTTAACCCTTGTAAACCAGAATGTAGACTGGTTTACGTATACTGACATAATTTACTTCACTACTGGCTAATTAACCCATCAGCTTACGACGTACACATCACAATTTGGTTAGAATTCTCCCATTATTCACATTTAACCGCTATTTCGAGGCGTTTACATTCAAAATGACCAAAGAGTTACAGTACGGAACGCACCGCGAGTTTTATGAACAATATATTGTGTAAGATTAGTCACAGTAGCTTGTTGGTTATCTGTATATCTTTACAACATCGATCGTTAAATTTATAATACGTACGTACGTATTTAATAGGAACAGGAGTTGGTAGACCGTGGTGGAGTAATGGAGTCACACCGTAACGGCTGTTTATGTGGCTTTTTGAATATTAAAAGGTCACGGACTCATTAATAATGCAGAGTAAATAATTGGAAATGTTTTAGTGGTAAGAATGATAATAATAATATAATAACTATTGAACGGAATTATCTTGATCACGTGACAAGCCTATGTTATTGAAGTCAGACGTACTATCCAAAGTAACATTTGCAAAATTTGTTATCGCTTCGCTTTTGAAACATGTATGGGATTGACATTTCGTTAACACGTCAAATCCATGCATGTTTGGAAGCGAACTGATAATAGAAATTTGCAAAATATTACTTTGATTAGGAGGGCTGCAATATTTAATAAACAACAATGCCTTTTTTAGCTACATTTTGGGCATAAAGAACGTCATACGCAAAGTAATTGTAATGGAATATCAATAAGCTTTTTTAAAATATATTTGACAACATTGCATACATTGCTCCGATTCCAAAGTAAGTAGATAAAGCACTTGTTTTATGGAAATCAGAGACAACGGTGCCTCACAAACACCGAGACCAGAGCCAATATAGAAAAGTTAGTTTTCTGAATTGACCCAACCGGGGATCCAACCCGGGACCTCAGAGATGGCGACACTTTGAAAACCGGTGTACAAAGCCACGGAGGTCGTCAAGTTAGTTTTGAAAAGAAAAATGCAATTGACCAAAGATCTAATACCGCTAAGTATATTTGTTTATTAATATTGAACTCTTCCCAAAGTATTACTTCAGAGATTATATAACCACGCGGAATTTAAAAAACAGTAAAAATTGTATGCATGTTAATTTACAGTATTTGAATTTCAGGAAACGAAAATAATTGATATAATATTTTTTATAAAATTAGTTATGTTTACGTAAAATATCTAGGCTATACACAATTTGCCAATGAAAAATTACAATGAAAAAAATTAAGTGATATCTTCAAACAAGCCATCCCATAAAACATTGAAAGCGGCGATATACGCATTAGAGAACAGATCAAAAAGCGCACTGCAAATCATAATCATATCCTATTCCCAGGAATTACGTTTGAGATTTCAATAGCAGAAGTCAGATTTGATATGCTGTAGGCTTCCGAATCGGCGAGACAGATTTACAGTGCTATAATGAAAGCAAAACGAACGTTAACAAAGGAAAAAAAACGACGGATGATATCCAGAAAGATAAACATTTTGCTAACAGTGAAGCGTGGCGTAAACAAATGGAGGCAAACGCTCGGTACGATGAGGCCAATATGGAGTTAATTGTGCAGTTAACTTGATAGGTACGCTGAGAATACTAACACTGTGGCGTAGAAACTAAACCACCTATTTAAAAAACCTTAAGTCCTTAACGAACCATTTGATAGCACCCAAGTCCTTCGTTACCCATATAGACATAAGGAATACTTTCTTTTCCCAGAACTCAAAGTAATTTGATTAATAAATGATTATGTACTAACATGTATGTTTACCAACGTTTCTAGTTGTTTGTATGGTTTTTATATGAATTTGAAATCAAAACCTTATACTGAATTAAATAAAAAGCTTAAACTATTGGTTTTTAATGAAAATTGTCTAGAAAATTTTGGAGACGAGACTTTATAGTCTTTATATAGGTACATTGACAAAATATCAGTACTCCCGAAATAGTAATAAATTTCAGATAACTATGATGATGGTGATGTCAAGATTTATAATTACGGCAGTATCAATAAATATGACATAGAAGCAAAGATGTTCAGGGTGAGTAAGCAGCAAGATATTGCAGCTATTATAACGGTTGATAACATTCGTGATAACAACAGAGAGAAATTAATATAATTAGCAATATTTTGTGTCAACAAAGACGTTATGATTGTGTATAGTTTTATTTGCCATATTAATCACGTGTGGATAGATAAGAAGCATTCCAGATTTGGATTATAAGAATAAGCAATTATTAATGTTATTAAATGAGATGCTTAAAATATGAGATGCTTAAAACTTTGTATTAAGAATATGATAATTATGCGATAAAGACATTTATAATGTCATAATTTAGATTGATACGGCTCAGTTCTATGTTAGATCGGTTAGTTTATTTGGATAATAATTATTTTTAAAACTTCGTAGTAATAACAATATAACAGATAAGTAGTGTAGAATCTTGATATTCCCTTTCTTTTGGGACCGAACGTCCATTTAGTTTTCAGATCGTTACCGTCAGTTCAGACAATTACCGTCTTTCGATCGATTCATTGGTTGATTGGACAGTTTCGGCAGTTCACGTAAGAGTTAGATTAGGGTCATCTGATCCAGTTGAAGTTCATTCGGCACTGTCAATGGGTGACGTCATTGCACGCTCCAGTTGCGACCTGTCGGGGCTCGATCACCTTTCGTCTAAGATACCTCTATGGTTGTCGAAACTTTTACATTAAAATATTTTAAATTTTGAGACTTGTGCAATTTTTTGAATTGCTAATTTTAGGTTCCAAGTTTCAAAAATGATTGTATTTGTTTGTTTAAAATTAATGTCTGATGTAAGTAGTAAGTAAAAAAATATTAAGTTAATGAAGAAATTATGATCTAGACTTTGCTATATATTTATTTTAAGCTAGTCATAGACTTTGTTTGTGGTGTAACGCTGATTCCCGATAATACAGATTATTTATTTAGGTTACTAAGTGTATGTTTATCTATATTTTTATCTTTGACACATACTTTTGTATCATAGAAGATAAAACAACATCATATATATCAGTTATTTCCCCTTTTGTTATAAGATGTCGCGTTTAGATTATCAATAAGTTCAATAACTTTCAAAACACGTGTTTCTTTGATAGTGTCTTGATTGTCGAAATTTATTTTCATCCCAAAATTTTGTGTTGCTGTTTTGTTTATTGTAAATACGATTTTAATAAGGATTTTCTCGTAAACCAGATAATTTGTGGCATCCCTACAGTCTTGAGATGGCGCTTTAATTTTGACGGTTTCTGAATCATTGTTTTTTGGCACTTGCTGGTATCCGCTGCAAGATTTATTGGGCTCTCTTTTCTGTGATTGTTCTAGTAACACGGATTTAATGAGCCTTTAGAAGTAAACTATAAATAAGTGGGATGCAATAACAAGGAAGTTAAAAGGTGGGTAAAGCATAAAATATAAACCACACTTTGATAATGCTAACTGAGATGTTTCGATGAGTGATTAACTTTAATGTTATTTTAAAGATTTAGCACAATGACTTTGAGGGATTGAACAAACATGATTTGATTTGCGCAATATGACGCAAAAGGGGGTAAACATTTCACCTGTTTATTGATAACTGATACGAGCAAAATGACCCATAGAATGGATCGCCGCCGTGCGATTCTGACGAAGACGATACGCGATCATAACTGCCGTCGGTATCGCTTCCAGTAATAGTTTTAACAAAGGCTCCTATTACCATTTCCTCGACCACCTGACCGCTTACGAAGGGTGCATAAATGAGCGAGCGAGCGCGTGCACTGTTCTCACGTTCAGCTCGGCTATTCGCTCCAGAGCCTAAAATGGACTCATAATGGCTACTCGTTCCACAATACACCTGCCATCGCATATTTGCTAACAGTAAAATTTATCGGCATCTTAAATTCTATTTGTGTACATTGTGTATGTGTAATTTATACGTTATTAACGTCTGCGCGTTTTTCTTTGAACCGTTTAAAATAGACGAAGGTATACATGCACACGGGCGGTGGAGTACCACGCGGCCCCTTATCACTAGCACTCACTATAGCCAGGCTTGTAGACCGCCCGGACCCTGCGCACGAGGTTCTTGTCCTTCCTGAGCGGAGGGCCGAGGGCGACGGCGGCGTGTCCTCGCCGCTCGGCGAACACGATATAATCACGTCGGTTTTTCAAAGGCACTTCGAAGCGTCCGGTGCACTCCAATGGGGTTTGGGGTAGTTTGAGGCGGATGACGGCGTCCTCGCGGGGCCAGTGGCCCTGCCGGCGGTAGACGCGGCGGACTTGGACGGTGGCGGCGTCTTTCGCGAGGGACTGGACTCGGGCCTCGAAGGCGGCAGGGGCGCGGTAGGCGCGCCAAGCGACGTCGGCGCGCTCGCAGTAGCGGCGCGGCGCGGCCAGAACGCACCCGGCGACGGAGAGCAGGGCCCAGCAAAACGCCGCGCGCCCGCACGTCCTCATCGCGCCATCGCCGGAGCGATTCGCACCCGTTCCGTTCGAGACGCGATACGCGCAGGTCGGCGGCCGCCGCTCGACTGAGCCCCGCTCGCGACGCCTACACCGAAATAGTTCGACGAGGCACGCGTTTCTGATTTATCTCGTTCGATGATTAATTCGCTTGTTAGTAATTAGTTGCGATGGGGTTGCTGGTCGCGGGGTGAGACTATCCCTTGTATCGTAACTCTTAAAGAATTTGCAGCATATTTAAAAGTTAAACAGTTGTTTCTATAGATACGAGTAAAGTAGAGTAAGCAATTAATTAAAATAGCAAAAGACGTAAAATAATTATTTCGCTTAGACTTACCTATTTAAAAATAATTATTATATAAATAGGTTTTTTTATATTTACCTGCGGATGTGATAATTTCACATCGTGAGTATAAATAATGGATGGAAATCGTTATTAATTTTAAAAAATGTTACAATATTTAAAACTTTTTTTAGAGTAGAGTTAGTGCAATTTACTTCGCTTTACTATTCGAATGGCGTTGGCGTAGATTTGGATATTAACATACGCAGTGATTTGGTGTAGTTTTCACGGAACAAGTTTCAGCTCGTAGCATCTACGGTGTAGCGCGTAGGTGGTCGTAGCTGACCTCAGCGCGAGCGAAGTTTTTTGTCGCACCTAATCTGAATAAATTTGAATAAAAATAAGCAATGAAGCTTATGCATTTTGAACTTTTTATTTCTTTTATATTCTTAAAATGTGTAGTTTTTGCATTATACATTCTTAAATTATTATGCTCTCTTTCATAGTGCTTCAGATAAAGTTTTGATTTAACCTGAACTCCCATTTAAACATTGCTGTTTCATACCCAATGATAACACTCTCGTATAGGCTTGGAGGAGCTTTGTGGCGCAGTGGTTTAGCACCTGGACCTTCGATTGCGGAGGTTAAGAAACTTTCGCAAGGGTCGGTCATAGGATGGGTGACCAAAAATGTATCATCTCGAGCTCCCCCGTGTTTCGAAAGGCATGTTAAGCCGTTGGTACCGGCTGCGTTTGCAGTCGTTGGCACCAACCAATCCGCATTGGGCCCGCGTGATGGGCTATGGCCCGTCCTCCTTATCTACCCTTAAGGAAGGCCTGTGCTCCAACAGTGGGGACATTAAAAAATGATTGATGGTTATAGGCTCAAAAGGTTAACAAAGCTTAAAAACCAACTAAGCAGTATTGGTCAAGATTTCTATAAAATAATAAAACCATTAAAATGCCACAGCAGACAAAATTGACTCAATTCTGTGTCAAAAGATTACTCATATTATTAGCCTTTGACGTATCAATTTAGCCGAAAACGCCACAAAAAAGGTTCCCAAGGATTGCTCAGTAGACCGAAGTTCCTAAATATCCTGATAGAAAAAATTGTCATGAATGAAGTTAGAAAAAAACTAGTTTCTCACAATCCTCTAACGGTCTGCCGATTCGGTTTGCATCCGGTAAGGTAAACAGATTTTGTAAAACAACCCACAGGTAAACCCCATTCATGGTGTTATGAATGACCGGCGTTTTTTGGACAAACAAAAAGTTCACGGTGGTCGGAGCTTAGGCTAGGAGATGGAGAGCTAAGATTTTAGTAATCAGGACTTAGTGGACTATTCCTTTTCCCTTCTATTTTTTATGTAGCAAAAATAAAAAAAATAAGAATACTTAACCACCACATTAAATTATTTCTTTGACAATTTATACGTTTTTAATTTGACTTTTTTTGAAAATTTAAACTTTTTAATGCAACCTTATGGCGTTTGACATAACATTGACAGAATGCGTGCTGCAAATATAGTCAAAGAGGATATTAAAAAAATCGTTTAAAATAGATAATTCGGTCGTAAAATAATTACTTTATCGTCAAAGATATTATTATTATTATTATAATTATTCATTAAATTAGTCAATATTCAAAGTTTAGACAGGACAACGTCTGTCGGGTCTGCTAGTGTAAAATAAAGGATTTTGAGTAAAACAATTTTCAACTAAAAAGGTTTTGATTTATGTTTCTGTTTATTGTAACATTGCTGTCACGTTAGCTAGTACAATAAGAAAATGCAACCGCAGCACTAAGTGACGTGCTATGTCTGGGCTTTTTACTAATCTTTATTTCGCTTAAGTTGTTATATACCTCTAAATACCCAAATTGTCAAGACTTCAAATTGATAAATAGTTTATGAATTTCATGTCATGACTCGTAGCCCCGGCACTAACTGGGTGTCATAATCTAACCGCCCTAGGACTGTCAACCAACGTAATTTGTAAAAACTAAGTCCAGTATCGAAATGAGAAGTAATGTAAACAAAATGTAAATCACGATCTGCATGATGCATCTCCTACTTTATATATCCGTGCCGATTACTAAACAACTAGACCTTCTCGGCATGTCATTGACTCCAACACTCAATTTTGGCTCTTTCATTGAAAGAAGCACATTGTCATCTAAAAAGCTTGGCGTTCTGGCAAAGGTGAGAAAGTATTTCGCCGGAACAGCTGCTCAATCTATACCAAGCGCAAGTTCGATCGTGTATAGAGTTCTGCTCTCATTTTTGGTATGGCTCCGCTAAATACCAGATGCTTGAATCCAATGAGCGGAGGGCCAGGAAGCTCATCGGCAACGACAATCTTTTCTGTAATAAGCTCAAAAGCCTCGAGCATAGACGCAAGGTTGTAAACGCCAGGGTGTATCTGGTTTTAATCGGATACATTTCGGAGAGTATGAAGCGGAGTTGCACAACCTTGTCCTGCCATCTCCCTTCTTACATTGGACAACCAGTAGTACGAATCTGCGCTTCCGTTTTTGGTGGATATCTCAAAGACTCGCACTTAGCGTTTTGCTTCTAATTTAACATCCGTACCGCTAGAGAGTAGAAGTCTGAGTCTGTATTTCCTAGGTACAATCTGGGGGCCTTCAAGTCGCCAGTGAGTAGGTCATTTCTAGGCAAGCGTGTTTCATCGTAGATCGCATTATCACTTACCAGCAGCCGTGATAGCGGTCAAGCGCTTGCCTATCTCTCAAAAAACTCAATTTAGTAAAATGTATTTCGAATTAGAAAAAAAACCGAAGTCCTAAATAATAATTAAGAATATTTTTTAATATGGTTTTACTAAAAGAAAGTTTTATAGGCGCCAATGATTTGTACATATACATGTGCGTATAGTGGGTTCTATTTTTTATTTTGACTAATATGAATAAAGTAAAAATAAGTGAATAGTTGAGCAACAAATTAAACCAACAATTTCATTACTTCCTAAAGAGGAACTCTCAATCTTTACGGCAAACTTCCGACAGTCAATACCTGCAAATTATCTCCGCAACACCTGTTTAGGATTTTCATACAACCGTACATACAAAAGATAAACAATAATTGTTATCATTTCACAAAGATAAAAACAACTTTTTGTTCGGAACACGTGGGCCAATTAGTGGGGTGTGAGAACTTTTTCGTGACAAAGTAAAAAAAATAAAAGCAGTCTTTAACACCTTTTTAAACAATACCAGGTAATGCACGGCTGGCATTGGTTTTTGCAGCCAAAATTGTATGACTCAACTTTCTCCTGGAGTAAATTTAAATTTAGGTATACAAGGTGTTACAAAAATACCCCTAATGCCGAATATGGTATATAGGGACCATCAAACTGATCAACTTTTACTATAAGACCAACTCTGAAATCGCGGAAAAAAATCAGATGTTTCGTACAATAATTAAAATCGAAAATATCAAAATGTATGGAACAGCTGATATTTTTTTCACGATTTCAGAGTTGGTCCCATAGTAAAAGTTGTTCAGTTTGATGGTCCCTATATATGTATGCAAACACCTCGTATATGTATGCTCTTTGATTGACTATATTCAAATACTCTTCAATAATCAAGTGTGATTTGTTTTTTCAAGGACTCAATTAGTAAGAAGATAGATAATTAAGACATACCCCACTTTCCATGTAGGTGAGGTAACTAAAATATATTTTTTTTGAGATTTTATTCTACCGCATTTTCGGTGTAGTTAATATACACATTCATTCTAAATTTCAGCTTTCTAGTACTTAGGGCCTCTGAGCAAAGCCTCAGATGTACAGATGGACGGACGGACGGACAGACGGACATGGCGAAACTCATGAACTTAAGGGTTCCTTGTTGACTTGACTAAGGAACTTTAAAAACCAATAAATCCAAACTAAATAATTCTGAAATAACACCTGAATTAAAAGCGATGTAATCCGCAAAAAGTGTGTTATTTCTAATAAAAGCTGCAAGATGAAAAATGAAATTGAAAAATTATTTATCTAACAATCCAAATTTTTATTACATTTTCATAGTGTATGATTATCGCAAAACTAAGTAGGATTACTATTATGATACAAATATTTAGAAGAGACGTCTAATAAAAAGTTTGGTAATTGTTTTAAATGCTGAATTTAACAAAGTCCTAATATTACACTAAACTACTAAACCAATCATGTAGCATTTTGATTTGATATCACAAAATTTGCTACCTTTTTTAGTAAATTGTTAATAAACATTATCATATTCTTTTTCTAAAATTCAGAAAACACTTTGCATTTTAATTTCATATTATTTTAAAACTTGAATTGCTTTTTTTGAAAACTATTTTTTGTTTAATTAATTAAAAACGTTTATGACGTCAGAGACAATTAGCTGAGTAGAGCGTCCTTTGGCGGCCACCCTTACTCGTCTCTCGTAAACGTTTAATTGTTTGAGTTGTAATAATTTCACCCGCATAATGTTGCCACATAAATATTTATTTACCCGCCGCCCAGTGATAGCGTTATGACACACTCGATTTACAACCAAGACGCAACTAAAAATAAATGACCAATGATTTTCGGTAAATTGTTATCGATCATCAGTAATTTTGAATGAATAAATTTTTGGTCACCCATCCCATGACCGATCCTTGCGAAAGTTGCTTAACCTCTGCAATCTTTGGGTCAGGCGCTTGACCAATGCGCGACCGAGCTCCTCTTCCTAATAACAATTATGAAAATCGTACAAAATTCATATTACATAGAGTTACCGACCTATTTAAATCAAATCAAGATCTCTATTAAAGTTTAGGGTGTGATGTAGAGTCTTATCGGCACTAAATAGTAAATTATGCAACAAGGGTTCCAAGTAGTGTATTACGTCCCGGGCGCTATACTGGAGATTCAAGATCGCCCAAAACAAATACACATTTAAGCCCGCGATGCATACTCTACTTTTTATCATTTCTGCGAGGCAATTGAAATCAATGACTGTTATAAAGAAAGTACCTACTAACAATATCTATTTAATTTTTTTTTCCTCGTATATTCTGTAGTGGTCAGTTCGACATTCAAATAAATCCTTCTTGGTGCGCGAGTGAAAATGAATTTCGTAAAAAGTTTTCATGTTTTTATTTTTTTTTAATTTGTAGGCAGTGCAAAGAAAATGATAACGTACAGCCCAACTCAGAATAAAATCTCATTGCATCTAAACATTTTTGAAACCAACCTCGATCAAGCACTACTACAAGGGTTGCATTCCAAATTCAAATCACATTATTACCCATGGTAAAAAAAATATTCAGTACAACATTATGACCCGTTTAGACCGTGGGGCTGTAATGACTTACTTTAGGAAAGGTTTGCATGACACAAAATATGCCATTGACGAGCAGGTAGTGTAAAAAAGTTTAAAAGCATGATGTACGATCGGCAACTCACTAACTTTACCACTTTGCAGAAAATTTGTGTGTGCGCGTAGCGCCTCTGCACGAACCGAACGTATGTTAGTGACGGCGCTGCAAGCAATTTTAACCTTAGGAGTGGTAAAGCGGAAGTGTTGTCGATAGTACGCAGAGCCCAAGTCGAAGGTGAAAGTCTATTTGCAAACTAACCTAATCTCAATAGGAAACTAAAATAACATTTTAAATAGAACTGAAATTTTTCCAGCCGTACCACAATAAGTACATAGTCCATGTGACTCAAACTATTCATAATAGTTTAAACATCTACGTAAAGTAATTCAAGGGCACAACGGAGTCAAAGGACTTTATAACAGCTCTGAGCAACACCTTGTTAAACGAAAGCTTTCGATGTGAGTGTGGTTTATCTCTTTCGCGCCTGTAAGTAAATATAACTCGCGCTACGGGAATCTGGAGTGTACCAAAGGTTCGCGATGCTAAGTGAGGAGGGGGCGATGTGAGGTTGAGTTGCTATCGAGTTAGTGCGTTGATTGTTTTACAATCTTGGTCGCACCACATCAGATTCAAATTAGATCCATTTGATTTTTTAGACAGGAAAACATGGAACTTTTCTACAAAACATGAAACACAACGCTCGCTTGGTGTTTGGCTTTCCACATTTTTTTTAGATTGTCTTATTTACTATTTAGAATAATTAAAGGATAGGTAGCTACTTCAGTTTATAGTTACTTATAATGTTGGTTAACGTCGTACAAACTAAATTACTTCAATATCAAGGTTCATAACGAAAATCAGAAACAACCAACCAGCTTAAAGTCAATTATTATTATGGATGAGGGTTATTCATCTGTATTATTTCTATTTTGAAACCAAACCTGAATAAATAAGAGATAGCATCTTCTGTTTCTACAGTTGTTCTACGTCTTTTCGACACAAAAACAAAGATAGTTAAGTTATAAATAATTGTAACTCCAAGCTTAGTTTACTTTTATAAAATAACACATCAGGTACTATTTTAAGTAATATTTTAGTAAAATATACAAACCAAAACAGCCAGCTTCTCTTCGGTTTTCTGTTTTGCTGTTTTGGTTTGTACATTTTACTAATTTACTAATATAATTTCTTTACTCCCTTACTTTGAGCCTTTCTCCTTTTCCCCAGTTTTTCAACCAGAAGTAATGTAAGCTTGATCAGTAAGTTGCAACCCAACAACATGGTCGCAATAGTTGGTGGGACACGGTACTAGAGTAATCATCTTGCTTCGAAGGCCGAACGTAGGAAACTTGGTTCGAGGTCATGTAGTAACGCCGCTCTCACCGTATGGCCACATGACGTAGTGACGTTTCAAAATGTGAAATACTTCTATTTAATTTGAATCAAAGTCGGATGGATTCGGCACAGAGTTTGTATCAATTTATTGTGTATGAAACAGGCACAAAATAATTTAATCACAAGCAATACTATTTTTTAAGTCGAATGTTCGCAGATTTATCTTTTGTTTGATTTCAATGATTGAGAATAATGTTTATCTATTTAATGTGAATAAAAACTCATTAAACCGTTAACTTATTTTTTATATAAAATAATAAAATAACAAAGCATTCACATTATAGTTATTTTATCTCACGAAGACCGTTTTGCTATGAATGTTGTTAGTCGTGCACCTGCACAATATTTTTGTGTGCGTAATACTAGAGCATGCAGACGCGCACTAAAACACACATTATTTTTGTGTGCGTAATACCAGAGCATGCAGACGCACACTAAAACAATGTGCATGTGCACGCCTAACACATTCATAGCTAAACGGACTCTCAAGGAAATTAAAATTTACAGTAGACTTAAAACTATGAAATTTGGCAAGTAATATCATCTTATACTACAAGTACAGGAAAAAATCTGAAAACTACTAATTTTGCGGTCAAACGCGTAGCACAGATAAGCCCCGCCGCTAAGCCCGATTTGGTACGGAACCCTAAATGTGCGAAGTCCGCTACTTTAGTTTAAAACAGAGAAATTTTTGATATTTCTACTGCTATCACTTTAATCATATTTTTGTGGCTAACCAATCGAGTTTATGGGGCCAAAGACATCGTACTATAACAAATGTAACACAAAGAAAACAATAAATCGATACAATTATTATTTTGCAAAAGCATTTTTAAAAGGTTTTTTTTTCAAGATTTAAAATGACATTTATGTGCGATTTATTTATCTGTACTGTAGGTTTTTTTAAATTTAATTTTGTTTCTATTTGATACTTATTGCTGTGCTCTAGTTTAGGTGGGTACACTAAGTTCTTGAGTGAGGTATTTTTATATGTATGCGCAGACGCAACCGCGGTCGCGTGTCGTTTCCCGGCTTAATTAAACTGAAAAGGCGTGGAGTCGCTCCGTGTAAAAATAATAAAAGTCATATTTGGAGTGGATTTTATGAATAAGTTATATTTTGAAGATTCTGAACATAATATTTGATAATTTAATTAATCCTAATAAATTATTTTATTTCAACCATCACAGGGTCATCAACAAAATTAAAATTACAAAGAAACACATAAATGATTAAAGGAACACTAAAAAAAATATGATGTAAAAAGTTTATCATACAAATTAAATAATGTTAAATTAACAGAAAGTAATAACACTTTTTCTATAGAAAATATGTATAGAAAAGAAGTTATCATTTTAAAGAAGTAAGCTAAATAATTGATATTTCTCAGGATTATGAAAAAACTACTAGCCAGATATCTATATATTTTTTTTAGGACCACACACGAACTATTTTCTTTCAAATAAAAAAAGAATAATTGAAACTAGTGAAATTATGTTAAAACACAGATAAAAAAACGACAACTTGATAACCCCCTCCTTTTTTTAAAGTCGGTCAAAAATAGAAGATGTATAGAATATGTAAAATATTGAAATCATTACAATTTTGAACTCTACGTCTAGATTTTACTAAGAAAGAAATGTCACAATAAATCAAACTTATGTGTTGTAGAGTCTACCGGACCTCTGTTCGCAAACGATCTGCGCACACCTGTACCACAGCGACGCACCGGGACATACGATAATACGTTAAGACATTATTTTCATAAATTCGGCGGGTGGCCCACTCTTGCCTGCGGGTGTACGGGCTTAGGTGTGCGCACACGCACAGACAGGCAGATATAAAACTATAATTTATGTTGCATTCGTTTTGATGAAGAATTAATTATGTTTTTATGATTTTATCATTTACAACTGACGTAGCTGTGATCCACGGAAAGTAAATTTTTAGACGGGTGCACGTACAAAATTAAACATCATTTTAAATTTAAGATAGTGGTAATTATTGGTATAACAATTTAAAATGACATTTAATTTAATAATTTTATGTAAAAGAAATATTTTAAAACAAAGTCCTCCGCCACGTCTGTTTGTCTTTTCGCGATAAACTCAAAAACTACTGCACGGATTTTCATGCAGTTTTCACCAATAGATAAAGTAATTCATGAAGAAGGTTTAAGTGTATATTTTGTCAAGGTTTTGTGTAAATAGGTTGAAATATAACGATAATTGTTGGAAGAGTCAGAAAAAGTCGCCTGGGAGCTTTCATCGAAAACGCTGCCCTTTGAGATATAACAAAACAATGCATGATGGGATATTCTTTTTTTTATAGATCTACAAAAAGCCTTGATGGCATACATCTATCTTTTAACAATAGATCACTAGAGTTGAGACGTATTTACTGGAATAAGTCTTTGGAATAAGTTTTTGCTTGGACGTCTAAATACTGAGTATCGAATCAGCGTCCAACGCGTTTCGAGTATTTAGAAGTATCGAACATTTGACGGCGTACATTACTCAATTACTCACACAAACTTATTAGTAAGGCAGAGTCGGAGACTCGAAGACGCGGTCGGTACGCGTTCGATCTAAGTGTGAGTGAGTGATTCCTATACATTTACGATCAACCTTAATGTTACGTGTTAAAGCTGCTTTTTGTTTGCAATGTGGGTTGGGTATGAGTAAGCGTCTGAGTAAGCGAGTCCAAAGATTTTCTGTCTTGTTTCCGCAGCTAGACAATAATACTTTAAGTTGTTGTAATTAAGGTTCATATTCTAACTTCTAGCCGTGACCGTTTGCTTTGTTTTTGCAACAAAATTTAAAGAAGTAAAAGTGTAATTACTATCCAACTTTTAAAAAGTAATAAAATATAACTAAAAAACAAAAAAAATATAAAAGTACAAAAAATATATATAAAAAAAACAAAAATATATAAAAAGCAAAAAAAGAAACAAAAAAAACATGACATGTAAATAGTAATGTGATTATTAATGATTGATGTACCTACCTATGTATATAAAATGAATTGAAGAATTTTAAATGCGCCAGCTTTTATCACTAATAAAATACCTATTTAACATTTATCTACCGAACTCTAGAGGCGTATTTGAAGCTGACAGTCCTAAGCCTGTTGAAGCATGAAGGAAATTTTTCGATTTGAATTTATACCTAAGATTGTTGTTTCTGCAACTTCAGAAAGTTTATTCTAAATAACTACTTCTTTGTTTATTAAGCTTTATACTAAGTGTTTATATCAACCAATGTATGTTTTGTTATTCAGAATATTGTGCAGAGCGAATTATAAGTAAACAACATACGTAATCGAAAAGAGTAGAGTAATTAAAAACGCATACTTCTAAATACTCGTGGAACAGGTTTATGGAATAAGTATTTTGGTGTACTCGTACTTGCAAGACTCGGTACGTATTTGGCCTAGTACGTCTCATCTCTATAGATCACTATACCCATCGTATCTAGTAAAAACTGGTCACGTACAATGCGGTAATTGGAAAGCTATTTAGACAGAAACATTATTAATCCAAACCAAATTAAATACGTACGAGTAAGTTACCTTAAGCATTACATGCACATGACTATAATCTTATACACCATATAATTTAAATGAATATCTTTAAAGTTAGCGCAATAATTTACGCGCGGCAACTCATGGTGGTGTCAAATTCCATACCACACTGAAGCGAAGCGAGGGCGGGTTGCTAGTTAAATATAAACATGTTTTCTACATTACTTCAAATACTTATAATATCGGTCAAAACAGCAACATGTATAATAGGTAAAGGTTAGGTATTCTTATTAAGTTTACACTTAAATCTTGAATACATGCGCCAAAGCAGTTTGCGTTCACTATGAGTTAGTTATCTTTGTTTTCAACACAGCATAGCTAGCAGTGAGCGCATTCTTTTCACGAAGGGAGGCAATCATTATTTTAGAGCGATTTTAATCAGCATTTCACCGATCACCGCGGATCGACATCCGAAATCTTTTATACTGATTGCTTCGATCCCTGATAACTTTTGCAAACATCGCTCATGTTGGCCAACGTTTGAAGGTGCGATAGCACACTGGGACGCCATGGCGACCTCGCTGGCTAAGTAGCCATGGCTACCTCTGGCTACCAAATGAGGTTGCCAAAATATTGTCACTGTTAGTTGTAGCCCCTGATTTGTGTTTGCCAATTACCTATGTTAAAATAACCAATAAAGATTTTTCATTTTTATTTTTTTTATATAAGTAGCCAGTTGCTACTGATTCTAGTGCGGTCTCTCGGACGGTATCAGTATGGGCGACCATTATTTATTTTATTATCAACTAAGATTTGTGGGCAAGAGGAAACGCAAGCGAATGCTTAGCAATAACACCTATTTGACGATAATCTATTTGAAATTAACACTGACTTTAACTAATGATGTAGATTCCTATAGGCAATAGTTATTGGAAACAGATAACGAAATCACTAATTCATTCGTTTTGTATCGGAACTCAATTATTTTAGCACAAAACACGAGCACAACCCGAGTCGCCAGAGTATCCAGTCTCCACGTAGGGGCCGGCCGGTCGTGGCTACGCTTCCACGCGACAGACCGCAGTCACGTGAGTTAACTGTCATATATTTCAACACGAATTGTTTGGATATGTAGCCGGCGACGTCGCCATGGCGTCCCAGTGTGCTAGCGCTCTAGGTTACCTTAATAATTTATCAAGGGTTGATATTAAAATAAAATATATGTTTTACGACTCTTGATACCATGCAGTCATTTTAATCGACTCCTTCTGTTAAATTTAATTCGATTGCTTATTTAAATAATGTAGTTTGCGTATTAGCTATTTCATAATATAAAACAAAATAAAATAGTTGAAATTAGTGACCTGAGTGGTCAGTTTTTGGTAAAAATACGTATATACGCATATTGTTTATTTTATGAATTTTTTCAGTATTTTTTACGAATTATCTAATGACACCTAAACTGTACTAAGCTATGTCCTACCAACTTAAACAATCTAAAGAAAAACAGTTCAAATATGGGAGAAATCCGTATTTGTGGTGAATACCGGTTGGTTCGCAGAAGTGAAAAGGTCAAGAAGTAATTAAGATCTGATTGGGTGGTCCCCGTGCCACACAACGTACGAATTAATTATTTATGGGTTACATGTTAAAAATTTAAAACAAACAGACGAGAATCGCTTTCAATGCAGACGCTAGCGCATGTTTTGTGTGCAGTTGTACGTGCCCTAAGTTTTGTTGAGGGCTTTATTAATCACCTATGGGAGGGAGTATTAAAAAAAATGGCCGGATCATAGTCAATTAAAATTGTACTCTTATCGTATGATATAATAATCAATAACTGGACGTAGGTATAAATGCATACAAATTTAGTCTCTTTAAAATGGGGTGGGTGCCTGGAGATCTGTAATACAGGCCCCTCGGGGATCCTAGTATGGACTCCAGTCTCTCACAAAGGTCTTATTTGTAAGCTTTAGCTCGTGTACCTATAATTAAGTATTGTAACAACCTTTGTGAAGAGTAAATAAAGAATATTTATTATTATTATTTAAAAAAGGGCTTGTGTTTAAATGCCTACCAGAAATGCACTTATATTAATTCCAATAAATTCTAAATACCTGCCAAAACGGATAAATGCTCACTAAATTGTGTTTCATGAAGTATTATACAACATGCATGCAAGCATTATGAAGCGAGTGGTCAATGTACCCTTTAAAAAATGGCTACATAATTGTTAAGTATATCTGCGTTCTCAGTCATCCTATTTAAATTTGTTTTAGCTCATAGGTACTCCTTGCTTCAAGGCAAACAAATTTTGTTATTATATTCTTTTTGGTAAAGTGCAATTGCGGCAATTAAGCCACTTTAGTGCGGGTCAGTCATGGGATGGGTGACCAAACATAATATTCTCTCGATATTTCCCATTACTAAGACTCCGCTGTCCATTCGTCTGTCTGTCTGTCCGCCTGTCACCAGGCTGTATAACATGAACCGTGATAGTGAGACAGCTGAAATTTTCACAGATGATGTATAACGGCAACAGATAGACGCTTGACATATTCAAAAAATATTTAGCTATAATATATTCACTTATAAATAATTAAATTAAAACAAAACAAATATTTAAGGGGGGCTCCCATACAACAAACGTGATTTTAACGGAACCCTTGCTCGAGTCCGACTCGCACTTGGCTGATTTTTTTAAAATCAGCCCTAAAAGTTATTTTCAATTATTATTTTCTTAATCGTTTGACTAAGTTTATTCTATCAAGTTGAAAATCAACGTCTGTGGTATTCCTATGCGCATTTTACGCATTGTTGACCGACCTAACCCAAATACTAAATCTAGCCTAATTAACACAGGCGGCTTTGCAGACAGAAGTGAGGTCACCAATAAATCTACATTGTTATAAAGTTAAAAAAAAGAGTTTGCATTGACAGCGCCACCTACGGAGGAAAAACGAGAGCGACTCCCAAAGCCGTTCAAAAAATAAAATTAAAAAAGAATAACTGTTTAATGCGAATCCTTTGGGGTGCAACAAAGAAATATTCTAATTAACATCTGCAGTAGACGGCATATTCACTTTTATAATGAGATTAGATTTTAGGGTTCAATAATTTATAGCTTTGGCCATTAATTTATTGGATGTTTCTTTTATAAGTATTTGGAGTAATTTCGAATGAAAATTTTTGAAATTATACAATTGTGTATTAGGTTTGGTGATCAAAATGTACAATGTGCAAAAAATATGGTGATAGCGTAATTGTACCCTACCATATAATAATTTATACATTGGCATACAATCCCGGAAAAATATTATAAAATTGAAAACCGCCCTTTTGAAAATATACCTGTATTTTTTTTTACTTTTCTTGATAAACTGAATAGTGGCAACCCTTGAACTAAATTCTGTTTTGCTTTTGCCTATTAATAGAATGAACTATCAAAAACAATAGCTTATTTGCGACTTTGCAGTTTTACAGACAAAAAAAAATACGGGTTATTATGTAACGCTCTGTATAGAATTGTAAAAAATATCGTAATAGTAACAAAACAAAAAAAATATCATTATGCTCTTCTCATTAGCAACCATTACTAACAAAAAATGTCCGTGCGACCTCTGCAGCCCGCATTACGATTTCCATAAAAAATATAATAAATGTCTAGGTATTATTGCGTGTGTGTTATTAGGTACTGATTGTTCTCCTAGAAATAAGACAATTATACTAAAGACTAATTTAAAATAATAGCTACGGATTTTATATCATCACCATTTTGTTACATTAATTGCGAAGGCAACCATTTTAAAATGATTTTGTAACTTTAATTCAGTAGAAAATAAATAAATATTTGACAACATCACATACATTGCTCACATAAGTAGCTAAAGCACTTGTGTTATGAAAATCAGAGACAACGGTGGTATCACAAACACCCAGACCTGAGCCAATATAAAAAAGTTCGTTTTCTAAATTGACCCAACCTGGGATCGAACCCGGGACCTCAAAGATGGCGACACCTTGAAAACCGGTGTACAAAGCCACTCGGCCACGGAGGTCGTCAAAGTAGTAATCTTTTATTTACGAGTATCTGATATCTAAGAAAGTCTGATTTGGCTCCATACAGCTGGAAAGTTATTCCAAACTAAAATAATTTTTTAGTTTTGTCGTTTTGGATTTTTATACGTAACAAATTGTTCAACAATTACTTAACACTTATTATGAATTGAGACTCTGATTACGGTCAGAGAATTTGCCGTCGTCGGACACCGGCGAGACGCAGTCGAGCGACCGCGACCTCAGCGGCCACGCATCGCAGCGCACGCCCTCCGACGACTTATGCTACTACCAGTAGAATGTCATCATTCGTTACAAAATCTAACCCAATACCGAACTAAAACACAAATCATGTTTTTACAAAATATTGCAAAATAGAAACTTGCAAAATCAATTCTGAATAAGTTTTTGAAAATTTTCTAGTAGTTTTTACTTTTTTGCTGCAAGCAGCGTTATTTCATCAGTGTAAGGGTAAAACCTTTACATTTTTTATTACTATATCACACTAAGTTCACTTTGGTTTACTTAAATCTTTCTTTTTAATTGCTTTGGATAAGGCAATCATTTGATCGAAATCTAATGATCGTTTACATCACCGTCGTACGATTCAAGAATAGTATTCCAGACGCACTAATTACACAGCAGCGATAAGGCGCGGAGCGAATGCGCCGACCGTAACGGGCATCTTGATCCGCCATGTGAAAGTAACGCTGAAACTCACTCCCTGGTTTAGGCTTAGTTTTGATAGTGAAGATTGGAATAAAATGTAAAAGAAATTCAAAATAAACATAATACTGAAATAAGGATATGAATTTCGCTGTCGGATCCACATTTATTTCCTTATCGCTAGACCAAGAACTTTAAAATCATATTCTAAAAGTTCTTGCGCTAGACCAATTCGGGCTTCGATTTACTTATTTTTACTGATTACATGTCACATAAAGTTTTCACATTTTTATTGTAGAAATAAAATTTAATTTAAATTTTAATACTTACCTGGATAATGATCATTTCCCCTCATTCGACCGCTCCAAATAATGTATTAACTGCAAAAATAAAGTTGAACAGTGCAATGTAGAGAAAGTCAGACAATGACCTTTCCAAGGTCTCTATCCACCCTCACCAGCCCCGTATCTAAAGATCTCGGTTCCCCTCCGTCGGTCGTGATCGCGCGTGCGAATCGCACCGTCCGTCGCCGTCGCCGCCGCAAACAAGATTCGCAATAAAACTGAAATTGAAACTAGAGTAATTGTGTGTAAATCGGAATTAACGCAGTGTGACGCGATGTCTTGTTTGTTTTGTTTAATAACTAAATTACATTATGGAATATTAAAAACATTTTTGCTAACTTGCTAACTGTCAATTGTGTAAGAAATTATCGATATCTTCATCCACCATCAATTAGGATAACATTACACAAATTATATATTGTAGCTTTATAAATATCTGCCTGTTTCAAGTTTATTATTTGAAGATCGTCATAAAATCTGAAATTAAATTAAATTAAGTAATATGTAAGCTTATTAATTCTGCTTACTGAAAAAAGTTTAACACAATAAAATATTTCATTGGTCTACTATTCCCGGTATGTAAGTAAATGAATAAGTAGGTACTAATCTGTTATATAATACAAAAAAAGATACAATTCTCAGGGATTTTAATAGTAATAAATAATAATTATTTAGTACTAAAGCTGCCAACTAAAGTTCTAGAAACTAAAATATTGTGTCTGGTGTTAAAATTATCTGTTCTTTTTTGAACTCACACCCATTCTGATTTAATAAATTAAAAAAAAAATGGAAATCTTTAATTAGGTAGCGAGTATATTGAGATTCCAATTCTTTATTAGTTTTTGATCCAGTTTTTTTTATATTTTTTGGTATTTGTAAAAGTACTTACGAGGGAATAGCATAATGTTTCCTGTCTTTAATTTGAAAAGTCTTTAAGTGTAATATATTTTGAAAAAGGTTTTCATCAATCATCTTTTAAAAAGGAGGAAGTACTATGTTTACATGTTTATATTTTTCCTATTTCGGAAAATCCCTAGGGAACTTTAGACTGGGATAAAAAGTATTCTATGTTTTAATCTAGGCTATTAACTATCTGTGGACACAATTTAATCCAAACCCCTGCAGCCGTTTTGCATGATTGAGTAACAAACATACAAACATCTGGACATCCAACATCAAAACTTTCACATTCATAATATCAGTAGAATGTTCACTGATAACATATTTATCAACTACTCAAGATTGAGTCCTATAATGTCGGTCCAATGAACGGAAACAACCTTCACATTGATAACAATTAATTAGTCACAAATATCTAAGTTTCGCCCTAACATAACTTTAGGCGGGCGGCGTCTGGGCGCCGGTGCCGACTGGTTGCCTAGCAACCAAAGGCGCCGGCGAGGCTAACCACGAAGGTTTTACTGCCTAATCGATCAATCCAATACAGATTATGGGAGGATTGTATTATTCATTTGCATATGCAACCGATGAAATTGTATTCTATTTTATACAGCGGTTTCTTTTGTTTTGAATGCAACGTTATTTTTTGTTAATCCAAAATCTAAAAACCATTTGAAAAGTTGATGAAATACAAAACCTGAAAACCTCAAAAGTAAAAATGACTCATGATGATACCTAGATGTGATTTTGAGCGCCATACCTTAGCCTGGAGAATGAGTAGATTATTTGAATCTTTTACGAGATTGTTAAACAATATTGTTAGAGATGACACATTCGTTTCGAAAACCGCTTCCTCTGCGACTAATCTTTTCTTAACGAACCGCATCAGACGGGTTGCTTTACGATTCGTTCATAGTAACATTCAAAGTTGATAGGGCTTTCGATAAAGATTTAACCATATCTATTGCACTGTTTTGCTATACTCTCTCTGCCTTAAGTACTAATAACTGAACAATAGGTTTATACTAACCCCCTTACTAATAAAGATTGTATAGCAGATGTAAGTTACACAGTGTTTTGTGCCTTTCTTTTTAATGTCAAACTTAAATAGTTTGACAGAGAGTCACAACTGTGTAACTTATACATCTGCTATACCATCTTTATTAGTAAGAGGGTAAGAATAAGTAATATAACACTTTGAGACGTCATAATTGTAAGGAGTAATATTGCTAAGCGAATAATAAATAATTCAATGTAATTATAAAACCAGATCTACACAAATACTAATGTTCTTTAAGTTAGAAATTTAAAATATTTTTCAGTATTTTTAACCGACTTTAAGAAAAGAAGAAGGAGGTGTTTAGGTTGCGTCATGCAACCGACATAATTGGCTTTTTTCAAAAAATCCATAGAGAGATCCACTAGGAGTGATGTAACGATGTAAGGATTCAAACAATAAGTACCTCACACATCCAAATCTGCTCAGGCATTAAGAAGTTATGGTAGAATGAACCAACATACATGAACCCAGAATACAATACATTTTTATTTTTTGGACAGTCACGTATTAAAATATGGATTCTGAAAAAAAAATGCTATGAGTAACATTTTTGATTCGATATTTTTTATGATCGACTGATACAATGCTCTGAAAATGATACACAATATTTCAGGAAATATTTATATATTTAATTAGTATAATTGATTCGCACACATCTTCAGTTGACAGCCCTAACAGCCGGCGACCACGAGGCGTCGTCTGCAACGTTACGAGCTGTTAGACGAGCCGTTAAAAGTTACGCCGATTTTTGTGCAACAATACACAAATAGACCGGCGTCACCGCGCCACGCTGCTGGTTAAATGGTGTTTTTAGGGTTCCGTACCAAAATGGTTAAAAGGAACCCTTATGGTGCGACTCAGTCTGTCTGTCACAGCTGGATATCTCAAGAACAAATGCTATCAACTTGGGATGGGAATAGTTTTAGATGACCGCAGATGACGTTTGCCTAATTGTTTTGCAAATAAGAAATAAAGAATATAATATTTATAAAAAATTCGAAGTAGGGCAAAATAAAAGCATGTCTCAGAGATCATTAACATATACTTCATTAGTTCTACTATCGGTCAATAGATGGCGCTAACCTAAAACTGAAATATACTACACCGCAGTTTATTTATATTGATGGTACGGAGCCCTTGATGCGCGAGTACGACTCACTCTTGAATAGTTTTTTTAACTAACTGGAACGCTTTCCTACATTATCAAAAAGTCTGTTAGTAAGGTGAAGATAGGTTTTTCATCACTAAGCAAATGTTTTCTTTAGTTTAAATTTCGACTCTTTAGCTTTTATAAAATAGTTCTTGTTTCAAAACAGATTTTAGGCTTGCAAAAACTAGAGGTTCATTTATGGGGAAACACATAACCTTGTTTAATAAAGTTCCACTACTAGTGATTGATCTACCTTTGCATGAATTTAAAAATCATGTCAAAAAGGCGCTCATGGTTAAAGGTTATTATTATAAAGTAGACGATTATCTGAAAGACCGGAATGCGTGGAAATGTTGTAACACAATAACTTGCTAGTAAGTACTTGTTGTTAATAACCTGTTATATGTATTGTAATTGGTAACGATATATTTAAGTTTGTAAATATCGTGACTTATTTCTGTTAAAGCTGATAAATTTCTTGCGCCTGTTCTTCTTGTAAGTTAAAAAAGTCTGGAACGGGTGGTAGAAAAATATAGACGATTTAAAAGCGTTTAATTACTAAGTTTATTTTTTACTTTACTTTTTAAAAGCTAGCAGCCACTTTGTTGATCTAGGAGCCAATAGGACACACAGATAGGTTCCAAAACTCAATATTGTTTAGCATTAAATAGTCTACGAGGTTTTTCTCAACTCTCCACTTTACAAACTACTTTGTACTTATGAAACAGATCGAAACTCCCTCAACAAGGATAGTTTAACCTATATTATAACTAGCTATCACTAATCTTATCATCATTGTCACCAAAGTTCCGTATTTTATTAAAATTAAGATTGCTTCTGCATTATCAAAAGCACTCACTACACAAAACAGTTGACGATCGCTCAAGCAAAAATTTTCCCACGGCGACTTGATGCAAATAAGAAACAAACAATCGTCAAATTTGGTAATGCCCGAAACGACAAGTTGCCTGACCACCCATGCCCATTGTGCGATATCACTCGACCAACGCGATACTCGGGAGGGCAAGAAAAAGAGACCCTGTTTTATGAGAAATAAGCAAGTGAGTACTTATATCGTTTAGAAAAGCATAATTCACGTTGTTATCTGAGGTAAGGTCTAAAAAATTCACGGCATACGGAATGTCTACATAGGAATGTAAAGACACGGTGATCGGTTTAATCAAATGGAGAAATTGCTACTTAACTCAGTGAAAAAAATACTTAGACTATTTTTACGATGCAACAAGTTTTATGTTAAAAATATTATGGTCTGTATTCACCAAGTCACTTCAACTTTCAATTCAACTTGCGTCAGATCTCCAAACTAGCATTCTCTTTCAATTTTCTGCCATATAAATTTGACGTTTTATTGAGATGATGATGAGGCATGCCTCTGTTGAAAGCGCAAGAGGAAGGAAAAAGACATTGTCAACACACACCTTTATACGTTCGTCAAAAATGGCATAAGGTTTAACATAAAAAAATTGCAATTTAAAAGTATTGCTCTTAAGATAAACACAGCATCGACATCAAGCGCTATCGATGACAAAGGCGTAATTGACAGGTTTAAAAATTGTGCGCCTGCACTGCACATACCTACCGCTAAAACAATCGGCACCGGTCCCATAATCCCTCATTGGTCCACGGCTATTTACAGGCGATCCTTACACCGTAGAAGTGAATATTGCATTCTTCACATACCATGGGGCCTGGCGTAAGTAAGAAGCTGATATTAAAAAAAAATGACAAGAGCGAGTCAGACTCGCGCACCGAGGGTTCCGTACCATCATATATAAATGCACTACGGTGTAGAATATTGCAGTTTTAGGTCAGCGCCATCTCTTGACTTGAATGTAATTTTTCATCAAAACTAGAAAACTATGCGGCCTAAAAAAATGAAAAAATGTTTGGGAGTCGGGCAAATCTCATCTCACATTAGTAGTTTTTTAGTTATCCAGCTGTGACAGATAGACACATGGAAACACACAGACTGAGTCGCACCATGGGTTCCTTTTTATCATTTCGGTACGGAATCCTTAAAATGATATTTTTCAAATTGAGCTTTTGGCACTTACTAAACAAAGCATATCAATCTGGTTCTTTCATAAAAAAACCGGAGATAGATACATTTCCGGAGTTTAATTTTACATACTTAATATATACGTTTGTGGAAAAAAACTTTTCCGGAGTTCAGGACTACTCATAAATATTTTGGGAAAGAATAAAAATACTATAGACGTCAAACAAATAATCTGTGTCATTTTTGTGATTTTATCTTTAGTGTAAGAGATATTTCAATGTGTTTGCAGTGAATGTATGTATGTAGTAATTTAGTAAGATGAAATAAACTAGTGCTCATTTTAAAGGTACTTACATTGTAATTGCAAAACAAATATCTTGCAAAACCCCTGATGTCACAAGAACTAAAGGCTACATAGTCTTTGCTTAAAAAAATATATCAGGCCGGCTAAACATTACTTTTACCACGCTGTATAAAACAAGAAAATCACATGACAATCCTTTCCTTTTAGCGCACCTCCGAATAAGATCTCAAACACACAGGATACGTTTCGGTAATGCGATCCGATCTCAGATCGCTGCGATCTATGCGATATATGGAATCGGAACGCAACCAGTGTGGAAGGGAGAAGAGAACTCCATCCAGCGTTCCGGTCATCCTCCGACGCATGACCGAAACGCTTCCTGTGTGTTTGAGCTCTTAATTAAAATATACTGTTTAACCCGCTCCTTGCCACGCTATCAGCTTAAACCTTAGCCCCTAACCCTAAAGCACCGACGCGAGAATTTGCATCGAATGGCCTGGGACGCGCCGACGCAAGCTCACTGGGACACCAAGTATTATATCTGTTATTGCATTTTGTCCACGTATATGGCGCTTTTGATGCATTTATAAATAAATTTATTACGTAATAAATTGTCTTTTATTGTATTATTTTACTTTAATTGGTTGGGTGACGATTGATGAGCAATTGATTAACGTGTATCTTCATTTGTTTGGTTTTAATTAAATTCTCTTTTTTTAAGTAGCTTCTGCTTGCAAGTTCACTCATCTAAATATATAATTAATTCAAAATGTTAAAAAAACAGGAAGTTTTAAAAAATACAGTTAATACAATTTATTGATTTATACATTAGAAGAAAATCACTTGTTAGGTAGTAGGTGTAAACCTTATGTTGTAAACTTTTAGGATGGAATCAACAACGAAATCGGATTAAAATATGACTTGAGATGATTTTTAAATATAATTATAACTTCAATTTTGTACGCATTGGGGTCTATAAAGATGCAGGCGCATCGCACTTTTATTGCTAAATTCTAATCAATTAGCTTTTTCAAATGATGAATGACAATTAATATTGAAAATGCTTGTGTTATTTATTATATCTTTTACATGCAGCTCTTTTGATTATTTTATTATAAATTTTGAACTGGATGTTGGAGTTTGAATGGTGTTTTGTTTTCATTAAATTAAGGCTAAAAAAATGTTCTTTGTAAATGTATTCCAGCCTTTTTGGATTATTTACTTGCTATAAAACAACTTATGGGATAAAAACGGTCTTCTAGGATAAAATTTTTACCCGACTGCAAGGAAACGGTTGTGTGTTTCGCGCGTATCTTGTATGTATGTTTGCTTGTAATATTCTTTATTACCTCATAGCTTTTAAACGGATGAACGGATTTCTATAATTAAGCTATCGATAGATTTGTCTTGACAGCCCAAGTGTTCTTAGGTAAGTGGCGTTAAAAAACCAATATAGCAGCTGTGAGGTGTTATTATAAGATGAAAAAAAAATATTTTGATACTGCACATTGGTATCAAATTAAAGAGCTTATCATAAGAATTTTAAAAAGGTAAATCATGACCGTAATATAATAACTAAAAAGACATAAATAAAAAAATAAATTTAAAAAACTAAAAAACCCGTCTTTTTCAAAAGACAAGTCAACTGAAAAGATGGTAACAAGATTAAATATTAAAGACAACCTTAGAACATATTGATGGTAGTGTTTACAACTTATTTTCAACATAATACAGTCAGACATGCAGTCGGAGGCATAGAATTTAATGATAAGTGAAATAATTCATGTCACTTTATACATACCTGACGACCTCCGTGGTCGAGTGGCTTTGTAAACCGGTTTTCAAGGTGTCGCCATCTCCGAGGTCCCGGGTTCGATCCCCGGTTGGGTCAATTTAGAAAACGAAATTTTCTATATTGGCTCAGGTCTGGGTGTTTGTGATACCACCATTGTCTCTGATTTCCATAACAAAAGTGCTTTAGCTACTTACTTTGGGATCGGAGCAATGTATGTGATGTTGTCAAATATTTATTTATTTATTTATACCTCCGACTGCATGTTGTTATGTTGAATAAAAGTTCTAAGCACTACCCTCTATATGTTTTAAGTATTTGATCTTTCATATTTTCAGTTGACTTGTCCTTTGATGCAGGCGGGCTATAGGTTTTTAAATTTATTTGATTTTGATCAATATATCCCTATCAATATTGTTTTATAGATTTATCAATCAATGGTTAATAACTGTGATATAAGGCAATTTCTCTATTAATATGGCATAATAGACAAACGAAAAAACTATACAACTCGGACGTGACCACCGCCAATCCAAACGGATCAAACAGTTTAAACCTCTGCAAAGAAACTAGCATTGTGATTAAAAAAAATCTTTCTTTGGAAGTTGTCTTTGGCGGTGCTTTAAATATGAAAAGAACACGTTTGGAATATTGGGTCTGTCTTGGCTCTGTGACGATTGTCGGTAGTCACGAAGTTACTATGAATTGTGTGAGAAAAAAATACAGTGCAATGTTGTATTATATAAAAAGATACACTTGGTTGTGCATTTGTCTTTAATATATCGAACCCGTGACCTCTTGCGTGGTAGACCGGCATGTTGACCACTGCACCACTCAGGTCGAAACTATAACTTATGGTTTAATATAAGAATGGGAGAGAATTCTTTATCTGTCATGTAAAATAGACCCTAAAAATTAGATACTCTTCAAATCTAGATGATTTTCTGAGCTGTCATGAAGTAAATTCATTATCCTATTTTTTCAATGAGAAGCTCGATGGTCCAGTGGTTTAACACCTGGCCTTGCAATTGCGGAGGCTAAACAACTTTCGCATGGGTCGGTCATAGGATGAGTGACCAAACATTTATCATCTCGAGTTCCTCCGTGCTTCGGAAGGTACGTTAAACCGTTGGTCCCGGCTGCATTTGTAGTCGTTAAACACCCACCAATCCGCATTGGGCCTGCATGGTGGATTATGGCCCATTCTCCTTATCCACCCAAAAGGAAGGCCTGTGCCAAACGTTACGTGGGGACGTTAAAAACGCACCGGGCGATCGAATTTACACCAAAACTATATTTTTTTATTTTCCCATTAACGAACTGAAAGCTTGCCCTTAAACATTTAACTGTTGGAATGCAACCCAGAAATTCGTCGGTCAATTTCACCCGGGCTCGCTTTTAATCAAAATAATTAACTACGTGCATGATTTATTGCTTCGGGAGGGAAGGTAGCCTCCGTGCCACCTGTGTGGCTGCGATAACAGACCGATTTTTTAGGGTTCCGTACGAAAATGGTAAAAAAGAACCCTTATGGTGCAACTCAGTCTGCCTAGATACAGCTATATCTCTATTTTGCAAAGAAGAGAGAAAAAAAATATCTATATTTTTTTTGCAACAGGGACTGAAAGGGGTATTAAAAATTCGAAGTGTGGCTACTAGGCCATATGGGGTATGTTATGAAAGAGCTGCTTGCACTTTCTCAAACAGTTTTAAATTTTTTTAGGTCATATAGTTTTGACGAAAAATTTAAAAAAGTTTGCATAGAGAAAAATCTTAAATTATTTTATGTGATAGAAGTTTATGTAAAGATTACAGGAAAAATAAAACGATGTCTCTAAATAGTAACCTTTCCAGAATGATGGTACGGAACCCTCGGTGCGCGAGTCCGACTCGCTCTTAACCGTTTTTTATCCTTCCGAGTACTTTCATTATGATGACATAGGTTGCGAAAGTTGAGCGAGTTTCGCGAAGGATGTTAGTCAGATGGGTAACCATAAATCGGCAATGTCCTTACGAAGTTTTGTTATTCCAATTAGATACCAGTGGTCCTACCATGACTTGATGCAAACTGTTTACGCTACCGTAAACTATCGGATATACTGCTCACAGTCAATGCGAATGAAAGAGAGAAAACGATAGTTTACGGTAACGTAAACAGTTTGCATCAACTCATGGTAGGACCCTAGTATTTGCCAATTGTTTACATTAACAAATAATTTGTTGCAGTCGCGTTGCAGTTTCACTTTGGAACAAACGTTTACGGTAGGTAGTTTTTTATACAAAAAAAAAATCATTTTTCAATTTCTTTGTCAAGAAATTAATGTAATTATGTAACTTAAGTCAGTAGTAGTTAAGAAAAAATTCAAAACATATTGTTTACACTTAAATTTATTTTCACCAATCACAACAGCTTTTGAAAGCTTATAACATTGCTGTGGTATCGGTAAAGTTGGTCAAAATACAGCTAAGGTCCATTTTTCCTGTGTTTTCAAATAAGGCCTTTTCAACCCTTTATTCACGTTTTAAATTTCGCGTTTGTATTAATTGATATTACAGGTATAAACGTTCTCGTTTCAACCCTCTTTCAAATCCTAACAATACCTATTGATATTTACTAATACATAATTAATTGAAGTTTCAAAATACCTGGCTCGCTAGCACCCACTCTGGCTAATAAATAAACAAACACAAAGTGATCTCGGACCGCCGCGGAGGGCAACAAGAAAAAAAACCGCGAGACCTCGAACAACTCAATTTTGGAGGCACATCGGCCGGGAATAAGAAAAAAACTGCGAGCGCCTTTACTGCTGTGCGGGAACGGTACTTTGCAATATATTTTTTGTATTTTTTAAGTAGTTGCTGATTTAAATATATTTATTTATAAGAATAACACACGTCTATGATATCTTTACATCGGTCCAATGCGATAGGTAAGGTTTAGCAACCGCACAACAATAAATTGAATTATTTTATTTAATGGATATTATAGCCAGTTAAGCACTAGCCATCGACTAAAACATGTCATATTAAACCGTAACTTGAACTTTGTGAACGTTACGAAAAACTATAACCGCAACGTCGTTTAACGCAAATAGAAACTTTACACTAATAATGATAACTTTACACTTAAAACCTAACACTAATAGTGTTGTTGAATTCAATTAGCAAAGAGAAAAAAAACAGTTGTAAAAATATACGTTATTTAACGTATATTTTTAATTTTCTAAATAACCTAATATTAAGTAAATTAAAAAAATAATACGTTGACTAGTTTCTGTATATAAAAAATAAAGTAAGTTTATTGTTTTTAGTTTTCTGTAATGCGATCTGAATTTATTGATATAGAGTAAATTTTTTTTCGTTCAGATTTAAAATTAGAGAAAATAATGTCAAACTAGGCACCAAAATAAATTTTGGATTGTCTTCTTATAATTTAATTCTTATATGTATGTTGAAAAAATGATTATATTCTCTAAACTGTTAAGTATTCTTTACTATTCTTACTTCACGTTTCTAAGTTATGTGAAAAATTATTGTGTAGTTATTATTTGTATAAGTTCCTACGTATGATTCGTACATACAGATAAATAAAATTCCCTTTAAGTTTGCAAAATATTTTTTTAACCTTTACAATTTTCGCGAAGTGTCACCTAAGGCACAGCAACAAAGGCCCTGCGCGCACTCAGATTACAGAGCCGCGCCGCGCGCGCCGGTGGTCCCGCGCCCCCCGCACCTAACGAGTGCGCATGTGCGGGCCCCGCGGACGAATTAAGGGGCGCTGCAACTTTAGCGTTACCTATTATAGAATGTGTACCCGGTTTGTTGTTACAGTTTATATTTGGACACCGTTGTATCTAGATTTGGCTGGGTATTCCTCGCCAAACTAAATCCCCAAACTGATTTGGCCACGAGGAAACTTAATTCCCTGCAGCCAAACCGTATCATCCGCCTATATGGAGGAAAAACTCTTTAGATACTATACGTACCAACGAGTTTACATACGTCTATTACTTGTATTTTTTTTATAAATATTTGACAACATCACATACATTGCTCCGATTCCAAAGTAAGTAGTTAAAGCACTTGTGTTGTGGAAAATCAGAGACAACGGTGGTATCACTAACACCCAGACCTGAGCCAATATAGAAAAGTTCGTTTTCTAAATTGACCCAACCGGGGATCGAACCCGGGACCTCAGAGATGGCGACACCTTGTAAACCGGAGGTCGTTAATTGTTTAAAGTCTCTCTATAGAGAACCCTATAGGGTTGATTTGTGCGGTTGCGCACTAAAACCAAGTTACCGTGCTTAGATCTAGAGCCGCGTCGCTGGTCATGCACCACACGCACCTAACAAGTCGCGCCTGCGCATATTTTTTTTATATTTTTAATATTAAAAAAACAACTACATATATTTAGGATGTAAAAGTAGCTTAATTATTTTTTTACCATGGAAATAACTCTGAAACTCCAAATCAGACAACGGTTTCATAGAAAATAAAAATCCTCTTATTAATGAAAAATGTTAGTATAGTCGAACTGAAATTTTCAAATAGATTTTCAAATAGATAGCAATGGACCGGATATCCAAAGGTCGCGGGTTCGATTCCCGTCCGAGAACATGATCTGGTGCGAGTCGTATTTTATCAAGTATATTATTCGGCATTAAATAGATTTATTTAAAAAAAAAAACAAACAAATTATTCATTCTTCAGTTCAATAGTTTACGTTATTGGTACACTATGATAGTATGACCTAACCCCTTTTCGTCCGAGTAGACTACCGTACCATATTCGGTACCGATCCGATCCTGTTACCAGGTGTTCCCACTCTGGTACAGGAGTCTATTTGCGTGCCGTAACTGGGTCGCAGTGCACTTTATATGGCTCTCTGTTTTTATAGCGCTCGTCAGCTCACTGAACACAATATTGGGGTTTAAGTGTTATGTTTACGTTTGTTTACTAGTACGTTGAAGTTTAAAATTATGTTGAAAAAATCTTAACGCTGAATTTAATATACACTTTACTTTTTTCATTGACGAATCAATTTAACTTATATTTTAGTCGGAAAGAATAATGAAAAACATTAAAGTAGTTTGGCGGAAAATCTCAAAAATTACCGAGTTTGTATGAACACTTCTGTTAGAGGCTGCCGTAGCAAGGTTAATATTTGACCCTGATTACCGTAGAATACGGTAATTACCGTAGCGATGGTAACACACCCAGTGTTACCATTTCTACGGTAATAACAGTGTATGATAATTTTTAATTAGAATAATGATGATGTATCGTTTTAATTTAGTTACAACATGGCAATCTATCACAAAGCACTAGATCTAACTAAATCTCCCATAAATACAGCTCAGTCTGTAATAATTCTGTAATCCCCAAATACCGCCATTACCCATTAATTGGGTAACTTTACAACAATATTTGTGTTCGGAAATAATACCAAACGTTTATGGTTTGATCCCGAAAAATATTGCTTTTATGGTTTGCTTCCGTGTATGTAGCATGCTTTAAAAAGCGATGTGAACCAGGTAATAGTCACGGTAATGATATCTGTTGGTATAGTACTATTTAATTAGGGTAAGTATTAGACTTTTCCCGATTACCTTGTGCCTAGTGGTGACCGTTTGGCGTAGTGATTTATTTATTTTATGCTTCCTAATGCTTGGACCATTTCATACAGCGCCATCTAAGCAAGGCTTGTAATATCGGCGCTAGACAACTGATGTACTGCAATTTATATTTTTTTTAAGTATAGCTATACTTATTATACATAGTAACACCCAGACCTGTCACATATTAAAATACTCTGCATCTGCGCGATCGGTAATCGAACCCGGGATCTCTTGCGTGGTAGACCGGAATGTTGACCACTGCACCACTCAGATCGTAAAATTGGTGTGATTTTGTCCAGGCAGAATGTTTATTTATTTTTATTTTTATTGTGCACGACAAAGTAAATATGCTCGATATGCAACGAATTACGATGTCGACAAACAAGTTTTATCCGAGGATCTCAAACTTACGAGCTCGATTTTTGTCCGTACATGTATATACGTGGGGATGTGCATAATGGCGAAAGAGCTTTTTACGGACGGAAAAAGACCTGAAAATATCTGAAAGAGGTTTTCAGTACTTACCCTTTTCATGAAATATTTAGTAAGCAAACGAGTAGTAAACAATAGTAAGTTTCGCTTACTTAAGTTACTTTCGCTTACTTACTTTCGTTTTTTTTGCATAGAGTAGGTACAGCGCCAATGCAACCAACCGACCTCTGTAAACAATAAAATTGAGTTGAAGAATTACGAAATTTGCAGCTGCCATTTTCGATTGAAACCGATTTTCAGTTGCTAACCAGAGTACTCTGTTTGCGCTTTAATAGCACCTGAAACTGCCTGAAATTGTTTGTCAGTTTCAGTTGCATGTATGCACTCTGGTTCGCTCCTGAAACTGTCAAATTTCAAACGATTTCACAGTTTCAATCGATTTTAATCGAGAATTTTTAGCAACAGAGTTACGTAATCAGGGGTTGATGTCATCTCAAAAATATTTTTGATATCCATTTTACTGCATACTTATAAAGTCCGTCCAAAAGCTTTTGACATTTGATGAACTTATTTCTAGGAACATTTTGATTTCTACCAAAAAACTAATTCAGCGCCACCTAGCATCCCCCGTATATATGAATAAGCACCGCTGCAGTAGAGACTGCGAACCCAAGAAGGAGCACAAGGAAGTTTGCGTATACTTAACTAGATGGCGTTAAAATGCGAGGGGTGCTTAGTTTTTTAAATACAGTTATCTCTGAAAGATGGCGTTAGTAAACAGTTAACGTAGCTCTGAAAATTGTAGAGTTTTATTAATTTAAACCATTTCCATTTTAATTTCAACAAGTTAAAAATTCAAAAGTTTTTAGATAATTATTATTTATTATAACCAATATTTATCTAGCTCTATCATGGACAGTAACAAGACATTTATGTATGATAAACTTTTCAAGTAAAAGTTAAAAAGAACATAAATATTATTGTTTATTATTTTAATGGATGCTTTAAAAATGTTCGTAGGTAAAGCAATTAAATATTGTAACTTAAGTAGTCACTTTACTCATAACATTGTTGGTAGATTTTCTCAAAATGTGTCATTTTTTCAGAATGTTTCTCATTATTAAAACTTCATTATTTTGAACAGTAACCTTAGCATGAACAGCTATCGAAAAAAATAATGCGCGCAAAAACATTGGTATGGGAAATTTGTATATTCCTTTTTTTTGCCACCTGTTCTAGACTTTTTTAACTGACAAGAAGAACGTGCGCAAGAAACTTATCAGCTTTAACAGAAATAAGTAACGATATTTTCAATTTAAATATATCGTTACAGTACAACAGGATTATCAACAACAAAGTATTTATAGTAGCAAGTTATGTGTTACATGTTATATCATTTCCACGCATTTTGGTCTTTTAGATAATAGTGAAAGCTCTTAGTTTTAGATAATAAGGAGTTTTTGCTAATGTCCACGCGGACGAAGTCGCGCGCAGAAGCCTGGGGGCTAATTGTCTAATTTCAAAATATATCGCAATCGCTTTCATTTGACAGATGGATGTGACACATTGCTGCATTTCTTTGGTAAGTTTTTATTTATGCCAAAAAGAAGCTTCAATGTGTTACATCTTGAAAGCGATTGCGATAGATTTTGAAATTAGACAATAGAAGGGCAGTTATTTATTTCAATACAAAACACAGTTATCACTGCAATCTTGTCTTCATTATTTTTCGTAGCAAATAAAATCACATTAAATTATTAAAACCATTTTTTTTATTACAAAACTTTTATATTTATTACCAGCAATAGTGGGGTGCGTGCATTAATTGCAATCTCTATTATATCAAAAGAAATACAAGGAAATATAGGTTGATGTCTTGCAGTGTAAAAACGGTTTAATGTGACGCTCAGTTCCATATTTATAGTGATGTCATTATGTCTGAGAAAAATCGGACTTATCGATGAGCGAAAAATAAGCGTATGACCCGAACACTCACAATAAACTGTATACTTAGGTACATAAATACATAATTATTATTGTTTTTTATTTTGGTTTAGACAGCAGCAAATCAGAAAAATAAATAAAGCTGAAATGGGTTCTTACAATATGTTGTTGTTTTGCAAAAATAACAGAGTCATGGTTATAATTATATGAGTCGGATAAGTTTTTTAAACCCATTTTTTTGCAAAACAATTGTTTGTTAAAAAAATGGTTTTGAAAAATTTATCCTACTCGTATTTATAACCAATGACTTTCTGTTATTTTTGCAAAACATAAACCCATTATAATAACCCAAAATGAAGGCTTTATTTATTTTTCTAATTTAATCCTGTGAAAACAAAATAAAAAACAATAATACATTTTTCAATCGATATTTTCCCCTCACTAGCAGTATAGTAGAGTCGGTGTAGATTGGTTTACGAGCATCCCAATCAAGAGGCGTCGCCGCGGCTAACTGCCGCTCCCGAGGGATATCGCTGGAGGGTCGCACTTACTCCAGTTATGAGGAAAAACTGGAGTTTGACGAGACGTTAACATAGAGCAATGGTAATCACGTATTTTCTTATAAAATTAGAAGTTATACGTCCGTAAATTAGTGGTTATCATTTATTTTTCATTACAATCCTTTACGTATATTACTTAGGTCACACGTTATTTAATGTTTTACTTGCCGTTGTTAAGTAATAATTTTATGACGTAGTTTACGTATAGAGAAGGCTAAATTACTTTTCAGTATTTTTTTATGCGTGGCCTTAAATGCTCACATGTGTTTTTTTATCGACTACGGGATAGTGCTTGGCCCTCACCTCACCTGATGTATGTACCCCGCTCTACACCCGGAATCCTCACCACTGAGGAACTGCCTACCTTACCTCTAACTGCCGGAACAATACAATTTTTAAATTGTTGTTATGGCGTCAGACTTAAGTGAAATGAGCCCTACCACCAACCAAACCGAGTACAAATTGTACCCCCCTCCGGGGAATCGAACCCGGGACCTCTGCGTCTTAAACGGGTGGGAGAACCACTAGACCACAGAGGCGGTATGTTCATGTAGTTCAGTCCATAACGGATGATCTAAAGTTATGAACTAGAAAAAGTTACAAAATTGTTAATAACTGAAAAAACTTTAGCTAGCAATTCAATATTTTCATCTTATAACCAAATACAAATAGCTCTTTTTTAGGGTTCCGTACCTCAAAAAGGAAAAAATGAAACCCTTATAGGATCACTTTGCTATCCGTCTGTCTGTCTGTCAAGACCCTTTATCTCGAAAACGCGTGGAGTATCTTGTTAGTAATACTAAAAGTTAAGACATAAAAAAATCTGAGCTGGGCCCCTAGCCAAAGTAACATTTGCAAACATTCGTTATCACTTCTCTTTCGAAACATGTATGGGATTGATTCGTTAAAAATCGAATTTTAAATCGTCAAATCCTTACTAAATCGAAGCGAAGCGATAACGAAATTTTGTAAATGAGACACAATTAATTTTCAAAACTCTAAACCCCGTTATAACTGTCGCAAATCGCATGCAATCTTGTTATAATAAGCTACCCAAAAATAAAAATGTCGACAATTATTTGGTAGATATGGAACTTTTATTAAATCTATAGCACCTACGAAGGTAGGAATATAAAATCATTGTTAATTAAATAAGTATACTAGGTGTTACAAAAGTACCCCTAATGCCGAATATGGTAGATAGGGACCATCAAACTGAACAACTTTTACTATGGGGCCAACTCTGAACTCGCGAAAAAAAAATCAGCTGTTTCATACATTTTGATATTTTCGTAATTAATTTTTGTATGAAACAGCTGATTTTTTTTTTCGTAGTTTATGAATTTATCATTCATCATGGTTAACTCCTTGTGAATCATAAATTCTCTTTTTTATAATTCTTTGCATATAACGCATGCCGTGACAGCCTTCAATTAAGTCTTCACTTAAGATTGTAACCCATAGTTATATAAATGTTAACTTATGTAAGGTGAATGTACTTGTTGGTTGTCCTTAAATAAACAAAATAAAAATAAACTGTTGATCAGCCACGCGTTAATGCTAGTGTCACCGGGCTCGCAACGTTCGCTCAATATTGGTTAATAAAGCAATAATCATCAAAACTTGGCGCGACTGCTGTTATGTCGTTTCGGTACATTCACGCTGTCATACCGTGACACTGTGTCTGTGAATCTTTTTTGTTTATGCAAATATGGACTTGTTGAATTGGTTATAGTCATATTCAAATAAATGAAAATTTTGATCAAAAGGTAGGTAATCTATGTTAGTTTGGATAGGAGGTAATCTCCAAAACTATCGATTTTAAATATTTTTTGCAAATTGAAAGTCCTGGACTTAAATTCTATAACAAAAATAGGAATTTCACGCGAACGAAACAAAGTATATAAAATATATTTTTTTTATTAATATACATACCTCACCCACCAATCCGCATTGGGCCCGCGTGGTGGTTCATGGCCCATCCTCCTTATCCACCCATAAGGAAGGCCTGTGGGAAGAATAAAAATGGCTGATGGTCATACATACCTACTTATAACTATTATTCAACTGGAATCAAGTCAAATGAAAATATGAGTAACAATTAAACTTACGCAACATAAAAACTGATATTTATTAAGACATGATGTGTGACCTATGTAGTGCATTTCCACAACTTTAAACAGTTCAATCAAAACTGATTTAATAAGAAAGACAATTAATGAAATTAATCATAATTTATTTTGAAGACCTCCGTGGTCGAGTGGCTTTGTACACCGGTTTTTCTATATTGGCTCAGGTCTGGGTGTTTGTGATATCACCTTTGTCTCCGATTTCCATAACACAAGTGCTTTAGCTACTTCATTTGGAATCGGAGCAATGTATGTGATGTTGTCAAATATTTATTTATTTGTACAGAACGATACTGAAAACAGACACAGTGTCGTAGTTGGAAAACAAGCCGTCGACATTGTAAACGCAAACCAGTTAAAAATATAAACAAATAACATTTTCTTGTTTCGGTTAATTTTCGCGTTTTCCTGACTTATTGTATTGTTTTATTTAACTAGTTTTGTTTGTTTCCCGTTTATGGTTGTTGACAACGGAAAGCTGTTTAGATTTAGCGTTTTATTGGGGGTATGCTTACATCCTATTTGGTGTAACGCAAAAATAAGCACAATATTTTTTGCATAGAAAAGATTTTCAATTTGTTATTTTACTTTTCCTCTTTGGAGTAATAGCTGAATGTTCTGATACTTTTGATTTGATTTGTGTTTTTAGCTTTTACTCTGTTCGGTCATAATTCTAATATAGGACTTTACCCACAATAAAGTGTTTTGGACCATTTTGACGACCTCCGTGGTCTAGTAGTGCCTTTGTACACCGAGTTTCAAGGGGTCGCCATCTCTGAGGTATCGGGTTCGATCACTGGTTGGGTCAATTTAGAAAACGAACTTTTCTATATTGGCTCAGGTCTGGGTGTTTGTGATACCACCGTTGTCTCTGATTTCCATAACACAAGTGCTTTAGCTACTTACTTTGGAATCGGAGCAATGTATGTGATGTTGTCAAATATTTATTTATTTATTATTTATTCACCTTGCTATTACGTACTATTATGAATTCTGTGCCTGAAAATGAAACAGCCTATAAAATATGTTTGTTTTTTAACTAAACACATGAATAATAAAATAAGTTCGTTTTGAATGCTCTTTATATCAAAACAAATTTTGATTTGTCTTTAATATGCAGCCAAAGATATTTTTCTAATGTTAATAAAAAACATTTTCTCAAATATTTATATTATATTTTCCATATTTTCTCAGCAACACTTGAAATAGTTACATCCGAAGTGAGTAGGTAAAAAGCTGAGTCGCTCAGTCGTTTTGCGTTGCGAAGCATTCGTTACGTCAGGGCATGATGTAGGGCCTACTCGACCCCAGTGATAACTCACCGATTGTTTTGCTCGCATAACTAATAAGCCGTAACGATGCCTCCCTAGCAGAATAGACCTCTCGAAAATAACCACAGATAAAATGACACATTAAGGCTCGGTTGCATCAACTTAATTTAACTATAACAGTACATGACACAAACTTATCTAAGCCGGTGGCCGAAACTGGAACTAAATGTTATTACATATTCTACCTAGGCTACGCCATAGACGACAGCGACGCTGTCACCGAGTCAGATAAGTTTGTGTTTGTTAAAGTTAAGGTTAAATCAAGATGATGCAACTCAGCCTAAGAGAGTTAGCACCAATTGTGTTTTTATTGTCAAATTTTGTTTCTCCAATCCTTTTATTAATTACGCGCTTATTACACTTTATTTGAATACAGTTTGGTTGGGCGCAGAACAATACTCAGTTAATACCCCTAAAGTCCCATCGTACTTCAGGCAGTACCTCTGGTGGTACGGTGGGGTATTTTAAAGTTCAGCTAATGAAACAATAAAATGTCAGATACATGAATAGTAATTTACTTTCTCGTTTTATCTCATTTGTAATAACTTTTTATAAACATCCATAGAATGGTAATAAAAAAGCAAACCTCTTTGAGATAAAAATCAATAGTAATATTTTAAGCCTGACCTGCGCCGTCAGAAATCATATTTACACTTATTTTTTTCTGTGAACCCATCAATCACAACGTCATGAAACTAATATTATCTCCCGGATTTTCCCCCATTACAGCAAAACTACGGTGCCATAGATTTTATCCGTCACTCGAAAAAACACTGAATCTACTGATTGACCAAATAAAAAATGGGTGATTTATCATTTTTATAGCGAGAAAAACATGTTTATGAGCATCTTAAGAGGGGAAATCGGAACGCGTTTGGGTAATTCTGGTTTTTTTTAAATAGAACTTGAAACAAATTAAGATTTGAATTTTATTGGAACTACTAATAATTCATAAATAAATAAATAAACTTAAATGATAAAATTTAATATTGCAGTTTTCAAAGGACGTGATTCAAGTATCGCAAATTTTAGGTGTGAACATACTTGATTTACCTTAGTATAGTCGAGTTAAATAAATAAATAAAATAATTTTGACAACATCACATACATTGTTCCGATTCCAAAGTAAGTAGCTAAAGCACTTGTGTTATGGAAATCAGAGACAACAGAGGTATCACAAACACCCAGACCTGGGTTGGGTCCATTTAGAAAAACTAAATTTTCCTTCCGGGGATCGTACCCGGGACCTCAGGGATGGCGACACTTTGAAAACCGGTATACAAAGCCACTCGACCACGGAGGTCGTCAAGTTAGTTAACAAATGATTTTGGTCTTGAATGCAGCTTGCTTATAAAACGTTTAGGTACTGTTTTTAGATGGGCGGTAGTGGGTAGCCCATCCTCCTTACACACCCATAAGGAAGGCCTTTCCCCGAAGAAGTAGTACCTAAACTTTTTGCATCCGAGACCAAAATCATTTCTTAACTAACTCACTACCACCCAGGCCCAATGCGGATTAGTGGGTGTAAACGACAGCAAATGCAGCCGGGACTGGGAACCGGGTTTACTGTGCCTTCCGAAGCACGGAAGAACTCGAGATAATAAATATTTGGTCACCCATCCCATGACCGACCCCTGAGAAAGTTGCTAAGCCACTGCGCCAACTAGCTTTTCATACACTCACAAAAAAAAATTTCACAATTTTTAATTCAATTACACTGAGTCTTTAATGTTCATGAAAGTTATTTATAATTGTTTTGTTTTATTTGATCATATTCTAAATTTTGGATCTACCTATATGAAATTCAATTTTATGAACATCACTACAATACATTTTTT
Organism: Catoptria pinella; assembly: GCA_963556745.1. Classification (NCBI taxonomy): domain Eukaryota; kingdom Metazoa; phylum Arthropoda; class Insecta; order Lepidoptera; family Crambidae; genus Catoptria; species Catoptria pinella. The sequence goes on along the minus strand of OY750764.1, from coordinate 13,902,571 downwards.
TTAAACATTTATTAATGCTTTGTATATTAATAGTGGAAGTTGTTGGAGAATGGCCCTAATTCTAGTAGTGAACAAAATAATCATTGGCCACTTGTGATGCCCGAGGGGGCTGTTTCGAGTAACCGGGCCGTCATCCCCTAAAACTTATTATAGTATTTTTATAAGCTATTGTTTTCATCAGTGTAATATTCTGTTTGGATACTAGAATCATAATAAATGGCGGCAATATACTATTATGTATTCTGTGGCCCACTCAATTTTAAAAATGAACTAAAATAGCGTTTTATTGTTTTATTAACTTACGGACGTAGTGTATACAAGGTGTTACAAAAATACCCCTAATGCCGAACATGGTATATAGGGACCATCAAACTGAACAACTTTTACTATGGGACCAACTCTTAAAACGCGAAAAAAAATCAGCTGTTTCAAACAAAAATTAATTACGAAAATATCAACATGTATGGCATTAGGGGTATTTTTGTAACACGTTGTATATGGTTTACAATTCAATATCTTAGTTTTAAAAAAAAATTCGTTACAAACCCGGCATTGTCCTTTAAAAATATTTTTTATCGTTTTGTTCAAAATGTCATTGAGTGGATATTGCCGCCTTTGATACTATAGGATTCACTAGCATACACGAGCAATGACTTCAATTACATAGACGAGCTGTTCAAAACTAAAATTATGTCACAACCAACCTTCGCGGCGCATCAACTGTTTCTATCGGTCGCTCGCAATAGACTAAAAAAGATTCGGTGCATGCACCGAATGTTACTTAATGAGCAATTTTTCGGTACTGCACAGCCTGTCTAGTGTATTATATACATAGAAGTATTTGTACACGAGCGAAGGATATGTAATTATTGTAGCTAAAACTATAGTAAAACTTTTGAACCATTATTTTTAACCTACTTCAATTTTACAGTAGGTTTATTTTACGTATTATTTTATCCAAAATTATGAACGAGCTGTGGTCCAAAATAACTTATACAATAATGTTTAATTACTCTAAATTTGGGAAATTACCTCTAAATTACAGACCTCTGCGGCTTCGAGTCCCGTCTGAGGTGCTACGGGTGAGTCGAATTTTTCTAGTACATTTTCTAATATTATTTGTCTCAATGTAAAAATAGCATTGTTAATGCGAAAAATCTAAATTCAATAAATAAATCCTTATTAAATATAGGAAATTTAAAACTTTAGAAATTATTGTAGTTTCGCAATTGCATTTGGTGGAAGTTAATACGAATAAATGAATCTTGAGCGAAAGTTGAAGAGGAGAGAGGGCGTAGTTTAAACAAATCTTAGAAATTTGAAGTTTTAGGTTAAAGTACTACCTTTCAATAAAATAGTAATGTTTATAAAAATAAAATATTTTATTTTTTATTAAAATTATACACACTCACGAATAGATATAGAAAAGTTGATCCAAAATAATTATGTTTATGGGTGCTATGATTTCAAACTATTGTGCGAATTCAATGAAGTATGAATGATTATAACACTGGTTTATTTTTTAAATTTATTTTATTAATTAATTCAATGTACAATAGTGTAGAAGGTCGTGAAAGGCACGAGATCTGTGTTTATTTTTTGTCTATTTTGGAAAAGTCGTAGAACAAACGTTGTTTATGATGGTGATATCTGGTCCTGCGAGGTTGTTGGTGTTACAAATGACCTTGTATATTTAGAACAAAATGCTAGTAGCTACTAACCTTCATCACAATTTGAAAGAACATTAAAACTTAAGCTCGCAAAGTTTCATATAGAGAGATAGTACACAACAGATCTCTGTTCCGAGCAATTAATTAATTAAAACGATAAGGTTTAAAGGCAAGGAATATGCAAGGCGCGAGCGCGATTCTTGTTACGTGATCTAGATAACGCTCGCGAGCGGGGTAGGGTTGCCACTTGGTACGTAACAATATAACATTGCACATCAGCCATTTTTTAGATGATTGCTAGAATACAGTCCTTCCTTATGGGTGGATAAAAAGGATGATCCCTGACCCACCACGTCCATGCAAATTGGTGGGTTGATATCTCTTTCGAAGCACGGAGGAGCTCAAGATAATCCATTTGTGGTTACCCATCCCATGACCGACCCTGAAAGTTGCTTAATTACCACAATCGCAGGGTGATGCTACCTAATCATACTATAGAAATAGCAAGTATAACAGCAAATGAAGAATGAAGCAAATGAAGAAAACAGAATGCACATAACTGCTACAAAATAAGAAAAACAATAATTGTTCTCATCAAGAGACAACCCTTCTCAACACGCCCGCGAATCTTGCTAATAAAATATGAAATGCTCACTTAAACATCTATATTGTCTCGAGTAACGACTGGCGACACCTTCTGAATACAGAACAGCCGCGTTTCTCAAGATAACCGGTATGTTTGGAAGTCGTTACTAGTTAAATGTTATATTAAACATAAAACGTTTAAAAGAGCTATTGTAGGGCGGATTTTCCGCCCAAATCGGAGCGCGAGCTTGGGGAGTAACCTACTCTACCTTATAAAGAACTGCAGCTTATTTAGTTTTAATAGTTTTCTAACATGTTCTCATTACCTACACAATATTAGTATATACCTGTGATAGCATAACATATCTTGCCCTGGCTCAAAATTGAGTAGCTGAAAGTTCTTGTGCTGGGCAATCAATTTATTCAAGTAACGTTTCAAGCCTTATACGTATTTTCAGTTAGTTACTGGAGGGACAATATCCGGTTGAGAGTTAGCTAAACAAACCTGAAAAAGTCTTAAAAACTGAAAAACATAATACGAATATGCGTACCCATCGAGTAGGGTGGGTAAATAAGAAGTTGGCGTCGCGTTTATATCGCCAATAAATCGCGGCGATATCGCTAGCGGAATCAGATTCGCCGTGTCGCCTCCTATCTGCTGAAGTTTCCCAATAAATACTGGGGAATCTGCATAACTCCCGAATGTACGTCTACTCGATGTACCTATCCGGAAGTGGCAAAGGATGTGCGAATTCTTCAAGGCATGGATGTGGTTGTTAATTTTGTTTTACAAATTATGAGCTTGATGGATTGCCATAGAAATGAAATATTGTAATCCTTTTTTTTCATATTTTCAAAGTTTATTTAATATTGTATTTTAACATTATTACCAAAGTATTATTGGTATTCAAAATGTACCAATGATTAAATACACCATCAGGTTTTTTAAAACCTGATATAAGGCTGAATTAGCGAATGCTTTCAGAACGGTCGTATTACATGGTTTAATTTAACTTTTAACCAAACAGAAATCAGACAGATTTTGTTTGTCATAAAGATTTCGATCAAAACTTTCTTCCCTTTCTTACCCATGGCACAATCTGCGTGACACTACCAACTACTCCGTTTAAGTGTATCCTGTATCCAAAGATACCATATCCCAATATCCTAGCTTCCCACATCGTAGTGAATCCAGTCGTTTGAACATAAGAGAGTGAGCGCGGGACCCTCTTCCTGACTAGAACAACTGTTTGTTTGTCTGTTCGCAGGAAACGCGAGTGTGGCTTTAGTAGGGCCACCATAATAAAGACACGTTAGAAGGAATAAACATGAGTTGTTATTTTTTATTATAAGATAGAAAAACCAATGCTTTCTTTTGTTTTGGCTATTTGAATGGTCGGCGTACGAGCCCAATTTCGAGGGAAAACTTCAAATCAATGTACAGGATAGCCGTTTGGCACACGTACATTTGAAATCGAGAAAAATTGTTTTGAGCCGCAGTTTTTAAAAAGTAGTTATGACGTCATATTTTTTTGAATGAAAAAAAAAACAGTCAATCATAAAATCTGTAATCCTACCAAAGAAAGTTAAGTCGATCAATGGGTAACACTGATTTTATTATTTTATTATTTTCATCGTATCTTGTCTCACTTAGTAGTTTTATTAGATTAATCTAGCCTGAAAGCTAAGACAGGATATACAATAAAACGCTCAACCAGGAGATACCCTATTCACCCTGGCTTTGAAAATAATCGGGGTATATTTACTAGCAAATAAACATAGGAAAAGAGTTCCTCGAAAAACCAAATGTTTGGAGTCTCCACCCACATGTAATATTGTTATGCATATTTTAGAGAGATAATACTCAAGCTTGGGTGGTGCTCCCGAAGTACCTACTTAGTTTCAGACTTAACTTTCAGGGTACTTTGTAGTCAAGGACTTTTCAGGGCAAATGTAAGGAAATGTTCGGGGTAAATAGGAAAAGGAAGCGGTACTCTTGTGGTAGTTTCAAGAACTACATACTTATTGTGTTTTGATGAAAGTGTGTTATGTGTAACTTACTGAAATCAAGTTTCAAGGAAGCATAATAAATAAATAAATGCTTGGACAATTTCACACACCGCCATCTAGCCACAAACTAAGCAAAGCTTGTAATATGGTTGCTAGACAACTGGATTATACTACTTATATACTTTTTAATTTCTGTCCGGCCGGGAATCGAACCCGGGACCTCTTACGTGGTAGACCGGCTAGTTGACCACTGCACAGCAGCACTCAGGGGACTAATTGTCTAATTTTAAAACATATCGCAATCGCTTTCATTTGACAGTTGAATCCGACACATTGCTGCATTTCTTTGGTAAGTTTTTATTTGTGCCAAAAAGAAGCATCAATGGGTTTCGTCCTGAAAGCGATTGCGATAGATTTTGAAATTAGACAATAGAAAGGCAGGTCCTCAAAACATAATATAATAATATAATGATGCTACTTTAAGATATTACGTAATAATCTTATATTAGTCGTTAAAATTCCTATGATGATCTAATTGAATTTTTTATTCGAAAAAATTAAAGATCGAAATTTATATTATATAAATTATATTTAGAATGACTTAACAATGTAATTAATTAGTCTAAGAAAAGTTACTACTTTTAAACACACGAGATAATTTGTTTCTCTTATAAGATAAATAAGAAAATAAAAACACTTTGAATATTTCATGATCCACAAAGAAAATAACTACTTGTTATTTTTATCAAACTAAACATTCGGTGAGGACAAAAGAAGTGTTGTAGGTCGCAGATTTATAGCAAAGTAGCCAATTTGCCTCGTCCGAAACTCAATATTCTAAAGAGGGTAAGATTGTGTCCAAATTGGATTGAGCTCTCTCATAAATATGGACAGTCCGTCATCTTTCATGCCAGAGCAAACTGGACCTTAAGTTTATTATATTTTTTAAATCGAATCAAATAAATTGTTTTGTTTAACTGTCATCGGAATGAAAAATATTTGGCAGAGAATTTCAAACCTTTTCATTATTTTCATAGCCAAATGTATTGTTGTTGCTGTTGCTGTTCTTGGTGCTGTAAAAGTAGATGATAATGGGTATTTTTTTCTTATTATTTTATGAAGGTGGTAAGTGATAGATAGTTCAGGTCGATCGCAACCGATAATCTTAAAAAAAGAGCAGCTGAAAAATCTACCAAAATATTGGGAATATTTTCCAGCTGCTGAAATGTCTGATTCAATTCATCCAATTGAATTTTTCTGTCTGAAAAATTCAATTGGATGAATGTTTATAATATATGATAAGCTCCCTTATAAGGCGACGCAACGATACACTATTTTTGTATTGACTGTCAACGCCAAACCGGATTTTTCATTTAAATAAAAATCTATAATATATTTTAAAAATCCAACTGACATTTTAAAGTGTGTGTTTAGAATAATCTACTTAGAAAATATAAAGGTTTAAATCGGTCAGGTTTGTCTGTAAAATGCAAATCTCTGTTTTGAAAGAGGTTTCTTTGATATTTTCTCTGTTATAAAAGTTAACGAATCGTGTTTCTGCAACTGACAAAATAAAGTCAACGAAATAAATAAGCTGGTTATTAAATATCTCTTTTATATGTTTTGTAATTGATGAGAAAAATCGAGATCCCTGCCACCAAAATGTCCGATGCATCGTTAATAGAAAAAAATAAAGTTATGTCAGTCATGTATGTAAACTTTTGATAAGTATTGTGATGGTTAAAATGACCTCATTTTAAATGCGAAGGTAATTTTTAAATTTGAAGACTGTATAAAATATACAGGGAGAAAAAAACAGCCCTAGACGAGTTTCTTGCCGGTTCTTCTCGTTTGCGAACCGATGGCGTAGCTTCTTTGACGTTCACAAGTGCTTGTAACAGCTAGACTAGACTGAATAAATAAATTTGAATTTTGAATTGTATTCTGTAGGCTGCAAAAATCATGCTTTCTAATCAACAGCGAGGTTCCAGTATTTTTTCTTTCCATTACCTTTAAGATGGAGTATCACGCAAAAACCAAAATATGTTGTTATAATATTGGAGGCGCAACAAATGAGACGTCCGAGTATAGCTTTACGCGCGGGCCCGCCTACCTATTACCTATACGCCCCAGGCAAGAACATGGCGGAAACGCGAAGTTCGAAAGCCACTAGAAGTGGTAACGCGAATTTACATATGAACACAAAACACGAATGCTGCGTTCGTTTAGTTAACTTTTTATTCACTAGGAAGAAAAACGAGTCAGACACAACACAACAGAGTATCAATTCTACGTCAGTTTAGTCACTTGGCATCTAACGGGTTAATTAAGCAATGCCTTACTGAAAACTTAAGGAGTTTACTAATGTTTCCTTGTTAACTTGGCTTGCCAGAAGGTGACAATAAAATCCGATCCAAAATAAATTTTTTGATTACCTTAGGAAAAAAAAAATACGCGTAGCTTACAACAATGACAATACTTATGTACTTACTTATATAATATACAAAACTTACGGCCTTATTACAAAAGATTTCAAAACACTGTTTAATTTAGACACTGTTTAAATGTGATGTCGTCTCTTTCAAACAATATTGTCAAAAAGTGACAACGTCACATTTAAACAGTGTCAAGTACTATACTGATTCTGTGACAGTGTCTAAGTTAAACACTTGTTGAACAGTGTTTTAAAACCTTTTGTGGTTTTAGGGACTGTTTCACAATGTAAAAGTAAGTTCTGAGTAGCTTACTTCATATGAAAATATGTCATATCAGAAACAGACCCTTGGACACATCCACTACTTCTAACATCAGTTTACTATTTTGCGCGGGTGATAAAAATATGAAAAGGTCTGGGATAAAATATGAAACATCCATATTGGGTGATGGGGCTACTGTTCGGGCATATTGAGTGCTATTATTGAGAAGAATTTTATTTTTATACAATAATATAATACAATTCAAAACTAAGCAATTGTGTTTTGAAAATCAGAGTCAACGGCGGTACAGTCGAGTTGATAAATTTGTTAGCACTTTTGACAGATGTTGACTTTAATTACGAAGGCATAAGGTTGATGAACTTTCAAAGCCCAAAGGTGCATATAATTGAACTTGGCTGTACCACAAATACCCAGACCTGAGACAATTTAGAAAAGTTAATTTTCTAAGTGTTCAAGCCAAGGATCGAATCTGGGACTTCAGAGATGGCGACACTATGAAAACCGATGTTTAAGCCACTCGACTACGGAGGTGGTCAAGAATAAAAGTGTTTGTTATACAATGTTATTTTTTTCCTAGAATGGTTGTTCAAGGTCCTCTATCTAACACATAAAAAACTCCAAACCATTCAGCCATAGAGTATCAAGTAGAACGAAAAATAATAAATATGCAGAGAACTTCTGTTAGTGGCGACACATACATCTGAGATAGTTCCGAAGAAAGCTATAACTTTAAGAGTTTCGCTATAAAACTAGCGACAGACAAGGCGACAATGTGTTCCGGAGATGTAAGAAAATATAAAGGAATCCGGTAATATTATTATTTATAAAAAAATTGACATAAATTATTCAATAAACCCAACCTCTTATTGTTTTGTTTAGACAAATAGCTCAAAACTTACTTATTAATTAATTAAATAATTAATACCAGAACTTTCTTTAAATAATTTAAGCAGTTAGATTTTTTACAAATTAGATATTAAATTAATCGTTGTACATTAGTTGCAAAATAACTTGACCCTAATTTTAGTAGCACGTGACTTCCACAGTAACAATTTGAGGTACAAACATGTTTAGTGTAAGCCTCATTGTCTATGGTTGAGTTCAAGTTATATTGCGCAAGTTATAATTAGGAGTAAGTATATGTTTTCGTTTAATAAAATTTTATTAAAAGAATTAAGTACCTTATAACAACGGCAATAACAGTTTAGACTAGCTAGTTGCAAATAATTTTGGCGTTTGATAAAGTATACAAAATCCTTCAATAATATACAACAATGAGTCTACTATCAGTCTACTGTTGATTTTCGGCCTCTACCGGGGAAAGATGTTTCCATTATCTCCATTATTGGCGAATCGCAGTATGAACCGTTTTCAGCGGAAACGTTGCTGCTGATTTTCTGGGACACGGAAATGTTAGATGTACCTCACAATTGCCTACCTACCTCCTAAATGTAGACTACCTCATAATTGCCTTTTACGACACCTCCAAGAGCGATTGCGCATTAGCGGCCAGCGAGATAGGTACATTAGTATGAAATCGCCATAGAGCACGCGCACCTGGGCCTCACTGAGCCTTCGAAGCAACGCATCTGCGGCCACGGGCTAGTCGCTGGCCGCAACTTGGGCGCCGCGACTTGGCCGCTGCGACTTGGCCGCTGCGACTTGGCCGCCGCGGCCCGGCCGCTAGTCTTGTTCTAAGTGTTGGTGCTTTTCGAATCTATTATTTTTCCGTAGTCAGAATATAATATTCTTTCTTACATCGCAGTCGCAGCTTGGCAATATGCGCATCTAATCGACACGAGAGCCCATAAGGTCTCGTGTGTGTATGGAGATATTTTTCCACTTTGGGTTATTAAAGCACGTCATACACTGACACGTGTACGCACAATACGAAGCTATTGAACGATTCAGATTTTTAATATTAAATTATAAATGCGAAAGTAATTAGTTTGTTTGTTTGTTTGTTACACCTTAACGACATGTAGTCTTTAGTTGTCTTTTGTCTATTCTATTTATGGAAAAACATCGTCCATATTTTGGGGTAAGGTTTCCATCTTACACAATTATGTAAATAAATATGTTTGTGATAATCGCAATGGTAACTATGATAATATATTTAAACACAACTACGGGCGGGCTAATATTTTAAAGTGTCCTGTCGTGTAGTCTATGGTTGGCGCCGGCCGCATATTTCATCCACCCGTCGTCGTTCGCTCGCGGCCTGATTCTGAACTAACGCACTTTATCTGAAACTTGGACTTGAATGAGAAATTTTACAGGCAACGTTCCTTAAAAATATACTAGATGGCGCTGTCCAACACCCTTGGCAGTATAGTATGAACGTGGTACAAATAGTCTGACCATAGAGAAGCATCGTAAAAATAATTATGATTTATATTGTTTTATTTAGCAAATACTAGAGAATAATATGATAATACATTATTATTAGCAATTTTTAATATTTACAACAATATTACAAAGTAAACAAATTTTCAAAATCATAAGTTTTTTACGATGTTACTCTTTGTTACTTTACAATAGCACAGAAAAAATAATAGTACGTACAAGACTATAGTACGTTTATATACCATACTATCAAGCAAAGGCGTTGGAGGGCACCATCTAGTAGGTTTTTAAGGAACGTTGCCTGGAACGCCTCTCATTACTTGGGTTGTTGGGAAGTCCACGGTAGCACCATCAGGAAGCTACCCTGGACTTGGGATGCTATCCCTCATGCACCACTGGTTTCACTTATTCCATAATTTTAATTTAAAATTGAATCGTTTACTCGGTAAATGGTTATTGTAGCCTAAAACCAAAGGTGTGTTTTGTTTTTTTTTCTTAGCTAACCGTCTTTAATTTGATTAAATATACTTATCGTTTAAGAATTACTCGTATTTTTTAAAAACTAGCGGTACTCTTGTAAAATACCGGAGAGCCTAGACAAGTGGCAAACGCTTGGCTTTCAGATTATTTGAATAAAATAAAAATGACACTAAGTGTATGAAATTGACATTTCAAAATGTAGTGATTGATTATGGTTAGCGACATCTTACTTCAATTACATACAAAATATTCTATAAAAAATTATAGAAAGTCACTTTGGCTATCGGGCCCAGGTACTACAAAGCGATATCACGTCACAATCATTGTGCCACCAGAATAAGCCCGCCTAGCGCCTGCCCGTCCGGCCGTTAGCTTCATTTTGATTGAAATTTACTGCTATATTGTATCGTGGCAGAGGGCTACAATACAATAAGGCACTTTAGTGATTAAATGCCTGAATATGAGATTAGTTATGCTGTGAAATATTGTGCAGTTTTTCCGCGGAGACTGTGCAAATGTATTCTCGTGTTTATTTTGTTAGTAAAATTTGTTTGTTGTTATAAAACACTTTTTACGGATAGTAGCGCGGTTTTATCAAAGCTTTTTTTATGTTTAGTTTGGTTTTTCATTCGTTTTTGGGTTTCTTGGTGACTTTTTGACACCTTTGCGTAAGCAGTGGTACTTAGTATCCGTAAAAGTGATTTCTTTTAAAAGCATAGTAAGAGCGCAAATTTTAGAAAGTTATTAAATAACCAAAACAAAAAATATTACCTAATTTACTAGATAAAATGTAAAATAAAATAAACAATAGATAAAGGACGCGGATGATTTCTAATTAGAGCAGCCTGGATTGGGAAAGTAAATCAAATACTAAGCCATGAATTCTTGATTTCACTTGACAAGCTCGATTTCCGATTTTTTTGTAAAAATATTTCCAAAAAATTTTTGAGACTATCTAACTAACTAAAGTTGTTAGTATTTTTTTTCGTAGTAATATATATTTTGATGGGATAGATTTATCTTCTTATTATTCCCTTATTTTGTTTCTCATGACGCCATATTTATACATATAAATAAACTTTATTTATTAACTTTTCTGTACGTTACTCATCGCTATGTCAAAAAATATAGAGTTATCCCTAGTTTATGTGCCGTAGGTATGACATCTAAGCGTTTGCCAAAAATTAAGTCTTCCGTCGGCATGGAAAAATGTTGGAAAATGTTAAAATGCTGGATATTCTGGCTAATACAATTAAATTGGACAATGGAACGCAGTGGGGCTGTCAGCTCACAAGATGTGGCGGGGAGCTACGAAAACGTAGTGTTTTAGAATATGTGCTACGAAATAGTGATTTTGTAGCTACGAAAATGGAGTGCTACATCAATGCTACATGAATTTAAACAAATCGGTTGCTTTTCGAATCGCTCTGTTTATTAATTAATTTGCTTAAAAATAGACATATCGATACTAAATCGTAACCAGTTCAGTAGGACTGTTACATAGTAGTATACCGTGGTCCTACCAGTAGGTTAAATCGGTAGGACCAGGGCCCTTAATGCTACTTACTTTTGCTTGTATATAGAAATTCTCTTGTATAAAAGATCGACACTATACGAATGATATTATCGTTTCAAATTTTACAATCTAGGTTTACAATCTTTTTCAATGAAAAAAGCTATTGGCGATGGTAATTTTTTTTCTTTATTATTTTCTACTTGCTTATGACTACGACTTTGTCCGCTTGGAATTTCGAATTGGGAAATTCCGTGGGAGTATTGGGAGAGAATTATATTAAATATAAGTATGGACTATTCAAGAACAAACAATGTTTTCTAATGCCACCTCTACACACACCTATTTCTTCGTGCCAGTGTCCATTTACTTTATTAGTTGTCACAAGCGAGCTGTCACATATGCCGAACAATCGCCTCCGACCGCCGCAATATGAAGCTGGCCTTGCGCTCTGTTTAACTTTGGCCGATATGTCATTTAACATTAACAGTCTTTTGTCATTCATAACAAAAAACTGGGGGGTTACTCCCGACGCGATCGAGAATATCGAGATCGAGTTGAAATCGAGTAAACGTCAAAACGGTACTAGGGAAACCATGGAAACCGATTTTATTGTACCAAAATAACAGATTTGTGACATTTTTTCTATCCTGATGTGAACTCGATTCCGTCAATTCCCGTCAACTGTAGTTGCAGCTCTTTAACTCTCATACTTCATGTTTTCTCTAGATTTCTTAAATCTGCGTGCGTTATAAAAAAAAGGTGATGAACTCCGACGGAAAATGAGATTACGGAAATTTTAAACTACGGATATTAAACTTATCTACCTACCTATGTACTTATTTAAAAAACAAATACGTTTGAACTTTCAGAAACGACAACTTTTTGTACTTCAACAGCACGATACCGAAATACCTATTATGAGAAAACTTAAAATGTGCGAGCGAGAGAGCGGCAAAACGTATATGGTCTCTTAAACATGGAATTGGGTTTTAGGAGTAGGCCCTAAGGCTAAAATTACGGTAGTCAAAATATAATTCTCAAAATAATAGTAGGTAAGTTACATCTTTGTTGGTAGACTATCAGGTGGAATGTTTTTTAATGAAAGTGACCCAGTCACTGAGTGACTCGGGAACTCAGTTATTTATTACTAGAAAAACACATTTGCTATTCAATTTCATGAAAAGATGGTGTCTCATAAACCTTTAAGAGTTTTTCTGTACCCCGTAACTCATCGTCTTTATACAAGCAAGGGATCACATACGTAAAAGCATTGGAAGAGCATTGGACCAGACTTCCAAAGGTCGCGGATTCGATTTCCGCCTGAGAATATGATCTGGTGGATTTTTTCTAGTATATTATTTAGTATTGTATAAAAATAGATAGTGAATAAATCACACAAAACCGGTTTAAGTATGGGTAATCCGGGTAGTTAGTCATTGGCAATCTGCGGAGTGCTGTAATGAATTGGCCGTGGCGTGATTGATGCGGTTTGCCGTCATTCACTAATGGCGACGCGGGTGGGTCACACACTGGACGGTAAAAACGCGAGGGTGTTAAAAAAGAAAGGCTTGTTTAGAAAGAAAGAGTTTGAGAGCGCGTTGTTTGCACATTAGCGCCGCCATTGGAAAAAAAATCATAGTGCTTAAATAAAGCCGAAATTGTGAATTAACTCTCTGTAGTGCATTCCGAAGAAGTTTCGTGGTAATTTTTATCGCTTAAACAATATTTTCTAGCCAGCACTTTTAACAAAAAAACTCCATTAAACTAAACGTTAACTAACGTTTTTTTTGTTAAAAGTGGCCACTTTTCTACTTTTCAGAGTACACGCTCTTAAGATATTTTTTTAAACTGAAAAAGTTGGATGTTGATCTGCGTCTGAAACCCTGGTGATTTTATCTCAGTTTACAACAAAATCACTGAATTTTTAATAAAAAAAAGTTAACTAGTTTACTAAGTTTTATATTTAAGTTTTTTGAATGGTATACCTAATTCATTCTTATTTTGTGCTTAAGTATAATGTTCCATAAAATGTTAGTGTATTTAAATGTGATGGTAAATATTGACATGATAGTAATTTCATATTAGGTAATGTTTAATTATAAATTTATCGGTTTAGTATTTCGTCTCCATCCATTTTCAAGAAAAAATTTACTGCATTAATATATCTATTTTTTTTAGGTAACGTACTACTGATTAGATTCTATCAATCCAAGAAAACATCGCACTCAGTAACGAACACCATATGCAAAAAGGTCAAGCGTTCAACTGCCGCTTGTTCCCGTTCCAGTGGGTACATTATGAGTGGCATTTCATTACATAACGAAATATGATTCAGAGGTGCTCACTGAAATGGAAAAGACGTTTAGGCGCGCAACTCACTGCGCAAATATGTTTTTAGTTGTTCCAGCCGTGACTAAACTGTACTGGATTTTGGGAAGATAAATTATTATGATTAAGTTCTGCAAGCTTTTGTAAATATTTATTAAGATAACATCTTTGAATAGTATAAACTTTAGGATCGAAGCCACGTATGTGATGCTTCCTAATCGTTATTATTTTAATATACGGGCTCGCCACTACCTAAGGAGATTAACACACTGCCACGCATCACGCTGATTGTTGCGTGTCCACCTACGCACGTACTTGCGGGAGTGCAGATCTGCATCATCGTGCGGGTTTTTCACACACTCACGCGCGTATAGTTGCGTTTTATGGATTCACGGCAGCTCTGACTCATGCTCATGTATAAAGATCCATTTTCAAACACACGTCAAGCCATTTTCTGTGTGTTGGACTGTGCGCGTTTTCTATACAAACGGAGATACTTACAAGCAACATTAGAACATGCACTTATGATGCGTGGCAGTGTGTTAATCGCCAAGTGTTTCGATTTCATTTAAATATCTAATATGTTTTTGGTTTATGTGTCAATCATATAAAATATACTGATTATTTGAACCAAAATAGAGGTAAGGTCTAATCATTACAAATTAACACCAAGGTGTAAATTCAATTAAGAAAATCGTTAAAACCAACTATTTGTTTCACGTCGCATAGAGGCGACCTCCAACGGAGATCCACGAGTGTTTTCATGCAAATGCGACACCAATAAAATGCGGCTAACACACGGGAAGCTGGCTAATGGCCACCCTTCCTAATAATGACCGATGAGGTTGTTAACAAAATGGTTGTTACTCTATAACTTAGTGAGTGGAGTACAATATTTCGAATAACTGTTTGAAATTAACAAAATTTTAAGTATAATGACCGATGAAGTTGTTAACAAAATGGTTGTTACTCTATAACCTTGAGTGAAGTACAATATTTCGAATAACTGTTTGAAATTAACAAAATTTTAAGTATAATGACCGATGAAGTTGTTAACAAAATGGTTGTTACTCTATAACCTAGTGAGTGGTGTACAATATTTCGAATAACTGTTTGAAATTAACAAAATTTTTAGTTTTTCAGAATAATTTAAACTTTACTCAATGTTACTATGTATAATAAGTATATTTAAAAAAGTGTATAGTAGTATATCAGTTGTCTAGCACCCATATTACAAGCTTTGCTTAGTTTGGGGCTAGATGGCGCTGTGTGGAATCGTCCAAGCATTTATTTATTTAACAAAAACAAACAAACTTTTAGAGTAAATTAAGTAAATCTCAGATTTCTAGAATCTCAGTTGTTTTTAAGTCTGTTACCGCAGTACAAAGGGTCATTTTAACAATATTTCCAGCAGGAATTAGGTTGGCATTTCAATGTTGATGGCGGCGCGCGGTGCGCCCGCGGGGCGGCCCGAGATTGGAATATGCAAATACTCGATCTAGTTTACTCGACAACTGTTTGGGGGGTTAGGCTTAGTGCAGGTTGCGTAACTGAGTATTTATTTATTTACCTATTATATGACCTCCGTGGTCGAGTGGTTTGTACGCCAGTTTTCAAGGTCCGTCTCGGAGGTCCCGGGTTTGATCCCAGGCTTGGCCAATATATAAAAACTAACTTTTCTATATTGGCTCTGGTTTACCACCGTTGTCTCTAACTTCCATAACACAAGTGCTTTAGCTACTTACTTTGGGATCGGAGCAATGTTTGTGATGTTGTCTAATATTTATTTATTATTTATATTATTTATTTGGTAAACTGACGATTTAATCAATATAGCGGCAGCTAACGACTCGGGGACAGTCCTTCTTTTCTGGTAAATAGGTACCATAATAATATATCTTTTTTTGTACTCATGACAATAATGAGAAAATTAACACTTTTTGATGTAATGCCATAGGTCACTGAAAGATTCTACGGATCTGAAATAAAGATATATAATTCTTTTTATCTTTATCCAGACACGTATTGAACCATAAACACGATTAAATGATTTTGGCATTGACATTTCAATTTCGAAAGTACCTCTTAAAAAGTCTAAAGTTTGAGATTATATAGAAATAACATTAGGATTCAAGTCAATGTTGCTTTAAATAATTTGAATCATAAATATTCACAATAGTGTGAAGCATTATTTAATTGCTATCATTCTTTACTACGAATTAAAAACAAAAAGCCAGATTGTATGTATTACTTACCCTCACTATGCACTCATGCGCCTAACCTAGCACGAAAAATGCCAAGATTTCTGTTGAAGCGCCTCTCGTAAGATCGTGTAGCGCGGCCCCATTGTAAATCAGTTAGCGAAGATTGTTCCCGAAGATGACGCCGTAACGCGGTTTGCGCGGATACGCTACTGTTTAGCGCCCTAGTGCACAGGGTTGTCACCTTTTGAATTTACTAATGATAAAAGATATTTGGATATAGGATAACTAATGCTTCTAATTATTATTATGATCACTTCTAATTCTAATTGGTTGATTTTAACCACTTGTTTTAAAGTTACGCTGTATAGTTGAAGTCAATTTGATCGAGAGATGTTGTCATTGTCAAATGATTTCGTTGTCACTAAAAGCTTGCATCAATAAGAACATATTGAATTTACTCTTATATCTAATAAACCCGCAGAATATTAATGCAAGTAGTTATATAGGTAAAAATGTGATCAAGTGACTAAAAATACTCTTATAGGTTCGTTAACTAAATATAAGCCTGCTATTGTAATGTGCAACCCTAGTTCCTCCCTCATCGCCTAAAGGGTTTCACTCTCGCCAAATTGTCGCTCAAAAACAACGCTATTAAACAAACCGCAGGCTGATGCGTTTTGTGACCTCATAAATATTAAACGGAGTTTATTGTACCAGACTAACTTCGATAGGAACGCAGAACGGACAGAAAAAAAAAACAAAATGAAAAAGGAGGTTCGGAAATAAATGATTTTACAAAATACAAGTTTGAAAATGGAATAATTTTTTTTTTAACTAAATGAACAATTTATTGTTCATCTTTTGTTATGGAAAAGTGATCAATATTTTTAAGGCCGCACCCAAGTTACTTAATATACGTAATTAACTTACGATAAACTTTCATTGTAAGTAGATTTACGTAATTTCTTCCTACTTGCTTATATAGCCGAGTTACTTACACAAGTTTTACGTAAAAAAGGGCGACCTAATGTAGAGAAAAAAGGTTTCGTTACGTGTATATGTGACCTTTGTGACCATACTGTGAGATCTCAAAGTAGTATTTGAGCCAAAGAGCATAGAATATTAAGCATAAGCAGTCGTGAGTGATTACATTATCTTTAAATTCTACAACCGCCACAAAAATGCTTTCAAAGAGCGAAAACCGGCCAAGTGCGAGTCAGACTCGCGCACGAAGGGTTCCGTACCATTATCTATAAAAACGGCAATAAAATTAAGTCTGTTGTATGGGAACCCCCCTTAAATATTTTTTTTATTTTAATTTGATTATTTATTTTTAAAGTGAATATATAACTAAATATTCTATGCATATTTCAAGTGTCTACCTGTTGCCGTTATCAATATAGAGCAACAACAAACAAAAAAATCACAGTTGTTGCATGGGAGCCCCCTTAAATATTTATTTTGTTCTGTTTTTTAGTATTTGTTGTTATAGCGGCAACAGAAATACATCATCTGTGAAAATTTCAACTGTCTAACTATCACGGCTCATGAGATACAGCCTGGTGACAGACGGACAGATAGACAGATGGACAGCGGAGTCGTAGTAATTAAGAACCCTATTTCTTTTACACGTTTTGGGTATGGAACCTTAAAAAGTGTGAGAGAAACTTAGCCAAGACTATTTTGACAGCTATAAGGAACCCCAATCAGTAATAACTAAAGATGGTTTTCAATCAGGTTAAATCCATGTTTATTACATTTGAAATACAAAACTCGTTCGCTTTATCTAAAATCCCCATACTCGGATAAGTTTCCGAAAAAGCAGAGAGGTAGAAAACATGTCATAAATATACACTTTCCATGCCATTTGATTGAGAAAAACCCATTGGGAGACATTAGGGGGCTATCTCGGCATTAACGCGTCGACACACACTACTCGTTCGAGTCGCGGCGATTCAAATATCGCCTCGAACGTTACTCCATAAGCCATTAGCCAGGTGAGATTTGTTAAGGCTCTACTTGATCCAACAAGACTTTGGGAAAATATAGGTAAGTATTTTTTTGCTTTCCTAAATAAAATAAAACATTATTATCTTGCCATTGACTATTATTTAATACATTATCTAAAAACTGCCTCTTAAGGGGAGTGACGTTTCTAGTTGAAGTCGCATTTGAAAAATTGCACTTATTGAAAAAGTGCTTTATCACGGTGCCTTTTTATTTTTTGTTGAATTATTCAAATACTTCTATGTATATACTAGACTAGACAGGCTGTAGAGTACCGAAAAATTGCTCATTATTATTATTTGAGAGAAACAGTTGATGCGCCGCGAAGGTTGGTTGTGACACAATTTTAGTTGTAAACAGCTCGTCTACGTAATTAAAGTCATTGGAATTATTGTATCATTTTAACACGTAAGTTAAAAATATGTAAACATTGAGAAAGAACTTTCTCAATAAGTGCAATTTTTCAAATGTGACTTCAACTAGAAACGTCTCTCCCCTTAAGAGGCAGTTTTTAGGTTTCGAATTTGAAACGTGGCGCGGAAGTTGCGGCCGTAACTCGCGTGCCCACTGATTCGTCTCGCGCGATAAGATAATAGCCCCCGAACGAGCTGCAACTATCCGCGGACGCTGTTTCCAATTCAAATATTTTATTCCATTTGGTTATTTGAATTTGGAATATTTTTTTTTTCGAGGCAGTAAAGGGTTAATTCTGCTGCCATTTAATTAGGGTTACTTTCATAGGCTGGGGACTTAGAATAATTACAACCTAGAACGATAGTTGTAGTACGAAACTGAGCCAAAATGGCTCAGTTTTCAGATTTTTATCCTTCAGTTTTCAGATTTTTATCCTTCATACGTTACTTAACCGTACCTATAAGAAAGAAAAAGTTTCAATTTCCCTAGTTTTAGGGGATTCGTTACTATTTTATTAATTTTAGTTATGATTAGGTGACGTTTGAAAGATATAAATCTGAAAACTGAGCCGTTTTGCCTCAGTTTTTTAAATCCTCACTTTAAATACAAGGCTCTAGGTGTTATTATTCTAAGGTTGGGTATAAGTTCGGGAATGGCCCCCATGTATTTATTTGTCTGATAATGTCATAGAAATTCCGTTTGCTTTTGTATTTAAACCTTAACACTGCTATCCGGAACATGTTAAACAGCGGTCGCTAGACCTATGTATTTTGGTTAGTTATTTGGATTCATTATACTAGTTAATACCAAAGAGCAAGCTGTTCTTACTTAACTTCCGATTAGAAAAGCTCACAGCTCAGCACCTAATGTAGTTAAAGAATTTCGAAAAAAAGCCCATTTAATTAATACATCTTTATTTTTTTATTGCGTAGTTAGTTATGTAACTGAAAATTATAATATTTATTGACTGAAGCTATTAATTCTTAGCTTTAAGATCATTAGACACGACTTATGAAATTAAACCAAAGATTATCAAATAATTATTAAAAATTTAAAAAAAGATGCCTCTCCTTATTTTCATTTATTGGTCACTTACTTGGCTAAAAGTAAGGTAAGTAAATAAGTCATTAGGGTCATAATTAGTTCAGTTCCGTCTCAAGTTTAATCAGATTGCGGTTAATTTATGTAGTTTTACTTTTCACGAAGCTTTCGGGAGTTAATCGCGGCTTAACTTCGAATTCATGAACTGCAACATTAATCAGTGAGAATTAGAGAAATGTAATATTCAGACATTGGAACTAATTAACTTTGAATTTAAAGAATATTTTATATTTGTAAGTTGAGCTCAAGCTCAACAATGACACGCCATCAATGACGAAGTGGTTTTTAAGAGAAAAAATATTTTTATATTTTCCTCGTTGTATATTCGGTGTGTTTATTTTGATAATTTTGCTGCGTTCCCTAAAGTGTGGTTCAGTGAAGAGATGCGTCATGCTCGTGAACGGGTGCCGTCAGAGAGAATAGGTTTACTTGTTTATCTCTTAAAAAATTGCCTCACTCAAATAACTTCAAAGCGCCTGCGGTACAAAACAACGTATTTTAAACTGTAAAATTTTCTCTTTCCCATAATTATATTCTTGAGTGAAGTTGCAGCGGATCATTGTCTGTTGTCAATTTAATCGCATTATAGCAACTTAACCAACACCAATAAAACGATCCTAATACTACGTTAATCGTATCAATTAGCAGTGGTGCGTAACCTGCGGGTGCGCTGATATCCGCAGGTGAGATCTGAACGAGCGCAGGAAAGGCCGCCATTGTTCTGCTGAAATATTGCGGAGCGCAGGGGTACTCAACCTTTTGGTTTCTCTGTTTGAATTTTAAGTATTTTTTTTTTAATTTTGCCTTAAAATGTTATATGAGTACATGTAAAACAATAATGGTGGTAAATTAATTTGTCCCATATTTTTTTTTAGTGGCAACCAGTTTTTTTTCTTTGCTGTGTTCCTTTGTAGAGCATTTACGTCACTTTTATCATGATTTGCCTAAATTACTGTAAACTTACCCCATTTCAGCTAATCATAAATAAAGACCTTTTTTTATTATTGCATTCCTTTGTTAGGATTATAATCATTAGAACATTTATAGTCATATTATCCATTTATCTAGGCGGTGATCTCACGCATATACACACACACACACACTCACATTCAATATACACACCGTATTCACTTTACAAGTATTGTACATTTTAGTAATGGTAACATAGTTTTTCCGTTGAGCTATTTTCATCTAGGTTTAGTTCTAATAAGAGCGCTGCACTTGATATACAGTTTTTACTAGTTCAGATGTCATTAGATTGTAACACAGATGTTTAGTTTATCTAAGTATAAGATGTAAAAAAACTTGTATTATTTTTGTCAATAAATGTTTATCATTATTCTATCTGAAAAAAAGATATCTTAGATAATACTAAATAATATACTAGAAAAAATACGACTCGCACCAGATCATGTTCTCGGACGGGAATTGGACCCGCGGCCTTTGAATATCCGGTCCAATGCTCTGATCGCTGAGCTACCGAGTTACTAGTGGGAACGTCTAATTTCTTCTAGTACTCGTATATCAACTCTGCAAGCCAGCACCATCTCACCAATTTTTTCTAGTATATTTTTTAGTATTATATAAAAATAGCATTGTGAATGCTAAAATCTCAAAATTTAAAAGATATATTAAATAATTTAATCTTTTCGTAAAAAGAAATATTATCGGGTGCTCGTTGTACACCCCTGGTTCGCCGCCGCGCGGACATTAATTCCGGGGTTCGAGTATTGTTTCCTGTGGGACCACCACGGACTATCGTTCATTCAATTTTCGCTTTAAAACCTCCTCCGACCTTTTCCGGCATATGACGGACGAGCGGGACGGCACTACGCTCATCTGCGAATATTAATTGAGTCCGTTGCCGTGGCAACCGTGGCTTCCGGCGGCTCGCATCCGGTGAGACCTGAAAAAAGCTTTCAGTAGCTGTATTGTCTACGGCAGGATTAATGGTTTTCCAGTTTTTTGTTCGTTATCGGTTTTAAAATATGGGATGCCTTTTTGGCACTTTTTTCGCAATGCTGTTGTTTACTTGAGTTATATACTTTTTAATCGAGATAAAATGAGTAAATTATTTACGTTCTGTTAAAAATAATTATATTGAAAATTAAAATGAAAATTAAATAAACATCACATACATTGCTCCGATCCAAAGTAAGTAGCTAAAGCACTTGTGTTATGAAAACCAGAGACAACGGAGGTATTACAAACACGCAGGCCTGAGCCAATATAGGAAAGTTCGTTTTCTAAATTGACCCAACCGGGGATCGAACCTGGGACCTCAGAGATGGCGACACCTTGAAAACCGGTGTACAAAGCCACTCGACCAAGGAGGTCGTCAAATACACGTATATATACAGGATGGATTTTTTAATGCGACCTGGGGCCTTAACGGCTAACTTTTCGAACCTCGGCGGGTCTGCCGAGCTTCAACTTAAAACTTATAAATCGAAGTAAGGAGTTTAGTATTGTACTATTCGCCGAAGTTATTTAGAAGATATCGATGTTCGTGTGACATCATGAATTGGGGTTCACCATTTTGGCCCGATTGGGGCTCGATTTATCTGTTTTAATTTGAAGCCCGGCAGACTTTCTGAAGGTCGATACGTTAGCCGGTACGGCCCCTGGAAGGAAAGTACTATAAAAATGGAGATAGTGAATTTCACTCAAAGAAGGCATTTCTTTATTTTTGAAAAAAAAAACTGCATTCAAAACTTTTTAAAAAGACGTTAAGCCGGAATCGAACCGGCTCTAATTCTAAAAAACAATACCCTGTCCTTTTATGAAATCAATCGATAGGGGCAATCATAAGGATCTCTATAACAAACATGGTAAATTTAATAAAAGGAAACCATTTAATAGAACCCAAATACTGTCTTTATCCGAATAAAATCACAAGAACAGTTAATTGTGCTCAAATTGCAAATCACTTTGGTATTATGTTTGTATGGAAAGCTCACTGTTCGCCGGACTCTTAAATCATCGAGTAACTATTTATGTATATCGACGACCTGAGTGGTGCAGTAGTCAACATGCCGGTCTACCACGCAAGAGGTCGCGGTTTCGATTCTCGGCCGGGCAGAAATTGAAATGATGAATTTTAGTTTCTGTGACGGGTCTGGATGTTACTATGTACAATAAGTATATATTTAAAAATATATAAGTAGTATATCAGTTGTCTAGCACCCATATTACAAGCTTTGCTTAGTTTGGGGCTAGATGGCGCTGTGTGAAACTGTCCAAGCATTTATTATTATTATCATGCTTACATTTGGGTGATACTTATAAAACCTTGACAAAATGCATAAGTAACAATGTCATATTATTTAACTTATACTACCACATGCAAATAAATAAATATTGAGAATCTTGCCTGGTGTAGCCAGTATCTTGTGTTTAATGCCGTTTCGGTGCAATAAAGCTAAACGTATCGGTTCTGTTTCCGCATATTTTGCCGTATCTATCTGCGGGTGGGAACAATATTTTATTGGTATCGGAACGATGCTTCGATGGGTCGCTACTGCTACAGTAACCATGATTTCTGGAAGAAGTTAAAATAATAAAAAAATCATTTTGATTTTCCGTGTTTCTAATGTATACATGGCGGGACTGTTAATAATAAAATACGCCAGTAATGAGCCGCTACTACTAAAGTAACCAAAAATTCTTTATGTAGGTAATACGTTTTTTTGCGAAGAACATTTCCAAGTGATTTTAAAATTACCTCTTGAGATTTTACAGGTAAAGATAACGAATGAAACGAAAGGAAATATTTCAAACTTTTCAAAAACAGGTTGTCCCAAAACGTGTTAAATAATAGTAACACTACACAAGGGTTGTATTCTTGAATAAATTAGGTCGAAACAATATTTTGCTTCCGATGGAATATGCGAGATGTAAGAATTATTGCTAATAGTAGGAAACATTAAAAGGACACCTTTCTAGTTTAGTTTACAAAAAATCTTTTAAAAAAGTAAAAAAAATCAGAAGTTGCGTACAATTATATTTTAGAATTTTAATGTCTCAACTAACACTTATGACAAACGTAAAAAACTAAAAATATTATTGGCATTAGCTATTTTAGTAAATAGCTGCATTCAGTCACATACCTACTTGATATTGAGTTACGCAGAAATTACAAAAATGGCTGAAAAACTATCAATAAAAAACTAACCAAAAAAGGTCTCGTGTAGACACGACCCATTTAACAATTTGAATGATAACAAAATTCTACAATAAGAGATAGATACAGTATCCCACCATTTAATATTTTCATTTAAAATGTTGCCAAGACGAGACCATATGGTTTGCTCTGCCAAAAGTTTTCAGACCTCATGTAGAGCTAAGCTTCTAACTCTACACGCCCCGGCTCTACAAGTCCTAATTTCACAAACTCTACACCTTAGTAAAAATATTTGGCTAACATAAATAAATAAGCATCAAAATCTGCGAAAGTCTCATACAAATTTTCATCCCCTAGTTTATAGGGTTGGGGGTAAAAGTTCCGTACCAAATTTCAGCTTTCTATGACTTCGGGAAGTACCCTAAGAATTTTGATGATCATCAGTATGTCAGTGACGAAATCGGGGTTTTTAGATATCTATAAAATCTAAAGTATAAAAGCTATGTAATTGAAACTTTATTGTCAAACAGCTGTCAAAATCAAAAAGCTTGTAAAAACTATTAGTTGCAATTTGATGAAATCTGTTGAACTGAAAACGGCGAAATCTTTCAAGTGGTATTCTTTACGAGCTCGTTACTAAAGGAGCTCTTTGTCAAATAAACAATCAGTGAGAGCACATTCTCAGCGATCTATAAATCAGTTATCAGACGATATCACACTTATACTTACACTATTCATAATCATATTTTTGTTTAAGGGGAAGCGTCATAGGATAATCATTTACAAATGGAACTACAGAATAGTTGCGCATACTGAGTACCATATAGATAGATAGATAATAATAAATTTGCAGCACAAACACACAAGCACATGAACAAAACAAAAAATAAACAAATCAATACAATGTACCTACAATGACTCATAAAATTAAAAGTAAGATGTCTGTCACAGCGATGCAAATATGCAAAGTTTAGTATCTTTGCCCGGAAAGAGCAAAACGATGGTTTTCAGCTGTCGCCTGTCGCCATATCGGATTATCCAATCTGTGATATTGGCATCAGCCATTTTTAATGTTCCCACTGCTGGGGCACAAGCCTTCGTAATAAAGTGTTGAACCTTAGTGTTATTTTTTATAATAGTTTTCTATTTGAATAAACCTTGGACTTGATTTATACAGCCATTATGATTGTGTGTGATTTGATTTTTCCTTCTTTTGAATTAAATCAGCCATTAATATTAAATTACATACACACAAATTCATGATAGTAGTTAAGATGAGATAATTACATTTATTCTGAAGCCAATACCATCATTTTGTCGCTGATAGACTCAAAAAATATTTGAACTTATCAAATTCTGTAAGTTGATTTTTTTTATGACGTTTATTAGGGGTTGCTGCATAAAATAACAATAATTAAAGTCTATCTTTTAGAGACAAAAATGTCAGCTTTATCTGTCATAAATAATATAATTGTTTTGATCTTTTTATTACGATTAATGTGGTAGGATTCAAGTACAGATTAAACCAATTTTAATTATATTACCCAGGTATATAATGATATAAAGAACAAAAGAAAATATTGCAAATGAAAGAACATTTACGAAAAATGAGAATTGTTATTTTTGTTTCCCCAATAAAAAAAACAGCCTTTTACGAACAATGGTAGAGATACATCGTACCCTTAAGAAAACTCTATAATCTTGCCCGACTGCGTCACTCCATGCATCAAGCTAATGCTACGGCGGATTTATGGCAAATCGAATCTTAATGTACGACGCTAAATTTGATTTTATTGACGCCAGACCAATTTGGGGATCTAGCGCTTTATTCTATAGCTGGAGCTGCTAAACTGATTATGGGGAAGGTGGGAGAGTATTTTTATGAATGTCCGCGAAGTAGTAAATAATATTTTTAGCTTTTATTTGTAAGACGGTATACTCTCAAAACACCAAATACAAAATAATATGATTTTGTTATTATTATTATTTCAGATTCGCTTTAAAGATTTTATAATAATTTTATTCAACTTGAAATAACTTTATTCGAGATCGTTTTTCGAATAAACGTAGGTATTTATAAGTTTTCCTAAATGATAACATAAGTGTAATAAATAAGAATTTTTTTAGTCAGCATGTTGTCATTGATTTTACTTTGATTTTTTAAAACGAGAAAAAGCAACATACAAATAAATAAAAACTGAACTAAATGTTTAATAGTGTTCTTATCATAAATAATGATCACAAATCTACGTGAGTTACGTCAACATCCGTTCCCATTTGGGCCCTTTAACAAAGGCCCAATATTCCGTGGTCCTTTCCGAGGTGCCTTTGTTGCATTGTTGATGATACTGAGTATAACAATGCCCTTAAAAGGAAGTCGCCGCAATCAAAATATACCTATTTTAGGCTTGTCTCGAAAACGATAGTGTATCGCTTCCTTGTATACATTATTTTCAGGAATTTGTAAACTATGTAAACTAGAATTTTCAGAGTTTTGACTTTTTAACTAAAAACATGGCAAAAAAAACCAATATTAACAAAACTAAACCTTTACCTAGATTTCAAAAAGGTTATAAAGGCTGTATTTTTTTAATTCATCCTTCATATACTACGTGAAACTGAACAAATTTCTCCAAGAAACATGTGTCGATATATATCGACACATATTACTTACTAAACTAATCACGTGATCTCTTTGAGTGAATAAAAATACAGCCTGTATAAAATTTGTTTCTATCTTGCGTACTCACATAATATGATTCAATTAACTTTAATTGCCACAGTTGTGAATAATGTGACCTTTAAACCTATAGCAGTAATATCTTATGAAAACTGCTATTTTTTAAACGCTTCCAGCACAATATTTGCAAAGTGATTTTCTCAGGAAATGCGAGGAAATAAATTTTTCTTAGTAAAAATCTAATTTGAAATTGGTTCGTGTGGTCATATTAAACGACCAGACATGCAACCATAAGTTATCCAAAAATAGTGATAGCTGATGAGTTCTACTGTTTTGAATTTGGAATACTACTTCCCGCACTAGTGCAGGAAGTAAGTATTGAAATTCCTTTTCGCACTGAATTTTAAATTTGATTTGAAAACCAGACCACCAAGTTAATGCGAGACCTCCCGCATTATTTTTTCAAATGTAATAATCTTATTTCAGAGCATAAGTGAGAAAAAGAAAATTACCTACATGAACAAAGTTAATAGACGAATGCTTAAAACCCGGTGCCAATTATTAGTCTTAATTTAAGCTTAAAGACGCCTAAGAAAAGCTTGACACAATTTATTTCAGTGACTCAAGTCTCTACAGTTTAAAATATATAAAGTACAGAATTGCGTATTTTAATTCCAAGTTATTGTTACTGTCTGTGCTTGGAATGAATTACCAGATGGCACCACCGTAGCACAATAATGCTGTAAGATTTATTCAAACCTATTTACATTCATACTTGAAATCGCAATTTTTAAGCGGTAGGTACTTTTGCCCTCTTGGTACAAATTGTTTTAGCTGTCTTAACAAAATCAACATAAATATATATTTCAGTATTACAAATGAAAAATATGAAAATGTATTAAATTTTTACCTTTTAATCGAAACGATTAAGTTAAATTAATTCGTGTTTAACACAAACAATGGAAGACATATTAAACTCTATGTTGACAGCATAGTGTTTAAAAATATTTTTAAACGAATTTTCATATTTCGAAGTAGTTTGACGATAGTAGATATTTCAAGTAAAATCAATAGTTTCTTGTGGCGTGTTGTACTGCCAGATGTCACAATACCAGGGAAGAGAGCGTTTTTAGACAATTACATTACATTAATGCTAAATAATATAATTCTTCTAGTATATTATTTAGCATTAATAACATTATATTTAATTAAACTAGTGGCTCTGTAGAACTGCAGACCTGGCGTTTGTGACATTTTCAATCATTTTTCGAAATGGCTGAAATATGATTTTCCCCATATTTCCGCCATTTTTTAAAATTTCGGTTTTATATAATTATAAAACCTGCTGACAAAATTACACGAGAATTGGTTGAGAAATGAGACCTGTAGAGGAGAACAGACGGACAGCTGGAAAGCCGGACAGCAGGACAGACATACGAAAGTATTTTTGTCTAAGCTGAAACGGAGACCCTTCGCGTTAGGTCATCAGCGACGTACGTCATCTTGCAGAGCGTAACGCTAACTTAATTTGGTGCATGTGTAAAATACGACAAGTGACTGTATTGCAATTTCTATGAGAAATGGCCTAAATTGGTAAAATTTATTTAAATACTTAAAGTAAATAATTGTATCAAAAAATACAATTAACTATCAGTTTTTCGAAAATTTTCAATATGGCGGAAATATGGGGAAAATCATTTTCAGCCATTTCGAAAAATGATTAAAAATGTCACAAACGCCAGGTCTGCAGTTCTACAGAGCCACTAGTTTAATTAAATGTAATGTTATTAATGCTAAATATTATACTAGAAGAATTCTATTATTTAGCATTAAACAAACGAAAGTTTTTGACTATGTTTTAGTAAGTTATCGATACGCAAACAATGCGAAATCGTAACTAACAAATAAAGTTACAGTGAAACAAGAACCGGCTGACAAGCCCCGCATCTATTTAGCATATGAATTAAATGCGGTGAAATATGGTTTAAATTAATATGGATATATGCCGCCTCGCGCGGCATTAACTAATTTGTTCCTATTGCGACCTAAAATATCAATTATTTTAAGGAAAGTATCATCAAAGTTTCTCTAGCCTAATCTTAAGTTTCATGAAAACAGTGTACATCATGTGTGTGATTCTAAATTTTAACCTTTAACGCCCAAAAAATGAGGCATAATAGATATTCCATTGTTATCAGGCCGCATTCGGCCGCTCGGGCGTTGAATTAAAATGTAAAGTACCGAGTTTGTATAAAATTACGTGTGGTGTAAATTTCCAACGACTTTGATTAGCGAAGGAAGGGTTTTAAAGCTGTAATCGTGATCCTATTACAGGTGTTTTTGTGCTACGATCTACGATGCTACACTATATACCACCTAATAATATCGTTGACTTTCTCCGTGGCTGAATAACACCAAATATGAAAACAACATTCTAGATAAACCTTAACCTAGCCCTGAAGTTGTCATTATGTTTCCATTGAGACCTAAGTTCACCAACTACTTAACTAGCCGATTAATTTTAAAACATATGTTTTAGACATTTTCTCCGTATATAAAAACGTCAAAAACAGACGGTTAAAACTAATAAGCTGTTAAATGTGTTGGTGAACTTTCGCCTTCGTCGGTTTAAGCCAGTTATTGCCACGAATAGCGTCGCTTTATTTGATATTTTGATAAGTCAAATACTTAAATTAGGTATAGGTTAATAAACATAGAGTATGATTTGGCGTCTATCGTTTTTAGAACTGTTGTGTGTTGCCAATAAAAAACTTAAAACAAGGCATTAAGAGTCAATTTGTGCAAAGAAAATGATGAGTTCGCTGATACTACTACTATTTATATAACGTAATCACGTTATATATATAGAAAAAAAACCGGACTACAGTGATCAAAAACAGGGTCGCAAGTAGAATAAACCATTTAGTAAGTTGAAAATAATAAGCAGCCTTCGGAGGCAATATTCGCTGAATACATTATTTTTGTCTTACTGCGCTCAGAACTTCCGGGCTCGGTTCCTAAATTATTAGCAATTTTAAACGGCGTGTGAAGTTTTAGGGAATCGAGTCGAAAACTTGCGATTTTCAGGAAAACTTCAAGTGTGTACTTTCGTATGCATGTATTCAAAAGCTGTTGATATGTTAAGTGGGCTACTTAGAGAGTTTAATTAATGAAAAGATTTTTAGATAAACTCAAATTATTTTCAGGTACTTACATTATTGTATTGAATGAAAATGATCATGTTGCAAATTTTAATTTTAAATTCAACAATTATTTAAGGATTAAGTCGTTTTCAATTTCCTAGACAGAGATAATTTATTGTGTTATGAAATTGAATACATTACAAAATTTCAGCTTCGCACAAAACATTCGACAGTCATGCATAATCAATGAAAAGCTCAATATTTTCCGCTCAAATAGGTCGACGGTACACAGAAAATAATAAATAATGTATTTATGAACGCATTTTCAAGACTACAATATTAGCGAGCGCACGTCCTCCTTCCTCGAGCGCATCATTACAAATGATAAATAGCTGGCACACTTCGATAATCAAATTCAAATTTGGAATCTGCTACCCCCCTTTCTCTTTTTTTTCGCAGCAGCGGCGTTCAGTCATACAGCCAGCCTGTTTTCTATTGTGAGAAGATTGTAACTTTATTAAGCGTGAACGAATGTTCTCTTTAACCGATTCGTCGCGGCGAGCCACGTGACCCGGAACCGATTATGGTTCCGTACCGATTTGTATGTATTTGTATGTAAATCTGGGTGTGGGGTGACGAGATAACAGGCGTGGTTATTGATAGGAAACGTCGCTATTGAATTAAATTTGTCCCTTTTAGCAAGCTTTTAAGCTGCAATCTTTATAGGGTCAATATTTTTCTGTCCTTCTTCGTGGTGACATTTAGTGATGGAAAGTTAAATTTGTTTCATTAAAACAAAAGTTTTAATCAGATCGGGCAAGTTTTGAAGAGCAGCATATTGACATTACATAATTATTTTCGGACTTTCAACATCCATATCAAATAAACGCTATTTCTTTGACGTGTCAAAGTGACAATTTCGCTAAAGCAAATAAAGTCACATACGACTGCGTGGATGAAATTTCAAAAAATGCCTTTAAAGGTAAACTATATTAGAAACAATAAAATTACTTTTAAAAATGTTAAAGTGCAAGCAACCTCTTTTCTTATTACAACTAGTGTTAATTAGGAGCATAAAATAAAGATAAATCCAGGCAGCATTGTGGCTCATCCTGTGGAGACATAAGGCAGCACAAAGAGGCATACGGGAAACATTGGTCACAGTCACCGAGCACTGGCCCTTCTGCTGTGCCAAGTTACTGTGCTTATACTAAGGAGGGAATAAAGATTACTTATTTATTTAATTTTTGCCAGAGAATCGGATTTTGTAAAATTCTTCAATGATTAAGAGTCAAGAGTCAATTTTTTTCTATTCAAATAAACTTAGTAACTAAGCACTTATGAATCATCTATATCTTTCTACCACCAGTTCCAGACTTTTTTAACTGACAAGAAGAACAGGCGCAAGAAACTTATCAGATCATTAGGTAGGTGGTTTATTGATTAAAAAAAATCCTTGAAGAGAATTCGTGAGCTTTGCTTTTCGATTATATACAGGGTTAAAAAAAAGATGGTAGTTTAAGGGGAAGTACTCTAAATATTGATGATAGCTTTCTGAAAGGAAACCTTCATTTATTTTCAAAAAGTAAAACTGCATTCAAAGATTTTTGATTAATCGGCTAAAATCCGAAAAAAGTATATCTTATAGTTTTATGATACCCATAAGGTCAATGATAAGAAAGAGGCAAGAAACATAAAAAAATAATAGTATTGCTCGTTCGATTCAAGGTTGCGACAAACAATTTTCAATAAAATCTTTAAATCAGTTTTACTTATATTTAAAAATACAGGAATCTTTCCTTTCAGTAAAATTTGCTATCTTCAATATTTCGGGTTCTTTCCCTACAACTACCGTCTTTTTTCCACCCTGTATACAAGAAACTTCCCCCATCGACCCCTTGTTAAATTTCAATAAAAACTAATCACAAGTTTTTCAGTTATGTACCTACCAAAGTGGCTAAGACCGTTATACGCAATTCGACATGGTTGTTTAAACAAAAGTTAGCAACGAATAAATAATAGCACCTTTTGTGTATGATGTCTTCTTCTTCTAGGGTTTAAAATAAATAAAACATGTTAAAGATTCGTCTACTTGTTCTTGGTGTGAAAACACCAAGTCAAGTTACTTGAACTCTGCTAAAAGAATTTCAAAGTGTGTATTTGTCAACTGGAATTGTCTGCCATTCCTTATTCACATCCACAACGAAGGATCTTCGGTCTGCAGATAAGAGAACAATATTTTTGCTCGCGCGCCGAACCGTGCGTAATTCGATAGAAAATATTCATATTGGGGACAGCGCGAGACCTTGTGTTACCTACAGGATGTGCGGGTTTTGTTTATGTTATTTTGTTTGTTATCTAGTAATGCTTTGTTAGACTTCTTAAGCGTCAAACTGTGTAAAGCAGGCTTACGCGACTATTCGTCCGCAAGAATCTCGGCTTTGTGGACATAGTCAAGTTGTCCACTTTTGGAATATCTTGAGGGTAAAGTAGATCGCTAAAGTCTAGATCAAGGGCAAGTCTGGATAATTAATATCGACAAGCACAAGTTAGCTTGATTTCTATGGCTCTTCTAAATGGATTCAGAGTAGAAAAACTCTGAATCCATTTACTGTGAATCATACTTAATTATTATATTTTTGATAATGACTGTGTGACTTCTGGTAATTGAAACATTGAATAATTTTCGAAGATAATTTTGATGAAATAAGCTAGTCAATGATTTGACTAGCTTCTATTAAAACACCCTGTATCTAACAAAGTGTTTGCAGACGTTGGCAAGTGGTGACGGATGCGAGCGGGAATGTTGGCGGACTGTGTGCTCGTAGTTCGGGCACGGTGAATATGGTGTTACCGAACATACATGGATATACTGTAAATCAATGTGGGTTTCCGATCGATTGAACTTCGAAGTGATCTGCGATTCTCTTCCAGAATACGGAAATTTTAGCGATTTACTGCGTCTTTTCTGTTTATAAACTTTATTATTCATCATCCCTATAAACGTAATAGGAATTTATAACAATAAGAAGAGTGGATGTCCCAATACACTCAACAACTGCAACATTTTATCTTTTTTTGTAAAGAATAAGGCCAGTACAAAGTAAATTTTACCTACTTGTTATAATAAATTATGGTTTTCCTAAAAATGAAACAGAAAATATATGAAACTATCGATGGTTTAATTTTATTTCTAAATATGTTGAATAATAATGTTCAAAGCCACTGATACCATTATAACAAGTTCCCCTTAAAAATTCGTCAATTCCCATGCTGATTCTCCACAGCCGTCCATCCAACGTACCGAACTAACCTCCATACATTCTCCATACACCCACGACGTATTTAGTATGGGAACAGTACTGTTCGCAAAGACATCGGTCATGGTAATTTTATACGCTACGTCCGAGGGGAGCAAAATCACAGCGATAATTATGTTAGTATGCTTCACTTATGTGTAATCTGTATCTCTTGACTTATTGTCTGTTACAATTTTATATTAGAACCTATACCTATATTAATTTTTGATGAACTTGTAAGTAACATTAAGTTCAGGGATAAATTTAATGAATTATGTGGATTTACAAAAACAACGTAAGAGTTAGGCGTCAACACTAAACAAGGTTACAAAAATTGTATTGACTTTCTGCAGTTGACCAATCCCTCTAGATTAAAAAAAAACTTTTATTGAACATCAGTCAGGGAGAAATCTTTAATCAGTGGTATCGCTATTTTTATTTAAAATACAATCTCTTTATTTCCATTACATAAAAAAATAAACAGATATTTTGAAAAAAAATAATCGGCCTATGACTCAAATCATTTAATTTTGATGGTTATGTATCAAGATAATTTTAACACCGCTAACAGAAAAATTACAGCAGCCTCTAAGATAGACAACAATATTTTTCAATCCTTGATATAGATGTTAAAACTGTAAACATGATAACTTTATCATCCCCCTAATACAAAATTGGTCATACTATGCCATATTAGCAAAATCTGCCGCAGCGAAACACATTGACAAAATAAGAATTGGTCCTATGAGAACCATTTAAACATTAATTTATTATATCGTAGGACATTTTTATTTAGAGAATATAGTTTACAAAAACTACTTATGAGTAAAATCAGGACACTTATCAGATCAAAGAAAATAGAATTAATTACTTTGATGCTGATAACTTTATAGAGTATGGATTTAAAGGAAATTAATTCAGAAGAAGAAAGAATGGTTGAATCTCCATAACTTCATATACTTTTAAAAGTATCTACATATTGGAGTTTAATATTATACTTTTAAATAAATTTAAAAAATGTCAATAAACGACTGCTTTAAAAATCTCCAGGGAAAAGGAAACGAAGTAAATATGTTTTAATTTAGTTTATTAATCGCCAGCTACTGATATAATATTTTATTTACAAAATAAATACTTAACAACTAATATTGCACATAGAGGATATACTTAATTAACAACAATAATATCAAACAAATTGAAAACAGGAATGGAATTTCAATTAGACACAGTTGCAAATTTTAACTATGCTCTTTAAGTCCGTAAACATTTATGAGTATTTGCATAAACAATTCATTTGTGGATGAGTGTGTTCCCGCTGTGGGGATAATATTGCTTGCTTTTCTTATTGAAATTTTGTGCAGGGGACACATCATCCATGTCCCCTTCTTTGTCCTGATGGGCTGTCATGTGTCGAGTTAAATGGTGTCGCTCTCTAAAGCTTTCGTTGCAGACAGGACATTTGAGTTTTTCCTCCCTCTTTCTTCTATTAGGATCGGCGGTTGTTTCGCTCTTGTGGTGCGTTCTCATGTGGTAAACTAAATCTGACGTCATCCTAAAACTGACGCTGCATTTGGCGCAAACATTCTGAGCTGGCAATGAAAATGCTGCTAAGGTCGGAGGCAGTAGTGTACTCAAAATAGCAGCTGCAGGATTCGCTATAAGCGGACTCACGGGCTCCCTTGGCTGAACGGGAAACTTCATAAAATCAGGATTGGGCGATTGAAAATTTTGCACTCCAAACGGGTATGACGAACCGGCTTGCAAGTACGGTATTTCTGGCCTAAACGGTAAAAAGTTTAATTTATTCGATGATATTTGAGTTGTTTTCGGATCTGACTTTTCTTGATAATCTACATTTTTGTTGAAATTGTTTCTTTGCTGCATAGTTCCTGATTCTGGATAATTCGGTGATGACGATGAGACATTTTGACTTTTAAAGAAGTTGTTGCCATTTAGGATATGTGCCGGAGTAAGTAAATTGTTAAATCCGGCATTTTTATTGTAAGAACTTGACGGAGGACTAGTAGCAGTTAATGGAGGACTCACTGAATTTTGATAAAGCAAATTGTCAGGACTCACGGACGGGTTCGGTGATCGCAGAGCGTAATTGGCCACTTTTGTAAAAGCACTCTTAGGAGACATCTCAGATGGTTTTTCAGAAAACCTGTTTTCGTATCTCGCTCTTGATTGCATGCTGATCAAAGTTGGATCGTCAAATATTTTATTTTTATATTCAGGAAGAAATTTTGGTTGTCTAGCAGCGCTCTCGTTTGAATTGGGACGACTTCTCGATCGGTCGGAGTTTTCAGAATCACTACAGTACATGGATTTGCTTGGATATTCATCAGTCCCGACATCAATGTTGATGTCGGACCCAAAACCCGGAGAAATATTGTTGTTCACACGGATCCTATCATCGTCTTGATCTTTGGAGTCTATCGTGTTGTCGTTGGAATATTCACTGTGCGTATATATTTCAGGAATTCTTTTAGGTGGTTGCTCCCACTCCACATTATTAAATAATTGCTTTGATACCCGCAGCTGTCTCTCAGGCTGCTTGGAACGAAGTTTCTCATCCGGCATCATGAGAAAAGCCACGTCAAAAGATCTTTTCGACGCTTTCCCCGCATTTCCGACAGTAGATTGCATGTCTGACTTCTGAATTTGAGAAGTTTTCGCACTTTCAATGGTCAAACTAGATTCTTTTGAATCAGGTGACGCTTCTTTGTAATTTTGATAATTATTTTGAACGTCCATTGTCATTGTTTCTTCATTTAATTTCACGAGCACAAACTAAAACTTTCCACACTTATATCGCAACGGGGGAGCAAAGACGCGTGCGTGCTGCCCGGCAGTTAAACGTTGAATGCGAGGGTAACATAAGGGTGGAAAATATATAAGTGGGGTTTTGATCTACCCTAAACAGAGCCTTTGAAGTTGGTGGGCGTGGTCAACGCGACGAATGAGCGCGGAGCGGGAGGCGTGAAGGTGTTCTGTCGTCCAATCAGAGAGCCTCAGACCGATGGAGAGCAGGAGAGCTCAATCACCGGGTCAAGATAATAATAACTGCTGCGAATTGAGAGCGCATTGAGTTGTGGTAGGGTCAGCGCGACAATTGTAGTATGATATTGAATCTTTGACTACTTACTCGTGTACCGCGTGACTAGAATATTTTTTTTTCAGTTTAACTTCTTTTTTAACTTTTATGCTTTTAAGTCTTAAAAACATTGAGTCTGAGATTTTCATAAATATGTAATCTTACATTTATATTTATTAAATGTCAAAATTGTTTTTTATTGACCATAAGATGTGTTGGTTGTAGCTTATTATTTCAGCTAAGATAACAAACACCTAATTAAGTCTAAAACTAGGCAATCAGCTAGGTATTATTGAAAGATCATCATCAAAATATCTGAGCAAAACGCAAGAAACTTTCCTTTACTACGAAAAGTTTTCTCGCAATTATTTTTTATTATATCCCGTCCAAACATAGCGGTAGAAAAACTCCGCCGATTATGAATGCAATAAATATGTTTTATATGTCGCATAAAAAATGATACTTCTCCCATAGTCGGCCTAACCCCCGAGTGTATGGATGAGATTGCGAATAATGCTATTAACACAGACGCTTCTTCTCAAATTGATATCCTACTCAGAATGGAAGCAAACAAATTTGAGCACAAAGATGTAAAAAATACGGTCGAGTTCAACTTAGGTGTTGTTGAAGCTAATACGGCATACATTGCTGAAATAAATCCGACCTTATTTCGAACACAGGAAAGAATAAGATGGGATGACGTTATTTTTATAGAGAAGTAAAAAGAAGACTCAAATGAGTTCTGTTCGGTAGTCGGTAACGATAATAAGATAGGCCCAGACGTTAAAGGAAAGCCATTTGTCAGATTTTAGCCATTTTTTTCGCCATTCGTTCGCACTCAATGAAAATCTGTTCCATTTATTTTTGGGGCTCACTAATGAGATTTTCAAATGAATGTTTTTGGTTTTAATTATAGATTCATTTAAAGCTTTGGGTAGATTGGTAGATTATATACCTAGACACTTTGTGAGCATTTTAAAGGACACTTTTTAGTAAGAGTTTAATTAGACTTCTGCTATAACTACGAATATTTCATTTCTTCCGAATAATTCCATAAAGCCGATAAAAATGTAGGTTACACCAAGTTCCCCGACTACTAACTTGTGTTTTCACATATTTTTTGTTCGCCCACAGCGGTCATTTGTCATGTCTTTGGCATAAAAGAGACTCATAACTCGATTCAGTATTATTTTTTATTGTAACAAGAATGCCTCTTCATCTTTTATTGTTGGAGTTTTACATAACAGCTTCTGTAGTGCTTTTGTTACTTTTTCCTTAATGTGAAAAGAAAAAATTACTATTAGGTTCTTGTGAGAACTTACATGTTAGGATGAAAAACAAAGCAGTTTTATACAAAAGAAATAAATAAAATTTATTGAAGTTATGGTTAGAAGGGAAATTAATTATGAATAAAGAAAGAAAATCCTTTATTTTGTCATCAAATCACACAACGGTACACAAAGTACACACAATACACAACGTAACGTAACTGTTATGATAACGGTGGTCTGTTCAGTTGACAATGTGTACAAGTGTGTCTAGAGATGGGCAAGTGTTTTTGCCCGGGCGGGAAAATTGGGAAAAATTTAGGCGTTTTGGGAAATAAACCTTTTTGTGCGCAATAGGTAAATGCCCAATCGGAGGGCAGAAAAAAATATAGTTCAACGACGCTTAAATGAAAAATAATTATGGAAATTAAACTTAATATTAGTGATTTCACAAATATTTATTAGAATTTGACTTTTTATATATTTTTTCTGATAAAAAAATAATTTAAACTGTGCAAAAATTAATCAACAATATGCTAAAACTAATATTATTAATGCGAGGGCGAATTTGTTTGTTTGTTTGTATCGCTAGCCATAACTGATTTATCTAAATAAACTGATTTTCAAAGGTAAAATATTTATTATGTAGATACATTTTGTTACACAAAATAAATGCTCAGTTAAATGCCTAGCTCAAGGGGGGAAATTTTTAATTTTACGATTATTGGGAATATTCCCAAGCTGCCAAAATGCCCGGCATTTTCCCCATCACTAAGTGTGTTCTATCATTAGAACATTGGTAAAAAGTTTCTATCTAAATCACATTGTTATCCCAGTTCAATTATTCGGAGACACAATCACGGGCCGTGACGCGTCATCGATCACGGCACGTCGATGTTGCAATGTCGCCGGAACATTTGTCGCTGGAACATTTGTCGCCTCGCTTAATAAGACGTCACGTCTCGTGTCACGGGATTGATAGATCGAAGGGACACTACTTATTTAAGAGATGTTTTTGTAACTCTTTCGAAGCTCGTTCAATGTCGTGGCTGATCGAAGTTTTGAAGTATTAGATTTGGATATAATAATTAGCAGATTACTGGTTTTTTACGTAAGCAACAATAGATTCGTGTAGTTTTAAAAGAAGGTTTTAACAATTTAGTTCATACCGCTAGACTATGGAAGTATAGTACCTACTTAAATACTTTTTCAGTGGAACCGATCAGTGAGAAACCGATAAAAATAAATAATTGTCTGTTTTTGTTGATGAAGTGTTATTTAGAAAATGTCATTAACTAAGTATACAAACTTGTTTATCAATCAATATAAATTTATTTTAGTATATAGGTAACTATAAGCCATTTTTTAATGTCCCCTCTGCTGGAGCACAAACCTTCCTTATGGTGGATGAGGAGTATGGGCCATCATAACCCACCAAGCAAGCCCAATGCGGATTGGTGAGTGCTAACAACTGCAAATGCAGCCGGGAACAACGGCTAAACGTGCCTTTTTGACTGGAAGGTCCGAGCACAGATGATACACTTTAGGACCCCGCCGCAGTAGTTGTAATTAATAGCCACAGGTGGTCTGCCTATGAGCTCATCTCTCTCTTAACATCCAGCTCCATCTTTTTTTCATCTTCGTAATTGCTAACACTTTGTTGGACGAGACGCCTCGACTTAGGTCTATCTTATGCTAGCTCTTCCCATCGATTAGAGTCGATGTTGCATCTCTTCATATTCCTCTCATACGTCCTTATATCGAAGGAGCTGCTCGCCTTGCTTGCGCTTGCCATCTTCAAAACAAGCTCACAGTAAAACACGCACTTGGCCAACCTTTCGTCGGGCATTCGAAGGACACGTCCACCCAGATACTGTGCCGCAGATGTTAGCGCGACAATAGACAGGCTGTATAGTACCGAAAATTGTTCATTAAGTTACGGTGCATGCACCGCAACTCCCTTAGTCTATTGCGAATGACCGAGAGAAACAGTTGATGCGCCGCGAAGGTTGGTTGTGACACATTTTTAATTTTGAGCAGCTCGTTTATGTAATTGAAGTCATTGTAGCGCCACACAGAACATCTGTAGTCTGAAAGCGGTTTAAAGTGCGAATATTTCCTAGTAACTAGGTAGGTAGGTACTTTTTACTAATCTGTTGCCTAATTCTAATTTGCTAATAATAATTGACGATAAACCAAATATTTATAGCATTAATGAAACAAATCCTTCTAAAGCCAAACCAAGCTATTATTTAATCTGTGCCAAAGCTGCTTTATAAGTTATAGCTTTTAGCAGTTGATGATAAGTAATGAGAGGCACGCGACTTTGCTTAGAGTACACGTGACCACAATTTAAGGGGAAATACAAAAATAACAAATTTTCAATACAAAATTCAACTTTACTACAAGGAGATAAAGACTTAACTGTTTCTAGTTTCACCTACGAGTATTTGCACTGAGAATTTGAACTTTAGTGCAGTGGCATAAGGTATTGAATGAGTTTGTTAGCTTACAATAACGTTGATGCTCATTTGTCAATATAGTTTTCTTGAAACATTAGGTATTGGTGACATCAGTAGTACTTATCAGCTTTAGACCACTCTTTGGTACTTTTGGTATACAATATGTAACACTAAAAACACTCAACTTTTCATGAATTTTGAGGCGAAAAATTCCACTTTAGAAAGAGTCAGAATCATGAGTCGACATTTTTTTTTATTTATTTATAAATCTTTATTGTACAAATACACAAAGTAAGGTACAAATGGCGGACTTAATGCTAAAAGCCTTCTCTACCAGTCAACCAACAGTAAACAGATAGACACGAATGCGGCACAAACAAAGAAAACGAATATTTACATGCATACAATATAAATATTACATAAATACACACCATTAAATACATGCCTACATAATTTTATATAATATTAATTTAATACATAGAAATTATATACATACATATATATATACATACACACCAAATACCGAGTTTAGAAAAGTGTTGACATTGACCTTCTCACATCACGGGCATAAGCCCTCCAATAAATGTGCATGAGCTTGTTTCTTAAAAGAAAACTTACTAGGAGCCCTTCTGATAGAATCAGGGAGACCGTTCCAGAGACGCGTCGCTTGTAGTGTGAAGGATTCGGACATTGCCTTAAAAGTTTTCACTAGGGTGCTACTAACACCCTGTGTAAGTATGTAGATTGAAATATTCGTAATTTCACAATAGTAGAAATAGGTACTTACTAAATTTTCATTAAAGATGACTTCATTAGTGATTAAAGAATTTGAACTACAGATTACTATATGGATGACTACGCAATGGTAAGAAAGATCAGTAAACTATACAAAATATTAAAATAAGCTAAAAAAAGGGTTTTTGACTATCATTAGCTTCTCGTTCTTTTTAATTTAACACTATAACTTTTCACTTCCTTTTTTTATAACCCAACTTTTGCCAAACATTGATAGGGCATAAACAGACACGGTGACTGATGACTGGCCGGGGGCACATCTGTAACTTTGATTGGAGATCGCCCCAGAGTCCCGGCTGGCCCCGAACGTTCCCGAATGTCCCGAATGTTCCCGGGACAGATTAGTTGTTAGCTAATATCATGTTAGATTGGATCGGTCGCACCTTGAGAATTGGTCTGATTGAAAGTGTTCGTTTTGATTACCAATGGCTGTTTCTAGAAGTAAAGAGTTTATTTGGCTCAAAAATGTATTTAAGTGTACTATTATTGTATGCATATTTTTTTAATTTAATTAAAGGATGAAGGTTAGTAAACTTAAATATGATGGCATTATTTTATTTTGCAAAATCCTTTAATTATTTATATGTCAAAATATTATAAAATTTTTCAAAATTGCACATTAATCAATCTGCCATTTAAAAGTGAGTGGCCGATTTACTATTAATTATTGTATGGTTTCTTTCAATATTCCGCGTACACATTGCTGTAACGTGTCATGTAATGTAATATAACGTTTTGCTTTTCATTACATGTTCGTTGCAAGCGTGTCGTGGACACATCATGCGCCCGAACTGAGCATTTACTACACAAACCTCCTGCGAGTATCTGAGTCCGCCTTTACGTTGAATGATCAATGAAAAGTCTGAATATATCTAAGTATCATGATGACAATATTACCATCGAATAGGTATGCACTTTAAGCGCAGCGAAAATTTGTTTTAAGTCTATAATATATGCACAGACAAGAGATTCATATTGGTTTTATGTGGGCCGATCCCGGCGGCACTGCAATGCCGGGCCGACCCGTGACGGGAGTGGAGCGAGCCCCGAACATCCCGTCGAGTTACACAAATCAGTTTAATATACTGGTCCCTCAGTGAGGGAACTTTCAGATATTAAGCTGAAAAGAACAGATACTACACTTTGATCTTAGCCAAAAGGCCGAGAAGCGATACTTTAGTAAAAAATACTAAGCGAAGTCATGAAACTGATAAAAGTTTTAACACCGCCGTTCAGACTGCGGCGTAAACTGCACAACGCCATCTAGTGGTGTTACGTGTAACTACAATTAGCAATATGACGATGATGATTATGAATTTTATTATGTTATTATACTGCTTTTATTGTTAAGCACATTATATACGACACAATATCGTCTAAAAATAATTTTATTTATACTAGTGACTTAGAATTACAAATGTATGTGAAAGAGTAAAAGGAATCACTGATTATTATCTATTAACTAATACTAGGAAGTCGAACCTATTTTGGTATTGTAAAATCTTTAGCAATAATGAGATGCTATTGTCTTTGATATACATAGTTAAGATATTTACAATTGTTTCAGCAACTGTATGTCAAAAATATTAACTATAAACAAAATACAATTCCATAAATCATTGCAGTTAGTATAATATTAAATGCCATTGCTTTCATATTAACTTTCCCTACTAAAGATGACACAAGTGATCCTCTGAATAACAGGACACCTGCACATAAAATGATATTAGAATATGTTTATCTGATTTCATCCCGAATTGGGAACTAATACTGGCCTACCATATGGTGACTCGAATCCAACAATAGCCCATAATACAACTCAGCGTGGACTATAATCATTCCTTTCATACTTTCAATAGTCTGTTCTCGTAGATCAGTCACCCTATTAATTGTCAAAATCACATTCAAATCACCAGGCTATATCAAAATCAACTTTATTCCACGAGTCAATAGAGCCATTTCCAGTTACAAATGGTTTCAGATCGACGGGCCCGTTTATTGTAGTTTTGTCGCGTTTAAAACTTGCACTGGTACTTTCTGCTTCCATTCCATCTGATTTATTGGAAATGATACTTATTACTTCATGGATAACGTCGTTATTTGTGTAATGCGGATGGAAGTTAAAATTTATGTGAGCAGTTAGAGAAAAATCAACCTTCGCTATTACAATTGGGGTTTGGTATTCATTGGTGTTGAAAGTTATGGCTAGTGTACTCGCATAATCGTTAGTATTAAATCTGGATGGAACGCACTTGTTTGTGAATTTTTAGACCATATGGTGTAAGAGCCGCGTTGGACAATGCACCCCCATAGCAGGGTACCATTACCATATGCGACGCGTTAAATGCGTTTTCAAGAGAATTGTATTGGGTTAGATGACCTACAAAGCTGGTGGATCAATAAACGGGATGGTAATTATTTGTTGTCAACAATCATCATAGATTTAAAATTACCTTGTGGTGTTTACGTGTATGTAAAACATGTACCTAAGTCTTCATAAAAGAAAACGACTTTATAGTTAAAAGTTTTGAAGCCGCAACTCCGTCATCGGTATAAATTTTTTGATGTTTTAAATGTCAATGATTTCTTTCAACAAGTTAGAGTAGTATTTTTGGAATTTTATTTCATTTTGTGTAGCTCTTTCAAAAGGCTCTGTGAGCTGTAGACCTGGTGTTTGTGACATTTTTAACATTTTTCGAAATAGCTGAAATATGTTTTTTTACGTTTTCAACCCTCATATCTTTTCAACTTAATCGATAAAAGAAATTCCTTATAATTATCGAACCTGCTCACAAAATTTCACGAGAATCGGTTGAGAAATTTATGCGACCTGTAGAGGAGACTAGTCAGACAGACGCACTTTTGCCTAAGAAAAATATTGAAAAACCTCGATAAGTATTATACTGAATGTAGTACTTAACAATATTGCGTGATAAAAACAAAGCAAATAAGTAATACGCTGAATTGCATATAGGTATAAAAATTATTTCATAGTTTTTGTTATTATTCAGCAATCACTCTATGCTACTTTTCAATTTAAATTATGTAATTAAATCACCTGCAAAAAATCAGTATCTCTATTGGAAACCGTTATATGAAAAAATGAGTATCCGTATTTATCGTAGTCTAAACTGAGAGTTAGGTACCCTGATTTTATTTGATTTTAAATTACAACTATCAAGATCGCTGCATCCCTATCTAAATAATCGTACAACATATTATTATGTGATGGTGGTCTCTTTCCATCTGATCATTGTAATGGTTAGAATCCCCTACAGACATGTCATACAAATGTATTGTGCTCTTAATATTAGTAAACTACAACTTGATGCATCGAGCATACTTAACAGATATCGATTGATGGTAAAAGTATTTGCACTTATACAAGGTGTTACAAAAATACCCCTAATGCCGAATATGGTATATAGGGACCATCAAACTGATTAACTTTTACTAAGGGAAAAACTCTGAAATCGCGAAAAAAAAATCAGCTGTTTCATACATTTTGATAATTTCGATTTTAATTTTTGTATGAAACAGCAGATTTTTTTTTCGCGATTTCAGAGTTGGTCCCATAGT
Organism: Catoptria pinella; assembly: GCA_963556745.1. Lineage (NCBI taxonomy): Eukaryota > Metazoa > Arthropoda > Insecta > Lepidoptera > Crambidae > Catoptria > Catoptria pinella. The sequence continues at coordinate 13,858,747 of OY750764.1, read as the reverse complement.
AAAAGTTGATCAGTTGGATGGTCCCTATATACCATATTCGGCATTAGGGGTATTTTTGTAACACCTTGTATAAACGTAATCAAATAAATTCAGTAATAATCTTTTTTGCACTCACGATGCTATTTTTAGTTGAATCGGTTGTATTTTTAACTTAACAAAAATTTACTCTTTGTCAATAACTTATCCGAGCGACTAGACCTCAGTCAGAAGCTGTGTTTGTTGAGGCAGGAACTCTTCGCCTTATATTCAGTGAAAGCGGAAGTACTTCCGCCAACCTAGGTGTCTGTGCTCGGGGACTGCGGTCCTTTTTCACCGCTTACTCCGTATAGTTGGGATTAAAAAATATGTTAGGAAAAGATTACACATTAATGTGTGGCGACACAGCTGTTATAACGGCAAAAATATCCGTAGCCGTAGTGGTCGTAGCGGAGTAACGAAGCCACTATTGGCACAAATTTTTTAAACTGTGTCGCTACCAGGAGCCGGTCTAATCGCGCTAATTCTGTTCGATAAAACCAAAACCGTTACGTTGTCATTTAGGTTAGATTTACCAATCTTTGGTTAAGTTTTAGAATTCTTATTTAAATTGTACAAGATTGGCATCCTAGGCTCCCTAGGCATAGCTTTCAATAACTTCAACAAAACTGAAGCGAGTCGAATTTATTTAGTAATCAGTTACATATTTTTTTGATCGTTCATTAAAAATAAAATATTTGTCAGCTGATTTCGAGTTCTCTTTTTAAAAACCTTTTATTGAATAAATATTTTTATAACATTTTAATTGTCCTCTACTATTTTCATTTTCCATTCAATTTTCAGTCTGATTTAAAAACGAATTGTTATCATACGCGATCGTCCCAAAGATTAGTTTTTTAACCGATTCCAGGCCACATTTTAAACAGTCAATAGCAAAGAGGGTCCATACAAATACGTAGAGTATTAACATGCCATATGTGCTTTTGGGCTTAAGGCACCCTCGAGGGACTATGGCCCCCTGCTAATGAAACGGGAGTCCACTTAAGTTCTTCAGTTGTTATACGATTGGCAATATTGACTTGGAAAATAATGTTGATTGTATGAAGAAGCACAAGGAAATATTACATAAAGCACCTGATGAAGATCACAGTGTAAAACGTGGACTATTTGGTATATGAAAGTAAACTGTGTGGTCATCTGTGTGTTCATTTGAACACTTTCCACTGTGTAAATCATCAAAACTCAAACTCTGCTAATAACATAGTTATGATGATGTTAGTCATACAGGGTTATTTGTAAAACACCAACAACCTCACAGAGGTCGATTAGTAACATCTTAGACAACAATGTTTGGTCTACGACTATCCGAAAAAGACAAAAAATCGACTTTTCATACAAAACTCGACGATAACATTTGAACATTTGTATGAAAAGTCTATTTTTTTGTCTGTTTTCAGAAAAGTCCTAGAACAAACGTTGTTGTTTATGATGTTATATACCTAGTAATCAACTCCTGCGATGTTGTTGGTGTTTTACAAATAACTCTGTAATTCTTTATCAACATTTTTTGCGTAATGTATTCTGAATATTGAATTGAATTGCGCTGTATCTATTGTTATACGTTTCTTCGTCAGATACAAACCACCACTTTCTTTTCGGAAGACTGACAGTCTGATTACGTTACCGATTGCACAAAACCTAAATCGCCAATCAGCACACGAATCGCTTCGACAGCATTATCGCTTTTATCTAAAAAACCGCATGTGCCCCTCTCGCCGAGCCATATGTCGCGAAAAATTCTCTAATTGCATTAAGTCGCCCCAGTCGAGTTCGGCTTTTAATTACGGAGCTCCACTTAGACATATGTGGTGCAACGAGGATCGTATGCGCAGTTTCTGTGATGTCATGAGTAGGCATAGTGAATGTGTGATGGGGAGAGCTGACAAGGCGACGGGTGCGATTAGACGACGCATTTCACCTTGCTGAGTTATCGACGATAAAAAAAATCGCGAAAATTATACGTCGTGTGAAATTTTTATTGGTTTAAGCAATTGGTCCTCTTTATAAATGTAGAGACTAAACAAAATTCTCATGCAATTACTGAAAATTTTAATTACTGGTTCTTAAACACTAGTTTATTGAAGAATTTGAAGATACTCATTTGGTTTTAGAACGGGAAGATACTGAATCGGAATACCTTAAGTCTTGAGATACTTCTTATTTAACACTATTAACAACAAAGTATATTTCAAGCAACACTTCAGAAGATTTTTACCGACAAAGGAAAGAAAATCTCCAAAAAGATACGCCGAACAAAAAGAACATTTTACATAATTACAAAGAATAAGCAGCGGACCTCAATGGTTCAGCGCAAACAAATTCAGTGGAGTATTCGAGTCAGCCACGGCAATATGAGCGTAAAATATGGGATCAAGAGATCCTGCTTCAACAAAAACGAGCAAAACAAATGAACAGAAAAAGTTCTTCTGGAATAAAAGGAGAAAGGAAGCGGTCTGCGCTGTGCCAGGAAGCGCCGCGTGAATAACTACTGCAATTGTTGGTGCTATTTCAAATTTCGTTTTTTGTTTCGGAAAAATTAATAAGCGGGAATTTGTTTTTTTTTAAGAATATTATTTGTCGCCGCTTATTTTGTTGACAGGTTTTAGAATTTTGTTTTTTTTATGATGCTTTAAATTTATGAGAAGTTTATAATGAGGGGATGGAAAAAAGTTAGAGATTTGATTTTTATTAAAATGCAAGTTTTGTATCCCAAATAATTTCGTGTGAGATATAATTGTGTAAATAATTGAATTAAGTATTTTTTTTAATATAACCTACAACAAAAATCGATATTGTCATTTATATTTATATTTTAATATTTACGAGTATCTATGATTTGATTGTGAATAAATCATGTGTTTTAATTTGTGTGTTGAAAATAACCTAAAACAAAAATTCCTTCTATAACTTGGATTATTGTCTTTTATATAATTTTTTTTATTACCTATAAACTGTTTTTAAATAAACTATTAATTGTTTTTTATTTTTTGTGTATTCTCTGGAGCGAAAATGTTTATATGCCTATTTACAAGGTGCTTAGTTCTCCAAATTCAAACAATCACAATCAGATCAGCCTTCATTTATAAAAGAAAGAAACATATAACCCTCGAATGAGCGGTGGCTCATTGAATATTCCGGTGTCAGAGAGGGCCAGACTGCCCCGTGATTTATGAACAATTTTTTGTTGATTTTCCCCCGATTCTGAAGCCAAGACTGCGTCTAGAAAAACTCTGCCAACTGGAAGAGCATATTGATAGAAGAGAGATAATTAATTCAAAATTTTTTGGCATCAACTTTTTCGTAGTTTGCTGAAAAGAAATGATGAAGGTTTTCAGTCTTTTATTAAAGTAATTTATAAGAAAACCTGCTTTTTAAATTAATAGTGAGAAATTATAAGGAAATAAAATATATCAACTTAACTTTACAGAAATAACTTCCACTTGGTATGGTACTTAAGAGAATAGGTAGTTATTTCATATATTTTCTTACGACACCTTTTACTTCCTGTTTTACTGTCCTCCATGATATAATTTATTTAAGGAATTAGTGATTCTAAATAATTCACTTTCAGTCAGCCATCCGATTCCTTACTTTAATGAAAGTCATACATAGCGTTATCGAGTTTAACTAACGAGAAGCATAAGAAATAAAAAAAAAATTACTTCAACAACAATATCTCTTGTAAAGCATTAGCTTTGCCGCTTGATGTTAAACGTCTCAATTTGCGTTACAGCCGCGACACCCCCGGTCTTTACGACCCCGCTCGAAGGGTTAATTCAATGGAAACATTGTTGGTTAACCCTGTAATGGTCGGAATAACGCGTTTTGTTTAAATAGGAATTCTCCGGGTTTTGTTATGTTTAACTGTTTTAGTTATTAACATATTTCTATGGTTTAAATGTGATGGGACGTCGTTTTCGTATAGACTGATATCGTGTTGACACAGATGCATTACGTGTTAGCAAACATTACATGTAACATATTATATCAACATATTCTTGACATGAACACAGATTGTACTAAAATAAATAAAATGTTTATTGACATCGAATAATTGTAATTAATTAATATTTTTAGATAGATTTGTACCTTAATTCCTATTATATTTGCATGCTACTTTTATTATTAACAAAACATGTGCTCTATACATAATTGTAACAATTTTTTACCATATTTTAAGCTAATAATTTATTATATTTTATTGTTTTTGTGCTTCAACAATCAAATGACTTTTTCTGTCGAAGTAAAAATTTGGCAAAACTAAAATCCGACTAAACAAAAATCTGATGATAAAAAAAATCTGTCGAAACGGAAATAAAGGAGTCAGCAAACATATACTGTCACCCGTATGCACTAAACTTAGAATCGCCTAAGTCTTTTCCTAACTACCTACATACAACTCGACCGAGATAAATAATCAATTCACACCGTTTTAATTTAGTCGAGTTGTAGTAAAGGAAGGACTAAGAGCACAGAATTAGTATAGAACTGAAAGAGCTCAAACACATAAGATGCGATCCGATCATCCGATCCGATCCACAGATCGCCGCGATCTATGCGATGTACGGAGTTCGCTTCCTTCGTTCCTGTGTCCCATATATTGCATAGATCGCAGCGATCGAGATCGGATCGCATGACCGGAACGCATATTGTGTGTTTGAACTCTTTTTGACTCATTCAATGAAACCAGTTGATAGTCAATTCCAAATAATATACTAGAAAAAATACGACTCGAACCAGATCATGTTCTCGGACGGGAATCGAACCCGCGACCTTTGAATATCCGGTCCAATGCTCTGACCGCTGAGCTACCGAGTCACTAGTGGGAACGTCGAATTTCTCCTAGTTTAGTCTATTGTTTGTCTTTTGTTTTCACCAACTCATCATCGTATCAACCTTTACTCCAATCGCTTAGCATTCTTACAACCTTAATACACACGTCACAGCATCATAAACCCTTCACCAGTTAACAGAACGAACCTTGAATCCTGCACAGAAGCGCTATCTACATAATGGCTAAGATAAACTGTCTGTCCTCAGCCGGTACTAATTAAAGGAAATGGCCTAGAAACAAGATTGGGATATTGTTCCTACAAAACCTATCTCCTTCCCGCTCACACTTAAGCAAAATGGTATACACCCATCCCTCTCTTTCGGAGATGTCACTCATTATGCTAAATACCTCCCCTTTGTTAGGGAGATGCCAGATAAGGCAGTATTTCCCGCCACTTTTTCTGGATCTTGACAGTTGGTATATGGAAACTGATTAAGATAATTCGCTCGAGGTATTTTTATAAGTCGCTTAATTGTTTCAGAAGGTTTTTTCGCTGGTAAAAACATTTTCCTTTTTAAGGAAAGGCTACGTAAGTTTGAATAAGTAAGCATTTGAAATAGACTTAGGGTTACCTTGAGAAAAAAACATTTCAAAATGTAGTTCAGATATTATTTAAGGAATAAGAATTTGATAACAAAAGTGTTTGATTTGAATCAGAAATCTTATTACGGATTAAACAATGTACAAGAAAATATTTTACATTAATGCACAATTGATATTCGGCTGAGTAATAAATAATAAATGGATACATTTTAAAAAAATGTAAGTATGTACTTCAAAAAAGCAATTAAAAATAGAAATAATAATGTCCAAAAACTTTTAGTTTGCTACAATAAAATTCCAATGAAAAAGTTCCAATCCCATAAAAGGGTAAAATATGGAAAAAGTTCACATCGGTGTTCGAAATTCAAATTAAAATTAAACGAACTCAAACAAACGTTCGCATATTGGAAAATCGCGCATTTTTTAATAAATCTCCGGGGACATCCGCCATTACTGGCGGCAGTACCTTATTTCATTACGACTCGTTCCATTAGTAAGATATGCCCAATTCTATTAAACTCTTTTTTGCGAAAACAGCGCTTAAAGCGAACACAGTTTTAAAAAACGCTTCTTTTTCTAAAGCGCTGCTTTTTCGATTCGCAATCCAAAATGAATTCAAAATCAACCTTATAGTATGAACAATAGAAGTGATCTAGAAACTCTGTGTGTTGCTAAATCTGCCTGATGATTTTTGAAATACTCAAGGGGAGCATTCAAAGGGTATGCGATTCCAAATTTAAATTTATGTTTTGTTAGATTCGATCGCGCTTAGTGGCATGCGTTTTGAAGCGATAGCCGTTTTTTTAAATATGATTTATTTCTGCAAAGGGATTGTATTTGATTCGGAACAAATAAGAAGTGCGTTACCGCTTTAAATTAATGACTTATTTTAATGTTGGATGCATTTGCGTTTTTGTTTTTTTTACTATCTTCTTTTAAAATAACTACGTCATGGCAAGGAAATAGCTTTCCCTCTTTGATAATTAGTACTAAATATTACTAAAGAAGATCTATTATGACGACCTCCGTGGTCGAGTGGTTTGTACGCCGGTTTTCAAGGTGGCGCCATCTCTGATGTCCCGGGTTCGATCCCCGGCTGGGTCAATTTAGAAAACGAACTTTTCGATATAGGCTCAGGTCTGGGTGTGTGTAGTTCCACCGTTGTCTCTGATTTCCATAACACAAGTGCTTTACTTACTTTGGAATCAGAGCAATGTTTGTGATGTTGTCTAAAATCTATTTATTTATTAGGCGTTTTAAATTAATGGTAATAAATTAGGTATACAATTAATTACCGGATTTTAAAACCAATCAATAAAATGGTACCGGCTGCAACAAGATTACGAAACAATTCAAACATTTAATAGAAATGAAAAACCGGTTCATATTATTAAGAGCTTAAGATTATGTACAAACAGATGTAGATTTATTATTTCATATGGAACATTTATCTGTACATAAACTGATTTGAAAACATGGTGGCAACTTTAAATAGTTGTTTAAAACATTCGCATAATCTTACCATTAGGCCTCGCTCGATTTCACCTCTCGATACTCGCGATTGAATCGGAATCGGTTTTAATTCGATTTCAAATCGATTATGCGCCAACAGACCTCACCAAATAGATGGTCGTTCGTATCGGTTATGATTGTTTGGGGGTGTAATGGTAAGTTATTTTTATCGGTAATGGCAGTTTAAACCAATGTAATTAGTTTAAATTACGGCGGACTAACGTGTTTACAAACCACATGATATCTTGCGTATGTGGTCTAACCAATATATATATGTAGTTTAGAAAACATCACTATTTACCTTGGTGTTGGTGATCGTTTCGATCGATTCGTTCACTGTCCAACTTCTATAATAATTGTTAGTATTATCAATCGTTTTAAGACATCATTGAAAATTACACACGTACAAAATCTCCATCTACAGCAGCGCCACCAAGCGGGATTAATTTTATATTATTATCATCCTGCCATTGTGTCTGGGAATTTATTGCATATTCAACATTTGACAGTAGGTCACCTTCCTACCTGCCTGCGTCACACCGTGACCTGCCGAATATCACTGCGATACGTATTCCGTAATCCCAGATTGAATTAGTTGCCGTGTAGTGGGGGCTTAAGATGAATAACGCATATGTATGGAATACGATACAGGCTGTTCAGTTTACCTACGTGTTGTCCTGGTCACAAGCAGCTACGGTATTTTCGGCGTAGGTATCAACTTTGCATGCTTTTTTGGTTTAAGTTGAAAATCAGTGATTTGTCTTTGAGTAGTCATAGTCATAGTCATATTGTTTATTGCATGTTGATTACAAAGATCTTACAAAGTAAATGGCACCATAAACATGACCCTGTAAGGGTATTGCAACTCAAAATTATATGAAATTAAATTAAAATACTAAAATTACTTAAACATAATTATTTAAAGTTTCTTTTAAGTAACAAAAACAAAAAATCTGGAATAGGTAAACAACATTATACTTAGATGAGATCAAGGAGGCTACTTAAATTAATTAAAAAATTCTGTTAATGTATAAAAACATTTTTCTATTAAAAAATCTTTTAGTTTACTGTAAAAGTGGGTTTCCTTTTGTATATCCTGGATTTCTTTTGGTATTCTACTATATATTTTTATTGACATATGGTAAGTTCCTGAACTCACCAAATGTAACTTAGTGAAAGGTGCTGCTAGTCTGTTTTTATGCCTTAAATTACGTGATTTTTGATAAAAATCTTTTGATTGTGGATATATGTTTGTTTTTCCTAGTATGTTTTACATTGGTTTTTACCCTTATTGCAAAGCTTTATACGTATCGCTGTGATCTTCGTTGCGCACAAGCCAATGATTACTTAAGTACAAATATTGGAAAAGAATAAAATTTGTAAAATTAAAATAAGTATAAAAATAAAATAAATAGTTACTCTATTGTAATGGGTTAATCCTGTAAAGATAGATGTAAGTGTATAGAAAGAAAGAAAAAAAAATAACAGTGACATAAAAAATAACTAGTTACTAAATACATTTCATTTCATATGAGTTATACGACAAAATTTAAGCGATGCAACCTTTTATATCTCACATGCAGCTGATGATTTAATTGATATTACTTATTCATCATTTATGTGTAAAAATAATTACTTCCAAAAACCCCTGTTAAAATATTTTGAAACACCCTGAATAATTATAGCATTAAGACAGTCCGGTGAAGGCTTATGTACGAAGACGGTGGGAGCCACAGGCGGCGGGACACCTGGCTACATCCTGTAGATTAAGCCAGCTTTACACATTATAGTTATTGGAATTTAACCACATCTGTATGTAGTGGGTTAATTTATATCTATCGGTTTTCGTGCAGGAAATAAGCAAATTGTTTGAGTACGAAATTACCTTTAAAGTCGGTATTTTTATAACAAATTTTAATTAGTCACTAATTTCTGGTAACTCAAAAAATAATTATAATGAAATTATCTCTCAAGCTTAACTGGAACCCGTGAAATAGCTTTTTATAACTTTTTAATTTTGTGTCAAAATATTTTCTTAACTAAGTAGTATTAATATTAGGACGCTATCATAAATAATAAAAATATTATACCTGGATATTTGACTTACGTTAAATTAATTAAGCACTATTCTATACTGTAATTAACATCTTCTCACTCTTTTGCCTAAATTCAAATTAAAAACAAAATCCCACATCCGATTCCTATTAATTTGGCGCGCAACAAAGCCGGGTGGTCGTAAATTGCCGTGGACATGTTAATCCGCACTTTTGCGGACGTCCGCCACTATCTGTTCGCCGCACTCGGACACCTTCCGCGCATCGGCGAGAATACGCCGCGCCGACCTCCGGGTCAGAAAACGATAGCAGACGAAAAGCTTAAAAAATACATATAAAAAAGTTTAAAACAAAAGAGGGTTGATAATATTGGAATGTTCGATGTTTATAAAATAAAAGAAAATCGGCACATTTTGGGCATGTTGTGTTGTTCATGGACGTACATCTTCGGTGCATCGGCGAAAATACGCCGCGCCACAGGCTATATAGTGATACCAACGCCGCGCCAATCTCCGGGCCAGAACGATAGCAGACAAAAATACTAAATTATTTTTAAACGTTTAAAGCAATGTTATTTGGCATGCATGTGTATATTAATTACGCCAAATAAGTGGTAGAAAGTTTTTTACCCAGAAGAATTGAAATGTTTTTTTTATCTTGTCAATCTCATAGTGTAAGATGTCTTTGGATAAGTCTTGAAAATATTGTGGGTTTGTGAAAACCACTTTTCGATTTAGGGATCTGTAAATATGAAGATTTGGTTCAAAGTCAAGTGCCCCCTGGAAACCAAGAAAACGGTCGCTTTTGGATACTCGAAAAATTTAGCGTGGCCCAACATGCACTTAGCCGGTTTTTTAATCTAAAAAACGAATTTTATTTCATTAAAGAACTACAGTTTTTACACCTCTAGAAATTATCCTTACTATCAATAAAATAGTAGGCACTGACAATTATACTCTATATAGCTCGATTTCTTATTTCTTAGCTTATTTGTGGTTAACGGTGTGGGTTTTGCAATTATTTAGTTCTTCAAATCATGTATACTTTTTGATGTATAACCGTTTGTTTACCCCAATAAACGAAAAAAAAAAACCACTTATTTACTCACTCATTAACATAATTCACTATATATAAAATCCTAAACAACATTTAGAAAATTATTTAGCTTCCTTTATTCATTTGTGTGAATTTACTTTATCTTAAGTACGTCCTATTCAAATCTTGCACCATTACAAGAAATATAGCAAATGTTTTTGCCGACCATACAGTCCGTCGGCGTATCCATTAATCATGGTTTATCGAGTGCTAATCCAGGTTTAAATAGATAACTATTTGAACCGACCCATTGTCATGCCAAACAATTCACTAGGGTTGCCCTGGAATAATTTATTAATTATATTTCAACGACTTTTTGATTAATAGTAGTTTATGTCTTATTTATTTGAAAACAACATATTTCAAATCAAAATATAAAAATTAGGACTTCATAATTGTCCATTATAAATTACTTAATAAAATAAAATTTTGTAGAGATTTGACAAGTTCAAAAATATTGTATTGAAATGCAAGTACGTACTATGTTTAACTAAAATATTCTTATTTCACGGGGTATCACTTGATAGTCGCCTCACTTTATGCTCGTATTATGATTTTTTTTCATGTATTATAATTAGAAAAGCACAGCCCTAACAGACCCTCTGTATTTAAACAAAAACCACTTCTGTACTGGACTTGGAGTTCCCGTTTATGATAAAGTGTTTGATACGCATACAAAATTATTTTTTCGAAAAGATGAAAGTAGAATGTGGTCTGATTTCTCTAGTTACTATTTATTGCCTGTCCATAAAACATGTTTCAAGATTTATATTTTTTATAACGTTGGGAAGAAAAAGTATTCCTAAAATGTCCAATACTAATTAAGTGAATAAGACATAAATAACCGTGTCTATCACTAACTTTCTGAATTGAAACCGCCTCTAGCGCGGCCATATACAGAGGTAATCTAATTCGAAACAGAATATCACAGAACAAAAAAATAAAATTATTTTTAAATCAATTAGAGCCTGTTACACAGATTTGAAATTTTCAGTCGGGCATGACATCGAAAACATAATATGGAAATATACTTGTGGGACTGGCTCTCAGTGTGCAAAGCTCTGACATTAACGAGCATGCTGTAGGGTCGAGTGAACAGTCAATCCGAGATCCCTCTGCTGTTGTGTTTGCTCAGCTAATAATGTCCTGCGATTCATATTGCCCTCCTTCCAGTCACGGTTTTTGTATTCGACACCTGTTTCACTTTTTACTCTGTCAATGAAACCGCAATTTGTTTGAAGTGTAACTATACTGTTTATAATGTATAGAAAAACCATAGGTTTGATGAAGTAGTAATATTTTGGTGTTGGAGAAGGTATAACTATCTAGCAGAGTGATTGTGTTATCTTAATAAAGGTAAGTATCAATTTAAAATTATAACAACAATAATCATACGGTCATTATAATTCGAGTTTTAATCAGACACTAAGAAATTACTGTTTAACAAAACAAACACGAATAATCTACCATTTCGCAGTACCAACAATATTATGTACTCTATACCTAAGTATCTACATTTAAAAAGAACCCACTCGCAAATCATATTTAATAATTCCTATCTCCAGAAACGTATTTCAGAGTGAAGTTGATAAAATGTTTCGGTCGCCACATTTCCCGGGCTAAGCTTCTTACCGTCGGCCATTTTCTCGAGCGCTGGTGCCGTGACGACAACAAAATGGCGGCGGTCGAGTTCTCGCTGCCGTTCAATTTGAATATAGAACAGCATACGTCGCCCGCGCTCCAGGACACTAACTCATCGGATTGTGTGAGATGGTCCGGGAATCGTAAAAATATATTATTTTTAGAGCAGGATGGCAGTGGAATAGCTCAACAGTTATTTGAAAATAAGATGTGCTATTCGTTTGTCACATTCGTTAAATGTGTTAAATGGATAAAAAGTTATCTGAGTCATTTGATTAAATTAGAAATTGAATAGACGACATTAACCGTTTGACATTCTAAAGTTGTACGTAATACTGTGCCGAGCGAAATAAAGATGAAATCATAAACATGAGAGATAACGGTATCGCCTGACATTTGAAACTCTAAAAAAAGGTTTTTTGTCATTGTCATAATATAAAGAGTAACTCAGTTAGACCACTCCTTGTTTTTTTGTTCCCACTCACAGAATCGTAAGGCAGCGCTAAGAATATGTCGGTCAAAGCACGGCAGCGGGCGATAGCGGCAAATCCTCAGCTTGCTAAATGGCGCCCGACGTGGAACCATAAAAATATATTAACGGTCTCCTACTCTTTTCATATTGAACCTTTTCTCTACACTGTCGAGATCACTTAAGAAGGTATTGAATTTTAACACGGGTTCGGATCGTTTTTTTAATTACATATTTGCAAATTGTCACATAATAATAAATATGCATTGTGATATAAAATCTAAGGTGTTAGTTTACAATAATACTAATATAAGTGTGATTTGGTGCCTCAATACATTTTGCGTCAAATTCTTCAAGAAGAATTGGAATGCGGTACATCTGCATAATACCTATAATAACCGAAAAAATAAAATTTTGTTAATTTCACGAAAAAAATTGATACTTGGCAAACATTCTCGCACGTAATGAGGAATGAATGGCCATTAATAAAAACCTTTTCGCGATTTGTTGTCACATTTGTGTGCAATGGTTTGAGATATCTAAAAGATGTGTCAGCCGTAATACTCGTATAACAATTTTTGGTAAAACAATGCTTTTAACAAAGTCAAGTCAGTTGTTTCAATTGAGATGATTAATACAGTTTTATCAGCTTGAAACTTGAAAATTTCAAATACGTTCTAGTATTTTCTATTTTGTCTTTCATTTAATAACCTCCAGCTGCGGTGTGGACATAAAATTATGGCGGCAATTCACATGTAGAACAATACAAAGTCTGTATTAATTTCAAAATCGTTTCCGAAGCCCACTCGAGCTTATGTACGAAGTGTCCTTCACACCGAATCAATGCCATATATATTTCCTGAAAGTCCTTACACCCCCTTCGCAAATTTAAAAAGGAATTAAACATACGAAAATCTACCTTATTTGTTACACTATAACGGTGAAGTTGACTGCGTGTTAAATGCGGTTGCGTTAACCCATTGCAACGTGATCGGCACTTGACATATTAGTGGTCAAAATAATGAATAAAGAAATACTGAGTTATAAGAGATAACGCCCCAGTGGGTTTTGGAGTAGTCGCATTGTTTTTTCCATAGTTTTTCGGATTTTGCTCACTGTGCGGGCAATAGTGCATAGCCGTTGGTAATATTTTCCTGTGAGAATATTGGGATTCAAGTGGTCACTAACTTGAAGACAGCTTGACTTTAATTAATCAATGAATATATGTATTACTAGTGGCCGGCCCCGGCTTCGCACGGGTACAATGTAGTTACTAATGTGGTGAGTGTGAAGTTATTAGACTATACTACAGGATAACTATATTTAGTGGTGGCCACAAAATTAAGGACGCTAGTCGATTTTCTTACAAACGAAGTAACTTTTAAGCATTGCTTCTCCGCCAGGGATTGACCGAGCGGTGATCTGGTGATGGCCATCCAAGGAGTGAATAGAGGAGATCCAGATTTCTATACACACCAAAGTGATCTGACCAGCATTTTAAGAGATGTAAGGATATGTTTAAAAAAACCGCGAATATAGTATAGAAATGTATGAAAACTTGCAACTGAAAATTCTTATGCTTACATCTCTTAGAATGCTGACCAGATCAGTTGGGTGTGTATTGCTATCTTAATCTTCTCCATTCACTCCCTGGATGGCCATCATCAGATCACAGCTAGTTCAATCCCTAGCGGAAAACCAAGATTTCAAAATTACCTCGTTTCTATGAAAATCGACTTGTGTCCTTAATTATGTGGCCACCACTATATGTATATACGACGTACACAACATACGCAAGGGGTGTTATAAGTTTGACATGTGTGTGTCTGTCTGTCTGAGACAACCTAGCTCCCAAACTTATGGACCGATTTTGATGCGGTTTTTATGCATAGTTTAAAAGATCTAAGTGTACAGACGACGGGACTCCTAAGCCATTGATCCGATTATGATAAAACTTTGGTGAGTTGTTCTGCTTACGACCGGGAAAGTCCCTAGCTAAAAAAGCGGAGCATTGCAATACGCATGCCGGGTGCAGCTAGTTCTAAATAAAAATATGTTGTGCATTATCAGGATTATCAATCTCGATCATCCAAAACTTCTCTATAATATACAAAATGTTACAAAAATACCCCTAATGCCGAATACGGTATATAGAGACCATCAAACTGAACAACTTTTACTTTGGGACCAACTCTGAAATAGCGAAATAAAAATCAGCTGTTTCATACAAAAATATCAAAATGTATGAAACAGCTGATTTTTTTCGCGATTTGAGAGTTGGACCCAATAGTAAAAGTTGTTCAGTTTGATGGTCCCTATATACCATATTCAGTATTAAGGGTATTTTTGTAACATGTTGTATACCTACCACATTTCTTGTCATGTTATCCGGTTGCAAAATAAAAAAGCTATTCGGCGAGCTGACTTTCGAGCAGGCTACATTAGAGCTGGCCATGGGAGAAACAATCACTGCGCAGATCTACACCAGCCGCTCTTAAACTTTGTCCCTGTGCTTTATTAATTGTCATAGCATAGGCGACTTGACCGAATATTGTATTCTTTTAAAATTAAACTGATAATTAAATGTACTAACCTAGCTTTTAAGTTCCATTGTTACTAACCATTATGAGTCTTTGTTTCTCGAATAAATAAATTGAATTGAAATGGAATAATTTTGCACCTTATTACAACCCAATAAGGCAAAAATGACAGCACTTTCAACATAACGCCATAGGTACTATTCAATGCCTATGGCGATAATGCATTCTACATTCAGGGGAAATGACCAAAGAGAATGTAATGTACTACGTTGATATGACAAATGATATTTATTTTTCTTATTTAATCAATCAAATGCACAAAAAAGTTTCAATTCCGACGTCGAAGTCAATCACAGCAAAAGTAGCTTTTTATCACTTTTTAACCCTGTTAGGTAATAAATATTAAAAAAATACGAAACACGTGTTCAATTAATTTTGTGAAAGAATGTCTATGCCAAATTCCAAGTCAATCGGGCCAAGGAATCGCGTTCTTCCATACAAACTTTACCACCCTGTTTCACCCCTTTAGGGGTTGAATTTCGCAAAATCCCGTCTTAGTGAGCACCTACGCCTTAAAAGGAGCCCCCATGCAAAATTTGAGACTCCTAGCACTTGCAGTTTCTGAGATTTCGTGATCAGTGAGTGAGTGAGTGAGTGAGTGATTTTCCCTTTTATATATATAGATTAATTGGAGAAAAATAATCTGTTGGGTTTTGAGCGAAACTGAGAAGCCGTATCCAAGATGATTAAATATAAGATACCTGAGTTAAACTCATACTTTGATTGTGATATTGTGACGGTCCACTAAGGAGAGCAAACAAATATTATAAGTGTTAGAATACTATTATTAGAATAATAAAATTGGTAGGTAATTTTTATACAATACTAAATAATATACTAGAAAAAATTCCTGTCCGGAAATATGATCTGGTGCTAGTCGAGTTTTTCGAAAAAATAGCTTTACGAATGTTAAAATCTCAAATTTAAAACAGATTTTTTAAATTATCATAGGTCTAGGACTAAGGCTAGGGCAGTTTCCATAAGGTCCATATTTCGAGAAGTTAAGTTCTACAAATTATGAAGTAAAAAGAAAGTTCAATGTAGCTACTCTTCTTATAGATGAAGTACAGTCACGTCTAAAAATATGTATTCAGTTTAGAACTTTGTCACTTTGTTGTAGTTGTCATTTCTCATTGATTTCTGTTTAAATCAGTAATAGCCTTAGAGTGACAAAGTTCAAATCTGTATACATATTTATAGACGTGACTGTACAGTCCAATATAAAAATCAATCAGCGAGCAGGCGTCAAAAAGGTCCCAACCCAATATTTTCTGTGCAAGTGACAGTTGAATCCTGCGGCCGCTAAAACGCGATACAGTATTGCTTTCACAGCGAACTGACTCTGTTCGATTAATATGGATAAGAACGGTGAGATAACTCTTCGACCATCAGTCATTTTTAATGTACCCACTGCTAGGGCAAAGGCTTTCCTTATGGGTGGATAAGGAGGATGGCCCATAACCCATCACGTGGGCCTAATGCATTGTGTTATCGATTGAAAATGCAGCTGGAACCAACACCTTAACGTGCCGTCCGAAGCATGGCCGCCGTCCGGAGCTCGAGATAAAAAAATAATATTTAGGTATATATTTTCTACAATGTTTATTATACAGTGAAGAAACCGAGTGCCTAAAACCCCATCACGTTTGTCCAGACACTGCGCATTTGTCAACTTAGATATAGTACGAATACGATATAATTAAGAAGATTTGCTTACTTAGGTACTGGATTTAATAATACAATGGAACTAAAACTGCAATCCTCGTTCACATTTTTGTTTTATGCAAATATTTACTTCACATCGATTAAAGGAGCAGTGACCAAACTCTCTCCTGGTATTTTAAGTTACCTATTAAATAATTTAACTAACAGGCGGCTTGCTTAGCGCATAAAGCCTAGCGCAACTCGCTAGGCTCTAGGTGCTGCGGCTGGTTGCGAACATTCGAGAAGGTTTCTTTTACTTCGCTACACGCTAGGTGACTAGCTCTAGGCGCTAAGCAAGCCTGGCAGTTCGTACGTGGCCTACATTGTGCTAAGTCTACACCAATGAATATTACATGTCAATTTTTAAGTTTCAGTTGCGTAAAACAGTCGTATCCACACAAATTCTCCGTTTGCCAGGTCAGCGCTACAAGGCGTGGACACGTAACGAATTTAACAGAATATGATTTTGTCGTCGGAGCGACGTTTTAGCGCCACTTTTTCTGCCGTCCCATGAGGTTTGTGTTGCAGACTGTACCGAATATGGAAGGGTTCGCAGCTTAATATCGTTAAGTAGATGTGACTTGAAATGATTGAAATAAAATGAAGTTGGGTTAACGTATGATGGTTTTTAAAATAAGTTTTGATTCTAAGTAATGTACCAAATATGTAAAAAAAAGCCAAAAAAGCCAGCCAGCCACGGGTAAACGGGTTACACCAATGATGAAATTAATCGAAATAGTCATCAAATAGATACAGCATTATTATGAGCAAAATGCTTAATATTTTCATAACTAATATTTTTCATACTAATTTTAAAGAATGAATCAAACAATTGGAGGAGCTCGGTAGTGTAATGGTATAGCGGCTGGCCCAGCAATTGCGGAGGTTAAGCAACTTTCGCAAGGGTCGGTCATGGGATGGGTGACCGATAATTTATTATCTCGAGCTCCTCCGTGCTTCGGAAGGCACGTTAAGCCGTTGCATGTCTGCATTTGCAGCCGTTAACACCCACCAATCCGCATTGGGCCTGCGTGGTGGTGCGTGGCATTGGGTCTTCCTTATCCACCCATAAGGAAGTCCTGTGCCCCAGAAGTGGGAATAAAATGGCTGGTGTCGAATGAAATAAAGGTACCTACTCGTATTTTTGGAAAACCTAATCGAAAAATGTTTTTTGTGGCTTTAACCCTAAAGCACTCGTTGATAATATAGTTGGGTAGCCACAAAGTTTGAATAAATATGTGACACAAATGTGATCATTCACCATGTTCTTTTTTTGTGTTTCATTTGAACAAACATGGTCGGCGTAAGGACCCGTTCACACCCTTCCGTCCAGTTTAACCTATAATTGAATTTGGCACCCTGGTCGACGTGTCAAATCGATACAGAAATAAAAATGTTGTCAAATGGTTCATGTAGATTTATTCAAACTTTTTCTAGTTACTATTTTAGTTTGTGGACTGAAAGATCAAAACAAAGTATCAACAGCTAATTAAACATTTTATGCGTTAGTTAATTAAAAAATACAGTTTTATGCGTACCTTGTGTGTTTAAAAGCTGTGGTTGAGAAACAAAAAGAGGTGATCACTTTCAAAGTTTAATCTGGCAAGAATAGCCGGTGTTAATTTTAACCATTATAGGAGTTAAAGCTGTTAACATTACCTACGACCATTATTTTGGGCAATCCCATTCACACACAACGTTGACTCAATCACAATACAATAGAGCAGGTAACATAATATTTTTTTTCTATACAGCTTAAAACATTGTAATAATAACTAATTAAAACAAATTAAACCTCTTTTGTTCCAAACTGACGACCCCCAAATCCTGTAACATACTTAGAACGATAATCTCACGGCAATGCAAAATCATAACACGGAGATTTTGAAGTAAGCCGGTAATACCCCTGTCCCCCGCCGCCCACCGCCCGCCGCCTGCGGCCGAGCGCGCGTCAAACACAATTTTACGGCACGGTGGACGCTGAGCCGATTGTGGGAGACGACAGACAAGCCGGTGCGGTGATAGTTGAAGGGTTGGATGTGGCAGTTTTAAAACTAAGTTCAGTACTCGCAGTTTGGCAATTGATACCTCTGCAGTTACTTAAAGTCACTAGGGCCCGTATTTATAAACTGCTCTCAACAAGCAAATAAATGATTTCTAATTTCTAACGTTGAGAGCTGTCTTGAGATCATACTTGAGATGCTCTTCTGATAGGAACAGCATTTCAGGTATGATCTCAAGATTGCTCTCCACGTTGAGAGCGGTTTATAAATACGGGCATAAGTGATGTTTTAGAAAACATTTCTGGGGCTCTACCGCCTAACTTACATTGCTATCTTTATCGCCTTCATTTGACAGATGGATGTGATACATTTTCTTTGGTATGTTATATTTGTGCCAAAAAAGTGTAGCAATGTGTCACATCAATCTGTCAAATGAAAGCGATTACGATAGTTAAAACCAATCGAATCGAATCAATCGAAGTTACGCGGTAGAGCCCCTGATTAGATTAGATTAATTTTATTGAATAGCGTCGTTTGGTTAATCAAGTATATTTTACAAAAAGATTTTTGTGGGGTTGCCGTACCGGATATCCTACCTACTATAAAAACGTTTGTAGTTTATTACTCAGTCACGTAACAAGGCTGAATGGATTTGAAAGTTGGACTTTTTGATCTGGTTAAAGGTTTCCTTAGTTGTAGAAGGCCAAAAAAAATATAAGGGAAAATGAAATAAGACCATTGGGAATTAAACTTGGTAAACAACTTGGTATCACTAAAGTTGGAAAGTTCTTGTAAAAAATAAAAATTCTACCTATGATAAGGAAAAATCCGGGTAACATTTAGCGAGCTCTTAACTAATAAAAATGCTTGAAGATATTTTTACTGCGAAACGCATCCACGCTTTTCCGTTTTCCTACATCAGATACCTAATACCAGTGGTCACGTATTGGTTATTGGTGCACGCCGGCGAATGTTCGCAGATTATCAACGATACCTCGCCCCGGTGACGGAGGTATTGTAACGGAAAAAGTATTTAACCGTTTTTATTAGAAAACTTTTTGGTTGAATTCTAAGTTTGAAACATTTTTGATGGGGTTTTTTTTTAATTTGCCCCTTTTTCACTGAATAGGGTAAGGTTTTCTTAAAGAATATTCGAATAAGTTATATCTCTACGGTGTAACCGTGAATTTTGCAGAATCATTATTTATCAATTAAGTTTATCAATTTGTGTAAGAATGAATAGTTTAAATCAATATCATCTTTTAGTTATTTATCAGAATCACAACATATTTAGGTGTCTCATACATACTCATTCTATAAAAACCTTATCAATTAATGTTAAATATTTTAGTGTTATATAAACTGTTTTTTTATTCGAGTAATATTAACAATTAATATGCCGTAAAAATATCAACTTAAAATACAAACTTCAAAACAAACCTATCGCAGCGTAAAAACACATCAGCTTACGGCAACGGAATTATTTTATTATATTCGTCGCCATGATGATAATCAGATAAAGGTTTTAATTCCGATAAAAAATATTAATAAAGTGTCACTTGTTTTTTGATGGGAAAAGTGACACTTGTGAGAAGGGAGATCAATGATAAAAATCACTATTTATAAGTCTTTCTGTTCGTAGGCCAATATGAATATATTCATTTACTGCAAAAAGATCAGATTTTTTTTTGTTATTTCAGATTTTAAAAGAAGATGAAAAGTAATACGATTTTTTTTTAAGTAATTAATGCCAGTTGCACTCCTCCTACGCGAAAATGATAGTTAAAGCAAAGCTATGCGTTAAAAGAGGCTGTTTCGCATCTGTTTCGCTTGTCGTACAACTGACAATTCATGGCGGAACTACTGCGGTTTCGCTGGCATTGTTTCGCGACGGAGGTGGGCGTAAGTCATAAAAATTGTTCAAGATTCTATACAAGATCACATAAAAAGACCGTTCAAATATTACGGAAGGTGATCGTCGTAAGGATCAACTAAAATTATTTAAAAGGGCATTAATATTTAAACACATCTCGTTTAAATCCTTCCTGTCAACCTGATGGGTTCCCTTGGGTGGACTATAGGCCCTGTTCTCTTTGAATTCATCTTTAGTCTATCTTCTAATATCTATTAATAATAAACAATAATACTCAACAAGGATAAATAAGAAAATAGAATCTGAAACGCAAAACCCTTTGAC
The DNA here is from genome assembly GCA_963556745.1 of Catoptria pinella. Taxonomy (NCBI): domain Eukaryota; kingdom Metazoa; phylum Arthropoda; class Insecta; order Lepidoptera; family Crambidae; genus Catoptria; species Catoptria pinella. The sequence continues at coordinate 13,838,059 of OY750764.1, read as the reverse complement.
AAGGATAAAAGTCTAATCAGAAGTAAATACCACTTAATACTCCATTAGAGCTCTTCAAGTGTTTCCCGCCAAAGTATGGCATAGACAACCGGTAATCTCTTAGCAACTCCTCAACAGATTAGGCGCAGAATTCCGCAATCCGTCGGTAATCACCGGGGATAAACAGCGAGCAGTAAGCGGTTTACTGATTGAGTTAGCTACCAAGATTCGGACAATTCGCGTAACACTGCGGCACTCGTTTGTGGCGCGTGAGATTTTTACTGAACAGAATACGTTTAGGAGGGACGATGCGATCGGTCCGAAATGCATTGTAATATGATTTTGCTTGATAATTATAATGTATATTTTCTCGAATGATTATTACTTTGCAACTTTGAATATTTATAAAAGACTTACAGAACATATAATATTAACATAACATGTTATACAGCATTTATAATATGTTTCAGATAATGTGGACACTGAATGTTATAAAACATGTTATTAATATGTATAACAATGTTACTGTAGGGATAGCACTGAAGAACGAGAAACGACATTAGTTATATAACATAGTTATATTGTATTGTTATTCTAATGTGTACAGTATTGTTTTATGTTGCAATGTTGATTAGTGGACGTGTTATAAAACACAAGTTATATAAATGTTAAATAGTCTGTACGCACCTTTACGCGTCATACTTAATTGTTTCCTACCATACTTCTGTACCTCAAAAGGAAAAAACGGAACCCTTATAGGATCACTTTGTTGTCCGTCTGTCTGACTGTCTGTCTGTCCGTCTGTCAAGACCCTTTATCTCGGGAACGCGTGGAGGTATCGAGTTGAAATTAATACCATATACTGAAATCTACGGGCACTTGCAGCTGTGAAAAAATCTAACTTCTAAGTAAACGTAAACAAAAAGATACGGCCATTAATGCCTCAAAAAACGCATATTTCAACACCCTCAAGGACATCAAAATTCATAGGGTACTTCCCGTTGACCTAGAACTTTGAAATTTGGCAAGTAATATCGTTAGAAATAAAACACTTTTTACGGATTACAGCGCGTATATTATTAATTCAGGTGTTGTTTTGGAATTATTTAGTTTGTATTTATTGGAATTATTTAATATCGTCTTATACTACAAGTACAGGGGAAAATCTGAAAACAATACATCTGTAACTATATCATAAAACATATAGTCATTAAAGTACGTAGTCAATCATCGAGGTAAAACGACGGTATGCGCGGTCATAATTTAACTTCTAACTGACCTATAAACTTGAAATTTGGTGATAATGTTTATTATTACGTGTATTTTACCAACAAATACCAATATATTGATAATTCTGTTTTTTTTCTTTTAAAATCCCACTTTTTCCCATTACAAACTAGCTTAATTTTGCGGTTAAACGAGTAGCACAGATAAGCCCCGCCTCTTAGCCCTATTTTTATAATTTTGTAATTTAATTAAACACAATCCTAAATAGGTACGTACCTACGTATGTGTCTTTTACCTAGTAGTATTATACAAACATAAAATAATAAATAAAACACACATTCAGTGGCGTGTCCGCCTAGAAAATGAAGACTCAACAAAGCAAGCTTTTTTTCACCAGCTCAATACAAGCGACTATTATTTTTCACAATATAAGCAAAAAACAATGCACCGTTCGTTACTATTACTAATTTAAGTCTTTATTCACACGATGTTTACCAAATTATTTTTAAATTAGTTCAACACAAATGCTAGATGGCGTAGCTTTGTACCTACTAAAAATTATTGTGTCTTTCATAGGTACACAATAAATAAATCGTGTCACAAAATAGAATTTTAAGTAATTTTAAGTACACAGGCCAACACGTCAGATTATACAGTTAAACTGTGAAAACAGCTTTTATTATGTAAGGCATAAAGGCGGTCTCAAGGTCAACATGTATAGTCTGAGGTGCCGTCGTGTGTACTTGTTTTGATAAGGTTTCCTACCTAACTAATTTGAATGAGCTGTGTAGTTAGTATAACTACAATATTACTATCAAACACAAAATTATATGTTTTGGGAACTGAATTTTGGGAGAAGCTGCGAGACTCGATTTCTGAACTATTTATAATGTAGGTAGGTACGGAACCCTCGGTGGGCGAGCCCGACTCGCACTTGTCCGGTTTTTAATTTTTAATCGCTTCACGTACGACTCGTGACTAAAAATGGCGATCCGTAGAAAGAACCTGCGTGCGATGAAATACGATCCAGTGGTTTGTGCCACTCTCTTGCAAATATCTGTCTGTTGTCTGTCGGTTTGTCTGGCGTCTGGTCTGGAGTCTGTCGGTTTTTTACAGCTGTAATAATTATGTTCACAGACCTTTTCGGTGATAGTTCGTTTCGTCTGACCAATATAACAACTACCACAGCTGCAGTATATCTTGTAGACGCCAGGTGTTTGTAATGGTAAGACGTCCTTCGGCGTATCCAATATATGCGGCGGTAGTTGGAAAAACTTTTTGAAGGTGGATCAAGACTCTACCGCAGGAGGAGGCGTTACACCGCATATGCAGTCAGCTAGTGACCACGGCCGATGCAACTCGTTCTAAACGTCGGGAAAATAGGTAGGTGTGAAAATACTTGTCATAGTTACGTACGCGTTAAATCCCCGTTATTTTTATTAAGTACAATGCAACGCGAATGTTTAAAAGTGTATATTAGAACAATATTATGCTGAAGGCGGGGATCGCACATGGCCGATTTTTTTATACAATCGGACTGTGTAAGAACCATCTCGTCTCGAGACAGACTTGGGTCCAGTTTGAAGTGTCTCTAACAATCGTGCGCAGTATTTATCCCCTCGGGCCCAATGCGGATTTAACTTATACTTACATTATTCCCGAGTGGGGTAGAATCTGATCATGTTTCAGGTGTTTTGTTTGTATTTTGTGTACAAAAATATCAATCGATTTTGAAAACATTAGATAAAAATATTTTTTTGTAATTACGTATGAATCTATGTTAATGGTAACATGTATGAATGTAATGTCTGGAAACGATATACATATTTGTAAATATCGTTCCTTCTAATAAAGCTGATAAGTTTTTTGCGCCCATTTTTCTTGTCAGCTAAAAGACGTCGTAATGGGTGGTAGGTTAAAAGAATTGACGATTTAAAAATGCTTGTTATGTGAGCTTATTTGAATGAAGAATTTTTCAATTTCAATTTTAATTTCAATTTCAATTATGGATTCTAATAATCAACACTATTTTGTCACTGGAGCATTTTGATTTTTTTTCCAACTTTGGAGTCTTAGAAATCATAGTAAAAATTATCAAATCGAGCCAAAATTTTGCGTAGGGGTTTATTTTCCTTCCCTTTCTGTTCTTTTATAAATATTAAAAGTAGAATCTATTCTCAAGTCAAATACCCAATTAAAAGTAATTGCGAACGTGTAAGTAAAATGGCCAAACCAAAATAGCTCCGAAAAATATAACCTATCCAAATATTTACCACGAAAATAAGAAAATATTTGCCTTTGACATTATCATTGATTGCTCCACCTTTAAAGGCTCATTATACTTGAAAATCTCCTACGGAAAGGCGAGCAAACCCGTCAAATTCAAATTTCCGTACCTCACGTAAGAAAAAGACAGGTGATAATACTCAAAGGTTAGAAAAGGTCAGAAAATGTTGTTCTCACGAGAAAATGTGACTGATAAATTCGGCTACTTACATATTTTGAACCTTCAAAAGGATTCAGTCGCGTGTTGGAATAATTTTGAATTGAGAATACGCTTTGGCGCCGAACGCCTTTTGTGCAATCAATATTCAATGTTGGCAACACTGCTCGTCGAGTTCGAATTTGGAATCAATCATTTGGAATTTCAAATGAAGACGTTAAGTTTGCAAATGTGGGTTTGAAATAAGAATAATTTTCCGCTATGCGGGAAAAATTAAGGTCATTTTCCTTGACTCTGGCACAGGAATTTCTTTTTCACCCTGTGACTCTAGTCTAAAAAACTATAAATAGAAAATTAGATAGGTACTAACATCAAAATATAACAGAAAATCGAAGCAAGACCCCAAATTTCAAAGAAGTGACGAAACGAATTTTAAAAATTTCGTAGCAATCATGTTCGTTAGTCTTTGTAGCTAATGTTCGTAGACCATATTATTAAAACAAACTTCTTAAAGCTGAATTTATTTGTTGAAATTAATTATAATTTTAGGAAAGTAGGTATCACTCGTAGAACAATCAAAGAAAAAAACCAAAAATGTTTGCTATAGAAAGTAACTTTTAATTTTTATAAAGTCGTTCTAATTCTTTTAGTCTGTATAAACGAGCATTTGAAAGTATAATGCTGCCATCTAGCCTCGTTTGCATACAATTAGATTTTCTGTTTTGCCATATGTGAAATTGAAATAAAACCAGCCCAAGTCTACACAAAAGCTCACCCGAGCTTTCATGAAGTTGAGAACGTTTCATACAGGTGGCGCTTTTTATACACAGTGACCTCTATCAACACATTTTAGAACTACAACACATGAAAAGCTCTACACAAAGCAGACTTTTGTCACGGTACGACTTAGCATGAGCTTTATGATTATTTTCAAATGTGACGCTAGATGGAGTTACAAGTTCTTAAAATAAGCTCTCTACTATTTTATGATTTGACATTCTAGATTGCTAGAATTTTTTGTTTCTTATAATTGAATAAGATAGAAAAATAAAATTATAGTGAGTGCACTGACTATTTTAGTAAAGTTCTAACGATTAATTTATTTTTTGATTAAGTTTATTTATTTTATTGTTAAATCATTTCTTCTGTATTAATTTCAATAATCGATAAGACCTTTAGAAAAACTCAAAGTAAAAAATGTAACTATTTAATTAGAGAAGCTATAATTAACAAGTGGAAATGCAGTCTTGTACACAATTGGAATACAGTATGGGATGGGAAGGCATGGGTTTTTTAGAATCAGTATGCCACAAAAGCTCGTACGAGTCGCACGCGCTCGTTTTGTGCGTTCAAAACCACGTGTGTGTTTACGAAAACATCGTTTTAAAAGTTATTCTACCTTTTTATGACGACACTAAAAGAAAAAAATATGTAAGGAAGGAAAAAAGTGGTCGTGTTTTGTTTTTAGTGTTCTAATGTATTTTGTTATCATTGTTTTTTTTTTCTAATTTAATGAAGTGATAGTGTTGTGCAGTGATGGTTTTCTTTAGAAATAATTTTGGATTACTTTTGCTAATGGGAATTTTTGGGACTGTGAGAAATGGAGGTAAAACTTATTTAAATAACAACTGTTAATTTATTTTTGTTAAGTACCTATCATTCAATTCGACTCTTGAATGTGTAACAAAGTTGCGAAGAAAATATAAGGGGCTGTTATAATTTAAAATAAGTACTAATCTAAATTGATAACCAGAGTTGCTTTATTACACATGCAATTTTTGCGTCTATCATGATGTCGTGACCATTTTTTAAATTAACTTAGTTATTCTATACCTAACATTTTGTTTTAAAATAAAATGTCAGCAATAATTAGTAAGTAGCATATATTTCTGTATATTATTATAATACCTCAATGCTGACGATACAAAAACGCCAAGTTAAAAATTGGGTGAATTCAATTAAAAATGCAGACCTGTGTTTATGATTTTCTATTTACTAAAATTACGTAGAAATTTGGCTTTCCCTATGCAAAGTATCTGGTGTCGTATATCTGATCTGATGAAAATGAGAAAAAATACACTTTACTAATTTATCACGGATCGTATCACTTTGAAAGCTACTTATTCTACCTTATCATCACATAATGCAAGTTACCTATAATTTTACTGTCTTTACATACATTATAAGATTCGAAGCTGTGAAAGCGGTTTATAAGGCAGTTTTGCACAGCCGCTAGTCAACACTGCGCGAGCACAACTAGTGATTTGACTGTTGCAAATTATCGCATCCGCTCATTTTACAAACCTGTAAGATGATGGATGATCTTAAAGCGAATTTAAATGCACTTAACGGATGTTGAGTGTTACCTTATTGATTTCAAAATTGGAACTTTTAATTTAACAATTTTTATTTTGCTACAACTTGTCATTATCGTGTTAACCAATATTTTATTTTATTGGGGCTAGTGCCTATTACAGTAATCAAATGAAGCATATCTACCTACAGATTTTTTATCATTTTGCGTCAATCAATATTTACGAATATAATTTTTTGACGACTTCTGTGGTTGTGTGGCTTTGTACACTGGTTGGGTCAATTTAGAAAAACGAACTTTTCTATATTGGCTTATATCTGGGTGTTTGTGATACAACTGTTGTTCTGATTTCCTAACACAAGTGCTTTAGCTACTTTGGAATCAGAGCAATGTATGTGATGTTGTCAAATTATTATGTTATTATTATTTATTATTTTTAATAAGTAAGTATTTCATTTACAATCTTAAGCAAAAAGTTATAAAGATAAAATACTTGTTTGTTACGGATACAGTGCGGTTTTAAGGTTTTAGATTTTAAGTTAAGTTAATTTTTCAGTTAGTTCCTTCAACTTTTCTTTCACCACCCAAAAATAATAATACTTATCACTTAAACAATATTGTCATTTGTTTCAGATACAGAACATTCAACAGAGAAAGAGACCCGTCCCGAGTACATCCATCCCGACGGCCTATCCGACTTCGACCCGTACCTCGCCGACTTCAAACCCGTAGTCACCGACGATGACTACATTCCGTTGCCAGAAAACGACGAAACAATTGATGGCCTACCTATATTCCTATTAGAACCTAAGAACGCTTATGTACTTAGAACAAAACCAGCTACTTTACTCTGTAGGGCAGCGAATGCTTTACAAGTATTCTTCAAATGTAACGGTTTTAGGGTTGAAAGGACTGTACAGTTGGAACATGTTGACCCTCATAATGGAGTCAGGGTTGTGGAAGCTGAGTTGAATGTGACTAGAAATGAGATGGATGAGTATTTTGGAGGCACTTACGGTTGTGAGTGCTATGCTTGGAACAGTAAAGGAAGAATACGGAGTCAGTCAATCTTCATTGAATTTGCTTGTGAGTATTTGTTGTTTATTAAGAACATTTTTAAAACGAGTCTTTGAAAAATAATATAAAGATCCTAGTTCGACGCTGTTGTGTGGGACAGGATATGTTACACAGCTATTTTATTAATCAGCAGACTCGTTTTAAAATTGTGCAACGATGACGTTTCATTTGTAGTAAAAATCACCTATCATTCCTTATCAAACCAAATCAATATTTCAAAAGCTTAATCTTTCAAAACTTAACGTTTAAACTACCCACTAGCAACATTAAGCATCGACAAATGCGTTTTAAATTTTTAATTACACTTGAGTTCTAAATTTATGGCTTTATTGCCGCAAGGTTTAATTCGATGGTACACACATTAATGAATATGTTAATTTTGACATAAAATTCTTCGTAAGCCTACCAAGCTCTTGTCATGATAAACATTGGAATACAGCATGACATATACAGCATGTTTGCATGTGTTATTTACTTCTAATTTATTCTTTAGCATACTATTTATCCAAACAAACGCACTCGGAACAATCATTTTATGTACGAATTACATGAGACTATTTTTGAATAATACCAAGACAGTATTAGTAAGCCAGCAAGCCAGTATGCCCTGGTTTTCTGTCTTGGCTTTGATTTAGTGTTCTTTTGATATAAATAAGGTTGTAAATGACTAATTGACTATTAAGTCAATCATTAGATTGACATTCATCTAATCATTTTTAACTCAGACAAAGGTCGCAGGATAAAGGCCTAATAATATTTATGAATAAGAAAATCAGAAAAATAATAAACACTCTTTATTCGCCCGATGTACTAAAAACTACTTAATGAATATTAAACGCGAACTAGTTTTGAGTACCACTTTATTTTATCGATAATCTTCCCTATAAGTCTTCACATTACTATTTAATACTATTACTATTTAATTACCACAGAAGGTTGTATAAATGCCACAAGTACTTTTAAACAGGATTTTTATAGTTATGGTTACGTCTCCATCGAGTTAATTCAAGTTAAAAGCATAAAAATATTGTATAAAAATAGCACTGTGAATGTAAAAATCAGAAATTTAAAAATAAAAGATTTTATTCAGTAATAACCATTTTTGATATTTGAGAACTAAAATGAGAGGTTGGTTTAGATAGTAGTAGAAAAGCATGCTTAAAGTTTTTAAAACTTATTATCTCTTCTTCTTCTAAATAAAAGCAGATGTTCTAATACCTGGGGCCCTACCGGCTTACTTTTCGAACTTCGGCCGGTCTGCCGAGCTTCAACTTAAAACAGATATATCGAAGTAAGGAGTTTCGTATTGTACTATTCGCCGAAGTTATTTAGAAGATATCGATGTTCGTGTGACATCATGAATTGGGGTTCGCCATTTTGGCCCGATTGGGGCTCGATTTATCTGTTTTAATTTGAAGCCCGGCAGACTTTCCGAAGTTTAATGCGTTAGCCGGTACGGGCCCAGTTCAGGGAAACTATTCTCGAACTAGGTCTGAGGCTCTATTTTTTAAATCATTCGGCTGAACTCGGGCGCTCATTACTACTCTTTATCCGTATTTTTGAATCGCAGTTGTTGTCTGTGTGGTATACAATTCGAGTGTCAATTTTATTGTGACATTACGTCGAACGTGTCTTAAGTCACACGATAAATTTGAAATAAATGATTTAAAAATACGCCCCCTCTTGTGTAATATGGAGGTAGGATGGTTAGGTCCTTAAGGCAGAGAATTTCAAGCGACCGATGTAATAATTAGTGTTTCGATACAGTAATTACTTTCCACTGTTTCCATATTATCATGAATTTGATGTTAAAATTATAGTATTAAATTATAATAAAAAAAATCCATATCAGAACTTGACAAAATACGCTTGATCTTTGTATATACTGTAACAACCTGCATACCGTGTTTTATGGCAAAAATAATTTAAATTTAAATTTCTGTATAATTTATGTCACAAGAAAACGCAAAGTTAGAATTTTGAATTGAATTAAACTGAATTGAAAAGCCTACAAATGTTTATAGTCACGGGAGTGACTTGAATGTTTATTGCAGAAAGAAGCTAAAACCCAAAGCTAAACTCTACTTCGTAAAACAAAACACAATCGATTCATAACAATCAATGTTCCATTTACAAAAACCAAAACAAAACAAATCAATACATTGCAGAAAGTAAACAAACGCTATTTTTGTCTCACACAAAATGGGAAACGATAAATAAAAAGCACACCGTATCAAGGAATTCTGAGAGCAGTCGCAGCAGAAATTCTGAACATAAATCCAGTTCATAAATTAAAATGAGACAATGCCATGGAGCAGGAAGCACACCTAAATACGTCGACGAAAATAAAGAATATGACAATTAACGGTAACGCCTATTGTGTGCGTCGAGAGGGGGATACTGGAGGGGATGAAGAAATTCGCTTTCGAAGAATTTCTGTATTGGCAAAAATATTTTATCATCCCTTAATTTAAAATAATGAAACAGTCAGGTGCGCGTTTGAACTTGAATAAAATCCCATTGAATTTATCTATACTAATATTATAAATAACTAGCAGATCCGACAGACGTCTTCCAGTCTTAACCATGAGTATTGATTTCGAATTGATATAATTCTAATTAAAAAAAAAAAAAAAATTGTCAAAAGCTCTAAGGTTACATTAGAAATAAATTAACATGGTGGTTAAGTATTCTTAAATTTTCTAATTTTCCCGCGCATTTTTTTAATTTTTTCTTTCATAAAAACCTTTTCCTGACAATAACAAACACAACAATAAAAGAATTAGTGAAATCGGTCCAGCCGTTCATGCGTGATGCCGTGACCAAGGGAAATAGGGATTCATTTTTATAGTATACAAGGTGTTACAAAAATACCCCTAATGCCGAATATGGTAGATAGGGACCATCAAACTGAACAACTTTTACTATGGGACCAACTCTGAAATCGCGAAAAAAAAATCAGCTGTTTCATACATTTTGATATTTTCGATTTTAATTTTTGTATGGAACAGTTGATTTTTTTTTCGCGATTTCTCCCCATAGTAAAAGTTGTTCAGTTTGATGGTCCCTATCTACCATATTCGGCATTAGGGGTACTTTTGTAACACCTTGTATAGATAAAAACTTAACTATTTACATCGGAAAAGAAACTGTCATATGTAAACAAATTGATGCCTTTTTACATGATAGAATACCAAAGACTGTGGTAATACGCTAAGGTAAAATAAATTCTAAATTATTGAATTATTCAATACGGTTTTAGCAATATTTTTTTTATTGTTAAATATTTATCTTTTAATTATAATTATTAATTATACATATATATTATATATAATGCCTATAATGCTGGTGATGTTTTAGTTACATATAATTGCAACAGAGTTTAGCTCCATTTTACGGTTTTTTTTATGTTTTAACAAGAAATGTACCCCATGCCAAGCCCAATAGAATGACAGGGTTGTCACCGAAGCGAACAATAATAGTGATGTTATTTTTAGTTTTGTTGTCCCTCCTAGCGCATTTACGACTAATTAAAATCCTTAAGAAAGAGGGCAAGACTTAAGTCTCGTAAAATATGACCATACTTTGTAACAATGGAGCGATAAGTTTATTTCAAGTTTAATCATGAGTTTTTCTACTCCTGCGAGGTTTTTAAATTTTGAGATTTTAGCATTCACAATGCTATTTATTTATGTCGAGGTAATTCCTTGTACATTGGTGAGATGGTGCTGGCTTGCAGAGTAAGAGTTGATATACTAGAAGAAATTCGACGTTACCACTAGTGACTCGGTAGCTCAGCGGTCAGAGCATTGGACCGGATATCCAAAGGTCGCGGGTTCGATTCCCGTCCGAGAACATGATCTGGTGCGAGTCGTATTTTTTCTAGTATATTATCCTGCGAGGTTGTTAGTTTCACAAATAACCTTGTATAATATTTAACCAAATTACCTACGATATTTAAGATTTTTGCATCAAATCAAGCTCAAATGGGCATTTTTGGTTCGTATTTTGTAAAGCAAATTAGTTGTTAGTATTGCACTTTACAGCTAATAGTTTTCTAGACTTGGTTTTTACCAAAAGTAAGTTTTTTAGTTTTCATTTTCAATTTAGGAAAATGCATTTAAAAGTTTAATTTTTGTAGTTATTGGTATATATTTTGAGTTTCTAAGAGCTGCCATCTATCCTGAAATTCGAAGACGGAGCTTAAAGATCTTTTTATTTAAGTAACAAATCTTGTATCAGCCGAATATTTTTTTTATAACTGGTTTTCATGCCCATTTTATGCCAATGCCAAAGGTACAGAAACCAAATAATTATTATACCTAGTTTATCTATGTACTTTTGACGACCTCCGTGGTCGAGTGGCTTTGTACACCGGTTTTCAAGGTGTCGCCATCTCTGAGGCCCCGGGTTCGATCCCCGGTTGTGTCAATTTGGAAAACGAACTTTTCTATATTGGCTCAGGTCTGGGTGTTTGTGATACCACCGTTGTCTCTGATTTCCATAACACAAGTGCTTTAGCTACTTACTTTGGAATCGGAGCAATGTTATGAGATGTTGTCAATTTTTTTTTTTAAACATGTCCTGTCTTTAAATAAAAGGGTAAAGATACGACCTCCACAAATAGCTCAAACGAACCAAAGATTGTTTAGGAGTATCGTAATTTTTAACCATCGTTTTTTCCACGCCCCATCCCTTTAGATCGTAGGGGGCTACCACGGAACCATTACTTGAAGGAAACATTATTTCCGCTCGTTAAGTCGAGTACTTTGCTGCTTGATAAATGCTCACTAGCTTTTATTTGGGATGACTGAGGCGTGAGTCGCGATACGCAATATTTCTGAATAGGCAGTCTGTAGGTCTGTTCTGTAGGTGCTTTTATAACGAGTATTAATGAACCATATTTACGAATACTAAATAATATACTAGAAAAAATAGGACTCGCACCAGATCAAGTTCTCGGACGGGAATCGAACCCGTGACCTTTGGATATCCGGTCCAATGCTCTGACCGCTGAGAGTCACTAGTGAGAACGTCGAATTTCTTCTAGTATATCAACTCTTACGCTGCAAGCCAGCGCCATCTCACCAATGTAGAAGGAATTACCTCGACATTCAACTGAACATCTTTCCAGATAAAATAGCATTGTGAATGCTTAAATCTCAAAATTAAAAAAACATATTTACGAAACTTTTCATGTTGAATTATAGAGTAGCTAACAAAATTATTTTGTATTACACTTTCCGCTGATACGGAATATAAATATATACCCATAAGAATTATATGTAATATTATAATTATACCCCAGTGTGGACATTAAAAATAGCTGATGTCGAAGTAAAAGCTACATTTTTAACTTATTTGATAAGGAAATTCATTTTATAGATCGGTTAAAATTTTTTGTTCATCCACCCTCTTGTTATTTTATTACATCATTAAAAAACGCAACATTAAGTTGAAGACATCGAACCCGGCTTCATCGTTATTAAACCTTCAAAATTATCTTACGACCGCATCGTTCTATAGCTGCGTTTTAAAAAGATTCTCAACAACTAAAAATATATAAAGAAGCGCACCTTACAAACATTTTAGTATACTTTTTAAATTTTGAGATTTTAGCATTCACAATGCTATTTTATACAATACCAAATAAATCCAAAGGTCGCGGGTTCGATTCCCGTCCGAGAACATGATCTGGTGCGAGTCGTATTTTTTCTAGTATATTATTTGGTATTTTAGTATACTACTTATACTTATTCTGTGATAGTGTAAAAAGTAATAAATAAATTTGACAACAGCACATGCTCCGATTCCAAAGTAAGTAGCTAAAGCACTTGTGTTATGGAAATCAGAGACAACGGTGGTATCACAAACACCCAGAGCTGAGCTAATACAGAAAAGTTTGTTTTGTTAAATTAACCCAACTGGAGATCGAACCCGGGACCTCAGAGATGGCTACACCTTGAAAACCGGTGTACAAAGCCACTCGACCACGGAGGTCGTCAAGTTTTTGCTGTATTATCTTTTCATATAGTAAGGGAACTCTTTTGTCTCGGCGCAAATGCTGACAAATGACGTCCAGTACTACAGTACCACACTTTCAGTAGAGAAAAGTTGGGTACGGCTCGCCTGCGCAACATCGGTGGGGGGGACGTCACCCTGCACCTGCCCCCTAATTACGTAACTCTGTTGCTAAGAATTCTCGATTGAAATAGATTGAAACCGTTTGAAATTATTTGAAATGAATGAATTTGTCAGTTTCAGTTGTTAACAGAGTGCTAAAAGAGTGCTCTGAGTTATCAACTGAAACTGAAATTTTTTATTAATTTCAAAAGATTTGAAACGGTTTCAATCGATTTCAAACGAGAATTGTTTGCAACAGAGAGTTACGTAATCAAAGGGCTGAACTAATCTTTGTCCGGCTAAAACGGCCGAGTTACCCCATTAGTAATAAACATTACGCTATGGTTTTAGCTTCGTTTGTTTAAAGCTCCTTAACTGCACAGATATAAAGAAGCAGTTCGCGCAGCAGCCCGTGTCAGCGACTGTGGAGGCTGGAAGAAGCGTCACCTTCAGGTGTTCACCGCCCGTCGCTGCTCCTCCAGCTACCATCAGGTGGATGAGGAATGGAGTGCCTGTTGAGGCAACTGATGAGGCTCTAGTACTGCCTAATGTTGGATTACAGGTACAAGTCTATACTAGTTTTATTAACCCTTCAACGCCCGGAAAATGAGACACAATAGATATTCCATTGTTATCCGGCCGCATGCGGCCGTTCGGGCGTTGATAACGTTTAATTTATCAGTAGTTGTGCCTGTTTGTTTATTTGTAACGTTTTCAAGCCTAACCCACTTCACTAAACCAATTTTGATGAAATATATAAAAAAAATCCCGAAATTCCCACGGAAATCGAAATTTCATACGACTTGTTTTTATAGAGAAGAATTTTTGATAACTAATTTAATTGATTTAAGGTTCTTTTTCAAAGAGGTATAAACTATTTCATATGTTGGGATTGATATATTACATGACTATGACCGTGAACTGTTAAGACGTAATGTAGATTTTATCAAAACATTAGTAAGTGTTAAAATCATTGTAATTTTGCCATAGATTTTACTATGCTCTTGAATGAAAAAATTTAGTCCAAATTATTTGTAAATGAAGCATACTAAGCTAGTAGTTTAGTAGTCCAAGTACAAGTAAGTATTCCCACAACTAATAATTCAATAGCGTCTAAAATTACCACGAAACTGAAAGTTATCAAAGGTAACCCGATCTTGACTATTGTTATCTCAAATTCTGACATTGTCAGGATATGGCGAACTACACGTGTGTCGCCGAGAACATCGCTGGAAGGAGAGAGACAGATGTCGCCGTTCTGTCCGTTTATGGTGAGTTGGGTAGAGCTTATGTTATATTGGAAACACTTTTATTAGGTAAATTGCACAACTTATGTCCTCAAGTATTGTTTTTGAAAGTCATTTGTTTCCTGAAGAGTACATTTATATTATTTTTATTTTAACGATTGATTTGTACAAAAACAAATCAAATCAACAGGTACGTAACATTGTTGAACTGAAGCCAACTTAGAACTTAGCCAAGTACAGACGCAAAGTCTACTAGAATACTAGATTTGTAATTGTATGCGAAACGCATTTGAATTAGCATTTAAAGACAATGGAATCTGTCTGAAGGAAGAATACAATCACCATATAGGAATGTTACTAGGAATTCATTCCGTCGTGAGTGTTAATGAACTTAATGGCTTGGTCATTCAAGGAAATGCCACTGCCGGAGAAGCTAATATAATTTTGTCGTAACTAAAGATTAAAATTAAAATGGTTCAGCACCATCGTAATCAACATTAGATTTAATGTCAGCCATACAGGCTTTCTCGAATAAATTAAAATACAAATATTTGTAGGTAACAAGGGATATAAATCTAAACCAAAACAACATACCTACCACCTACTCGTAGTTGAAGTTAAATCTGAAACGTTAAATCGGAAAGGCTCAAAATAATTAAGTTGATTACCTACACCCATCCGATGATTTTTCGTAAGATATTTAACCATTGCAATAATAGATTTTTGCTCTTTTTCATTTTTATGATTGCTTAGAATGACTTTTTAAATATCATCTTGTTGTGCTTATCTAGTGAATGGAGGCTGGTCGGAATGGTCACCATGGGTGCCATGCCGCTGCGGCACCCAGTCTAGTGGAAGGAGGCGAGTACGGTCCTGTACGGAACCTGTACCAGCCAATGGAGGGGCACCCTGTAGGGGGCCGTCTACGCAGACTGATGACGACTGCTTGAGGTGCCAGAGTGGTATGTGATGTTTAACATTAGAGCAAAAAAAAATATAAATATGACGATTCAATTCTCCAATAATAATATCTTAATTGCAATAATAATAGGTATTAACCCGGCGTGAATGAGGTGAGAAATTGTTACACCAGCTACGAGGTGGGTATGACATACCCGAAATTTTGACGTTATTTTTTTTTTAATATGATTGTATAATTAGCATTTTTGATAGATATATAATAATAATAGGATCTATTCAACAAGGAAATAAAGAAAAAATCTTCATTAATTACATAAAGTTTTATTTATTATTAAAATAAACCATGTATCTAAATTTCGTAATGAAAAATACAAGTTTCGGTAGTTTAACTACTTTTTACATAAAAATCTAACAAAATGCCAACTTCTTTGGTAAATCAACATAAAAATAGTACCTTCTAGTAATAATAACTAAAAAAAGAACTGAAAATTCTTATGAGATCATGTAACACAGCGCTAAAGTTATACGTACAATTCAACACAATCTCCGCACACAAAATTGGCGTTGAACTGGCACTTGAGCAGTTTTCTAACAATTCTAGAATCCGACGTTCATTTTCTTCATAGGACATCTTGATTAATCTAAAACCAAATCACAAAATACCATAAATAACAATAAATCATTAACTTACTGTCAGCTCAAATATGTGACACCGACTACGAGGTCGGGTATAACATACCCCTGCAACGTTTGCACACGTGTATCTCCAGTCGCCGTCAGCGCAACACTGAACTCGATGCCGCACCTCGGTCCCCGCACACTTACCTCCAGCTACTGCAACGGCCGAACTCGCATAGTAACAATAACATTACATAATTCGCGTTTAAAAACTTCGCGGGTATGACATACCCTACCTCACTCACGCCGGGTTAAGAAATGTAAGCAAGGTCGGTATGCAGATAATCTGCTCCTTACAAGTGTTACTGTTCTAACTCAGGTGGAGCTTGGTCACAATGGGGAGCGTGGTCTCCTTGCGGGGAGGACTGCATCAGAGTGAGGCGGAGAGAGTGCGCCGGCGCATGTTCCGGCTCTACCATGCAGCACGCCTCCTGCGTGGATGGCTTGTGTGCTGCGAGTAGTAAGTTTATCAGCTAAAATAAAATATTTATTTTTTAAATTGAATGTTAAACTCATTTCTACAAATATTTATTGTAAAAAAATTGAGTCAAAAGTAGATATTAAATGAATTAAGGTGTGACATTGATAAATAATTTAGTTGCGGTTGTAACAGTTCATCTAGTGTCAGATATTCCCCGTCATGACGCTGACCACGTTAGAGACGCGGACGATGTTTGTCTTTTGATCTTCTTGAGCTAATAATGACTGTCTCGGAGCGGAGCGGTCGGTTTTCGAAGTAGGCCCTCAAATGTTTAGCTTCATCCCACTTTAAACCACTATTTTATTAACTTGTTAGGAGCGCCTAGTAAGGATTCCAGATTTCTTGTAAAGTATTGTTTCTCATTAGGGTACAGCAACGTCACCCTATACGTGGGTATCGGCATTACAGTCGCTATGCTGACAGCCGGGGCAGCGCTGTTTTTCATCTGGTGTCGGTACCGAAGCAGGCCTGGTTACATCGCAGCTAGAGTTGGTAAGACTCTTCTGCACTAACTTGTCATATCTTATTTGGTTTTGCAACACTAAATGCTTTGGGAAGAGCCCGTTATCCCATTTTCATTAACTTATTTTGTTTTCTCCTAATAAAATTGACGAAACAGGCAAATGAATGTATTACCTCCGGTTTCTGAGGTATTTTATTAGAAGCTTAACTTAATCGGAGGGGTCAACATTATCTGGCTTAAAATAATAAAATTAACTTTAAAACAGATAATGCAGACCACTCCGATAAAGTTAAACCTCCGATAACCTCCGATTAAGTACCTCAGAAACTGGGGGTTACCATGCTAATTTCCTAAGACGTCCTACCAGTAGTGCCGAAGTCGTACGCGAGCAACAAAGGCACAGGGCCGGATTTGACGCGCGCGTGCAACGAATACTGGATGCAGCCCGACAACCACTACGATATGCCCCATGTCAGGGACAGGTGAGAATGTGACCTTTATTCTATGAACAGGAAAACTGATTATCGTTTTATTTTGTTTACTGCTAATGAAACCTTTTCGTCATTCTCGGCCTTACCACAAAACACTGTTCTACAAGTGTTCAACTTAGACACTGTGAGACACTTATGATGCTGTCACTGTTTCTTCTCTGTTTTTCATGTGAAGCCGAAACTGTTTATCTATTTTTTATTATCTCTAGTTCTACAATTTGAAAAGCATACAGGTTCTTCGCCAGAAAAAGCCATTTAAAATAAACATTATAGTACATGTATTAGCAATTTTAGTTCATTATCACTTTAAACTTTAATTGTCTCTAACCTCCAAAATATTGGTGGAATAGTCTATTATCCTGTTTCCCTTTTTTATTGCCATCATTATCATCTCTAGCTACTCATCCCCGTTTGGTCACCGCAGCAGACAGCAGTCTACTGCTGGCAGCAACCACTACGAGATGAAGCCTTACAGCCCTTCTGGGGAATCCGCCTCCAGCTGTTATACTAACTGTAAGTTAACCATTTTAGGGTAATGGGATCACGTCATGTTCCATAATGACTCATACTTCTAAAGTGTCTGTGTAAGTTTAATAAAATAAAATATTTTTTAATTAATAATAGCCGGAGTTTACACCCAGATTTTCCTTAATTTTAAGAAAAAATATTTGGGTGTGTCTAATGATTGTAGAATTCATGCTTTTGTCTTTTAAACACTTGACTTTGCTAAATGTTTAAAAGTGTTTTAACAAACTTCTCAATTTTGCTTTTAAAATGAAAATATCGCCTTTTATGTTGAAAAACTTGTTTTCTATTACACTGAGGTTTTTGTTTTTGCAACTTATTAAATGTACCACCTACCAATGGCGAGGGGTGAATAAGAATATATGGCGAAGGTTAGCCGTTATACAGAAATGTTATGATCTGCATAGTGACCAAAGTGGATCGGTGGGGTGGGATTTCTAGGTATATGGACCCTTTGCCACCTACCTATTGACACAGAATAGGTACATAATAGTAAAAGTCTAATAATGAACTTTTCTTAATGTATATTATGGGAGTTTATATAGCAATAATTATATGGTTGATCTAACTATCACAATAAAACAAGTGCAAAAACATATTACTAATCATTCATGCTCGGGCGTTTTCTATTTCTATATTAAATCAATAGCAAATTGTCTTTTGGTAAAACATTGCGTTTTAACGAATCTCCTTGTTCGACAGCCAGAACAATGACGTCACGGTCAAGTGAATGCTCATCATCACAGTTAGCAGAACTGGTCCCCTCCTCACCTTCCGTGTCCAAGGTGGATGTAGCTGTCACAATACCAACGGCACCTTTAGACATTAGCTATAGAGATAAAATATGCTTAACCGTTGTAAAATGAGAGTAATCTTCTTATCAATATAAATAATTATTTATTTGACACATTTGTGTTTTGTAATTATTTTCAAGGCCACTAAATTAATGTATATCCAGTGCTTTTTTAAATATATAAAGGTTTTTTTACTGAATGCTTTTCTTTTAATTTAATATTTTCTTCAACTGTATTTTTTTATTGGTAAGATAGTTTCTTAATTGTAATCACTTTTCAGTTGCAAAAAGGTTCGGTTCGGTTGAAACATAGCTGAATATTTATACAATTTAGCAGTTTTCAAACATATTCTAACCGCATTACTTATGGAGTATTTTGAATATTTTTCAAAGTGTAACGAGGCTCTTCTTAAACTTTTGATTCATGATTTGTAAACTTTTTTAAAATTTTGTTTATAAGCATATTAAGATTTAAGATTTCATAAGTTTTAAATAACAAAGTTACTAAGTTCACATTGACTGAATTTTTTAATCAAGTTCTATAATTGTCACGCTAAGACTGATTTTTAACCTACTGCAAACTTTCTACCTATTGTTTAATGTATTGTTGTGTTGAAGTTAAAGTATTATAATTATCGGTGGTACTGTTGTAGAGTGCCTGAATGTAAATATTGTATTTTAATCTGTGATATTTTGTAAACAATAAACGATGCTTAACACTATGTTGTAGCGTTTTTATTAAGAAAAAATCCTGTTTTTCATAAGTTTAAATGTTACAAAACTAGATTTCATACTAAGAAAAGTCTCTAAAAATCGCACATGACAATCAACAAAGTCCTAACTCAATAAACGTAATTTAGAGATAAAGCGTTTCAAAGATTTAAAAATCATAGCTCCTGACTGTAAAGTATTTATGGCCTGATTGTTATATCGTAAAAAAGCTACATTCTTCTATTTTGTATACTTCAAAAATAAAGTCTTTAGGACACAATAAATAGGAGTAAAAATAAACAAGCAAAACAGTAATAACTCAAAATAACAATTAATTTTGTATATAAGTTGACAGGCAATATCAAGTCAAAGTTAATACGCTCACATTTGTAAATAATTTTCTAATTTGATGTGTTAATTTGAGATGCGACACAAACTGACGTTTCGGAAGCCTCGGTAACAGGGGCCGTACCGGCTAACGCATCGAATTTCAGAAAGTCTGCCGGGCTTCAAATTAAAACAGATAAATCGAGCCCCAATATGGCCAAAATGGCGAACCCCAATTCATGATGTCAGACGAACATCGATATCTTCTAAATAACTTCGGCGAATAGTAAAATATTAAACTCTTTACTTCGATTTATCTGTTTTAAGTTGAAGCTCGACAGACCCGCCGAAGTTCGAAAAGTTAGCCGGTAGGGCCCCAGGTACTGTCTTAAAATGCAATCCAAACGACATAGAGTTATGACTATTTTAGCAGTTTGTTGAGAAAAAAATGCTGATTCCGAATAAATAAATAACTCAACATTCAATTCTTTTGAGTTAAGACTATGTTGATTATCATATGCGAAATGTACTCAGAGTAGCTTTTTCTAGTAAGTATAAAATGAGAGGTCGAATGCGGCCGGACAACAATGGAATATCTATTGTGTCTCATTTTCCGGGCCTTGATGGGTTAAAACTCTGTAGACTAAAGGGGTTGGGTTTGCAAGGGACCATTCAATTAGACACTATGTTAAAGTGACTGAATGCCTCATACGTGGTCTTTTACCAGTTAATCATAAAAATAACAAAGTGTCTGTTATGTGAATCATAGAAAAAATTAGACAATGCTGTTCTGGCTAAAATGAAGTAAAGGAGGATTGGTGGGTTAATTCATCAACGCCCGAGCGGACGCATGCGGCCGGATAACAATGGAATATCTATTGTGTTTCATTTTCCGGGCGTTGAAGGGATAAAAGAGTGGCCAGTTTTAGAAAGTGTTCAATTGAATTGGTGCTATTGTCTTTAACGTTTTATAATTACGTTACACTAAGCGAAAAATTTTCGCTTTAGCTACAGCTTTATCGATAAAAGTTGGCACACTTGGATCCTTGATGATCGTTAATTGACGAATAACATATATCATTAGGGCTATAAAATCGTTCACAGCTTTATCTTAAAGGAACATAAAAATTGAGTCTTTACTAGTTTTATCGGAAGACGTGCCTTGTCTGATCAATAAGAATACCAGAATGAATACGTGATCCTATCTGTGCTGATACATTAGGAAGAGCAAACATTTTATTACAGTCATTAAAAGTAAAGTGGGATGCGTTGAGAATGTGGTCTTATAAACTTTATATAAAGGAGTTCTGATCAAATATTGATTTTTGCTTTTGATTGTTGGTCTTTTAAAGGTATTTCTAGATGACTCAAAATAACGTCATCAAAATATTTTTGCTTTATCAGGCTTTAATTTTTGGTCTATAAGATTTTAAGATTTCTATTGAAGACGATTCGAAATGTTATAAACACAATGTTATGTTCTTTTGAATGATCTTGCTAGTTAATGATCATCATTCTTTATGTAAAATAATTTTGAACCTTATAAAAAAATACATCCTTTTTATGTAAGGTCTAAAAAACCGGCCCAAGTGCGAGTCGGATTCGCGCACGAAGGGTTCAGTTAAAATCACGTTTGTTGTATGGGAGCCCTCTTAAATATTTATTTCATTAAGTTTTTTAGTATTTTTTGGTATAGCGGCAACAGAAATACATCATCTGTGAAAATTTTAACTGTCTAACTGTCACGGTTCATGAGATACAGCCTGGTGACAGACGGACAGCGAAGTCTTAGTAATAGGATTCCCGTTTTACCCTTTGGGTACGGAACCCTAAAATGCTCACGTATCTAACTAATTCATCAAAGCATTATTTATAGGATGTACAAAATACTTTGAGTGTACTTGTGCGGGCTTTGGTTCCTGCCCTATAGTCCGGGTTGTATTCGTTGTTAAAAACTATGATAGGAACACTTCCAACGTGTGTTTATTATTTACTTCACAAATGCTATGTACAGTGTGTATTTACATGGATGAGTCACATTAAAATAGGAAGGAACACGGACGAGTAAGGAAGGGATAATATTAATTTACAATAGCAAGAAAGCAACAATAAAATTCTGTCACATCAGTACGTGAGACAGAAGTCAGAACAACCATTCTTTTTCTCTTATTAACCATAGAGGAGTGGTGACCTCTTTGCAGACGCCACATACTCTTTAATAATTGTTTCACTTAACCCTTAAATCGCTTTTTCAAACAGATAACTATGAAATTCTTCCAGTGACTCAATATAAGTAGCTAAAGCATCCAAGATGATCCTAAGCATGCGACTGCCTTATCTGTGCTATAAAACGTACATAAGGATCCGAAAGGAATTAGAAGCATCAATTAAGCAGTCGGACCACCAAGACGTCGGTACTTAATTTCTCAAAGCCTATTAGGGATATGGACTCATCTGTTTGAGCTATTTACAACTTACGATATCGTTTCTTGTTATGTTGTTGACGATGGACTTATTAATTTACAGATTACTTACCTACGTAACATATTATTAGGAAACAAAATAATAGTATGAATGGTATCAGTGCACGTAAAAGTGAATGCATTGACACAAAAATAAAGTTTTGTTTAAAAATGTGATACGAACACGATACGAATCTGACCTTTTTTAAGCAAAACATACCACAAGTCGTCTATTGTTAAAGTGTTTAAAAAAACGAAATATAATGTAAAAAAATATATATTTGTTTGAAAAATATTACTAGTCAAAAGAAACTGTAATTATGTATTTCACATCTTGTAGACTATGATTAAGAAGTCGGATCAAGATCGTATCGGGCATTGTAAAGAACAGTTATTTCAAGTGCTCGACAAATCAAAATGTTATTTTTGTTCTGCATCATTAGTCAAACTATACACGAGTGAAACACGGTTCAAAGTTCTCTTTATAATATTTAATTGGTCCCTTTGGGTCTGACAATGTTTGGAATGGATGCCTTTTGGTTGTTATTCGTTAGAAATAAATTTAACTACTTATGACTAATTTTATTGTTACAATAAGTTTAAGATGACACTTAATCGATTTGTTTTCAAATTAATCGAATGGTTTCAGATACTATTTTATGCTTTGAAAAATGAATGATGATTTAATGTTGTTTTATTAAGGCTGCCTAATAGAGTCGCTTTCTTTGCGTTTTTTTGTTTCGTGCACAATTTTTGGTCATCCAAATTCAAAAAATCTTTATTCAAATAAACATAAAAATTAAGGGCTTTTGAAACATCTATATTTTCATAACATCAGATCCAGACTATTTTTATAATTAAAGTAATTCTTTTTTTATTTTTGTTATCTAGTGTCAATTTCCTGTAGGTATACTATGTTGTTATGACTATGACTCATCCCCTACCACGGACCTTGTTGTTTTGTCGAATTAGTCACAATTTCTTTGAATCATAGAGATGAATACCAAATTGGACTCTATTTTTGGAAGATGACTCAAGGGAACAGTGAGTTCCTTTGTCTTAGGTGTTTTTTTAATAATGTGCGAATTAGGTTGTTACCCATTTTATGTAGGTTAGTTACTGATTTCTTATGCTGACAGTAGGATATTAAACAAGCATATATGTATATTACGGGTCCTTGTATGTAAAGTGAGGAAAAAAATACTGAGCCATAAAAACTCGTGCAAAGATTACCAAAAAAATTACAGTATTTTCAAAATTACTCAGAAACAACTGAACGGTTTTCAAATTTTCAAAAAATGGGACCAACTTGGGAATAAACCTGATAAAGTAACGTTTGAATCATGTCAATCGGTTCAGCCGTTTTTGAGTAATTGGTGGACATACATAAAAAAAACAAATAAACAGACGAACATAGAACCTCCTCTTTTTTTTAAGTCGGTTAAAAATGGCGTAGTTTTCAGATTTATATCCTTCATACATTACCTAATCGTAACTTAAATCCAAAGATTTTTATGTATATATTACACTAGACAGGCTGTACAGTACCGAATTGCTCATTAGGTTACGTTGCATGCACCGCAACTTCTTTAGTCTATTGCGAGCGACCGAGAGAAACAGTTGATGCGCCGCGAAGGTTGGTTGTGACACAATTTTAGTTTTGAACAGCTCGTCTATGTATTTGAAGTCATTGCTGAAATCCAATAAAATAGTAACTAATCCCCTAAGTGTAGGAAAATTGAAACTATTTCGTTCTTATAGGTACAATTAGGTTTTACGTATGAAGGATATAAATCTGAAAACTAAGTCATTTTGGCTTAATATTTTTTGCCTCACTTTTGACAGTGCGCTTTGTAGAGAACTATCGTTCTAGGTTGTTATTATTCTAAGCCTTAAGGTATCAAAACAAATAATATACAATCACTTCTCCGGGGTTAACTTTTAGTTTAGACTATTATTTATTCTACACTATATTGGGATGAACACCATGTGCCTGTTTACTTTTGAGGCTCCGATATTTAGGCGAAGCTGCATGCGCCATGATCATTGAAAAATTGAAACACGATGTAAATCCCAGTTTATTCTAATAACGTCGATAACCATGGAAAAACAATTTAATTATTTATTCTGTCGTTTAGATGACTTTATTAACAAGTTTTTTTCAAACAATGTCTAGGTTCTGGAATCGCAGATTTACTGTAATGTACTTTTTTATTAATTAAGTTATCTAAGTGACACAATTTCAACGGCAACGTCCCAACTTGCTAAATCGTAATTAACCAATAAGCCACTAATGGTTGGTAATGAATGAAGGTCCCTAACCTGGAAGCGACTAATCAATCAATTAGATGGGTATCGTTAGATAGTTAGATACACGTGGGTACAATGTGATTAAATTGATAATAGACAGTGATCCGCGGCAACTTCACTCGAGAATGTATGGCAAAGGTTTTACAGATTAATATTTATAGTTTGAAGTTCGTCGTTTTGTGCCGCAAGCGTTCTGAAGTTGGTCACTTCTGTTGTACATAGTTAAATTAATCTTCCACTGCACAGAGGCAAATTACATAAATAAATTTATATTTATGTAATTGCTCAGTGGCGTGCTCTCGGAGAGGCCTATGTTCAGCAGTGGACGATGATAAGCTGATGATGATGATGATGAAATTTATGTAAATAAAAATGAATGTTTGTATGTTTGTCCTCTATCCGTTCCTAAACCATTCATCCGACTGTGATGAAACTTTGGTGTCTCATTTATTCTGCTTATGATCGCGCAGGTTTTTGGCTAAAAAACAAACATCTTTCGTGGATTCGTACGTGGCATTGCAAAATTGCAACCCATTCCAGGGACAAGAAAGAAATAAGTTAACGTTTGTTGTATGGGAGCCTCCCTTTAATATTTGTCTTATTTTAATGTAATTATTTATTTTTAAAGTGAGTATGAACTAAATATTCTAGGAATATTTCAAGCGTCTACCTGTTGCCGTTATCAACATCGAGCAAAAACGTGAAACAAAAAAATCACGTTTGTTGTATTATGGGAGCCCACTTAAATATTTATTTTATTCTGTTTTTTTAGTATTTACCTTAGGGTTCCTTTTTACCTTTTTGGTACGAAACCCTAAAACCTAATACTAATGCTAAATGTATAACAAGTACAGTCAGTATAACAAGTACAAGTACAGTCAGCCGCACAATTAGCTTAATGAATATGCAGTGCTCCTTTAGCAAACAGTCTACCTTCCGTTTGCCATCGCGTCTGGTGGACAGTTACGAATTTTAATACTTTTATTGATATTAAACTGAGTCTTCTTGTGACTATGATCTTTAAAGTTAATTAGCATTAATGTTTATGTAATGGACATGAGAAGTGATGATGAAAAAGCAAAAACCAGACGTATGTAAAGTAAGTAAACATTTGTTAGTAGAGTGTTCGTAAGTACTTGGCCGCGAAGCCAAAAGTCAACCGGCTGGATATTGGCGTTTTCCTGAGTGCGCTTTCAGACCCTACGTCTGAAGCAGTAGTGTTGACTTACAGGTTCGCAGCACAAAGCATCACTCTAAGATCAAGTACCTAATGTTAATTAGGATATTATAATATTAGTGTATAACCCCACATTAATAATTATAGTCACGGTGGGGCTGACATGTAGTTGTATACAAACCTCCTTTAAAAAAAATAAAAGGTAGTACATGAAATAAGTTTTATCCAATGCTTAATCAGCCAAGAAGTTATCAACACTAAACAGCTTTATAGCAAGTCTTGATTGTCAAAAATAAGTCCAATACCATAAAGGTTCTATTAATACCAAATAGATCCAGACTAGACGGTTATTATACGCTGGTATTTCCTTTAGATCTGGCTGATAAATTTCTGGAAAAGCCGTTGCAATTTGAGCTTTACGTCTTGGATACAAAGTCTGTTGTTAAGGATAAGATTGGTTATCGGCTATCCGTGCTATTTGGTTCCATAACTGGCAGAATGTTCGGATATGTCCAATCGCAGTAAAGTCGACGTGCCTACTGCGGACTTCGAATTTAGGGGCTAAAATGCTGCAGGAGCTGGAATTTGATTGTTTTATTTATACAACGTGTTTATAAATGAATTTGAAATGGGAAAACAGTTTCTTCGGACCATCAAGCTGAACCACTTTTACTATGGGACCAACTCTGAAATCGCGAAAAAAATCAGCAGTTTCACACAAAAATTAATAACGAAAATATAAAAATGGCAAAACAGACATTTTTTTCGCAATTTCAGAGTTTGTACCACAGTAAAAGTTGTTCAGTTTGACGGTCCGAAGAAACGAATTTCTCATTTTGGGACCATTCAGCGTTCATAGCACGTTGTATAAATAATAATTTCACTTTACCCATGAACATGAAATGACTGACAGTCATATCCAATTAAAAATATCAAACTGAAACCAATAATTTTATTATTTTCAAGGCGACCAACAAACACCTCAGTCTTACTTTGATAACTACGCCCAAAAGGAATAGAAACTTAAATCCTGCAAAATGCAGTAGGTTGCATTAAAAAAAAACGCGTGATATAGCGTTTTATCGACACTCAACTGTCAAAATCCATGGGGCTGGGTAGTAAGTAACATTGCGCAAGTATGATACAGACGTAGATATTCGAATTTCACAAATGCAGCATTTTAGCCGGCCGTTGCGTTGCATCGTTGCAGTTCTGAGACGGGTCCGGCCGGACATATCCTTCATACCCGGACGGAGACCGCTCGGAATGTCCCGGACATTGCACGCTTCACACATTTCACCACCTACATTATAACTTCAGGTTGAAAATTAGTACCTAAGCAAGTTTTAGTGGGTATCTACTAAGTTGATGGTGGACATCGTATTGGGCTATTGCTCAAACGAATGAAAAACAATTTATACGACACTAAATAATATACTAGAAAAAATACGACTCGTATCCGTAAGAGCATTAGACCGGACGTCCAAAGGTCGCGGGTTCGATTCCCGTCCGAGAATACTATGATCTGGTGCGAGTCATATTTTATAGTATATTATTTTGTATTGTATAAAAATAGCATTGTGAAATCTCAAATTTGAGAAACAATTTGTTTGGTAGATTATTTTATGTTTGGATGATTTAATTTAATTGAGTATTCATATATAGATTTTTATGATGTTCCTTAAAGTTACGTAAAAATACATCGTGGTTCATTTAAGAAGTAAAAGAGTCACAAGATTAGCTGAAAGACTTACACTCTATAAAAAGTAGTACATTAATATCTCTCGTAAAATAGGAAAGTCTGATTATTGATAAAAACGTAGGAAAACTATTTTATTTCCGGGAATCGCTAAGTAAACACGTAACTTTTAAGATGGGCTATTCCTACGTGATATTTAACTTTTTCTATTTTACTTATGATTCGATATTTTACTCATATTCAAGTATGTACCATCGTATTTGAAGCGACCAATCTTCAATCATCTTTCAATCGGAGCCATTCGAATAGTCTACCATCGAATGCAGAGCCCGTTACCGTCTCGTCTCGAATAGATCGGCAATATTGAATCGATTATTGAATTGTTTGCAGATTGCGTGCATCGGTGCACTTAGGGAGAACACCTTGCAAAACGTAATTACTTAGCAGGCCTTTGTGTTTGGCATTTACTTTAATCTGAGGAATATTTATTTAAAGTTAACGTTAAACATACCTATTAGGATAAAAAAAAAATTAAGAAAAAAATTGATTTTTCCAGTACTATAAACAATCAAATCAGATGTATATTAGGTATCTTGCAAACCAGACTGAAAAAAAAACTGGCAGAAATGCTTTATGATCCTTTTGTTTAACTATCCTTCTAAAATTAATAATTGTTTCGGTGTTACACGTGAGTTATAAAATGATTTTGAATAATAAATAAATACGAAAATCTTACAGAAAAGCTCAAAATATCATAATAGACAGGATATTAGCTCATAGCTTAGAATTATTACGAGTATACATCATGCAAAATAACAGTTTATAAATAAAGAATAAATATGTATTACATACATATAAATTATAAAATGTTAAATAAAACCACAGAATACATAATAGTACAAGTGTTAACATGAGTTCAATAAGCCAGCTCATTAAGGATACTTAATTCGATACACAATGGACCGAGCGAGCGAACGGCACTTCATCATCGCTAGTTTCATCCCGATGTGAGCGCGCAAGCGTAAATACGTCATATCAATACCACCTAATGACCTGTAGCTCGTTAATTAGACGTCATTTTACGCATCACAAGCATCGAATGCGGTGGTCGTACATAGAGTGCATTCATTGTTGGCGCTTTTTTTATGCAAATTCTGTATAATAGTGATAATAAGCGATTAAATATTTTAAGAAGAGACAATCATCACATGCCGTTGTTTGGTTCAGTAAGTCTACATGATGTCGGTAAACATCGCTTAGGTAACAAATATCTTTTTTAATTAAATTCTATGTAATTATTAAATTGGTACCTAAATATATTATTTTTGTCATCATATTTTAGGTTTATCAATCGTGGTACTGGCAATTATATTAAAATAAAAAAAACAATAAGGACCAAGAGCCTAAAACAACATCTGAATTAATAATATACGCGCTGTAATCCGTAAAAAGTGTTTTATTTCTAATGAACTATACGCGCGAAAGTCTTAGAAGTTTGTAGGACCAAGAGCATTGAATCACTTAACCAAAAGTTCTAGGCTTACTTGTCCCAAGTAAACATGACGCAGATTAGCTAAAAAGATACATAAGTCATTTGCAGTAAGTATTGTTTTTTGACGGCAGACATTATCAAAAAGCTTAGAAAGACCTTATACATGTTGTGTGTACATGCACAATTATACGTCTCGACTCGACGCGTACTGTTTGCCGTGCCACGGAAATTATGACATTTGTCATATTTCGCCACCGAGCACGTTTCGAATTTCGAACAAACATCGAACCAAATTGCATTATGTCCAACGCTCGGTACATGTGTCAATTTCAAATCATTAGACCTCTTCAATTAAGCAATGGACTGCGATAACATTTTTGCACTAACATTCTTCTGTATTTATTTTCTATTTATAACAGTGTTCTTACAAAATCAATTATTAATTAAAATTGGTATTGTAAAAAATAATTAAGGAAAAAAAAACTTCCGAGAATATGATCTGGTGCGAGTCGAATTATTTCTAGTATATTATTTAGTAGGTATTGTATAAAAATATCATTCATAAAATCTTAAATGACAAAAAAACTTTTTAAAGGCATTTAATCTCCATCAATTAGAAGCAAATTACAACATAAATTACTCAAGTTACTACTTACAAATTCACAAAGTGATTTACATAAATTGTTTGCTGAAATTGGATTAGATTTTCGGATCCATTTTTCCACTTCACAAATATAAATTTAAAGTCGCTGAATGCTTGTAAAGTTTACTTTCGTGTGTTTTCACCATATCACTATTTCCTAAAAGTTATTATTTTAAAGGTAATAATAAACTAAGAGATTTATTCATTACATCACAGTTAATATTGAGTCAGTCAGCCCACGTGTAACAGAAAACGGATTATTTTTCAGGATTATGAAAAAACTACTAGCCAGATCTCTGTAATTTTTTTATGGGACCACACACGAACTGTGTTCTTTCAAATAAAAAAAATAATAATTGAAATCGGTTAACAACTGGTGAAGTAATTTTAAAACATACATAAAAAAAAGTCGACTTGATAACCTCCTCCTTTTTTTGAAGTCGGTTAAAAATAATGATAGCCCACGCGTAGCTGTCCATTTCAAAGCAATTCAAAATTAGCGATTTCCAAGATGTCCTGAAGTAGACAGTCGCCATTGTCCACATGTCGATGGTAATAACCGCCATTAAATTGTAACTGCAACATAAACGTCATGTTTCGCCTACGACGGTTTTATTTGAAGTTGCGGAACATTTGCTATAAATTAATGGGTTTACGAGCCATTTATGCAGTTATCTGACGAATACTAACTCAATCATAGTTTTGAACAAAATCGACAAGTAATATATAATATTATGTACTTATAATAGTATGGTTTTTGTCCCAAACAGGTATTGTAAAAACCGAATAAAATAAAGTTCACTTCAAAGGGGTTGCGATACTCTTAGTTGCTCGAAAATGTGTGCTTACGATGACAGAGCAGCGTGCGGGAAGTTGATTCAGTTTATTGAAAAACGTCGTATGGGACAACTTTTTGAAAACTCGTGACGATTATAAGACCAATATCTCAATCACTATACATATCCTATTTGACTTTGAGGAGATCCCTTGTGTATCTTCGAAGTCCAAAGTCCAATACCAATGCAATCAAAATATAACCACTCTTTAGGTATACCTTTTCAAACAAAAAAAGAATCATCGAAATCGGTTCATAAACAAAGAAGTTATACCTGAAAATCCGCAAAAACTCGTGCGATGGTAAGCCAAATAATTGTTATTTTTCAGGATTATGAAAAAACTACTGGCCAGATCTCTGTAATTTTTTATGGGACCACACACGAACTGTGTTCTTTCAAATAAAAAAAGAATAATTGAAATTGGTTAACAACTGGTGAAGTTATGTTAAAACATACATAAAAAAAACCGTCGACTTGATAACCTCCTCCTTTTTTTGAAGTCGGTTAAAAACGTCAACTTGTTTTAAAAAACTCCTTACCAACGTTGTATCATAAGCTACTATTATAATTGACAACTGTATTGGTGCGAGTCGAATGAATTGAAATCGGATTCAGTTTGAATCGAGTAATTTCATTTCAGTTTTTCTAAACTCCAGTCTGCTGAATGAAGATTTCAAGGCAAAAAAATATTTTTTCAAGCGTTATTTTTGTAGTTACTCTAGGACACAAACGTGTGTGTGTTCCTACGTTGAATTTAAATATCGAATCAGTCAACCGTGTGAATTTGAATTAAGACAAACTTCTTTTTTTCGAACTCGCCTCACAAAAGTTCGATTCAATAATGTTCGATTACAACTCTTATGACAAACTTCACCGATTCCCACTAGGATACTACACCATTCCCCTTTCCATCAATTATTCTTAAGCTAATTCCTCCTAAAATTACAGATGCATTCAAAACCCTTTAATCAGGAGCCGCCATAATCCCTAGACATCAATGGGGGTTGATTGCAAACCCCCAAGTATTGAAAAGTGCAATTTTGTGGCGATATTTCATTGCAAATTGTAATATTCTTCTATACTCTAAGGGTTTGCGTGGTTTTTTTTTACTGTCGCGTGTTTTCAAAGGCTGTCGTTACTTCGTGTTTAAGACTGCATGATTATAGCATTGTCGGCGATGGTAAAAGTTGGAATAGAAATTTTGCTTGCTTTTATGTGTAATATGTCTGCAAATGTTTGATGCAGTCAGGTTTTAATACTGCAAATAGAAAAAAATGCACTTTTTATTGTTTTCAGCAAATTCGATTAAGATTTCACCCTGTGTTTGCTGAAAATAATAAAGAGTTTGTTTTCTATTTGCAGTATTAAAACCCGACTGTATAAACTTAGTCATGTAAACCAGTAAAAATTCAAACTAATTAATATAAACAATTATAAATAAGTCATGAAATATACCGCTTGGTAAAATTTAAACGCGAAAATCTGGACGACATCAAACAGTGGACTGATGGACTTGGCTTCAGTTAAAATATGCTACATGATATGTCTACTGACTGCCAAACTTCAGTATGAAGATGGCACGAGGTGATGATGATGATGAAACGCGAAAACGGTATTGTTGTCAGTAGGTAACCTAAACTTCCTGGTATTTGAATTTAACTGTTCTTATAATTTATTGCATTGAAACAACTGAATGCATAATTTTCTTATTTATATATATTTTTTCTTCCTTAAATTATTAAAAATGCATAAAACAAAGTTTTTTAATGTTTATCATAATGGTTTGTATTTAGTTTGAGTGTAGGTATAGGTAGGTAGAAATAAATCACGTTATTAACTTTAAAAAAATCCCAATGTCTCCGGCACTGTACAGAATGTCTATATAATGTACAAGACCCAACAAGACAAATAACAACAAAAATAGAATTCAGTTCAACAAACACTCGCTTAAGTTCCAGCCAAGATTCTTAGCATTTAACGAGAGGAAATCGCGTTCTCCTACACAAATCGCATTAAGGCGACAAACTTTTTACAACCCCCTCCCTCCCACCAAATAACGCGACGACAAGTAACGGAACTGTGGACGCCCATAAAACACTAATTCTTCCTTTTTTAAGTCAATCTTACACTAAAAGCTATGTTAAGCTATACTTAGGTGTCGCCTATTAGAGGTACAGCAATAAAGCTATGTTAAAAGTAAAGCTGTGCTATGTTATGTATTTATGCAAATAAATGATTTGATTGAATAAATAAATAAATTGTGATGATGATTTTGATGTGATGTTTCACATACATTGCTCCGATCCCAAAGTAAGTAGCTAAAGCACTTGTGTTATGGAAATCAGAGACAACAGTGGTATCACAAACACCCAGACCTGAGCCAATATAGAAAGTCCATGTTCTAAATTGACCCAACCGGGGATCGAACCCGGGACCTCAGAGATGGCAACACCTTGAAAACCAGTGTACAAAGCCACTCGACCACGAAGTTCGAGTGCAAAGAAGGAATAGATTGATTGATATATTTCGCCTGTTAAATCATTCGATTTAGATTGTAGTAAACCTATACAAACGTACGTACACACGACAGCATGTCAGGTTATACAGTTAAACTACGAAAGCAGCTTTTATTACGTAGGGCATAAAGGCGGTCTCAAGGTCAACATGTATAGCCTGAGGTGCCATCGTGTGTACTACATCATTACATCAGCCGCACATTCACAGCTGGGCATTGGCCATTATGTATTGAGCAAACTATCTAATAAATTTGAACCTATCAAAAATACAATTAAGTTATAGCTGAAAGCTAAAAGATTTAATACATTAGTTTGTACACACGACAAGAGTAAGTAAAGATTCCTAATCTATTAATATTTTTTTGACTTAGTACAATAAGGTCTATTTATTCAATGAATTAGTTTCAATAATAGTGGAACTACACAGATTTTCCAACTTTGTCTTGCAACCATACACATAGATTTTTTGGTAAATGACCAAATCTTTTATAGCTTGTGATGATAAACAATCCTAATATCCTTAGAGAGTGGACTAAACAGGAAATTAACTTTCGCCCTTGCGTGACAAGTTTATTAAGAATACTGTAGTTATTTACTCTTTGTACTTTTCTTATTTAATTAAAGTCGCCGGTTTTGCGGCAGACTCGCAGACCACCATTGGAATGAAGTAAAAGAAATAAAGGCCACTAACGGCTTATTATATTTTTTGTATACTTTTTTCCGATATCCCTTAGGGGGGGGGCAACGAGAATAGGCCCCACTAACATTATAATAATAATTAAAAATGAATATTTGGCAAGATTTAAATGAAAATATATTTCTATTTTAATAAAATAATATTGTACATCAATAGAGCTAAAAGCTGTAATGGAAATTAGAGATAACGACGAATTTAAAATAAGTACCTAATAAAGATTAGAAACTCACTTTCCTCACATTGGGAGTGCCAAATGTAAATTCGACACTCCCAGACTTTCAGTAGACATTTAATACTCCACGTATTGAAATTTTAGACGCACTAAACTGCAGCACACTAGAAATAGCGGTACTTAATGTTTATTACAAACAATAAATCGAATTATCCCCTAAATCAAACAATACCAAACTCTATCGAAATTAATTCTATAACTGAAATGTTATGAACTCGAATGTTCACGAAACCGCGCGACACTACTCCCAGATTTTTTGGAGTTTTTGTGAACTTGTCGCAAAAGTTAATTCTTTTGTAATGCACCATAGAATGTACTAGAAAGTACGATAGGATATACCAGAGAGAAGTCACGTATACATGTTGTTTTTCATGTTATTTTATTAATTGTTAACTTTTCTCATGATAATATTCTGTCCTTTGTTTTCTAGCATTAAGTAATGATTTTGTTTTGATCCCATAATGTTTTGTTTACAATATCATCCTAATGAATTTGTTGATAATCGAATAGTATAAAAGATCGGTACATCGCAACACTCACCAGTCTTCTAACAGTCTTCAGTCAGTCTTACTTGAACAACCATTGTATAGTGTTGTTAAATAAGTAATAATCTATATCGTGTGAAACAAGTGACTCTCAATATTCTTGTCCAGTACCCCCCTGACAACATCGTCCCACAGTACGCATTTACACAGTACATATTTTTTGGTGACAGAAGTGGGATGCGTCCGGATAAAACAGAACATTCACAGTAAAGTAAATTGTTAGGGAGCGCAGAACCCTCGTCAGTTCGTCGTTCGCTACCACTCCTCGCTCAAGGCGCAAGTACTAACGCGACGGTCAAAGCTGATGGTGAATACGCGTAGCCGGTCTCCGATTGACTACGTACCATACTCGTCGGCTGTGTCTTTAAGAAGAGGCGCTGGTGCAGGAATCAAGCTAAGCGATCGGCTTCGGCATCGCAGCAGTTACCTCAAGGAACGAGTACACAAAGGCAAGAATTCTCCGCAGTAAATCACTTCGTGAGTTCTATTGTATTTCATCATTCAAGTGATGTCAAAGTATTATATTAAGTATAACTACGTGTGTTCTACTGCGTATTTCATAATGCGGACCAAGCAGAATTTGTTGTAGACATATCTTCTAATTCAACACCTTGTTCTAAATTTCTATTATCCACTCTAAACGTTATACAATATTCTACTACAACATCCTCTAGCATCTTCAATAGCTAAAGTTCTATTTCTATTATTACAAAAGAAATTTCGTTTTATTATATATTTTCCTAATCTATATAAGATATAGAGTGCAATAACTGTTAATATAGATATAACGATATAAATAAAATAAGCATTATTTATTACTTTATGGAACGTTGATTGACTTTCAACTTTCTCTATCATATCATCAATCTCGTCTAATTTATGACTTGCTAAGTTAAGGCTTTCGAAATCATGATCATGAACTTTTAAAGGTACAAATTGAATTTTTGACACGTTTCTTTTTTTCACTTTCTTACAGCAATCATATAGAGTTATATCTATATATATAAGTGGTAAATTATATGAGTTATGTGTACTTTCTAAGTTTTTAACTTCTGTTTGTAATACAATATTGGCAGTGTATAATTTACAGTTATCTGAAATTGATATTATACCGGTGTTATATAAATCAATATCTAAAAGTTCGCGATTTTTACAATTCAATGTAGCACCAATTTAAAAGTAAAGTAAAGTAAAGTTGTTAGTTATTTATTAGACCTATTATTGTTTCGCATTCAACAGGAAGTTTTGCATTATTAAACATTAGTTCTGTTTCACTAAGCTTATTACCATGCACAGAAAATAAAGGTGTTTCTAATTTACATATGAATCTAAAAATTACCAGATATTTTCTTACATGTAGATACATTTTCAAAATTAGCAAAATGGAACTTTTTACTAGAAATCATAAAATATTTAAAATTTGGGAATATAAAAATAAATGTGTTATCATTATTCTTAATTGGTACAGGTATGTAAGTCATACTCTGTTTGAGTAATTAAGGGTGTTATGGGCTCGGTGGATAAACGGATTTAAAAAAAAAAACTTTTACACGACAAGAATTTGATGTTATAAGGATTTGTTCTGAATTATAACTGACTTTTCTCTAGAGGAATTTGAGCATTTATAGAGAATGAGTCCTGAGAAAGCAAAACAAAACTATTACTTAATTATTAACAAACTTTCAAAGGACTCTGGAAAGTTTAAGTGAATCGATATAATACAACTTGATTTAGTAAATAAGGTAATTAGATAAAAGGAAGTAAATACAACAATGAATATTAGTTAGTACAAAATGTGAGAACTTATATCTAAAGTAAATAAAGTACCTAAATGATTTAGTAAGCAATAGAAGTATTATGATTAGATAGTTTATATTGTAAATAGGGGTATAACATAACACCTTCCCCCTTAGAATAAAGTTTGGGCGTTGGCGCCTGATCTTTTTGGTGTGGTTGAAGTCGAAGGATCATCGCTTTCGTCATCGAAGATGCACGATGTTGTAGTGTGATTCAATGTTGACATCGGGATTGCGTTGGAGACATGAGTATTCTGTCGTTGTCTTCGTGATGATGGGCTGAAGCAGTTATTGAAGATTTGAATACAGGAACGTTCTTCGTTGTTGTGTCGATGATTGTTAAAAAGGCTTGTGACTCGGTGACATCCTCGAAAGAGTTTGTAGAGTATGAACAATAACATCAAGGTTCCGGTTATGAAATAGAACCATGAGAATAAAGTTTGGTGCCGATGAATGAATGGTTTATTCTTGATTTTCTGGATTTCTTCATTGTGTTTGTCCAGTTGATGTTTCAGGTTGTGAAGCGAGTCCAAAGGTGTTTCATTAATTGTGATAGGTAGAAGATCTGGAACATGGAGGTTCTTGTTTTCTTTGAAGCAAACATCAGTTCTTATGTCAGGGATTATGATGGGAAAAGTGATATTTTCTTCTTTTTATTGATATGCAGATAGAGTGCTGTAACCAGTGTGGAGCTTGCAGTTTTCTTTAAGGGTGATGATTCCTGATCCTTGGATGTTGTGATGGGTTACTTGATTGCTGCATTGGAGTATGCATTGTGTTGCGTTGCTGAGGATATATAGCCATCTGTTGTCTTTTAGAGGTTGGAAAGTGTTTATCTGGGCAGTAAATGTCGATGTTGTGCAGGTTATCAGGATTTTGTTGGAGATGCTGAACAGGACTTGTAGCTCATAGATTAGGCGTGTGTCGGCGTTGTCGATGACGGTGTTACGACAGACGCTTCTTCTTTCAGCATATGTCTTGCAATCGCTCAGTGTGCTTGTAGATACGTAGCGCTCGCCGCTTGGGTTCGTAGCTAGGTACTTATGCTCTGGTAGGATGGTTGTATATAAAGAGGAGTTGGGATGTTGGATAGGAATAGAATAAATATGATATAGTTTTAAGGATTCCGGTTTGACTACAGGAAAATCTTATATATAAACTAACCTATTTGAATATACATATGCAGATAGTTGAGATGAGTCTAAAATTTCATTAATATTTTCAATAGTTACGGGACATAGTAATTGTTTATTAGACCTAGCATGGTTAGATAAAAGAAGATTTTGGCGTAATTTATTTAATAATATTATGGAAGGATGAACAATGTTAGATTTAGCGAAAAGAATGCTTGCTAAGCAATCATTTATATCATTTTTTCAAGATTAGTGACTAATTCTATAATTTGAATTGAAATGGTAGAAATATCTTCTGTTACTTTGATATCAAAAATAGTATAAGAGCTACTATTAAGGTATGCGTTTAATTTATCAATATCATCATTAATGATTTCTTTTCGTAAGATATTTTAAAGATAGTTTAATTGAAGTTTTTTAATTTGCTGGAAGTTATTTGAATTTGATTTTGCATTAAAGAAGTTAAATCGAGTTCGCGTTTCTCGAGCATATCAATACATTCGTTGTAACGTTTTGCGTCTTTGGCATCAGGAGTCTTAGTCCGTCTAACAGTTCCCTTTTTTGTCTAGAGTTTTTACCGAGATATATATTTAATTCAGAGAGTCTGTTATCGATTTTATCAAGATTGACCTTTAAATGAGATTTAGTAGAAAGAACATTAGAAAAGGTGGGGTATTTTGCATAAATAACAAATTTATTTGATAAACGTAAAAGGGGTTCATGAGCAATACATAGTGGTTTAAGATCACGGTAGATTATGAGTTTCCATGATTCGTCGGAAATGGAGATAGAGCCTTCTTCTTTGTAGAATAGTTTGAAGAATAGTAGGGCTGAGGAAGAGTTTCTGATTTCTATCTGATACTATGATATCAACATCATAAGAATATCCTTACAGATATCGAAGGCATGTTGTTAAGATTCGCCCCAAATAAAAGGGATTTTTTTTTCAGAAGGCTTAGTTTTATGTTTTTTATTATTTTGGAGTTTGAGTTTCAGGA
The DNA here is from genome assembly GCA_963556745.1 of Catoptria pinella. NCBI lineage: Eukaryota > Metazoa > Arthropoda > Insecta > Lepidoptera > Crambidae > Catoptria > Catoptria pinella. Next base: position 13,799,723 of record OY750764.1, on the reverse strand, counting down.
ATAGCAGATTCATTTGAATTAGAAGATTTAGTATTTTGATTTGGTAAAGATACAGTGGGTTTAGTGGTGTTTGGATTTAGTAAAGGATTAGAAGTGTGTTGGATTTGTGTAATAGTTTGAGGTTGCATTGACTCGAATAAAGTCCACGATTCAGTAGTCTGTGTACCAAAGTCGCGTAATTGTCTACGATAGACAGGAAATCTTTGCTGTGCTTGATGTGTGATAGTGGTGTGTGTGTTGGATGTGGGGGCGTTATCAGTTTGCATTTGTCCCCGATGGACTGGTTCAAATGGCTTACTGATTACGCGCTGTGTGTTTTGTGTATCGTGTGTTAATGTGCTATCAATGTGTCTTTGTCCTCGATGGACTGGATTAAATGGCCCATCGACTGCACGTTGTGTGTCTTGAGAACTCGTTATTGGAACTGTATGTTGTCTAAAGATGTGGTGAGTTCCTGAATCTGAGTCGATGTCGGTGTCTGGGCAGCTGAGTAATGCATTGAAGCGGTTTCCATGGGCGTGCCCGTGCTCATGGCCGCTTGCGAGTTTAAATGATTAATGTGATGTTGAGGTGCAGGTAATGCGTGTGGAGGTGCAGGCCATGAGCGTTGGGGTTGCGTTCTGACTGAATTATTGTAAGCTCGCTTGCGACATTCCTGGATAAGATGACCGATGTTTTTACAATAATTACATACTTTCTGCGGTGACTGTTGTACTGATGGGACAGGGTTTGATCTTGGAACGAATGGCAGCCTGATAGTTGACTTTTGTGTTTGCCTTGAATTTACATTATAGTGATTGCCTAGCACTATTCATTTTTCGAATTTTATCCTCCTACATTGCGAAATTACCGGCGTCAGAGAGATTATTGAACTCTTTAGTTCGTAACATAATTCCTGTCTGGGCTTAATCCATTAATGAAAACGTTTAACGCGGTCTCTTCTGTTGTGATTCTACGACCGGACAATGAGTTATCTTTAATCTCGGTAGATAATTTTTCTAAGATTTTATTTCGACAAAGGTCCACCCTATGAAAATATTCAGTAACAGACTCGCTAGGTTTTTAGAACATTGCTTGAAATTCTAGACTTAAGTGTGCGAGTGTTTTTGTTTGTGAAATTTTTTGTATAAGGAAATTTTTTAATTCCGTCCAATTCTGATATTGCTTACTATGCACGTCTGACGAAGAGGGACCTGTTATTTTGTTTAGGGCATAGACTAATAATATTTCTTGCTAAGAAACATTTGAAAGAGCGAAAGCCGATTCACATGAACGAATGTATCTATATACTTGGGACGCATCGTTTGTATTGAAATCTGGGATTAATTGCAAGAGGGTTGGTATTTGAACTTCCTGGCTGATAACTATTTTGGGGTCTACGGTATTAGTCACTTTGTAATAATTAATATGATTTAGTTATTTTAGAATAATATATGATTTATATTATTACGTAATATATATATATATAATTTTTTTTTTTTTTATATTTGCCTTTTGTCCTGCGCTCTGTCTCTTCGACATTAAGCTGGATTTTAGGAAGTAGAATAACAGGCGTGAATGGCGCACTATCCAATGATGTGTCCAAAATTGGTGCTAGCTCCTCATGCAATCAGGTCTTGAGGAGCACGTCTTTTTAGCCTTTTGAAGGTAGAGTTTGGCTCTGTGCTCATTAGCTCCCTTGCCAGAAGGTTTGGGTGGTGATTCAGTCTTTTTGAATATTTAAGTAGGGAGTCTTTTAGTACTTCCTGGACGGACTCAATTTTCAGGTCTTTGTGAAGACGCGTATTTGTTATGTACCAGGGTGCTCCAGTTATCATTCGCAGGGTTTTTGATTGAAACCGCTGCAGTATCTCTATGTTTGATGAGGATGCTGTTCCCCACAGTTGGATACCGTAGGTCCAGATAGGCTTTAAGATACTTTTATAGAGAAGAAGCTTGTTTTCTAGACTAAGTTGCGACTTTCGACCCATTAGCCATTGCAGCTTACGGAGTTGTAGGTCAAGTGCTTTTCTTTTTGTTTGGATGTGTTTTCTCCACGTCAGTCTACGGTCCAGGTATACACCCAAGTAACGTGCGTCATCAAATTGTGGTATTTTGATTTGGTTGAGCTCGACTTCGGGACATGTATCACGCCGCAAACTAAATGTTACGTGAACGGATTTACTTTCGTTGGCTTTTATTATCCAGTCTTTTAGCCAGCGAGATAGCTCGTCTAGGTTTCTTTGTAGCTTGGCAGATGCTCCAGTAGCTGTTTTGTCGACTGCTAACACCGCAGTATCGTCGGCATATGTCCCTGTCACAACGTGTTTTGTGATTGGTAGATTTGATGTGTAAATCAGATAGAGTATTGGGTCCAGCACACTTCCTTGAGGGACCCCGGCCTTTATTTCATGTAGTTTAGTGATGCTGTCACCATGTCTGACGTAGAAATGTCTATCATGTAGGTAAGACTTTATAAAAAGAGAGTAATTTAATGGTAGGTTCTGCAGGATTTTAAATAGAAGTCCATCGTGCCAGACACGATCAAAGGCCTGTGAGATGTCCAGGAAAGCAGCAGAGCACCACCCCTTATTTTCAAACGTGTGGTTAATTTTTTCTACGATTCTGTGCACCTGTTCGATCGTGCTGTGGGAGGGTCTGAAGCCAAATTGGTGTTCAGGGATTAATTTGGCTTCCGCAACAACAGGAGCCAGATGGCGCAGAAACAGGATTTCTAGTAGTTTGGACGTTGTCGGGAGGAGACTGATTGGGCGGTAAGATTTGACATCAGTAGCATCTTTGCCAGGTTTAGGAATTAGAATAATTTCTGCTACCTTCCATTGTGGTGGAATAAAACTTCTCCAAAGGCAAACATTGAATAGCTGGGTAAGATATTGATATCCTGTGTCTGGCAACTCTTTTAAGATTTTAGCTGTAATCAGGTCATAACCAGGAGCTTTGTGAACATCAAGTTTCTTGATGGCTTGAATGACTTCCCTTTTGGAGATCTTCTTAATGGGCAGGTCCATTTGATGAGATTGGGTAAGTGTATTCGAAACTTCATTCAACTTCGAGGATCCACAGTCATCATTTGGAGTGAATACCTCTGATAAATGATACGCAAATATTTCAGCTTTATCCTTGTCACTTTTTGCCCAGGTACCATCTTGTTTTTTAATTGCTGACTGATGAATTGTAGGCCTCTTTAACTTTTTCCTATATAAACATTTCCAACAACTGTTTCATTTCACTGGTTTGATTTTGGTTATTTTCGCCCTCTATAGGGTTCAGATCATTTTGAGGGGATTTCACGGTGTCTGCATAGGTTTTTTTGGAGCTCTGGTTGCGTGTTTCTGTAAAGTTAGTTTTATCCTTAGGCTCGCTGGCCACCTTTGTGTCTTTTTGTTCGTGTGGTTCGTAAGCTTTCTTATTTCCAAGAGGTGGGTACTTTTGTTTTTGCAGCTCTTTATAGACCGAACAACCTTTATAGTTCGCCGGGTGATTTCCGTTACAAAGGACGCATTTTACGGAGTCTGAACGTTCTTTTCGTGGACATTTGGCAGATGCGTGATTCCCAGCGCATTTAATACACTTCGGTGGTACAATTTTTATAGAGGTTTTCTACCTCAAAGCCCGGGCAGTGATGCCAAGACCACCGATCCTGCAAGACTTGTCTACAGGGTTGCGGTTTGTGAAGGTCATTTCCTACCGACACGAGGGGCCAAGCTGGTTAGGCTGGCTGGCTGGGTCAGGTTATTTAACCGCCGCCCGAGACTCGGCGTTACTATCCATTTGGCACCACCCGAGGGACACGTGCAGGGTTGTGGTTAGGTTAGGGACAGCTTTATCCCTCGTAATATATAAATAAAAATATTTTATATAGAAGATAGAAAAGATTTAGGAATGTGATTTGGGATTCAGGAAACAAAGCGAATAAGTTTAGCCACTTACCACAACAAACATATGTAAATCGCGCTGAGCTGCATCACTACGATTTTTGTAGGTTCGGCAAAGTCTTTTAAAAGCCTTCGGCTACCGCGTTTTCTAGCTTCGGCGATTTTAGTCCTACGTTCGAATTTGCGCGTTTAACTTTGTCTTACGGCACTCGTGTCGCGATCCTACCGACTGCGCCAAATTGTTATGGCCTCGGTGGATAAACGAATTAAAAAAAAAATAATATTTACACGACAAGAATTTGATGTTACAAGGATTTGTTCTGAATTATAACTAACTTATCTCTAGAGGAACTTAAGCATTTATAGAGAATGAGTCCTGAGAAAGCAAAACAAAACTAGTACTTAATTATTACCAAACGTTCAAAGGACTCTGGTAAGTTTAAATGATTCGATATAATACAAATTTGGTAAGCTATTATGATTAGATAGTTTATATTGTAAATAGAGGTATAACATAACACTGTACTTTCCTCTCTATTTAAATGATTTAGTTTAGATTAGGTTTGTTCTAATTTTTTTAACCGACTTTTAGCGAAATTATCTTTTGTAATAATAGAAATAGATATATATAGATTAGGAAAATATATAACAACACGAAATTTCTTTTGTAATAATAGAAATAGAACTTTAGCTATTGAAGATGCTAGAGGATGTTGTAGTAGAATAACTAATTGTATAACGTTTAGAGTAGATAATAGAAATTTAGAACAAGGTGTTGAATTAGAAGATATGTCTACAACAAATTCTTCGACCACTTCTAATACTGTATATACAGAAAAAGTTACTGCACCATTAAGACGTAGTTCTAAAATAGCTCATTTAAAGAAATTATAATGTTATTATATACATGTATAGAATAGAATAAGTAATGAAATGCAAAATAAATAAAATAATAAATATGCATAATAATAGTGTGATAGAATTGTAATACAATAAGTTTTGTAAGTATAACTTTTGTTAAAGAATGTAATCATTTTAATAGTATGTAGGTAAACTCAGTTATAATTGAATTATAAAAATGTAGAAAACTGACGTTTTCTCTTAAAGAAGGGAGGGTTGTAATGTACCATAGAATGTAATATACTAGAAAGTACAATAGGATATACCAGAGAGTAGTCAAGTATTAGTTGTTTACTTTTCTCATGATAATTAATATTATTCTGTCCTTTGTTTTCGATCATTAAGTAATGATTTTGTTTTGATCCTTTAATGTTTTGTTTACAATATCATCCTAAATAAACATCGCAACACTCGCCAGTCTTCTAACAGTCTTCTCCAAGTCTTCAGTCAGTCTCACTTAAACAACCATTGTATTAGTGTTGTTAAATAAGCAATAAACTATACCGTGTGAAACAAATGACTCTCAATATTTCTGTCCAGTACCCCTCTGACACCATCTTCCTATAGTACGCACGCGCTTTACACTTAGTATTTGTCTTTTAATTCGTATTTTGTTTTTTATAAAAGTTATGAGGGTAACAGTCAATAAATTTTAAATACCTACTTGGTCGCTCCTACACATATTAAAATATCTTGACCAGACCCCATTGAACAGTGTGTACATCCTCAGAATTAGCTGAACTCTTTAGTACTTTCTTAAACCAACATAAAGTATCGTTCAGTAAGATGATCCTACTTTGTGAACACAATAATTGTTGCGATATGGTGCCAACGAGTTCAGCCATTTCTGAATCTGTTCCACACACCTCTCGACATTCAAAACGGAGCCATTCGCGTTTCCGAGGACCATTCTGTGTTCTCAAAAGGCGCGTTAAACTGATTTACTGAGAGGAAGCGAACCACTTCGCGTGCCTCTCGACTGTTCAAGATTTCTATAGAGAACAGTTAAATTGTCATAAGGAATTGCTATTAAGTATTTCGTGAAAAGCTTTGATGATTTTAAGGTGTTGATATAAGTACATCTGGTTATCCCGGTATTACTGTTGAAATCCAATATTTAAACAATAATAACAGTTTACGGGTCAATTAAATTAATTTATTGTAATTTTTCGAATAACAAAACTTGTTAACAAAACATATTTGATAGACAGACAGATAGACGGACTATAAAGTCCTACGAGGGTTCAATTTTTCTTTTGAGGTACGGAACCCTAAAGATCAGCCTATAAAACGTGTCTTTCTTTGTAGCTACCACCGAGGTAGAAAAACACACACCAAAGCTAAAAAGCTTGCAGAATTTATTTCGAATACATTGTAAGTTCGCAACAAACTCGGCTTTATGACTCGAAAAGTATAGGATGTCGGTATTGCACGCCCATTCAATGGCTCTGCTATTTTGTTGTGGCTGTTACCCGATGCACTTTGGTGATTTTGAGAAACATAAACACTACCGTTCTTTGCTTTTTGGTTGGGATTGATTAGAATTCGATAGATACTCTGCCGTTTGAAAATTAGTACAGGTCATAAGAGGAGTTTCAAAAGAATTTAATAAGAGCTCCAACTTACAATATGAATAAATAATATTTAAATAAATATTTGACAACATCACATACATTGCTCCGATTCCAAAGTAAGTAGCTAAAGCACTTGTGTTATGGAAATCAGAGACAACGGTGGTATCACTAATACCCAGACCTGAGCATTAGCTCAGAAAATAGAAAAGTTCGTTTTCTAAATTGACCCAACTGGGGATCGAACCCGGGTACTCAGAGATAGCGACACCTTGAAAACCGATGTACAAAGGCACTCGACAATTGAAGTAGTCTTCTTCTTATCGTATGAGGATTAGTGGCCACCTCTGTTGTTAGAGTTTATCAAGTCGCCTGTAAGGCCCCTGACTTGGCTTAACGACTGTTATCAGATGACAACAGCCGGGACCGACGGTTAAACGTGCCCTCCGAAGCACTAGCTAAGTAGTAATGCCACTTAACGGTCACCCATCCGACACCTGGCCGGACCGAGCGTTGCTTAACAGACTTGCTCGAGTACGATCAGTCTGTCAAGCTCCGCTATGAGTATGCAGTATGGACTAAATTTTACATATTTTGTCACTTTCAGAACTTTAGTAACCTTAGTTTTGAATATTTAACGTTCCTTCGTAAAAAATATAATTCTTTTAATTATTTTTTCATGGGTTTTAAAACATAATAAACACCTATAAGTAAGCATTAATTATAAATAATCGGAGATAATTAGAATAATGCCAAGCAGGAAACCCGAAAGTTGGCTTCGTAATGTTTGAAGGAAATCCAAGACATTTATTATTCCCGGAGAAAGACAAAGTATAGCAATTTTTCCTCATTAACCCTCCACTCTGTTATTAATTCTTGGTACAGTCGACAACTGAACAAAACTGTGCGCGCGGCGTCCAGCCTCCTTCGATTGACTGGCTGACGGACTATGACGGATGGCAGACGACAGACAGACGAAACAATGAGAACAGACGTGACAATTTGTCACCTATCATGACAATTTTAATTCCATTGCGACAATCAATTCGAAAATAAAAAAAACCTACTCATAGCCACACGGCAATATAAACCGAATTGTCACGACAATTGTCAAATTGTCACGTTAATAAATAGGGCCTGCGGGAGCTGAAGACGACCAACGACCGACTGAGCCCTGACTCGTGGACAGACGATACCGACGACTGTGACGACCAAGATTTATGTCGTTGGTGTACATTGGACGAAAGGACGGTGTGATTGGTGTAAATCGCCGTGTTTGTGGCCGGTCACGTCGCATCACGCGCATCGTGCGTGACGCGCAGGCGACGACGCCCGCTTGCCATATTAACTGTTGACGAGCTGCTGCTGGATCAAGTAAGTGCCTTTCCTTGACCCGCCACCGTCCACGTCTATAACCTACCGAAATCCAGCTTCCTACCAATTCCATTCAAATTCAAAACTCATTTATTCAGTCTAGGCTGTTACAAGCACTTGTGAATGTCAAAGTAAGCTACGCCATCGGTTCGCAAACCCTAAGCGGGAGGCCTTGTAACGAGAAGAACCGGCAAGAAACTCGTCAAGGGCTCCTTTTTTCTCCCTTTATATTTCATACAGAGTCGTCAAAATTTGAAAAATGAGCATTCGCATTCCGTACCGCATTTTTTTCGACGATTGAATGTCTTTACCGCGATTATTTAAATTTTCAGTTTCGATATTAATATGTACGAAGCAATTTGAATTATAATTTAATTGCGATTTATATTATCGTAGGAGCTTCGCTTACTTTCTAGACCTTTAAATTAAAGCATATTTCTCAACCTATTACATACTTAATACTCACTAGCACATTTCTACTATTAGTGTACATTTGCGAAGAAAATCGTTTTAATTAGAATACATTAGCCTATTCTTCTGAAATCACATATCGTGAGGAAGCGTTTATGCACACGCGCTATGTTAGTTGCAAATTAACTATTTTTTGATTAGAGAGTCACGTAAATAGTTCGTTTAATTAACTGTTGAAATGCCTCAAAAATAGTTTATGGCGCTGCTTCATAATAGTGAAAATACTACTATGTTTGACGACCTCCGTGGTCGAGTGGCTTTGTACACCGGTTTTCAAGGTGTCGCCATCTCTGAGGTCCCGGGCTCGAGCCCCGGTTGGGTCAATTTAGAAAACGAACTTTTCTATATTGGCTCAGGTTTGGGTGTTTGTGATAACACCGTTGTCTCTGATTTCCATAACACAAGTGCTTTAGCTACTTACTTTGGAATCGGAGCAATGTATGTGATGTTGTCAAATATTTATTTATTTATTATTTTATAAATGTTGATTTGGAGATTAAAATAACAATGTGTAAAGCGAAGTTTTATAAGTTATGCTCACTGGGTTTTTTTGAAGTGTGAAAGACTAATAAGCTTCAACTTATTATCGGAGTTGTTCTCCGGTTGAACTCCGGTGCCATGTGCACGAATGTATTAGGTCCTATGAAATATGGATCTGAAGCTTGGATCTTTAATAAATTGTGTATTAACACAGTATTTATTTTTCGAGAGTGGCGCTAGTGTTACATATAAAGTTGCCTTAAGGGGCTGACATGAGCCAACTAGCCCCGCCCGTCGATTTTATTTTATTTATTCTAAATAAGCCCAATTTCTTAAAAAAGGAATTAGTCAAGGTTTTGTTAAAAACGTCTAATATTTATTGAATAACTTAACACAGTTTGAAAAGGCACATTCAAACTGCTTAAAACGCGATTTGGTTAAAAGTGGCCACAAACCCGTTTTAAAGCTATTGCACGCATTTTGTAATGTTGTAACGTTATTTAATAAACATTAGACGTCATTCACAAGACCTTGACTGATTCCTTTTTTAAGAAATTGGGCTTATTTAGAATAAATAAAATATAATCGACTGGCGGCGCTAGTTGGCTCATGGCCCTTAAACAATTAATTAAACAAAACACAACTGAAAAGGTATATTTGACTTCGCTCTCTACAAGGTATTGCCTCAGTTTAGTAGCACCATTCTGAATTGTTTACGGCGTCCGTACACAAATTATAACAAAGGCTACTGCGTGAGAATGCCAAGTCATTCTTCAAACGGATCGATTGCGTATATTGACAGGATCAATACTGGTTCAACTAAAGTGCAGGCGTTTCACAAAAAGAGCGAGGGGGTAGGTAAATACCGGGGAATGCACTGCGGGTAATTTACCAATTTACCCTAACAGCGCAGACTGAAGACCTACTTAAAGTTTGAACTTTAGCCTCCAAAACTAGTGATGTTAATTAATAAAAAAATCCTTTAAAAATATTCATAATTGGGGCTGTTATGTGGCATAATTAATGCTTATTGAAGTAAAATGTGATCACTACGAAAGTTTTAACGATGTTGACCTAAAATCCCTAAAATGTAGGCAATTTGTTAAAGGAGATGAAAGCATTGGACCGGATATCCAAAGGTCGCGAGTACGATTCCCGTCCGAGAACATGATCTGGTGTGAGTCGTATTTTTTCTAGTACATTATTTAGTATTATAGAGATGAAAGTAACTACAAGTAGATACCGAATTTTATTGGTCAACCGCAATGGTTAGTTAAAACATCTTAATCAGTTTCAACAATTCTGTCTGAAAAACTAACTTAAAAATTTAAAAGAGATTTTTGATTCCAATGGATTAGATTAGATTTAAGCATTTGAAATTTTCAACATGATAATTCCATGCTTTCCTGAAAAACAGGTTTTTCCAGACAGTCAGACATATATTAGTAAGTAATAGTTTATTTGCCTGAATGAGGTACATTTTGTTCATAAATTACTAATTTCTAACATCATAATAATATAGTAATCCTATCAAAATGTATGCCTATGTTACTATAAAAATGTAATGTTGTGGATAACGTGGTTGTTGACAAAATTGGTAAGCTCTTATGTAAGTGTTTATGTATAACCTCATTTTGTAAATGTTTGTTGTTCCTAATAAAAAAAAAACTAAAAAAGTCCGTTCCTACCTTTGAGCTAATGTTGAGAAAACATTTTTAAGGGTGCCTAAAAAGTGCCAAGTCCGCAGACACAGCGTTTTCCTCACACAGTAAAATATACAAACAAACTGTATATTGTTGATGCATGACTGACGATGGGCGGGTGTGTCCCAAACCGATGGATTCTAAATGAAATGACGACGACGCGTTTACGGTTAAACTATTACTTGTTTGACGATACGGCCATTAAACGCAATATCGATGTTTATTATGGAATTAGTTTTGATTCTATTGGGGGTTGACATGCGATTTCAGTGGCAAGGCAATTTCTCTAAATCATTAACTTTAAAGTCATTAAAAATTTAATGTCTTTTTAAGTTGGTACTGTGCTATACAGCGGAAAATAAAGAGAGAAAAAAACAGCGGACTGCAAACGGAGTTCGCATACGATGCACTATTCGTAGCATAACAGTCCTACTTACCTATAAAATTAAGTTAAGAGCCTTATAAATGTTTAGATTATAATAATAAAAAATGATTTATTTATTAACATATAAGAAAGATATAATTTAAATTTCCTTACCTTTAAGGGATTAGTTACTATTTTATTGGATTTTAATCACGATTAGGTAACGTATGAAGAATATAAATCTGAAAACTAAGCCATTTTGGCTCAGTATTTTTTGCCTTACTTTACGTACTTGACAAGGACTTGGCTTTTAGAAGATTAGAAGTTAGAAGATTAGAAGTTAGAAGTTAGAAGATTAGAAGAACACCTTAGTGTTATTATCGTTAGGCCGAATCATGGAAAAACTGTGCCGTTATTCGAAAGATGTGTCATGAAGGATAAATATAAATAAATAAATATTTGACAACTTCACATACATTGCTCCGATTCCAAAGTAAGTAGCTAAAGCACTTGTGTTATGGAAATCAGAGACAACGGTGGTATCACAAACACCCAGACCTGAGCCAATATAGAAAAGTTCGTTTTCAAAATTGACCCAACCGGGGATCGAACCCGGGACCTCAGAGATGGCGATTCCTTGAAAACCAGTGTACAAAGCTACTCGACGACGGTGGTCGTCTAAAGATAAGGATAATCAATATCAAATGATTATCCAAAATCATTTATAATCACCACATAATCTGTGACTACTACCTCAGTAATCCAGCACCAACGGTACTTATACGCGGGTCGAAAATAAACAAAGCGATGTTCGATCCCTCCTTGCCGTTTGCAATCACTTGATGGTAGGGCCCGCGATTGTATGGCCATGAAGTTGGCAGAAGTGAAGACGTTCGCATATTTTTTTGCGTCAACTAAGAATAAAAACACGTTTAAACACAAAAACGCAACTACCAGTAGTAAACAATACTACATTTAGTATAAGAATGATATTTTGACATGTCCTAATTGCGCACGTACTTAACGTTCTCAAGAAAAGTCGCACAAGCGTAAAAAACGGCGGAATCGTTTGTAGTCGCCGTAGCCGAAATCGGTTAGGAGCAAAATACTGTGGTAACCTAGCTTACTATATCAAAGTTTTGTATTTTTGTTTTTGAACTTTTTCTGAAGTTCCTTTTTTTTAGGGTTCCGTTCCCTAAAGAGAAAAAAAAACCTTATAGGATCACCACTTCATTGTCCGACTGTCTGTCTGTCAAAACCTTTTTATTCAAGAACGCGTGGAGATATCAAGTTGAAATTAATAATCAATACGGAGGTCAAAGCTGCTGTATTTTTTAATGAAGTCTTGCGATTTAAATAAATCTTCGATAGTTTATTTTTTATTTATATTATGTACTGATTTGAATTTTTTGACTGTATACGGAGGTCAAAGTTGTTGTTTTTTTAAAGAAGTCTTGCGATTTAAATAAATCTTCAATAGTTTTTTTTTTATTTATATATAATTTTAATTTTTTGACTGTATGCTATTGTTATACAATACTAAATAAGCATGTAATATATGCAACGTATGCTATTGTTTTTCTTACTTAAGCTATTTCTGCTAGTACCCTCTGATTTCTTGGCCCTACACACCCCTGTACTTCAAATGTGACGTGACAGCGCCGCGGCTGACATATCCGAAATCGCTGCGACATTCTCCTTAAACGTCTTAGCGAACAATGCGTCTGGGGCCTTCTGACGCGTACCAAATACGTCGTGCACTTATGATAGACTTTAGCATTATAGCAATAAGAAAGATTTTTGAAAAAACTAAAAAGACCATTTCTGGAACCAGTTTCTATTAATTGAATTTGAAACTTACCTTCTTAGAAATAGAATATACTTTTGAGACAATTTTAACAATTGCACCGGAAGTCATTTTTGAAGTTTAGATCATAAAATGAAAGCAGTAAGGATCATTTTAGGGATATATTGGATACAGATACAAGTCTTATGGGGTGCGAATGTGGAATATTTTGTGAAAGTTTTGGATTTGTAGTAAAGTGACAGATTCGATTTTAAGTTGTTTACTGTTGGGTCGGTTTGTTTGTGCTGGGGGTAGATATTTCATTTGGTGTTTATTTATTTAACGGGTTTAGTAAATTATATGTTGCGTACACACTTTATGTTTATTTTGTACGTTAAGATCTTATATATTGTTGGAGAATATAGTACTTCTTTTGACAGTTGACATAATGAATAAAAAAAAGTCTTTTTTAGTTATTTATTAGAAAAAATTTACAACTTTTAAAAATTAATTCTTCTTATTTGATGAAGTTTAAGTTCAGTTTCATATGTTTAGATTGACAGACTATTTCATAGCTTTTTTTATTAATTATAATTTACATAGGTACTATAATTGACATTTTTTTTTTAAATTTATGTTACTTGGATACTCGGCTGGTTCCTTTCCGTTCCCCCGCTTGTCACATGTCCCCCCATTTCACGCTCAACCCCAGCCGTCACTGCGACTCTTATTAAAAGCACAAAGGTGCTTAAAAAATGCGAAAAAGGCCAATACAATGTTTGCCACTGTGAGTGCGAATGCTACAAAGGCACAATAGTTTATTTTTCAATACGACACTCACTTAGTGCTTTTATCTTTCCTTTTTATCTTCTTGATATGTACAGTTAAGTCTATAAATAAGTATAAAGTTTAGAACCTTGTCAATCTAAAGCTATTACTTTTTTGAACAGAAATCGATGAGAAAATATGACAACTACAACAAAGTGACAAAGTTCTAAACTGTATACATATTTTTAGAGGTGACTGTACGTGTGGGAATTTTGTGATCCTTTTTTTCTTTTTAAAAGATACTAGCAACCGCCCTCGACTTCGTCTGCGTGGAAAGATTTTTTGCTATCCCTCGGGCACAGTTTTTTTTTCGGGATAAATAAACAAACGGACTATTAGCAAGGATTTTTGACTACCTTTTGGTGTGATAATAATAAAAGAATTGACGATTCGAAAATGCTTATTATGTGAGCTTATTTAAATAAATAATATTAGATTATTTAAGATTTGATTTGTTTTGAATATGCACCACAAGTCCTAAGTTTGAATCCAGGTTGTTTAAATACCTACTATTATATTTTTAGTCACCATCGTGTAGTGAATTTAACAACATGAATAATTACCAAAACCTTAAGGGAGAAACCAAAATGTTACCATTCTGCCTAAAACTTGAATTCGAAAACAATTTAGTTAGTTATCTTCCTTTGCAGTTTTAACTGATTTTTTCTTATCGTTCACAAACGAGCTTTGATTACATTTCTCTTATCATCACTATGACAGTATCCAGGTCTTCAGCCCCATGGCACTCATTCCCTCAGGCGCCAGAGGTCTACTTATCAAATAGCATATTTTTCATTTTGACTAGGTACTTCTCTACTATAGGTGACTACTTGTGTTGAGTAAAGGCCTACCCCAAGGATCTCCATGACAATCAATCCTTTTCATTTAAAACTTAAGGGGCTGACATGAGCCAACTAGCGCCGCCAGTCGATTTTATTTTATTTATTCTGAATAAGCCCAATTTCTTAAAAGAATCAGTCAAGGTTTTGTTAATAACGTCTAATATTTATTGAATAACTTCACACAGTTTGAAAAGGCATTCAAACAGTTTTAAACACGATTTTGTTAAAAGTGGCACTGTTGGTTCAAACCTTTTTTTAAACTATTGCACGCATTTTGTAATGTTGTAACGTTATTCAATAAACATTAGACGTCATTCACGAGACCTTGACTGATTCCTTTTTTAAGAAATTGGGCTTATTTAGAATAGACAAAATAAAATCGACTGGCGGCGCTGGTTGGCTCATGTCAGCCCCTTAAGCGCTGATTTATTACGATTTTTTTTATCTTTTATGAGAACATCGATGTGGACTGTGCGCTAAAATATGTACTATACGGTTTTACCCGGCAAAATTGTTTAGTTATATATATCTGAAATCACAAAAATAAAAAGCTAAAGATCTTGAAACATGCTCAGAAAAGCTAGAATTACTTAAATGACAATTACCCACATCACCTCGCCGCGCTTGTCGGGCCCCAGTGCCCGGCGGCCAATTTGAACCTGCAAATTGGCAACCCTGGTTAATTAACGTTTACTTTGCCAGTTAGTCGGGGTGTCCACGTGAAGAGCGGTTAGACCAACGCAAACAATATCTTTACATTAAAAAAATAATAGGCTTTTTTTAAGTAGAAAGGTTGTTGATAAACATGCGAGTTGATTGATTAATTATGTGTAACTTTTAATAAATTCAAATCAAAGTTTGTTCAAGCACAAGTTTAGTTAGTATAATATTGAATTTAGAGACACGAGTCTAATGTTTTCTATATTTAAAAAAAATGTTATCATAAGTTTCACCACTACATTGCTGAAGAAAATTTCTTATTTTCTCTGTGTTATTTCAGTTTTCGTGGCCCCTAGTAATTGATAGGTTTGACTGCAACAGTGCGCGCAGGCTGCGACAAACCGCTATTTGATCCGTGACAAGACAAGCATCGCTCGTTACAAACAACTGCTACGAAACTTTCAAGTCTTCAACTCATTTTTAGGGTTCCGTACCAAAATGGTAAAAAGACCCTTATGGTGCGACTCAGTCTGTCAATTTGTTTGGTCGTTTAAATAACGTTTTCCCAACTATTCTGCAAATTAGAGAAATTTAATAGTTTTTGAATTGTTATGAAAAATGTAATAAAACCGTTGGTTTTCCGAAGAAAGATAAAACGATGTCCCTAAATAGTAAACTTTTTTAGAATGATGGTACGGAACCCTCTGTGCGCGAGTCCGACTCGCTCTGTTTTTAACTACTGTTATTATCACTTATGTTTTTACCAGTGATAAGCTCAACTTAGATGTTTTATGGGCAGGCTGGAAATATTTTTTGGAAAACGTATTTTAGGTTTGCGTTCCTCAAAATTAGAAAAAGGCACATTTTGAGGGTTTTTTCGTTGACTCCCTGTCTGTCTGCCTGAGAAAACTCTTTTTTGTGAAAACTCGTTTCTTAGTAACGAGTCGAGTCATAAGGTTGAAATACAAACACATCAAACACTAAGGCGGTATTTACACGGGTCGACTTGGCAGGCGATTTTAGTCAATTAGCGCTTTTTATCGACAATCGCTTGTAAAATCGAATCGCCACCTCATTTAAATTAGGTTGGCGATTAGATTTTACAATCGATTGTCGATAAAAAGCGCTAATTCATTAAAATCGCCTGCCAAGTTGCCTGTCAAGTCGCATCGTCTAAATACCTCATTACAGTAACTTGAAGCAATACAAATATCAATATCACAGCTCTACTGCATATTTTGATACTGAATAAATCAATGCACAATCACAATACAATTGAGATACTAATCAAATGCAATAGCATTTTGACAACCTCCGTGGTCGAGTGGCTTTGTACACCGGTTTTCAAGGAGTCGCCATCTCTGAGGTCCCGGGTTCGATCCCCGGTTGGGTCAATTTAGAAAACGAACTTTTCTATATTGGCTCAGGTCTGGGTGTTTGTGATACCACCGTTGTCTCTGATTTCCATAACACAAGTGCTTTAGCTACTTACTTTGGAATTGAAGCAATGTATGTGATGTTGTCAAACATTTAAATATTTTATTTAATAGCGGTGATTTAGTTTTAGATTTTTCGGAAACCACTCTATCAAACCTTAGCTATACTATCTTCTGTAAAGTTCTGTGTGATACATTAACAATTGTTTAATCCGTGGAAAGAGAAGACAATAATCAAACACCCGTCTGTTTATATTATTAATCACAAAGAACAAAATAATGAAGAATGAGCCGCACGATTTTCATCTTCGTACTGAAATAACGGTAAAGTAATAGAGTCAACCGAAATTGGATTAAGGTAATCTCGCTCCCTTATAATTTGGTTAACTTTAACCTTTCTGAAGAATTGCCTGGCCAAGGAAAGAAAGAGAAAGCCTACCATAACATGAGTTTGATAAAAAATCTTTTTTCACTTGAGGAGCGAAGAAAAGTTCTTGATATGAGTTTTTTACATGACATCGTTAGTGGACGCCTCGATTGCCCTGAGCTGCTCGCGGGCTTAGCGCTAAATGCACCATCACGCCGCACGCGCAAGCTAGACACCTTAACCTACCTTTCCATTATACTAAATATGGCAAGAACTGTGTCCTTACACGTATTGCGCGATTGTATAATGGTGAATTTAGTAGTGTAGATCCATTTGTGGGCTCCAAATCTTCTTTTAAAAAACAATTACTTAAGCAGCTAAGCCCTACCATCTAATTTAAGTACTTCTGGGTAATTATCATACTCTGTGTCATTCATACATAGCAGGTATAATATATGTACCTATACTATATTTTATATAACATTATGGTACTTAACATTATATTTTTTTTTCTTATATTATTCTCCCTAAATATATTTATATCCCTATATATATCTTTAAACGTGTTGCTTGAGTTCGTTTGTAAAAATGATAAAAAATAAATAAAAATTGTTCTTGTAATGTAATTTTGTTAATGCTTTTTTTTGTAATTCGAGGATGACGTTTTTGGCTTTACTCTTAGTAAATTTCATGTAGTAATTTAAGTAGTTTTAAGCTGTTGTTAACCCAAATATCCTAAATAAATAAATAAAAAAATCGATGATCGACTTAAAAGCGTTCATGGCGGAGCTTGACAGACTGATCGTATTCGATCACGTTTGTTAAGCAACGCTCGGTCCGACCAGGTGTCGGATGGGTGACCGTTAAGAGCATTAACGCTTCCGTGCTTTGAAGGGCACGTCAAACTGTTCGTCCCGGCTGTTATCTGATAACAGTCGTTAAGCCAAGTCAGAGGCCTTACAGGCGGCTTGATAAACTCTTACACCAGAGGTGGCCACTCTCATACGATAATAATAATAATATCGATGTAGAAATCTATTTATAAAGTAATCTTAAAAAAATATAGTAGAAAAGGTAGTTTGAATCTAGAGGATAACTATTAAATTTTGGGTTTTTTGCATTCACAATGCTGTTTTATATTAAGATAAATAATAATATACAAGAAAGGTACATCTGGAAACGGCCGCAATCCCAAGGGTGCGGGTTCGAGTCCCGTCCGAGGTGCTACACACCGATTTTTTCTAGTATTTTTCTAGTACAAGAGTTCCCAACCTTTTACTCTGTGCGCCCCACCCAACTGTAGGCTAAAATACTTTCGCACCCCGACAATTATCATAATTTAACAAACGATGAAAATATAATAAGTTTATTTTCATTAAAATTCAAGTAGATTCGTCGTGGATCGTCAAAGTAAATATCAATGTTAACCTTTGCAGGCATTTTTACCAACGTAAAAATAACAAAAAAGTTCCATAGTAGATTATGCAACAAGGGCTTAAAGTAGTGTATTATGTCCCGGGCGCTATATTGAACCCCGAGTACGAGGGATTCTATGGTTTGAAACCAACCTCGATCAAGCGCGACTACATGGGTTGCTTTCCAAATTCAAATCACATTATTTCCCATGGGAAAAAATGATATTCAGTACAACATTATGACCCGGCTAGACCGTGGGGCTGAAATTACTTACTTTAGGAAAGGTTTGCATGACTCATAATATGCCATTGACGAGCAGGTAGTGTAAAAATACTATTACATTGCAAATCGATAATGATCTTTGCTCTACCATCATGATTTATGCGAAACAGATGTAAATTTTTAGACCAACTTTTGCCGAACACCAAAACTGTCTACGTTACCAAAACAAAAAAGTTTTGATAGCGTAGACAGTTTTTGGTAACACATAAGATGTTAATAGGTACTTTGTATAACTGTCTAACTTCCGACAAAGGGGACTGTTGATTCATGAGTTCCACGACTGTTGGAATCAAGCAGACTTTAAATAGGCAATGTGGAAAAAGCAGCCATTTCCCGCTTACGCCAGCTCAGGACAAGTAATCGGCTAAAGGGGGGAAGGGGGGGTAATCCGTTAATTGATGCAACGCCAGCATCTGTAGGCTCACATCGGCCTTTTATTGTTTGTATTACGAACAATTTAAATAGATATTTAAATTTACCTTACTCGTTGTAGTTATTGAGGATGGTACGAAACTCGACGTTGTGATGGCTTTTTGAGAAAACATGGAAACTGAGTGATTTTTGCAAACTCGGTTTTAAGAATGCGAGTAGGTCATTCGGTAAACATTAAAATGTTCCTAAAAAAGAAGTAGGTAAGTCGTTTTGCGAATGTTAACTCAGAATAATAATATTAGGTCCTTACCTGTGAAATTGGTGTTTTTTACTTACATACAGAGAACCTCATAACTTCTGTGATTCAAAATATTTATCAGTTGCTGGAATATCAAATTATGACGATAGCCGTCAACTTTCAGCATCATTAAAGTATGTACATTTATTTTGTTATCTTAGAATTAAAAAAATACCTTGAAAGTTGACTCCTTTTTTAGCGAAAATGACTACTTTATCCGTTGTAACTTAGCGGAAACTTATTTTTTTTGCTTAAATTATGTTGCCTAAGTTAGCTTAATGTTCAAAAATTTGTACATAAAAGTTTAGTTACAATAACATTCACAGTTGTCAGATAAATTGTGAAAATGCTAGTATGGAAAATGCAATAATGTTAAAAAATCTCCATACAAAACGTCAATTTCATAGGTAAGTAAGTAACATAAAGAGTGTCTCATAAAACATTTGGTACTTTCAACATCGTTGTAAAATATATGAATAGAAGAGAGGGCCAAAATGATTTGAATTTCTGTTTTTTTTAATTAATAGTATGTGTGTTAGAAAATACTGGTATATCATTATATTATCTTCGGTTGAAAAAAAAAATTGTGACAGCATTACAACCAATCAAGCCCTAACTAAAATTCCACTATATTGCTTCATCAATATTAACTTTTCTTCATATTTTATCAAGACTTCAGTATTTCGAGCAAAATGAACATATTAATAATAAATCCAGGTTGAAAATAATTGTTCTGACGTAACAAACAAAGTTCCTGGAAACATGAAGGATTTATGGGACACGAGAGTTATCGAAGAGAAACTCTGAACAAAATACCAGGCACAGATATTTCAATGTAAGGGAGTACTCACATCGACGGAGCGTATCAAACTTTTTTTAAGAATCTTTCTAGAAAAAACTGGCCAAGTAAGTGTCGGACTTCGCACATTTACGGTTCCGTACCAAGTAAGGCTAAGGGGCTTATCTGTGCTACGTGTTTGACCGCAAACATCTTAAACTAAAATTAAAATATTACATAAAATAATAATCAAAGTTATTTAAACAAAAACTTAAATCTACATTGACTAATAATAACAAATGTATTTATTTTTATTTTTAACTTGTTTTTAAATACTAATTAAAAACATTTAAAATTTTGCTTTATGATACAAATTATAGAAAATCAAGATTTTTCTTTTCTAAAATTGTCCATAAAATTACGTGTTTTAAAACGAGTTGTTAAAAGAATAAACAATATTTGACACCGTAGGGTATGTAGTCTCCGTAAGTTCGCGCGCCTAGTCGGGGCACAATTCAGTTTGATGTCGCGGCCGCGATTTATTCGCATCACACTCGCACAAAAGTATTAAAACTTCAAGATTTAGTATCCACCTGTGTAACAGCTTTAGTAGTGGTGAAATCATTTGAAATTAGGAGTCTCTTTATTTTATAACATAATGCTGATTGAGTATCGTTTATGAAACTTAATATTTCTGATAAACTTTTTGCAGGACAATATACTAAATCGCAGTTATCTAACCGCCATATTGATATTTAATTTTTTGAGATTTTTGCATTCACAATGCTAATTCTATATAATACCAAATAAAATACTATAAAAAATACGACTCGCACCAGATCATGTTCTCGGACGGGAATCGAACCCGCGACCTTTGGATATCCGGTCCAATGCTCTGACCGCTGAGCTACCGAGTCACTAGTGGGAAATTTGAAATTCAAATTAAAAATTACATAGCTTTCTCATCTTAATTATCTTTCTCATCTTAATCAATTATCTGGTTTAAAAATATCTGGAAAGGTATTCAATTGATGTCGAGGTAATTCCTTGTACATTGGTGAGATGGCGCTGGCTTGCAGCGTAAGAGTTAATATACTAGAAGAAATTCGACGTTCCCATTAGTAACCCGGTATCTCAGCGGTCAGAGCATTGGACCGGATATCCAAATGTCGGGTTCGATTTCCGTCCGAGAACAAGATCTGGTGCGAGTCGTATTTTTTATAGTATGTGCCTATATTATTTGGTATTACGCCATATTGATAACTTAAAAAAAGTAAATTTACTTTCCAAAGTGAAGCCTTATTTCCGGACTGATACGTTGTCCAACAAAATATGAGATTTCAATTGCAGAAGGAATATTTTCACGATACCAATGGAAAATGCTATTTCACTAGCTTCTGCCGACGATATCAAATAGACCTTTTGATAAACATCATAACGACGAAATTGCATTGACTGGACTTTTTTCGTCAATATTCGTTGCTATGGTGACGGCACGAACATATTTCGTGCAGTCGTTTAATTCGTTACGACTATAGTTTTAAGGTTCATTTTTGTGGCATTGGGCAGTAAAATAAATATTGTTCTGAGTATAACAATGTCGAGTGAAGTGGACAATAGCGTAAAACTGTTTGCCTCTCTCGAGGGGGACTTAAGGGCTATTAGAAATGTCTACGAGTCTCATTCAAGCGTTCTGTATGATTTAGTTCTTTCAGTTTTCTATAGAAATGTACAAAGATGTTTGCTAGCTTTAAGTGGGCGGTAAACATTGGTTTCTACTTATCTTGTTTGATAAATGGTTTTCATGTGCTGTAACAAAATGTGTTATGGTGGATTCGGGGATAGTGGGAAATTAGTGGATATTGTGCATAAACTGCGATGTTTTTATTTATTTACTAGCGGACCCGGACCCGACAAACGTTGTCCTGTCTTAACTATGAATATTGTTGAAAAAATATTTCAGAAATAACTTTTTTTACATCCTCTTTGACGATATTTGCAGCACGCCTACAGTCAATGTTATGTCAAACGCCATAAGTATTTGATTGAATCAGGCATTACTTGGCGGAAGTCCCAAACCATTGTGAAAAAAGAAATATATGTAGCTTACTCCCGCAAAAATATATGCAGGATGCACCGCCCGCCCGCCCACAAAAAAATGCACATGCACACCACAAAAATATCAGTGCACAATACTTGCATTTAGCATGACAGCGACACACCTTGCACCTTCACCAATTAGACTACTCTACACGTGTTTCGCCCCAACCCGGAGCATCCTCAGGAGTTAGATCGTGCGTGAACCAACACCGAATCACGCACGATCTAACTCCTGAGGATGCTCCGGGTTGGGGCGAAACACGTGTAGAGTAGTCTAATTGGTGAAGGTGCAAGGTGTGTCGCTGTCATGCTAAATGCAAGTATTGTGCACTGATATTTTTGTGGTGTGCATGTGCATTTTTTTGTGGGCGGGCGGGCGGTGCATCCTGCATATATTTTTGCGGGAGTAAGCTACATATATTTCTTTTTTCACAAACGCCATAAGGTTACATTAAAAAGGTTAAATTAAAAAAGTTTAAATTGTTGCGCTAAGGTGACATTAGAAAATATTTAATATTCAATTATTTCTAATGTAACCTTAGCGCTTTGGTTATTAGGTACTTTTGAATTTTCTAATTTTCTGCGTAATTTTCTTAATTTTTTCTTTCACAAAAACCTTCTCCTGACAATAACAAACATAACAAAAACAGAATTAGCGAAATCGGTCCAGCCTTTCACGCGTGATTCCGTGACCAAGGGATATAAGGATTCATTTTTTTATATACAAGGTGTTACAAAAATACCCCTAATGTCGAATATGGTATATAAGGATCACCAAACTGATCAACTTTCACTATAGGACCAACTCTGAAATCGCGAAAAAAAAATCAGCTGTTTCATACAAAAATTTAAATCGAAAATATCAAAATGTATGGAAACAGCTGATTTTTTTTTCGC
Source organism: Catoptria pinella (assembly GCA_963556745.1). Classification (NCBI taxonomy): domain Eukaryota; kingdom Metazoa; phylum Arthropoda; class Insecta; order Lepidoptera; family Crambidae; genus Catoptria; species Catoptria pinella. Next base: position 13,776,923 of record OY750764.1, on the reverse strand, counting down.
AATTTCAGAGTTGGTAACACCTTGTATAGAAAATTAACGACTCAAGGTGATACTTCTTTATAAGTGAAGAAAAAGCCTTTCACAACATTGAAACTTCTACTTGTAAAATTATTGCGAGTTGTACTCGTAAATACGCCAATCTACGTTCTTACATGTTTGGTGAAGTAAATCAACAGTATTGAATGTTTTCCTTATTTTAAGGAAAAAAAAATTAAATTTCAGAATAAATTGATAAGTATGAACTTAAATCCGTTAATAAAAAAGCTGAACTGTCAAAAACATTGTTGCTTACTTTTTTAACCCAACAATAGTCAAGATGTTTAATTACCACCAGGAAGAGAAAAAAAAACTGTTCAGCAAACTTTTCTCGGATTTAATTAAAGTTAATTATAAAGAAAAAGCAAGAGACGGGGAAACAGAATAATTGGCCAATTGTGTTTTTACTGCTTTTTGATTCTTGAACGGAGTTTTTGACAACTTTTATTGGGGTGCCGAAGTTGGTTATCGTTCGGCTGATTATTGTGAAATAGAATCATTTGACGACCTCCGTGGTCGAGTGGCTTTGTACACCGGTTTTCATGGTGTTGCCATCTCTGAGGTCCCGGGTTCGATCCCCGATTGGGTCAATTCAGAAAAACGAACTTTTCTATATTGGCTCAGGTCTGGGTGTTTGTGATACCACGGATTTTGGATTCGGAGCAATGTATGTGATGTCGTCAAATATTTATAAAATATTTATATTTATTTCCTAATTTTGCATATACAAGTTGTTAGGCGTACAAAAATAATATTTTGATAGTTCTACAGTATCCTTCTTAATGCAGGCATGCAAATATTTAGTAAGAAAGAGAATAAAAAGACTGATAATAAGCAATTTAAAACAGCCACATTGATTAAAATTAATTAAATTAAGTATGTCAAAATTGTAGGATTTATGTGAATCGTAAAAATAGTATCTTTTGTATTTTACGATAAAAACGAACAACGAACTCTTTAACTGGCTGAACATGGTATCGAGCTAATAACGTCATATAGTTTGACGACCTGAGTGGTGCAGTGGTCAACATGCTGGTCTACCACGCAAGAGGTCCTGGGTTCGATTCCCGGCAGGACAGAAATTTAAATGATGAATTTTAATTTCTGGGACGGATCTGGGTGTTACTATGTATTATAAGTATTTATTTAAAAAGTATTTAAGTAGTATATCAGTTGTCTAGCACCCATATTACAAGCTTTGCTTAGTTTGGGGCTACATGGCGCTGTGTGAAATTGTCCAAGCATTGCTTATTATTATTTATAGTGACATTACAAAATATGAAAAAAACAATACGAAACTGTTTCTAGATTCTCAATTGTTTTTCTAGTTAAGAACTAAATTAGTATATACATGAGTAAATATAAAAAGAAACATTTTTGAAGTTTTACTATAAGAAGAACACGTCGGAAATGTCAGTTGGTCTACAAAACGCATCATTGCGCAGGAGTGCCGCCAATTATAGGGGACGACGGACAAACATGAACACACGCCGCTGCCCACCCAATTAGATATATGAACAATAAATAGATCGTGCCTTTGAAATATGAGCTAATACCGTCCATTGATGAAGCTTAAGTGACAAGTAAAACCAATTAAAACTCAGCCACTGTTTAAACCTCATTTTCCTGCCTATCGATTCTGTAATCAAACTCGCATCTCACTTCGAACCTCACTAAGGCCCGTATTTATAAACCGCTCTCATCTTTGAGAGCAATCTTGAGATCATACCTGAGTTGCCGTTCCTATAAAACATAAAATAAATATTTGACAACATCACATACATTGCTGCGATCGCAAAGTAAGTAGCTAAAGCACTTGTGTTATGGAAATCAGAGACAACGGTGGTATCACAAACACCCAGACCTGAGTCAATATAGAAAAGTTCATTTTCTAAATTGACCCAACTGGGGATCGAACCCGGGACCTCAGAGATGGCGAAACCTTAAAAACCGGTGTGCAAAGCCACTCGACCACGGAGGTCGTCATATAAGAAGAGCACTTCAAATATGACCTCAAGATAGCTCTCAACGTTAAGAGCGGTTTATAAATACGAGCCTTAGAGTACCTATCTTAACAGTGTCGAAAGTCTCATCGTAACAGGCAAGATAGAAGGAAAAACACCAAAACGTTAGTCAAACCAGGTGTCCAAAAATCTGGATATGCCAGTGAAGGTCGTACAGGTGGAAATACTTCGTGCGAGACGTCTTTGCAAGGAGTCACGATCCTCAACCACGAGGGAACGACTGAGGAGATGGGCAATCTTAAAAGTGAATATGTGAACCATTGTGAAAAGAGAAATATATGTAGCTTACTCCCGCAAAAAAATATGTGCAGGATGCACCGCCCGCCCGCCCGCAAAAATATGCAAATGCACACCACAAAAATATCAGTGAACAATACCTGCATTTAGCATGACAGCATGGTGTGCATGTGCATTTATTTGCGGGCGGGCGGGCAGTGCATCCTGCATAATATATTTTTTGCGGGTGTAAACTACATATATTTCACTTTCACAATGGTTTGGGACTTCCGCCAAGTGACACCTGATTCAATCAAAAGAATATGTGAACATCCACAGAAGATGTCGGACATTTCACTCGACAATCAATATCGCTGTCGTTGCAGAAATGCATCGCCAATTACTGGGGACGACGGACGAATGCGTGCATCACGCCAGTGCCACACAGAATTAGATTTGAAGGAACAATAAATTATTCAAGCTTTTGAAAAGGTGAGTTTGTGTTGGGACAGTTGATGAGAAAATCTTTTAGGGGATTTGAGGGGAAAAACATTGAAGTAAAACTTGTTAACACTATTCATGATAAGTCTACTTTTATTTATTTATTTAAGGAACACAAACAGTGTATTGCACAAACTTTCTTGTTATCTAAAGTTCATAAATGTATCTATACTAGTACATTCACAAATAACGTGTCCTTCAACCTGCCAATATGTATAATTATAACGCGACAACTAAGTACTTACATTAAATATTATAATATGATGCTAATTTTTGCCAAAGCTGAAGCGCTCGCTCGTTCAATAAAAAAATATTGCAACAATCATACAACAATTATAATTATGGATAGTTAAGTTTGAAACAAAACTTTTTATTATAAAATTGTAAACAGTTTTATTACCGAGTGTATTTCTAAGTAGGCATGCATCATTGAACCTGACAAACGACCATCGTACAGACAGACAAACCGGCGGGACGCGGCATTTAGTTTTAATTTAACTTACTTCATACAAACGTGTACTAATTAGTTTACTTCTTAGTAAAAGTCGCCTAAGAATAAGACACGGTTTATTTTATTGATGAATATGACTTACCATTTAAGTGCAGGCAGCAAATCTGGAAAAAAGGAAATTAGGTTAGTTATTTTTATATCTCAGAACGTTTTTGCTCAAGGAGCACTTAACGAACTTCCGATTAAAAAAAATCTAATGCGATTCAGAATTGTAACATCTGATATGATGAAAGTTTATAGTTAGATTGTAAAATATAGGTCCTTAGTTACGGTATGTTTTTTGTTCCCATAATAATTTAATACTTTTAAAAGTAAAACAATGTGTATTTATGGATTTTGTTACTGTTGAGACAATTTCTAACTTCACTTTGTGAGATAAAGAAAGAAAGAAAGAAAATAATTTTATTTAGCCGACAATTAAACATAACATGCTTTTTAAAACTAACTTAATATAGGTACATGTGCTAAAATGGCTCCCACACAGCATTATGCCACGGCACCCTAGAGAAGCACCATGACGCTGATTTTCAGTGGTCACCAATTCCGGAGAAGGCGGCATAAATATGAAATTAAAATTAAAACCGGTTTCCCTTGAATTATAGAAAAAGAAATAATACTTTTATTTATTATTTAACGAACGGTAAGAGTTGTGGGCTACCCTGCATTAGTATAGTATCATATTATCTGTGCCTGCATCTTGTGTAATTGTTGATATGATATTATGTACTTATTTTATTATGTGCTGTGTACGTGTGAAATGTGAAATCATCTAAAACTCATTTCATAATGAACTAAAAGTCTTAAGCTTATTTAGTTACAGAGAATCCCCCACAATCCCTCTTTGTACACCAAAACAAAGAAGGGACAGAGCAACTCGATACCTCTGAAACACGAGACATGTAAGTCAAACAACCCGCATCAAAAATCTAATTCCAATAACTCCTTATTGACAACACATTAGGTCTAAAATTGAACGGCAATTGTCAAAAAATAACTGTGCAGAGGGCCTACTACATAAAATGAACAGCGATTATCGTACGATGTTCGTCTCTCTCCGTAACACTTTAATTGACACGTTAGGAGACAATTTCAGTGACATGAGTCGCTCAACCACTACCACAGAATACATAAAAGTATAAAGCCCACTACGTGGAATGTCCCGAGACCAAGACAAAGGTTGCTAGCTCCCGCTCTGAGGGCGCGTCACGTTCAGTTGCGGGTTTCGGGGCATGTTGGAGGACACTAGGCAACTTTGCAGCGTTATTAAGTTCTTGTCCAGAGCTACGTGCGAGTGAGATGCGTTTTGTTATTCAATGTTGGCTTAGAACCAGCGACGTCAGGAATGTGTGCAATATCAAAAGCAGTCTAACCAAAATCGCGAGTAAATTTGCGGCGAATGGGCCCTTTTTGGACAAGGTCTTAGATTGAGCGTTTCGCACGTTCAGTACTATTACATATAATACTAGCGACCACCCGCGACTTCGTCTGCGTGGAAAGTTTTTTGCTATCCCTCGGGAACAAGTCTTTTTTTCGGGATGAAAGGTACCCTATGTCCTTGTCTGTACCCCTGACAATATGTACGCATTTGATGATGATCGGTTCAGTAGTTAAGACGTGAAGGCGTAACAAACCAACAAACGGACTTTCGCATTTATAATATTAGTAAGGATAGTTTTGTACTCTAATGTCTCCGAGACTTATTAAAAAGTTCAAAAATCAAGTACGAATGTCGTCCGATAATCATGTTTTTTTTTTAATAGGCCCTCTAAGCATGTTAGCCTTTCCCACGTCGATTCATTTCATCAAACATAATGCCACGCTTATTATGATAATGGAAAAAAATATTGTTTGCTACTTTGCATAATCTGCGGATGACGATGTGACATTAAGTTGTCTTTTCATTGCCAACATTTTAATGTAACAAAAACATTTAAACTAACCTTTACACTCTTTCATTAAGGTTCTAAATAAATGAATTTGTAAGTTTGTAGATAAAGCATGAGTGACGGCAAGTGTTTGTATTTTGTGCTGTCATTTCTTTGCCGCAATAAGTTGAATGTCCATTTTTAGGGTTCCGTACCCAATAGGTAAAACGGGACCCTATTACTAAGCTGTCCGTCCGTCTGCCTGTCACCAGGCTGTATCTCATGAACCGTGATAGTTTGTTGAAATTTTCACAGATGATGTATTTCTGTTGCCGCTAAACTTACATAAAAAACAGAAAAAAATATATTTACAACAAACGAGATTTTTTTTTGCTCGTATTTGCTCGATATTGATAACGGCAACATGTAGGCGCTTGAAATATTCACAAACTATTTAATAATATATCCACTTTAAAAATAAATAATCAAATTAAAATAAAACGAATATTTAAGGCGGGCTCTCATACAACAAACGTGATTTTTACGGAACCCTTCGGGCGCGAGTCCGACTCGCACTTTGCCGGTTTGAATAACCGTTAATTCTAATAGCTAAGCTTCTTCTTTATCGGTCTCTGATAACCGTTTAGGTGACGTATAATTTAAGACTTAGAAATTACTTTTTAATGTGTAAATGCTCATGGAATAAATGAGGAATGTAAACACGATAAATTTTCTTGTCATTTGTTGAATGAGATGATTGGCTTTTATGGTAACAATTTAGCGCTCTCCAATTTACAAAGTAGCACAGTAACTTCTATGTACAAGTAGGTAATGTAATCATTACAACAACTGTTGTTTTTTATAGGACAGTATTTAATACATAATACCCCAAACAATGAAATGTAGAAAAATATCGTTTTAGCCAAATGAAGAATAAAGTAGTGGCTTTTTCCCTATATCTCCGCCCTTTTGAAAAAATTCGAAAAACTGAGTCGAGAAAAATCTAAGCCGAATATTGTAGATCAAACTGAACTGAAACTGAACAACTTTTACTGTGGGACCAATTCCAAAATAAAAAAAAAACGAAAATAAAAATAAGCTGTTTCATACAAAAAATAATAACGAAAATATCAAAATGTATGAATGATTCTTTCGCGATTTCAAAATTGGTCCTATAGTAAAAGTTGTTCAGTTTGATAGTCCCTATCTACCTTATTATATAATACCTCAATATTATTATTTATTTAAACTTTATTGCAAAAAATTACAGCAAATGGCGGACTTAATGCTATAAGGCATTTTCTAACAGTCAACCAATCTGGTGCGAGTCCTATTTTTTCTAGTATATTATTTAGTATTATATAAAAATAGCATTGTGAATGCTTCTCAAAATTACAAATAACCAATAAGAGTGTTAGAAATATACATGTGTCAACAATAAAGCAGTCTATAATAGTATTTACCTTATTATATACATATCGAACCTCCTCAGAAAATTTCACGAGAATCGGTTGAGAAATGGAAAGAACAGCCGGACAGCGGGACAGCCCTATGTTCGAAAGTTTCGTTTGTCCAAAAGCATTTTTGCCCAAGCTGAATCGGAGACGCTTCTTGCACTTAAGTAATTACTTGTGTTTATCATTCAGATTCAATCGTAATAGTTGGGCCAAAGTTATTCACTATGTATTAATGAAATATTTGTGTAGTATTTGATTTTGTTTTTTTTCTAAAATATTAAATTCATAAAGATTTCAAAACACACTTGAGTGTGAATGTGTAGAATGTTTGAACATCCTAATAATTTAATCAGTGACTTATTTTCAAGCACTTTATAAATAAGTAAACATTTTGTTTATCGTATCGATTAAAATAAGCCATTTATAACAAAGCATGAACAAAAAAAAACCAATAAGAAGCAACTTAAAATGCACCAATAAAATTCTTAAAAGGAACACTTACTTATAAATGAGAGTCATAAAACTAAAATCACACAGTGTTTGATACAGCAGTAAAAAAACACTACAGCTGAGTAGGGGAAGTCAGCATTAACATTGTCGAGAATGGTTTGATGGCTTTAATCATTCGAGACAATGTAAATTGCTTTCCGCAAAATGCTTGTATAGTGCTTTTCTCAAAAAATGCGAGGAAATAAAATTTACCTAATTTTTTTAGTTGGTTCAAGTGGCCATCCCACCTAGCACACACTAGTTGCATATGGGCTTTGGAGCGTATCTAATTGTAACTACGGTTGCATAATTGTTTTATGGAATTATTATTAATTATTTTATTATTATTTGTAATTATTTTGTAACTACCTGGTCTATTTGCAAACTATTATAATCATGTAAAGCTTGTACATGACTGTATGTTAATGAATAAATAAAATAAAATAAAAATAAATAAATAATAATAGGTCTACAAATAATGGGCACATCGCATAAAAGGTCTGGAGCATCTTTAAGAATGAACGGCTGAGTGAATGGCATTATGATTCATTTCATTCCTTTTTAAGGATATCTGTGTAGTGCAACGGTGAAATACGTTCGTTTGACAGATAAGTAACATTGTGTAGTAGTTTTAATAAACTCTAAGTATCTAGATAATTATTATTATTTCACGTTTCAGTATAATTAGCAATGATGCATTACATGGAGTCATCCATTTTCTAATAACTGTGTATGTGTGTATTTTTTATATAATATAACCCGACAAAAGACGGCGAACCGACATTGTGCATATTGGTTCCAATTTTAACTTCTTTGCTTCCTCTTTACATACTGAAGTACTATTAAGGTACAAAAAAAGAAGAATTAGATTTAGATAATAAAGGGATAACAGTAAACATACATAAAAAAAACTTTTCCCTTTTTTGAAGCTAGTTATGTGCGTATAAGCACGAAATAGGGAGAGGACAGAAGTCAAGTATAGTACTACGCACGCTTGAGCAACGCACACACACATAGACAGCTCTCATAGACCGACGTCACTGCGTCACACACTCGAACTTGTTTGACATTCGTCTGAGATTCCGGTTATTTCGTATCGGTAAGAGCTTTCTATGTGTGCGATGCTTGAGCAAGCATAGTACTAAGCTTGACTTCTGTCCTCTACTTTTGGTATAAGTCACATTGTTAACTGTTTAACTCTCAACTGTGCATGACATCCCCGTTGTTTTGAATAGCCGTTCAAATTCTTCACAAACGGAACCCTAATGGATCTAATGGTTCGGGAAGAGATAAATGTGCGCGACTGTACATTTGGGACGTTTTACTCAAGCATTTTAATAAATTGTTATTGGTGTAGTGTTAGATATTATAGAAATTTATTTTAAAGCTTTTTTATCAAAAGGAAATTTTAAAAAGGCATAAGATTTTATTGTAGTGATAGGTGGTAGGTGCTACGGGTGAGTCGATTTTTTCTAGTATTTTTTTCTAATATAGTATTTATCTTAATATAAAAATAGCATTGTGGATGCGAAAAATCTCAATTTTATAATCTGTCAAAGACATCTTTTTTGTTGATTTTTTTTCAACAGTGAGTTGATTCACTCACTCCCTTTAGCAATTAATGATATCATTAGAATATTGAATGCTGTCACTAAATACTTTTTATCAATTATTAGTATTTTAGGAGTTATAGGTTATTAAAGTATAAAACTGGTTTACTATCTATGGGATTGTTGATCTACCCCACTTAAAGCAATGAACGATATATCATTTGAAAGGTTTTCTTATGACAAATATTTGCTGCTAACATACTTTATATCAATTGTAGTATATGTATGCGTAGTATGATACTAGACAATATGACTTGACAATATGACTGACATATGTCAAATCAATTAACGACTCAATAAAACTGCCTTCAATCTTAAGAAATGAAAGAAAGTTTCAATATCGTTAGTAATGAAAAATAATGAAAAAACATACAACATTATTGGATTTTAGGGCATAAGAAGAAACAGTGCCGTAAAAAGCATTAAATAAAAAGTACTGTGATTAAATCAATTAGCTACTCATTTAAACTGACTTTAATCTTAGGAAACGAAAGATAGTTACAAATATATCGTTAGGAATGAAAAAATAATTCAATATTATTGATATTAGGCCTTAAAAAAACCAACTTTTACAAGGCCTGGTCATGGGATGGGTGACCAAAAATTTATTATCTTGAGCTCCTCCGTGTTTCGGAAGGCACGTTAAGCCATTTGCAGTCGTTAACACCCACCGATCCGGATTGGGCCTGCATGGAGGGTTATGGCCCATCTTTATCCACCCGTAAGGAAGGCCTGTGCCCCAGCAGTGGGGACATTAAAAATGGCTGTTGTCGAAAATTTGCGAAACATAAATATATACAAGTCCCCTCGCAAATTAAATCAGCAAAACGATATTTTTTTTCACATCAAACGTTAGAAATTTAATAATGCATCACTTTATTAGGAAACGATATTTATCTGCAAAGGAAAGTTTGCTTAATGCGTCCGAGTAGGTACACTTTCCCATTTTCCAGGGGGATCATAGCAATTTCCTTGGAAAAACAAGGGGTTGCAAACGAAATAACATAAATTTTTAATGCTTCACCATTCGACTCTGAGAAGTTTTTTTTATTGAACTGAATTTTTTGGTGCAATAAAGTTGTTATTGATTTTCAGAAAAGGTTTGATCTTTATAACTTAAACGCACGCAATCGCTATGTTTATTCCTACGGTAACAGCATTCGAACAAAAGCGTACTAGTACGCTAAGGCTGTAGTACTAGTACGATTTTAAGTACGACGGGACTTTACTGTACTATAAACACCCGTCGTTATTGGTAGTCACTTTCATCATTCGGCCTTCAGTTATACACTCACCCCCTTACTTGGTTAATTTCTGTCAAACTATTTAAGTTTGACATTAAAAAGAAAGGAACAAAACACTGTGTAACTATACATCTGTTTACAGTCTTTATTAGTATGGGGGTCAAGTTATAAAAGTCGTATTCTGCTATGCAATGAGGATCAGTAACAGGATTCTATCCTAAAGTTTCATATATAGAAACATATTCATAGCTATGAACCCTAGTGATTTATTTTTATGTCAGTATAGTTATACTTTACTTATAAGTATAAAAAGGTATGCAAGTTTCAATATTTAATATATTTTTTTATTTTTGTTTATTTAAGGACAACCAACAAGTACAATCAAGTCTTATATCAGTATCAGTAGTCAGTCAAGTATTATATAACTATGGGATACAATCTTAAGTCATGTCTTATTTAAAGGCTGCCACGGCATGCGTTATATGCATTCAACTTACTGACTAAGCAGAACATACAAACTATTATGGATTTTTCCAATAATGTAAACAAATAATAATAAAAAAAATATGGTTCACAAGGCGTTAACCGTGACGAAAGACAAATATACAAGTATACTATGACTTTATATTCCTGCCTTCATAGGAGTTATAGATTCAATAAGTTCCATACCTACTAAATATGTTGCCATTTGTATTTTTGGGTAGTTGATTATGGAGATAATGTCCGTTTCTTCTGTCATTTCCTTCTGAGACCTGTTCAAGAGAGGGGATTCTCATCAGTATTAATCATCATGATAAGCTGTATATGCTAATACTAAGTCAGTCTGAATCGTCAGTAACTTTGATAAGCCATCTGCGTTTACGGCCATTCGGATTGGCTAACATATTCTGAGGCTAAGTCTGTTTTGCATATGTTTACATATTTGCATATTGGTTACGTTTTAGTGATTATGCGGGCGTATGCTAATTAGTTTCTATATGGGCTCTAGAGGATAAAATAATATGCGAAGGACTTTAGTGATTTTGACTTTTCAATTTACTGAATGAAATAATTAGACTGATTTACTGATTTAACATTTAACTTTAAAATGTATTAAAATTTTCTTGTAAATATGCAAACAAGATGGTAACATGCATTCAGGTTGATAGTCTGTAGTGTAAGACGTGGCTAGGCTACCTAATTCTGTTTAATCAGGTTATTACATCAGTTTTTTTTCAAGTTGGTTCCACTTTTTAAAATTTTGTAAACGGTTCAGCAGTTTTCAGGAAATCCTGGAAATGTGATGTCCCATTTTTAGTTATTCATAAATAGCTTGTAAATGGTGGCCCATAGCAAAATATGATCCAATACCTAAGTTAACAACATCAAACCATTAAAAACAGCTTCAAAAATAAACAGCTTTAAAAAACAAGAAATAATATTGAAATCTGCATAATTACTATAAAGTACCACGCATATATATTAAAAAACGTATTATGAATTTAAGGCTTTTGAAAGTTTCGCTTTTTTGTCAATATGGATAATCATACCCCTATTTTTTTTATATTTCCCCTATATCGGCTTCTGCTTAAATGATCATGCATAAAATATGTTTTAACATAAAACTATCAGTTTCTCAATATCTCAATCCCGATTGGTGGAAATGAAGAAATCGTTCAGTTCTTTACGACTGCCTTTACACGGGATAGGCGGTATCCGGTATGGGCTGGATGATTTCCAGAACGAATAAACTTGTACCCGTTACGACAAAAGGAAGTGGCTTGTAACAGGAATTTTATTTGCATAAGAATATCGATTTTTATGTTTGTTATTTAAAGTTTAAAAAATTAGGTTAAAGATAATGACACACACAACATTGCAGAAACTGCAATTTGTCGATATGTCTTATATTTAATAAAATGCCGTCAAAGAACAAATAATTTAAGATTTCACAATTCATTGAGACAAATTAAATTCAAAACAAGAATTAACCACGAAAATTAGTCCGATGACATTAGACAGTTCTACCTTTTTTGTAATTCACCTCACCTGATGTTAAGTGACGATAACGAAGGTGGAAGCGCATTACACCCGGAATCCTCACCCCTGAGGAACTGGCTATCTTACCTCTAACTGCCGGAACACAACAATATTTAAATTGTTGTTATGGCGTCAGACTTAGCAAAGATAGTGGTAGCTAGCCAAGTGGACTTCAAGTCCTACCACTAGCCAAACCAAGTACAAATATACCCTCCTTCTGGGAATCGAACCCGGGACTCCTGCGTCTTACACGGGTGGGCCAACCACTAGACCACAGAGGCGGTTTAAACTCTTTTGCAAAGAACCTAATATCAAAAAGCACCGCCTAAGACTGGACAAAGTTAGATTAAACTCTAATTAGAACAACGTTTCATTAATCTTTCACACGCCACACACCAAAGGGATGAGTGATTGCGATGTTCCTCGGAAAACTAAGTATTACATTTGTTTCCGAGTCGAGGCAATCGCCGAGCGAATATAGCTCTTGTGACCTAACGGTACGAGTCGTAATGGAAGTGGTTATAAATTTAAAATGAAATATGATTTTATTTTAGGAAATGGTCCGACTCATAGGCGACAGCGTGTTCGCGTTTAACTGAATTGTAAGCTTGCACGAAATTATTACCTAATACTGGGAATACTTTGTAAAATAAGCGTGGGAAGTCAATTAAAGTAGATTTTCATTGGGTCACAAAATATTCAAATGCATGAGACCACCAGTGGGTCGCAACATTTTGCAAAGAGTTTAGGTGCAGAGGATTAAATTCTTATTCAATTCATGTACCATAATAGTTTTAGTTCGTTTTTGGCAGGGCAGTCGTGTTTTGAATATTTTTTAAATTATTTATTTTTATTTCACACATTTTAGCAACAAATTATATTGTTTTCGAACGTACTCATCAAGGCCTTTCATTTGATACCCATATTTTAATAATTAAAGAAAATTCTTTTCACATTACAAAATGGCATCATGCAGCCAACATATTAACATTTTTCAAAAAATCTATTGCCAGTGTCAATTGGGGTAGCGGGTGACGTAAGGATTCTGACGACGCCTCACACCTCTAAATCTGTTCAGGCATTTAGAAGTTTAGGTGGAACATAGAAACTTATATACATCCATACATACAAACAAACATGAACCCTAAACACAATACACTCTTATTTTTTTGGGCAGTCGTGTAAAAATTGGCGTTAACTATGTGACAAACTTACTGAATTTTTATTGTTAACATCGCCGAAAGCTTATCATTTGTACCATAGACAGAAATAAATTCTATTTAGATATTTACAGCGATCCAAGTTTGTATGATATTCTCATCTTTCATTTTCATGAGTTATGAATTATTCGTGGAAAGGGAAAAGTTACAGTCAGTCATTCTGCACATGTTTTACAAAGTAGTTGCAGGTATATTGTAATAATTATTGCAATTACAGTTTACCTACACAGCATTCTTTCAATTATTTAGATCATTGCATAGACCATCAGCTATTTTTAATGTCCCACTGCTGGGATATAGGCCTTCCTTACGGGTGGATAAGGAGGATGGCTTATAACACACCACGCGGTCCCAATGCGCATTGGTGGGTGTTAACCACTGCAAATGCAGCCGGGACCAATGACTTATCGGCTTAACGTGAGAATCACTGATTATGAATTAGGAATAAATTGTTCCTAATTGACCTCCAGTAGTCACATAAGATAAGTTTTTTATCTCAACTGACCACTGGTAGTGACTTGTGGTGGTCAGATAGTCCAGAAGGCCACCGTTGGTCAGTTGAAACAAAGAAAACCCATTTCATCACTGGTGATAAACTACGAAAAAATTCTTCAGTGGTCAGACGGACACTTTGGTCTCATCTGACCACTTGGTTAGATTTGAAGGTCAGATGGTCCGGAGGGCAAACACTGCCGTCTCCAGCCCGCCTACCAAGCGTGGATACTTGATAGTGGAGAGACCAGCGCAGTGGATTATAAGAATGGTTGATGAGTTGTAATCGGTTCTTATCTCATCTTTAAATAAATATTTTGACAACATCACATATATTGCTCCGATTCCAAAGTAAGTAGCTAAATCAGAGACAACGGTGGTATCACAAACACCCAGACCTGAGCCAATATAGAAAAGTTCGTTTTCTAAATTGACCCAACCGGGGATCGAACCCGGGACCTCAGAGATGGCGACACCTTGAAAACCGGTGTACAAAGCCACTCGACCACCATTCATTTTAATTTTCACACAGCGTTATTTTCAACGGAAGTGTCAAAGTTTTGCAATTCGATTTCCCATACGAAAAATGTCAACAAGTATTACACAGTGTTAAACCGATAAACACCTTTTCATGCACAAATCCATTTTGGAAACTACCTTCGAACGCGGATATTAGCCACAATGCGAACGCCGAACGATAGCGAATTTCATTTAGCAACGGAACCTGCCGACGTGTGGGCGACTCCATTTAATTTCCTGCACCATTCACCGTATTTGTGTCTAATACTTATTCATTTTGAAATGATTTAGGTGTGATGGGATAACCTTTTTGTTGCATAGTTAGTAAAATACCCTACTCAAATTAAGGAGATTAAAGCTTAGAGTTATGAAATGTTAAGTAATTTAAAATTCGGAGTTGAAGAGAATCTTGTGTGCAGAACACTGGTCCATTTAATGAACTCAGGCAAAGAATACATAGGACTTGATAAAATTTACAACCCTCTATGAACACTATATTAAGGCTCCTATGTACCTCAAGTGGCGCCCTCATTAAATTGATTGCTCGCTAAGTACATAATGTATCGCAAATTCACATGTACAGATTGAAGCTAAGATTCTATAGTTTTTCAAACAATAACCTCAGTAAAATTTTGTTCGTTGTAGTAGTAGTTCGCAAAAGTGCTTGAATCTAAGCTAAGTGATTGAAGCTAAGGTTCTATAGTTTATTTACAAACAATAACCTCAGTATAATATAGTTCATTGTAGTAGTAGTTCGCAAAAGTGCTAAAAGTGGCCACTTTTAGCACTTTTGCGAACTACTACTACAACGAAAAAAATTTTACTGAGGTTATTGTTTGTAAATAAACTATAGAATCTTAGCTTCAATCTGTACATGTGAATTTTCGATACATTATGTACTTAGCGAGCAATCAATTTAATTAAAATGAGGGCGCCACTTGATTTATATAGGGGCCTTAATTTGGTGTAGCATGATTAGGTGTTCTTACTTTTGAGGCCGACTGTGTGTAACTGACCTGTTTTATTATGAGATGGATCATAACTCTGAAAAAATATTGCCCTAAGCAAGGCAAATGACCCGATGTTAACAGTTTAACAAATCGTTATACGACTTCTCTCAGACCATTCAAACAAGTGAAATGTCAACACACATTTTCTCTTTGAATACACAAAGTATTGTATTACTCAATAAACTAGGGTGGAAAACTGTTTATCCATCCATACACTTTATTTTACAAAGATTCCTGTCAAGCTAATTTAATCTGTACTGGTAGTCATATAAGGTTCATGCCAGTTTAAATTATGCATTGGTATATTGTTTTTATTAGATTTTCCGTAGTAGGGTAGGTCGAGGGAAGCGGTTGCCATGACAACGGCACGACTGCCTCTGATGGACAATGGTAGGAACAGCCTAGAACAGACAAAGAAATTGGAATCTGAATACAAAGTAAATATTATTTCATTTATAGTTTTAAGATATAAAGCGGTTGTTTCAACCTACTTACCTATGCAACGAGTTTTTATTTTTATTTTTATTTGTTTGACGTAAATAAAAACTTGAACGTGACTCCTTTTTTGTTCATTATTTAAAAAATTTATCATTAAAGTTTAATGCTTTGAAACTTAGCCGGAAGTTAGTGTTTTTGGTTACCTCAAATTCCATTGGTTAGAGTTACTTCGAGTTTGGAGTTTCGGTTATTTGTACCTGAAATTTTGGTAACAAAAGAATCCGCGGTAGTTAAATAAATGAAGGAAATGTTAATATGAAAAATGCCTAAAATTATTCATTCAAATCGGTAAATACTTTATAATTTATGTTATGTCTACACATATAGTGTCAAGGTTTTATCGTAAAATTATACAACCAGTTCAACATACATAACCCGATAAATAACATTATGTATTAATTGCAATAAAATACGTCCAGTTGTATAAATAACTGAGTTTCTTGTATAATACTTTACTTAATTGAGCAAACCGAAGAACTTCTTAAATCATCCCCTTCGGCATGAATTGTCCGTAATTTGACAAGGTTCACGAACTGTTTGCGGCTGATTTGACAGATTTACGCCTTAATCGGCTACAAACAAGTAAGAACTTTGACAAATTGAGCGTTTTAATGCTTATTTTGCTTGAATGAAGTTAGTTTTGGCCTTTGAATGGACGAGTAATGGACGTAACACAAAATTGTGTTTTTATAAGTAGTTTTACTATACAGTAGTTATACTATACAGTATACAGTATTATACTATATAGTAGTTATACTATACAGTATACAGTATATACTATACAGTAGTTATACTGTATAGTTATACTAAACAATACAGTAGTTATACTATACAGCATACAGTATATACTATATAGTAGTTATACTAAACTAAACAGTAGTTATACTATATATATATAGTTATACTAAACAATACAGTAGTTTTACTATACAGTACTGGATGATTTGAAGAAGTTTTTGAATCAGGAGTTGATTAAATAAATGATGAATATTTAATTAGTGTTACAAAATGCACAAACATAGATAAGATGGAACACAGGCTGCCACGCATCAAGGTCCATCATGAAAATTCTAGAAGAAAAATTACGTGACCGATTTTCAAGGTTTCGCCATCTCTGATGCCCGGGTTCGATCCCCGGCTGGGTCAATTTAGAAAACGAACTTTTCTATATTGGCTCAGGTCTGGGTGTTTGAGTTACCACCATTGTCTCTGATTTCCATAAGTGCTTTAGCTACTTACTTTAGAATCGGAACAATGTATGTGATGTTGTAGAGTATTTATTTATTTTAAAATTGTCCAATAACACAGACTTATTTGAGTCCATAAAATGAAAGACCCTTCCCAAGTTATTCATAAAGTATATTCGCGCATTTGCATGATATTGCGGCTACTAGACATATTTCGTCCTTTTGTGAATCAAGCAATACAGACAGGAGCGGTTGCAATATACCTCGTTTCAGCACTGCAAAGACACTGGCACTTGTGTTTGTATAATAATGGGAATATTATTCTTGGCCAGCGTTATTAGAAGAATATTGTCTTTTGTTTATTTGAAATTCTTTATTCACCGAGGTGAATGAATAGAGAAGTAAACTTCATTACCACGCGCCACAAAAAGCGTGTAACTTTTTGGAATTAAGATGGCGGGTTTGTGTTGCCTACAATGTGAATTTTACCCCAAAGTAATCAATAAAAGATGAGACGATTTCAGTTCAGCCAAAATAGATAAAAAATATATTACAAAGCGGTTTTAATCGAGATGGTAAATCTAGGTTTAAAAGAAATTAAAGAAAAATCAAAAGGAGAACCGGCATTTTAGAAAAAGCAAAGGAATTATTGTTTGATATAATAGGAACTGGTACCGAGTTACTTTATTCAAATAAACTTAATAATTAAGAACTTTTGAATCGTCTTTATTTTCCTACCAGTCCTAACAGCAGTGTTAGAATTCTATTATTGAATATTTAAATAGTATATACCAATCAAATGCGTGAAATCTCATAAAAAAACTTTTATTCTCGATGAGGTACTTTGTTACGAAGATGACCTAAATAATTGGTCACTTTAAATACTTCAAATCAATCAATGATCAAAGACAAACTGTGTTTCCACATAACGGAGAATTTTAACATTGAAAATGTTTATGTGATCACCAGATGTACCCGATATTCAGCCAAAAGTGCGACATGGCCGTAAATCGGTCAAAATTGGAGATATCTCTATGGCAGTCAAAATATTGCAGGACGCGGCGATCTATCGTATGGAGCTTGAACTTTGAAAATCAGTCGGGTAGTTTTTGAGATATTTTGAAAAAGTCGGTAAAAATTAGAATAACTTTTTTCGAGGGCCTTAATCAAATTCGGAATAAAACGCATCTGGGGATTAAACTGCATAATTTTCATTTTCAATATACTATGATAGTTGTCTGAAGCGTGAAATCTATAAAGTTTGTACGTGTGTTGCGGACAGGTGTTCTTTTTGTTTTAAAGTAGAAATTAAGAGGCGAATAAGTGGTCCGAAGCCTAATGATTTCCAGTTCAATTTCACACGTGAACAGTCGAGAGGATCTCAATCTTGAGGGTAAATGAATTTATCTGACCCTCGTTAGAAGAACCTTCCAGATAATAATGACAGTTTGTAAGGAAGAATTGGTGTTGCTATCCAGTCCAGATATTCGTAGCGAGGACTGTTGTTTTTTTTTATCCAAAAAAAATATAAATTGAGATTTTAGAATTTGTTTTACCAACTAGGCTTTAAATCCGACACTTTAATTTTGCTTGAAATTATATTTGATTGAAGATTTTATTGAATCAGGCGTCACTTGACGGAAGTCCCAAACCATTGTGAAAAAAGAAATATATGTAGCTTACTTCCGCAAAAAATATATGCAAGATGCACCGTTTTTGCGGGCTTTATGCGATGCACCTTGCATATATTTTTTGCAAAGTGATATATTTCTTTTTTCTCAAAAGTAGAGAGGGAGAGAGGTAGAAGAGTAATCGATGTGCCTAATTTGGTTCATTATGTACACTTTTTATCATTTTCATCATAAAAAAATTATCTTCATTGAAATTAGGTTTGCAATTTTATCAAACAAGCGATTTGATGGAAAATCGACCCGTGTAAATACCACGTAACAGTACACGCATTTCACAGTGCACTAGTGCTGTCATTAGTTCACTCCAGCAGCCGAGACTAATTGCGGCGACCAATTAGAGCCGCTGGGCCGCAAATTGGCGCGCAAGCGACCGATACACACCACAAGATTGGGGATGCTGTGCGCTCAAATACAAATTGATCTTGACAAAGATGTGCGAGGCGACAGCTAAACTTCATTTTTCTCATATTAAAAAACGTGTTTCAAACGTCACTGCTAAGTTCTAAATAATAGTTATTCCAAAGAAGATGATTAAGAATGCGACTTCTATTAGAAAAAAATGAAAAGGAATAACTGAAAATGACAATGAGAGATTAAACGAAAGGGTAATGTCAAACTCAAGTTTGAAGATACCGCTATACGCATAAATACGAATTGATTTTTTTGTTCTAAAACAAACCAGAAAAATGTAAGACCTACGGAGTAAATTAGTTATATCAACATTTATGAACAGTAACACTTTATGAATCAGTCATTGACACGTCTGTCATGACAGTCATGACTTTATATTAAATCGCTGTAATCCGAAAAAAGTGTTTTATTGATATTTTATAAATAGAATTAGCAAAAACAGTCGATCTATAAATACAATCATATTTATAATGTGAATTAACTATTTATAAACAAATCAAATCGCTCAGTGACCAACGTTTAAAAGATAAGTAACTAAAGCTTGTTATGAAAAAAAACTTTTTTTTTATAAATTAGGTAGTAAAACATATTTACATTATTTGTATAAATAAACTCCGACCAAAAAAAGAAAAATGGAATCAGTATTTTTCACTTTATAAATAAAAACGATTATAAGAAACATTTGTAAAACGAAACTGAAAAACTTACATAATTATTTTGTGGCATTTCAGTAGATAACAGTAGATTTCACAATATCACCAACTAGAAGCTTGCTGTAAAAGCTTCTGAATACTGCATTGTCATAATTATATACTTTCATTAGTGTTAGTAGGCACTTTAGAAACACTGTATTCACTATTATTCACTTTATGAAACCGTATTCTCTAATATTCACTTTGAAAAAATTAGAAGGTAAGCAGCTATGTATTCACCTTTAGCACACAATGTTCATGTACACAGTAATAACAGAACTACTTATTTAGTGTGGTTATTTTTTTAGTTTTAATCAAACGTACCGATCGATACCATACGATATATCTTATAATCACCAACTTCACAAACTGTAAAATAACGCAACTGAAAAAAATGGTTCTACCCGCACTATAAGTAATTGATGGTGCTTGTTTTTTAAATTCTGTCTATATTGGGAAGGCAACGGAATCTCGATCCATAAAGCCAAGCCTGCAAAAATGTTATTTTCTTTCAATTCGATCTATTTCGTATGTAATGCTGAAGTAGTCAACACTATAATAAAACAATCAGCTCCACATTACTGAAATCACGCAGATACAAAACTACACCAATAAATTTTAAGTCACAATATCCAGTAAGATATGTTGCAAGCAATTAAAACCGCCGCCGATCTGAATTCTATAAAATCATGCCAAAAGCTCGCAAAAATATTTTTTCTACCAAAGTCTACCCGACGAGTGCTAACATTTTAATTTCGCACTCACGGCATTGGGTTCACGCAAATTTGGTCATGTGGTCCGAATTCAGTTTAATGCGTTATTGTGCGACTTATGAAATGATAAAATTTAATGTATGAAACAGAAAGACCAGTGTTAATTCACTAACACCCGTATTCAAGAACAATACTCAAACGACCCTTGCGACGAAATATGGCTCTGTGATTGGTTCGTTTGTTTTACGTATAACCTGTGATTGGTTGTTGGGGACGCTGTGCGTGTGCGTCCGCGGGTATTGTGAGACCTCATAGTAATGTTTGCGAATACAGGTGTAAAACTTTATAGTTATCCTAACAGGATTTTTTAAACAAAATACATTTATTTTATACTACTTGCTTTTTTAGTCACTTCTACATACTTACCAATATTGTTATAGCTTTTTAACCTGTGACTTGCAATACTTATCTTTGGGATGGGTCCGCCACATACCAGCTCCAGACGCTTGAGTCCATTGAGCGGAGGGCCAGGAATTTCATCATCATCACAATCTTTTATGTAATAAGCTCAAAAGCCTCGAGCAACTTATTGGTTTTTATCGGATACATTTCATTTGGAATTGTACAACCTAATTCCGCCATCTCCCTTCTTCCATAAGACCAGACGTACGAATCAGCGCACCGTTCTTTGGTGGATATTCCAAAGACTCGCACTAAGAGTTTGCTTAATTTTATCATCCGTACCGCTAGAGAGTGGAACTCCTTTCCTGAGTCTGTGTTTCCCGATAGGTACACACGACCAGCACGTCAGGTTATACAGTTAAAGTGCGAAAACAGCTTTTATTACGTAGGGCACTTTTTATACTTTCTACGAGGTATTTGAAACCAATGACTGTTATAAAGAAAGTACTTAAGTATTTTTTTTTGTCGTCTATTCTGTAGTGGTCAGTTCGACATTCGAATAAATCCATCTTGATGTGCGGGTGAAAATGAATTTCGTAAAAAGTTTTTATGTTTTTCTTTTTTTTAATTTGTATAGGCAGTGCAAAAAAAATTATAACATGCAGCCTAACTAAGAATAAAATCTCATTGCACCTTAACAATTTTGAAACCTACCTCAATCAAACACGACTACACGAGTTGCATTCCAAATTCAAATCACATTATTTCCCATGAGAAAAATGACTTACTTTAGGAAAGGTTTGCATGACACATAATATGCCATTGACGAGCAGGTAGTGTAAAAAATATAATTATACTCTTAAGGCCCAGTTTCCACCAAAGCGGAGAGGAGAGATGTCTCATTTTTCTATAGAATATTTCCACATCTCTTCGCTTAGCTCGCGCGCGGCACAAATTCTATAGAAAAATTAGACCTCTCCTCTCCTTTCCGCTTTATTGGGCCTAAGGGTGGGTACCCACTAAGGTTCGCGAACCTCGTTCTCCGCGAACCTGTGTTGCAGGTTCGTGGAGCTCAATGTGGACGCTATTGCGAACTACTTGCTCCCTCTGTGTTTGTTCGCATCGGACCCCAAAATACGGAGCGCGCAAGTTCGCACACGTTATGTTGCACTATTGCAGGTTCTCAAAGCGCGGAGGTTCTCAAACCTAAGTGGGTACCCACCCTAATAAACTAGTGCTTTTAATACAGGGGTGCAGAACAGACTGTTTTTGACGAGTCAAAAGTTATTTGCAGTGCTGTTGGATGGACACGTGGGACACGTGTGGCTCGTTAAGTGTGCCAACGAGGGGAAATTGCCTCAATTACTGCACGGAGTACGGAGTGGTTAGTGTGACCGACCGTGAAAAGTGTTGCTGATGTTGAGTGATGAATGGGTTTTGTTTTATAATTAATAGTGTATATGTATATTTTAATTGCCTATTTCAGCTAACTTACACCTAGGTATAGTTTGGTTAGAAAATAAAGCAAAAAGTTCTCAGAAATCATTAGGTCAGTGCAAAATTGAATGGCTTTGCACGTACATGCTTTACCGTGTTTTTGTTTTTGCAATGAAAATTATGTATGTTTTCTGTAATCATAGTTATGTAAAATTGTGTGTTAACCCACCGCAAACAATGGACAATCGCTTATTAATTCAACAGTATTTTTAAAAATATTTTTTACAAAAGTATGTTAACGCCACAGTCACTAATTTTACTAATATAAAAAATAACCACTACACACCGGTGGGATTTGATTATCGCACGGTAGGGCTGTCAAAACCCGTCGCCCTGTCAATTAGCCTCCCCAATAATTATGCACACACCGGACCTCGCATCTGTTTCTAATGGTGTTGTCGTGTGGCAGGGGAGAGAAACCTTTTTTGCATTTAAATTTTTGTGAGGGAATGACTTTTCTAAAATATTTTGGTACGCCCCTTACAGTTGGCGATTTCTTATTCCTGTACTTTTTTGGTGTGATTTTTTTATCTTGTCTTTCCTGCCCCCCTAGCATAACCACCGTAACGAGATATGATATAGCGATTTATCACGTTTGATTATAAAAAGACAATGGATTTTGATAGTAGAGTGTCGATAAAACGCTATATCTCGCGATATGTATCGTGTTTCGTCGGTCATGCTAGGGGGGCTGGTAGTATAGACACCAATTATCATTTTTCCTTTAAATTGTTTAAATATTGTCATCTATAAAAGATCTTTGATGTCTTTCTGTGAGACAGTTACTTTAAATGGACCAATTAACTTCTATATGTTTGCGCTAAATTGACTCATGATGAAATTGGATAATTTAAAATTGAGAAAATTTCACATCAATTGAAATGGAAGTCAAGAGTTAATTTTGTAATAAGCTGTGCATATTTTCTGATAAAAAAAACTGGAACTGAAAAGCCCTTAAATGTTACCACAAATAAAAAAAAGCTAAGAGCCCAGGAAGGGCCTGAAACATTTCATACTTTGAAAACTTTCAATGATGCAGATGAAATATTTGATGTCCTTATAGAGGACATCCTTGAGCTTTGTCCTTCTTCGAAATAAATAATATTACGGAGCTTATTATAGAAGAGGGTTGTTAAAATTGGTCTACTTGGGTTCGAAATGCTTTTGAAACAGTAAATTCAAAGACTGATACTAGTAAATAAGGCAATGTAAATCTTTATACCTACGCTCTATAAAATCCCCATAAAAAGTGATAAAAGTAATTGACTTTTAGGTGATAACACTTGATTTTTAGGTGATTTTTAACTATTTCATTAGGAATTATTAATTTATCTTCCTGACAATAATATTGCAGACGTATGTCTTTCACAGACGAGGCAACTAATAAAAGCAATAGGAGCAATAGTTTACGGAAATAATATCAAGAATTGCCTATTCATTGTTGGACATAAAATATTATATTTCCATTTGAATTAATTGCAGTTTCATATTCATCCAATAAACTTCAACAGTTTTCTATTGTTCCACGCCACAATAATTATTCAATGCTGATAATAAAAGTTATATGAAATAGTGGTGAGTCCTCGCAATTAATTTATAACTTGGCTCCTGTACATTGCTTTAGAAGTACAATGTGACCCGACATTGTTTGCAAAAGGCATTAACCAGCTTCTAACTCGATTTATGAGCGGAACGAGTTTCCTACGAAGAAAAATAGGGGACTCGTGCTTGACGAGACCTCGACGAGATTGGCTTTTCGCATTACCAAAAAGGAAATAAACCCTGCAATATATGAACCAATTTGTCTATATTGCATATTTCCTGTTTGACAATTTCTGTATTTTTCTGGATAGAAGTTTCTTCTACTATGAATATAGAACACGATTTGTTGGACTGGAATGAAAGAATACAAATAAAATATTATTTAAAACAAAATGTTTGCAAAATTATCGATGATAATTAGAATCTTTGTTAGGTTTTGAGTTTGGATAATTTAAATAAGCTTAGGTAAATCATACAAACTTGATCATTAAAATTAAAATATTAAAATTGGAGAATTCTTTGGTATTTAAAGGTTATACCACTATTTTTCTACTTCTGCTCACAAGACTTATCTTGCCAGGCCGACAAATCAATACGAGTTAGTTTCGGTAAAACTCAATCGGTTATTTGGTTGGTATAACTCCTGAAGATGCTCCGGGTTGGGGCGAAACACGTGTAGAGCAAAGACTTCTATGTATATACTACACTAGACAGGCTGTACAGTACCGAAAAATTGCTCATTAAGTTACGGTGCATGCACCGAAACTCCTTTAGTTTATTGCGAGCGACCGAGAGAAACAGTTGATGCGCCGCGAAGGTTGGTTGTGACACAATTTTAGTTTTGAACAGCTCGTCTATGTAATTGAAGTCATTGGTGTAGAGTACTCTCATTGGTGAAGGAGCAAGGTGTCTGAAAATTAATAAATAAATAATAGGCATTTTAAAACTTATTCAGCAGATAGAAAAATATATCGCACAATGAAATGAAACAATTGAAGACCTTCTGGGTAGAGTGGCTTTGTATACCGGTTTTCAAGGCGTCGCCATCTCTGAGGTCCCGGGTTCAAACAAACTTTTCTGTATGTGCTTAGGTCTGGGTGTTTGTGATACCACCATTGTCTCTGATTTCCACAACACAAGTGCTTTGGCTACTTACTTTGGGATCGGAGTAATGTATGTGATGCTGTCAAATATTATTATTATTATTATATTAATGAAAAAACCATCGTAAATTTAAAAAATAAATATGAAAAACTAAATACATTTTCATTTCTTCATTACGAAAACAGCTTTATTACGTAGGACATAAAAACGGTCTCAAGGTAAACAAGCTAGTTTTAGTATTATTTCATTTTAGTATTTATTTATGTAACTATCCTGTTCCATATTCCAGAGAATGAATTTTCTCAAACCAATATTATACTTGCCATCAATACTTTCTAAGACATCAGCAAGGTTTTATACAATGTTCGTTGGAATCAGCAATCAAGTAGGTAGTTATAGTTACCATCAAACTGAACAACTTTTACTATAGGGCCAACTCTGAAATCCCGAAAAAAAATCAGCTGTTTCATACAAAAATTAAAATCGAAAATATCAAAATGTAAGAAACAGCTGATTTTTTTTTCGGGATTTCAGAGTTGGCCCCATAGTAAAAGTTGTTCAGTTTGATGGTCCCTATATACCATATTCGGCATTAGGGGTATTTTTGTAACACCTTGTGTACGTGCACTAATGTATTAAAGTTAGTAATAAAGTACTGTTCAGATCTAACACTCGTTTACTCTCTCGATAAATCCCTGCAAGAAAGGGCATAGGTGACCTCTGTTCCAGATTTAAACATACCAACTATATAACTATAGCTCTATACCATATTCGGCATTAGGGGTATTCTTGTAACATGTTGTATAGGCATAGAAAAAACTTTGATTATGTTAAGGTACCTAAGTAAGTTCCTTCAGTTTCTTACCCTGGCATCTTTCATCAAGACTAAATGGGTGCAAAAACTTAATTGTCAGCTTTATCACAAATAATATTTTACTTACCGTATTCACCTAAAATCGAGAAAGTCTAACTAAACCTTAGAATGATGAATCTCGGTGTCTTGTTACCTCTTGTCATTTCTCAGCACTGGAATAGTTTTTGCTCCAATCTTATAATTCTAAACACGATCTTGACACATCGACGCTGCCGTTAGACATCTTGAAAAAGTTCTCCATCGTTTCCGTGATCTGCGTTTGTGGAACATACTTTTTGCTGACATTACTCGGATCGGATACCGTGGCAATTATCTGGATACGTGTAGAGAGTTATATTATAATACTTTAAGGATCCGGCGAACCAAGAGCTTCCCATACAAACGTAATACCAAAATGATTTGCAATTTGAGCATAATTAACTCTTCTTGTGATGTTATCCGGATTAAGTATTTGTCTAGGTTTCTAATAAAAAAAAATCTATTGAATTTTTTATTCAATAAAATTAAATAAAAAATTCAAAACACTAAACCAAATAAAAATTAATGTGAATTATAGTTTTGTATATAAAAAATAATAATTGGCATTTATTTCGAATTGGGATAGTATTTTGGATTTTTTATTTAATAGAAACCTAGACAAATACTCTCTTAATCCGAATAACAACACAAGAAGAGTTAAGTTTAAGTTAAGAGTTATGCTAAAATTGCAAATCATTTTGGTTTTACGTTTGTATGGGAAGCTTTCGGTTCGCCGGACTCTTAATCCATCAAGGCCAGGAAAATGAGACACGATAGTTATTCTATTGTTGTCCGACCGCATTCGGCCGCTCGGGCGTTGATGAATTTAATAACTTAAAGACGATCGGTCTTACCACAAAACACTGTTTAACAATTTTTTAACTTAGACACTGTTTAAATGTGATGCTGTCACTTTTTTGACAATATTGTTTGCAAGAGACAGCATCACATTTAAATAGTGTCTAAATTAAACAGTGTTTTAAAATCTTTTGTGGTAAGGCCGGATGTATGTAAAGTCAAAAATAAGTGAAAGCATTTTTGAATTAATCGAAAAAAAATAATAGACCTTAAAATTCTGTATTTAAAGACCAAAATCCGAAGCGCTTTCTTGTGAATAAGTTTTGATAGAAGGATTTTGTTACTATTGTCCTCAAACACAGCTGTTATCGGTGTATCATATTCAGCACTGGAATTCTCTAAAAATAGTAATTATAATTTATGAGCTTTTCAACATCCAACATGTATTATCCAACCAATCTAGTTTGATTTTCAACCACAATTTGAGTAAGTCTCGTAGTCGGGTATAGTTGAGATTAATAAAATTAGGTATAACCCCAACTTCAAGGAAAAACTATTTTTTTTTAATGTTTTTGAAGTCATATAACAAAATTTTATCGTCAAATTTTTTATTTAAGTAGGTTTAGTAAAATATTTCCAAACGTCAAATTGGTCATAACTTTCGAAATTCGAATGAGTGATTTGATTAAAGTTTGGAGTTCTGTAACAACCCAAAGAGCAGATACTTACATACATTACTCAAATTCATAAAAAATTGAACCTCGTTTACCTTAAAAAAACAAACTTACTGTTTTAAAATTAATGCAAGAGCAATGAAAACGACGACACATGTTTTAAGCAAAACAAATAAAAACATTAAAAAAAATTGAAATATATTATGTATTTTATGTTTTTTTTCTCGCCACTACCGCAGTAAGGCCATAGAATATGAATGATTTCTGAGTGTTCTAAACAGAAGCACAACTCCAGCCGCATTCGCAAACTGTATTGTATTTTGTCGCGCTAGAAACTGCTTGAAAAAACTGTATAAAGTGTATGTTACAGTATAAGCCCGTATACTGGTAAATCTTAGGTTTTACTAAAAAATCTTAGGATTTACCACCAACATAAGTTGATGAATGTAAGGACTGTAAAAAAATAGTTTTTGGGCTTTTACCATTAGAGTTAAATACATGCTAGGACTGACCAAAGACGGTTGGTAAATGTTGGATTCAAATAAAAACTACTTCTAAGTAGAAGTACTTCTAAAAAGTCTTAGAAGTACTTCTAAGTTATTTATTACAATAAATATACCTATCAGTCATACCCATTATAGTAATAAGTAAAATATACTAATATTTATTACCCATCATAAAAATGCCTGATGATCAAGTAAAATATAATTTAAAAATCTTCGAAGTACCTACTTCAAAGCAAGTAAAGCATTTACCGTGTCTTTAAAGTAAAACCTAAAATTTACCAAGTGAATGGTGGTAAAAGTTCGAAACGAACGAAGATATAGAAGAATTTGGACTTTTTTTCAATAAACTGGGCAGGCATTTGACCGCCATCTTGCTTGGTAAACAGGATGTGGTCTAAGGTGTAGCACGCTTGCCCAGGAAATGCCTATTCACTCTTGCCTTGAAGAGACCAAGGTTGTTACTATCGGGGAACACATGAGCAGGCAGCGCATTGCACGGAAGAGGGCATGATAGAGGATCTCGATGACGTAGAGCATTAGCGTATCACCCTGCGAATACAAGGGAGGGGTGACCAAAAATGTTTTATGTCGAGATCCTCCGTGCTTCGGAAGGCACGTTAACATGTTGGTCTCGGCTGCATTTGCAGATATAAACACTCACCAATCTGGATAGTTCCCGCATGGTGGGTTGGGGTACATTCTCCTTATTCACCCACAAAGAAGTCCTGTGCCCCAGCAGTGCAGTGGGGAGAATAAAAATGGCCGATATCTGTGGCGATTTGTTCCGAGCGGCTCTTCTGCCTCTTATATTTTGTGGTGAGGCTTGTGTTGACACTGACAGTTAATCCTGTGGTTACCGCAATATATTTCTTTGGAACAAGTTTAATATTTGGCTTCATCCCGGCCGATCCTTGTCTGCGGACTTGGGAGTTTAATATCGGTGTTTGTGGAAGGATTTCGGCTGCAAATCGGCGTTTTATTGACATGTTTTTGCGGTTCATGAAATATTTGGTTGTTACTTTTTCATTGCAACGTGGTGTGGATAAAATAAGGGATAATAAGTAGGTAAGTTCTTTTGTTTTGTGTAATGGCACATCATTTTAATTCAATTATACATTTATGTGGTGTTTGGCTCCACCTCCAGTTCTTAAATAATCCGTTATCAGCCGAGTATGAGGTTAAAAGGATTTGGTAGCTGATACCGGAAATCCGATATAAAATTGGTAATCTGTAATGTATGAGTATATATATATAGCGTGCACTAATGTATTAAAGTTAGTAATTAAGTACTGTTCAGATCTAACACTCGCTTACTCTCTCGATAAATCCCTGTAATGAAAGGACATAGATGACCTCTGTTCCAGATTTAAACAATGTTAAATCCAACGATTTCTGCACTAGCACTTTGAAACAGTTGTTTTTCCTTTGAAATGTAAACTTTGGCCTATTCACAGATTCAGCGTGCGTATAAACAATCGGATTGGAACAAACGCGATCAGTAACATTTACAGAACGATGGCGCGTGAGCCGCACGACAAATGCTGGTAACCTTTGCGTGTACGTTAACGAAATGGGCTCAATGATGGGAGATTCTTTATTATTTAGATGTTTTCCAGTTTATGGTGGAGTTCCATAAACCGAGTAAGTACACAGTTTACGTTATTTGAGTAAACTGTGTACCCGATTTTAGCCCACCTAACTGATTTTCAATAGGAGCACAAATTAATCGTTCTAAGTGTAGGTATTGTAAGTCTCAAGTGATATCGATGAGCCAAATGGGTCATTAATTTATTCCACCATCAACCACACGGAAAGCATACACGGTATTTCCGATACTTACTAAGCTTGAATTAAATAAATTCGTGCAACAGACTGTTTATCTTTTCATAGCATTTTTATTTAACATGAATAGTAATTTCTGCTTAATTAATTAAGCGGATATACAATATAGATAAACTACTTATCACATTACTTCTAATTTTGGGATCTGAGTGTTCACTTCAACTTAATAATGCTTCTTCTTGAGTATCTATTTAAGTACTACAATAATATAATAATCCAGCGATTATATTTTAAAAAAATCTTTAGGAATATTACAAGAATTTAAATCAGGGCCCTATTTAATAAACGTGATAATTTGTCACCTGTCATGACAAATTGATATCTATTGCGTGAACCATTTGAAAATAGAACAAACTACTCAAAGCCACACCGCAACGTATACCAAATTGTCATAACATTGGAAAAATTGTCATGTTATTAAATAGGGCTCTGATTAGTCAAGACAGGAGGCGCCAGAAAAATTCCAATATTTCTTCTAAACTAATAAATTATACTCCCTAGTCAATCCTAATCATTTTAGTGAGCAGAATAAGCCTTCGTAAGCCAGATCTTCAATCTCCATTGACGCCCAGCGGCGAAGCAGCGGGACGCTCTATATATCGTTATCAGCACATCGTTTCTTCGACTGTTTATCAAACGTCAAGGAACACAACATCTCTAGTTCTGTTTGTGACTAAACCTTTAAGAATGCCAGTATGTGATATTTCGAACTTATTTGGCAAAGGGTGAAAGGAATTGATGTAATGACAACAACTTTCATTATTAAAAAAACATTTAATTATACAATACTAAATAATATACTAAAAAAAATACGCCTTGCACCAGTAACCTGAGCACGAACAGCTATCAAAAAAATAACGCGCGTAAAAACTATCGATAGAGTTATATTGTATAGGAAATTTATACAGCGCTGTCTACCACCAAAGACCGAAATGAAATTTTCCATAGATAATTACTCTATCGAATGTTTGTACTCGCGTTAGTCTTTTCGATAGCTGTTTGTGTTACGAGTACAGTGGCCCTACCATGAGTTGATGCAAACTGTTTACGTTACCGTAAACTATCGTTTTCTCTTTTTCACTCGCATTGACTGTAAGCAGTATATACGATATCGATCAACTCATGGTAGGGCCACAGATCATACTCTCGGACGGGAATCGAACCCGCGACCTTTGGAAGTCCAGTCCAATGCTCTTACCGCTGAGCTACCGAGTCACTAGTGGCATCGTCGATTTCTTCTAGTATAAATCCCTGCAAACCCGCTGGCTTATTTCATCTATGTGAGGAATTACCTCGACATTCAATTGAAATTAATCTGAAATAGATATATTTAAATTTGAGATTTTCGCATTCACAATGCCAATTTATACAATATTGTATAAATAATATCTATTTTAGAAAAAAATATAGAATATAAGAAAGAACAATAAAGACAGTAATGCCCGTTTGCACTAAACTTAAGAATCGCCTTCGAATTCGAAGTCTTTTTCTAACTACAACTTGACCAAATTAAAACGGTGTCATTAATTTAGCTGCCATACAGCTTTCATGCGCCTATTTATCTTGGTCGAGTTGTAGTTAGGTTAGGTTAGGTTAGGTTGTACTTAGGCGATTCTTAAGTTTAGTGCAAACGGGTATAAGACTCGTATTATTTTTGATGAATGAACTTTACTAACGCAGCAGCTATTAGATCAGCGTTAAAAATTTATCAAGATGAGAGATAGGTTTTGTAAAATGCCTATGTTGGCAGTTAACTAAACATTGCTTAGTTCATAAAATATACATGAAAACTTGGAGCTTCAAGTGAACACCATCGCAAATACTTCGTAATGACAAGCTCAAGTGACGGCTTCGCGCCGCGGTTGTATTAAGCGCATATTCTTTCCTATCAAACAATTTGCTGCCAGAAAAAAATAATAAGTGCCTTCAACCCTACACATAAGGTTAATTTTTGATCATTTCTTACTTCAAAAACAGCACCGTGCAAAATTTTAGCATCACCAGCAATTTGCGCAACCTTAACCACATGTTGTTCCTTATCTATTTCTAATAGAACTTCTTTTCGCCTGTATTATTCTTCAGTTGCTGCATATATAAGTTGGTTATAAACTTATGAATAGGCAATAACTTGTCCTGAGGCGCTTGCCTCTGTGCACCACTTAATGACAGTTGTATAGGCAAGTTATGCAGATTAATACCAATTTTGTGGCGGTTATGTGCACCGTAATGGATTACTGTGCGTAGTAGCTACTCGTCAATGTCAAGAGCGAGTTTCGTACGGTTAGTTGGAAATCTCTTAAAGCTGTGTGAGATTTTGGAGTTATTCCAGTCGGATCCCTTGATCTGATCCATTATTATTAGGTTTAAATACCTGTCTGAACCACGATAAACTTTGTCATTCCGGTCAGATCCCCTAAATTTATTTGTGATACCCTGCACGGTGGATCAGACCGGAACAGAAAATATAAATATTATAAAATAAAACCGATCCCCCAGGGTATCAGATACGGGGTATCCGACCGGAATAACTCCGATTTTGTGGTCTATGAAGTGTAGATATTAGATAACATAGCAAGTTTAAGAACTATGTTTACTTAGTAAGCATTCTGAGTTGAGTCTAGTTTAGAGTTTTAAAGTAATTATACTTCCATTTAGGAACAAGACGTAGAAAAATAACTAAGCTTGTTGATTTCTCAGTGCGTGCCTACGCTCTTGAACAAGACATGTTTTTTAAATCTTATTTCCAGTGCCCAAAGATCAGGATGCAAATGTGCATGTGTGAGATGGGGCGCCGAATATTTGGCGCAAATTATCCGACAAACTACTCATGCCCGGTTCCCGAGGTACTTAATCGGAGGTTAACGGAGGTTTAACTTTATCGGAGGGGTCTACATTATCTGGTTTAAAGTAATAAAATTAACTTTACCGTGGGTCGCACAAGCGACCCACGGTAAAGTTAATTTTATACCTACAAAGGTACATCAACTTTTATTTCGGTTCATATCCTGCTTAATTTTATAATATTTGTTTTATTTTGTTATTATTTATATTTGTCTATAGCGTATTGAACATCAAAACAAACGAAGACGATTTAATTTAACATAATTGTAACTAAAAAAATATTAAGTAGTTACCTACCTCATACTTTTTCAACTTTAATAACTTTTATTTTTCTTTTATTATTAAAATGTTTCATCCAGCCGATTAACAATCTATTAATGAAAATTATAATGCACTGCGTTTAACTGCATATTGCTTTCATAATAAATTTCCATAAATTATTCACTAGCAGGAAATTAAAATCACGTCTTGTTTGTTTTTAATGTTCGTGGCTCATAATATATGGCTTTATAAAAAAAATATTGCAACCCCTACGATCGGAAAAGTTAATTTCAATAAAGCAATAATAGTCACAACTTATTACGAAACATTAGGTTTGTTGCGTATACAGAACTGGCAAGTAATTTTAGTAGAAGAGCAATACAAAGAGATGAGGCATACTGACAACATTTCCTTTTCTTCGTATTGCTCCGTCCCTCTCGGCCTCTCCGTGTGTTGTAGGCTTAAATGACGTCTATTCCAAGCATTCAGGAATTTTTTGTTAATGCATAGTTTATATGCTTATTTTTTTATTTACATTTTTACTGTTAAAGGTTCTGTTTGTTTAATACTAAAAAATCCTACAAACCTAGCACGTACCTTGCTTTAATGGTAAAAGCCCGAAATAATTACTTTTTAGGGTTCCGTACCAAAATGGTAAAAAGGAACCCTCATGGTGCGACTACAGTCTGTCTGTCTATCTCAGCTGGATATCTCAAGAACTACAGCCACAAATGCTATCAACTTGAAATTACAGGAAAAATAAAACAATATCTATAAGTAGCACAATTTTCAGAAATCATCAACAAAAAATACTTTATTTCCACTATCGGTCAAGAGTCAAAGACAAATAATTTAAATCCTTTTGTGGAATCACAAATATTTTTATTATTCCGCTTTTGTGGAATAGAGTCCACCTCTTTATTTGGAATAAAATAAATAAATATTCATCGCAATCACAAGAGTCGCTCACCAGCACTTCTATCGGATATTAATTCATGTTGAACGCTCCACTTACGGGAATATGTTATGCCTTATTCCAACGCAATAAGGTTTTTTATTGCTCTCTCTTTTATATTTCAAGTCAATAAGCCCATTGAATTGAGATACGATGTGACACGTGCAAGTTATTGCTTCACAAGTGTTTGTACAAACTGCGATATTGGTTATTTGGGCAGAAAATCTTTGGGTGTTTGGGGTGACGTGTGACTCAGCTAAAATTGATGAATTGGTGACATCTGTATTTCGGGCTTTATACGATCAAAACTAATGGATATAGAGTTAAACTAACATTGGGCCTGTTTCACAATATAAAAATAAGTTCTGAGTAAGCTAACATGACAGATAATTTGACAGTTGTGTGTTGTGAGTTGTGTCAAGTAAGCTACTCAGAAGTTAGTTTTACATTGTGAAACAGGCCCTATGTAGAATGACATACATAATATTTTACTTAACTAATTGGCAGGGTAGTACTTACTTTATTTTATTTTTTTTATTTATTTTATTTATTTCATGGAAAACCAGCAGCTGTACAATTAAGTGTAGAAAAAGCGTAGGAACAATAAGATAATTATAGGTTTTCGCTTATAGTAACAATATGGACTACTAACTTACTTAAATCTTACTTCCTACTAATGCGAAATAAATAAATAAAATAAATGTGAAAGTTTGGATGTTTGTTACTCAATCACTCAAAAACGGCTGAACGGATTTAGATGAATTTGGCACAAAAATTATAGTTTTATAACCTGCGGCGGTATCGGCTAAAAACATTGAAGTTCATATTAACTGTGTTTTGACAGAAATGTGATACATTGCTACTTTTCTTTGGTAAGTTTTTATTCGTGCCAAAACGAAGTAGCAATGTATCACATACATCTGTCAACAGTTAACAAGAACTTCAAAGTTTTTAGCCGATAGAGCCCCTGGATTAAAACATAAGATACTTTTTATTCTGTTCAAAGGTTCCCTAGGGTCCGCGCGGACGAAGTCGCGGGCGAAAGCTAGTAACTTACAAATCGAATAAATGCAAAACCGGATTTCATTTTATTTATAGTCCAAAGAAATAAATGTGCTTCACTAAAGATTTTTGTTAGGTTGTACAGTCACGTCTAAAAATATGTACCTATACAGTTTAGAACTTTTTCACTCTGTTGTAGATGTCATTTGTCATTGATTTCTGTTCAAACAAGTAATTGCTTCTACAGTGACTAAATTCTAAACTGCATACATATATATAGACGTGACTGTACATTCGTGTTGATATCATCGGTACCTACTGTTTGTGTCACTGCATCCTGTAACGCTAATAAAAACTTTTTAATAATAAATAATTTATTTAAAAATAAACGTCGAATTATAGCTCTTTCATAAAAGTAATATTCAGAAATAACATTTATAAAAAAAACAAAACTGAACATCCAAATGCGTGGGTAATCGTAACAATACAGGAATGCGACATCAAAGTGATCTTAGAGTCACAAAAGTCACATGTAACAGTCACAGACCATTGGGCCGCTTTGAAGCCACGCCCGGCTGGCCGTGGTAACGAGCTGCGAAATTATTCCAAGATGTGACGCTGTTCAAGCCACGTGGATTCCACGAAGCGGATGCTTGCTGCGTTCAAAATCCATTTGGGAGACTGCTGAAAGAATTCGACCTTTTTGATACTGGGAATAATTATGCACATCATTATAGATGTCTTAATTACAAAAGTTAGTTATTACATTACATTACATACATTGACGACGTCCGTGGTCGAGTGGCTTTGTACACCGGTTTTAAAGGTGTCGCCATCTCTGAGGTCCCGGGTTCGATCCCCGGTTGGGTCAATTTAGAAAACGAACTTTTCTATATTGGCTCAGGTCTGGGTGTTTGTGTTGTCTCCGATTTCCACAAGTGCTTTAGCTACTTACTTTGGAATCGGAGCAATGTATGTGAAGTTGTCAAATATTTATTTATTACAATAATAATTTAGTCTGATGACGAAGAGAAAGCTTAAGCTTGTATGATTCACCATCAGACGTTTTTAATGTCACTGCTGGGGCACAGCCCCCTGTTTACGTAACTCTATTGCTTACAATTCTCGATTGAAATTGATTGAAACCGCAGTTACATTGCTGCTTTAAGTAAGATAGTTGTCACATTGGTTCTTACTAAAGCAGCAATGTAACTGCGATTTATGTCCGAGTTGATTGCAACAAAGTTACATAATCAGGGGGCTGGTCTTCCTCATGGATTTTCGTTTCAATTCATCTTATGATTGACATCTCTC
Source organism: Catoptria pinella (assembly GCA_963556745.1). Taxonomy (NCBI): domain Eukaryota; kingdom Metazoa; phylum Arthropoda; class Insecta; order Lepidoptera; family Crambidae; genus Catoptria; species Catoptria pinella. The sequence continues at coordinate 13,740,888 of OY750764.1, read as the reverse complement.
AATACCACAAAACATTTATGCACTTCTGATGGGACCGGCCAATCGTCTAAATTGCCGGCGATGGCGGATCGTTGCTCAATAAAATCCATATCATCTCAGAAGATTGATGATGTTGCCAATAAGATGACTTGCTAACGTAATTCGAGCGCGAAGTGTAATTTTTCATGTCGCTTTACAGATATTTGATAACGCTGAACGTAGTTTCGCACTTAATCATTCGAAAATTATTAAAAAAAAACATTTACAGAAGAGGAATTTCAACATAGAGTTTTTAAACAGATATAAGACAGTTTTTTAACATTATTATTTTTTTGTTTCACGAAGGCGTGTCGGCTATCAATGTTGTTAGGCGTTCACATTCACATTACTTTAGTGTGTGTAATACGAGAGTGCATGTGCACGCCTAACAACATTCATAGCCGACACGCCTTCGTGATATAAAACATCTGTCAACTAACATAAGTAGCTATTAAGGCTCCGACGAACCGAGAGCTTACCATACAAACGTAATACCAATTTGAGCATAATCAACTCTTCTTGTGTTATTATTCAGATAATGTCAGTATTTGTCTAGGTTTCTATTAAATAAAAAATCCAAAATACTAAATCAAATAAAAATTAACGCGATCTACAGTTTTGTATGAAAAAATCTAATTGGCATTTATTTCGAATTGGGTTAGTATTTTGGAATGTTTATTTAATAGAAACCTAGACAAATGCTGTTTTAATCTGAATTCATAACATCACAAGAAGAGTTGATTATGCTCAAATTGGTATTATGTTTGTATGGGAAGCTCTCGGTTCGCCGGAGCCTTAAGTCGTTTGGCTGCAAGGTAATTATTTTATCATTGTCATTTTCCGTCTAACCGTGATACATAAACTAAATTGATCCAAAAACAAAACGTAGGAATCAATAACGTACCCATCATCAATTAATCATTTTATGATAAATATTCTCATAAATTTTATTCTGCGTTTAAAATGGCATTTACCTACTGCAACTTTTATTTTATTTATTTATTTATTATTAGAAATAAATAACATTTTTGTTCACTTTGTCTCGCAAAACGTAACAGTAGGTTTGTCTGCGAGTACTGATCATTTATAATCTAATTTATTTATTTATTAGTATCTATACAATATATAATTAGTGCCAATTATTTAGAAGTTACACAATAACATGTAGTTAAACATATTATTTACACATTTTAAGGTGTGTCTTCACACAGTCGCTTTCACATTTTAAGGTTATTTTATTTTAAGGTTATTTTATTTTAAGGTGTGCCTTGACACAGTCGCTTTCATGTTCCCCTTGCGCTTTCAACAGAGGCATGCCATTGCATTCAATAGCATATTCCCTATCTTCTCACAAAAACGTCGTTGTAACAGAAAGTTGAAAGCTACAAGCGCACGTTTGAAGGCAATATTGAAAACGTCAAATTTGTATGGCGGAAAGTTGAAAGCGCACGGTTTGGAAGCAATATTGCATACGTCTGACGCAAGTTGAATTGAAAAGTTAAAGCGACTCGGTGAAGACACGTCATTCGCACTTTTTCAGGAGCCGTAGTCACTCCTTAAATATTTAGTTATAGTTAAACAGGTATTTAGTATTATCAGTTCATAGCTAAGATAAACAAAAAAGCAATGTTTTTCTTGTGTTTTTTTATTTATTTTTATCTATGATAATGACTAGCTGGCTGGTTTCAACAAAATTTAAATTGACAAGGCAGAACGTTGGTTATATTTCAGAAACCCGTACTTATATAAATGTTTAACATAATTAGTTATGTTGAAGTACCGTGTAGAGTATAAAAAATTGTGAAGACTTTGAGAAAAAATCCACCTATTTTGTCGCTGTAATAAAAACTTCTGTTTTTTTTTTTCAAAACCCAGCAAGTGAGTTTCCCGAAAATCCACAACTTACACATGAACTTTGACTGAAAATAAAATAGGATATTATTTTCAATCCAATTTAAAATCCTTTTTGATGTCTACCCACTTTCACAGCTGTGACATGGCTGCGTGTAAAATGCTACTATGGTATTTTCAGACTGTAATGATTGTATTTGACATAAAATCTGTGAAATACCCATTGTGTTAGTAAACATATGCTGAATTAATAAAGCTTCGCCAAAACCTAAAACTTAAAATCATTTTTATAATATATTAGCCATTGTAGTTCCTTAAATTATTGATACTTTGAAGATTACGAAAGATGGTTTTCTGCTCGATATGATAGGGCCGGATTCCTAAGGGTTCGAATCTGCTACGGGCGAGTCTATTCTCTAGTATATATTATTTAACATAAATAAAAAATAAATAAATAAATATTTGACAACATCACCTACATTGCTTCGATTCCAAAGTAAGTAGCTAAAGCACTTGTGGAAATCGGAGACAACGGTGGTATCACAAACACGGTGGGTGTTTGTGATGCCAATATAGAAAAAATCGTTTTCTAAATTGACCCAACCGGGGATCGAACCCGGGACCTCAGAGATGGCGACACCTTGAAAACCGGTGTACAAAGCCACTCGACCACGGAGGTCGTCCACATTGGTTTTCCTACTTATTTAATTTAGTGTATGTATCTCTAAACAATGAACGCCAAGGTTCGCAATAAGGCGGACGTCGACTTGATATAAAAGGGAAATGTATTCTAATTATTCAAGCATTCGCATAAGTAGCGTTAAAACTAAATTAACTTAAAAAATGTTATTAAAAGTTGATGCGTTTCTATTGTCAGTTTTTGTTTTAAGTGTGGGATGCGAGAAGATTCGATACGATACCTTCCGAGGATGTCCCATTAACGACGTAGAATATAAGGATACGATCAAGAGAAATACCACTTTGTAAGTTGTTGATAACCATTATTTCAGACAAAGTACAGTGCAAAACCTTAGGGTTATTTTTTAGTTGCAATCCAAAGTTTAAGATGAAACTGGACAACTTTGTCCAAGAAACATAGGACCAAATAAGTAAAAAAGATTTTGGCTATCCATACAAATCAAAGAGATCAGTTTGGTTTAGTTTCATGGACTGACAACCTTAAAAGGATGGTAACTAAAAAATAACCGCGTATTTATTATAACTTGCCGATAAAAATGTAAAATAATATTTGGCATGCTCATTAACTATTCGCAATAAAAAAAAATTTTTAGTGGCTGATATTTTTTTTATAGCGAATAGTTATGTATTTACATAGATTCTAAAGATTTAACCAGTAAAAAATGAAATGACACCTACCAGACTGCGCTGCCGGCTGCAGCAAAAAAAAATCGATTCCTATAACGAGCTGTTTTTAGGGTTCCGTACCAAAATGGTAAAAAGGAACCCTAATGGTACGACTCAGTCTGTCTGTCACAGCTGGATATCTCGAAAACTACTAATGCTACCAACTTAAAATGTGGCTTGAAATTTGGAATAGTTTTAGTTGACGTTTGCCCAACTATTTTGCAAATAAGAGATAAATAAAAATATTAATATATTTTTTGCAATAGGGATTGAAAGGGGGTCTTAAAAATTCGAAGTGAGGCTACTAGGGCATATGGGGTATCATATGAAAGAGCGCTACTTGCACTGTAAATAGTCTCATAAAACGATGTCTCTAAATAGTAAACTTTTTTAGAATGATGGTACGGGACCCTCGGTGCGCGAGTCCGACATGCTCTTGACCGTTTTTTTGTTTTAGCTGGTGCGTCGCTGAAATCAAACCATGCGACCCTAAAGAAGGAAGACGCATTGACGGGTCTTGCAACAACCTGAAAAATCCAGCCAGAGGCATTTTCCACACCCCTTTTTACAGAATCTTACCGGCAGTGTACAATACAGGTGATGGATAGGTAGAGTGACGAGCTCGAGAGCGGGTCTACGGGAGGCCAGAGCTGTAGGCCTAGCATGCGCACCACGACAAAATTTTATCGATACTTTTCTCGCGTAAGCACAGTGACTATCCTGCTCACACCATAATAGGAGCGGGACAGACATCGCGAGATAAGTGTCGAAAAATAGTCGCGATGCGCGTGCTAGGCCCGCAGTAGCTGGCGTGCTGATGTCGCGCCGGCGCCGCTGCTGCGCCGACAAATCAGGAACACTATTGCAGCGTTTCCCAAACTTGATTAGGTATACCCAGACCCAGTAATTTAGATCGATGTTTCCCCATCGTGACTCACCACCAATTTTTTAACTCTACTGCTAAGTATTATATGGAAAATTGAAAAAAAAAACATATTTAAATGTCCACATAATAATAACAAAGTGTATTAATGTAAGAAAACGTAACTTTTAACAACAATTTTACCTAATATTATATTATTAATCATAATAACAATTGTATTTTAGTGACATCTCACTATATGAATATTAAATTTAGATTTTTCGCATTCACAATGCAATTTTTATATTAAGATAAATAATATTAGAAAAATACTAGAAAAAATCGACTCATCCGTAGCACCTCAGATGGAACTCGAACCCGCACCCTTGGGATTCCGGCCCAATGCACTGACCAATTATGCTACCGAGTCGCTAGTGGGAGCGGCGAAATTGTCTGAGATGCTACGGGTGAGTCGACTTTTTCTAGTATTTTTTCTAATATTATTTATCTTGAGATGTATGAAGCTGTTTGCCTGATTGTAAACAATGAGACAATGTTGCGACCCGGTATTTTTATTTACGTGGCCCGGTGCCGGGTCGCGACCCACCATTTGGGAAACGCTGAAGGTTACTGGAGAGCCAGTAACCTTTCAGTACGCTTTCTAATGCAATGCTTTCTTTCTTTATGAAGTGTTCGTAAAAAAATACTTTAAAAAAGTCTACATTTTGTACATGAGTACAGCATACAGTACAGCCAGTATGTGGCAATTATATTTCACTAATTGCTTAAATTATTTCTCGTATTGAAGCAAAACCAACCTTCATTTTGGTAACCATTTGAATAAAACTAACACCGACAACCTAACATGTTACAATAATGATATTACACTTCCTACAGTTTTTGTAAACATTTGCGTGAATTCGTTCATAAATATTAATGAGTGCTCCCAAACTGTATTATTAAGGCAATAATAAGAATATCTATGTTTTTTTATTATTATTACTGTTACTATCAACATTTTAAAATTAATTAAGCTGAATAACATTAATGAAATGTTAATTTTTGCCCAATTATTATTGATTATTGTTTGTTTAAAAAAACCGTCGATTTAATAACCTCCTCCTTTTTTGAAGTCGGTTAAAAACGTCCTTGATTGTTTAAGTTTTTTAGCCTTTGTGCAACAGCTGTACCGCACTTTCAGTGGAGAAAAGTTAAGCTCACCTACGTGGTAGCGGTGAGAGGATATCTGCTATTCTGCTCACTCCACCTCATCGTTGCCCTGTCAACATAGTAATATTTCGCTATAATATTACTTTCCTAGATGATGGTGGTTTCGAGCCTCGTAAAGCGAGCGACGGTGGTCCCCTCCCTCTGGCCAGATATCTGCGCACGAGTTTCGTCGCCGAAGGGAAAGTTCCTGACCAAGAATTCACCCAGTTAGTGACCCATTTTTTGGTATACCTCAGTGCAGATATAGTAACAGTTCAAGATACTGGTGAGTTTTTTTAGACCATAGTTTGAGCAACTTTTTAAATGATAAATAAATATAAATAAATAAATATTGTATTATAAATATATATTTGACGGCAGTTGCGATAGGTTAGCGACAGCATCGTCGTTATCAGGGTTCGGTGGTAAGGGATCCATGGCGTAGGTACTCGAGAAATAAAATCAGGACGGTAACTTCACTAATTTATTACACACTCGTAAGTATTGCAATTCCAAACTATGATTTAAATTCTAACTAGGTATTGGTAAGCGAACTGACAAATTCGTTAGATAGGGGCGTTCACCGCAACAGTCGAAGCAAGACTGACTGCGCAGCACTCGACTCCCTACTCAACGACTCTGCCCACGTGACAGTCATCGGTAGTGACGTCACGGCCGTTCGCCTCCGCTTCACTACAAACTTAGCTACCACAATAATCAATTGACGAACTTTAATAATTTAAATTATCGCTAATCACGACACGGCCAGGCTGACTGGTCATGCGTCCTCGTATGTACCTGTAATAATACCAAAGAGTGTAGAGTTAACGGTATCGTAGGCTCGGCCTGCCTGACTTCAATACCGATCACAAAAATGTCTCATGGTAAGGCACCTTCACACAAATCATCTTCAAATCAAACAATCATCAACACCAAACATCAAGATTTTCATAATAGTGAACACTGTCACCCGGGGCTATACCACACCATGTAATTAGTCCAACCAACAAAATCATACATAGAGTCACTCAAAACATCATAGAGTTACTCCCGGGCCACTCCAAGTCGGCCATACAACATTATAGTCTCATAGAGACCCGGGCCCCCGCCGCAGCACTGGCCGCGCACCGCGCTCTGAACGACTACAAGGCCGCAGTTACGACTACGACCAGTACATACGGTGCAGCCAAATAAATCATGATGTTTGAGTCTCACAATTACTTGTACTTGCAGAAGACTCTACGACATCCTCATCATCACTCACATATGCTAACTCTACAGGTACCTGACCTAGAGGCATCTTTCTAATTCGGTCATGAGCGTACTTGTACGTTCTATTTCCCGTCAAAGCTTTTAAAATGTAGCGATCACCATCAAGCAACTCTACAATTTTGAATGGACCTTTGTATTTAGGATCCAGCTTGGTCTGGTTCCTTTCTTCGTTCTTTATGAGAACCAGATCATCTACAGCGAATCGTACTACTTTTGCTTTACTCTTATCGAATCGGCGCTTTTCGTAAATGGCGCTCTTCTCAATATTTTGTGCGGCTTGTTCTCTAACTTCGGCTAAGTCAACCACAGTTTCGTCGTCATCAATGGTCATAAGGTTAAGCGGTCGAGCCACTTTGCCTATCAACAGTTCCAAAGGACTGGCTTTGGTTATGCGATTCACTGTACAATTTAACGCTAACTGAACGTCCTCTAACGCATCCTGCCACGATCTGTCAGAAGTCTCTACCGAGGTGAACAAACTCTTTAATGTCCCCATCACTCGCTCTACCTGCCCGTTCGCGCGGCTAGAACCAGTAGCAATCAAATGCAATGCGATACCGTGAGATTCGCAAAACTCTTTATAATCCTTACTGGCGAACGAACGACCCTGATCCGCAATAACACGACAAGGTTTACCGAAAAGAGAGATAGAGTGCTTTAGAGCTTTTATCGCGTTTTGGGAGTCAAGTCGTAGGGTATGGTACAACAAGGCATACTTTGTAAAAGCATCCACCATTACAATAACGTACTCTTTCGAGTCGTTCTTCCCACTGAGCTTCCCTGAAATATCTACGTGCACAGTATGCCATGGTGTACTGACTTTAGGTATCGGGTGCAACTCTGCTTGCACCTTCCCTGAAGCAGACTTTGAAATTTTACAGGTAATGCAACCGTCAACAAATTTACGAACGTATTTGGCCATGTGCTCGAACCAATAATGTTCGTAAATCTTTTCTAACGTCTTTTCAGTACCTAAGTGCATTACCGCTTCGTGTACGTGGTTTACTACGGACCAACGAAAAGCTCGTGGAACGATCGGCAAGCATCGAGTACGATTGTTTTTCTGAACTTTACGATACAGAAGACCGGACCTTAACTCGTACGTTTTCGCGACATCTGATGGTAGTTCCCTGTTTTTTAACTTAGTAACGATCGCCTGAATCTCCGGATCACGTGACTGTTCCGCCAAGAGCCAATTTTCCGACAAAGTAGCTATATCAACGCGTTTCTGCTCTATCTTTTGAACCGTCATTTTACTAACTTCCGGTAGTAGGTTCCGCGACAAAAAGTCTACATGACTCATCCGCCTACCCTCGCGATATATGATATCGAAATCAAAGGCCTGAAGGTAAGCCCACCAGCGGTGTACTCGCGGGGTTAAATCGATTTTCTTCCGAGAGGCCTGTAAGGAATTACAGTCCGTAACGACAGTAAACTTAAAGCCCTGAAGGTAATGCCGAAAATGCTTTACAGCATTTACCACCGCCAACGTTTCCAGTTCGTACGAGTGGTACTTGGATTCCGCATTCGAGGTACGTTTACTAAAGTACTCCACGACGTGCATCCTACCATTGACCTTCTGGAAAAGTATCGCACCATACCCATCCGCACTCGCATCCGTGTGTAGTTCGATTGGATAGTCGGGGTTGAATATCATGAGAACAGGTTTGCTCGTGATTATCGAGATAATTTTTTGTCGAATTTCTTCGTGCTCAGGTTGCCACTCGAATCGCGTGTAGGTGGTTATTTTAAATAAGGGAGCCATTATCAAGGAGAAATTCGCAACGAATTTACGAAAATAGGATGCGAGGCCATTAAATTGCCTTAACTGGTGCACATTTTCTGGAGGGGGTAGCTTTGTTAAGGCTTCGACTTTTCTTGGGTTCGGTCTTACTTCTCCCGCAGTGATCTCGTAACCCAGGAACTCAACACGACGTTTCAAGAAGGAACATTTTGAAATGTTCAGAGAAAATCCAGCCTTAGTCAGGGCTTCTAGCACCTCACGCAAGCGCTGTATTCCTTCCTCCTCATCATGAGAGGGAATCAAAATATCGTCCATGTAAAGAACGGCGTATTTGTATACGAGCTCACCTAACGCATTCGACACGGCACGTTGGAAGACGCTAGGGGCGTTACGAAGACCAAATGGCATCGCAAGATACTCAAACTGCCCGTCGGGCGTTACAAAGGCTGTCCGTTCAATGCTTTCCGAATTTACGGGAATTTGGTTAAACCCACTAGCACAATCTAAGCAAGTATAATACCGCGCTCCGGATAACCTCGCTATTTGGTCAGAGATTAACGGCAAAGGGAATCGATCAGGCACCGTGTTGGCGTTTAGTTCGCGGTAATCGACGCACATACGATCACTACCGTCACGTTTTTTCACTAAAATAATCGGGCTAGCAAATGGGGAGCTACTCGGCCTAATTATTCCGGCTTGCATCAATTCACTGACTTTACCGCGTACTACCTGCCTTTCATCTGGACTAAGACGGTATGGACGCCGCTGTACCGTGCGATTTGGGTCAATCAACCGAATATTCAACGCGCCTGTAGTCACGCGAGTTTTGGGTAAACCGTCCGTAAAAGAATCAGAAAATTCTTCCAATAATGAAACTAAAGTTTGTTTATTATCACACGTCACATCTGAATTTACGTTATGAAAATCAAACGCGGGTAAACCACAAAAATTCACTTGTTTACATTTTGTAATTTGTAGCGTAGACTCCGATAAGCATACCGTAAAACCGAGTGATAAAATTTCACGACCTAACATAACGTCATATTTTAAACAACTGTCGGGTAGAACATGAAATAAAATTGACATGTTGTTGTCATCAACCACTATATCACTACGAATTTGTTCAGTGCAACAAACATTGGAATTTCCTATGCCAGTAATTTGTACAGTGAAATGCGACCGCATACCCGTGAATTTAGATGATAGACTTTGCCTAATTAGAGAACACTCGGCACCGGAATCAAAACAAAATGAGTACGACTCACCGGATTGCTGAAGTGTTCCACACGCACCGCGAATCTCGCAGGTGTCGACACGTCGCTGCTGCTGCTGCTGCTGCTGCGCGGCGCCCGCGCTGCTTCCACCGCCTTCGCTGCCAAAACCAGTCTTCGTGCAGTGTGATGAGATGTGCCCCTTTTCTCCACACCGGAAACAAATGACTTGCTTCTTGACGTCCGTCTTCATGGTGCTCATGTTGATAGTGTTCATTTTCGTTGTTGGAAATGTGGTGTCAGGTCTGAAATTCGGCATTTTCCTTAGGCGGCAATCAATTGCTTTGTGACCCAACTTGCCACAATGATGACACTTAAATGACCCAGGAGCACTGTACTTGAAGCGTTTAGTGACGGATGCGTTGTCATTTTCGGATTGCTTGCGTTTCATGCTTGAAAAGGACTTCAGTTCTTGGAGTAACTTGTTTCTCGACTTCAGCTCGGTGGTGTGAGCTAGACGATGGACGCGTGTATCAAACTGCGACGTGTGTGCCAGAACATACGATATAGCAATCTCCTCAGCACTCATGTCCTTCCAACGGGTTGTCACTGATGAAAGTAAGCGACTTGCATAGGCCGCAAGGCACTCGCCATCTTTTGGACGTCCGTTGTTGATCCCAATTAGCGTAGCTGCTGCAGTCTCTGTGCCAGCATACCGGGAGAGAAACAGGTCCTTGAAAAATGGCCAAGTTATGCCCACGTGTGAAACTTGCGAAAGCCAGGTTGATGCGCTGCCTCGTAACGCCTCGCTGAGTGTGATGATCAAAGCGCCTCCTTCAAGGGGTTTCTCTGCTAGGCAAATGTCCACAGTCGAGCACCAAGCACGTGCGTCTGCGTCGGCGACATCGGGGTTGAATTCCGGCAACGTTATCTTCGTTGCAGGCGGCCCTCTCACAGCTTCAATCAGTTGCAGCATGGTGCGGTTCTGCAGCTCGAACATGGCTCTCCAGTGATCTTCTTGTTGACTTCCATGGCCCATCGAAGGTTGTTCTCGAGTGAATCCCGCTTCTGATGACGGCAGTTGCGATAGGTTAGCGACAGCATCGTCGTTATCAGGGTTCGGTGGTAAGGGATCCATGGCGTAGGTACTCGAGAAATAAAATCAGGACGGTAACTTCACTAATTTATTACACACTCGTAAGTATTGCAATTCCAAACTATGATTTAAATTCTAACTAGGTATTGGTAAGCGAACTGACAAATTCGTTAGATAGGGGCGTTCACCGCAACAGTCGAAGCAAGACTGACTGCGCAGCACTCGACTCCCTACTCAACGACTCTGCCCACGTGACAGTCATCGGTAGTGACGTCACGGCCGTTCGCCTCCGCTTCACTACAAACTTAGCTACCACAATAATCAATTGACGAACTTTAATAATTTAAATTATCGCTAATCACGACACGGCCAGGCTGACTGGTCATGCGTCCTCGTATGTACCTGTAATAATACCAAAGAGTGTAGAGTTAACGGTATCGTAGGCTCGGCCTGCCTGACTTCAATACCGATCACAAAAATGTCTCATGGTAAGGCACCTTCACACAAATCATCTTCAAATCAAACAATCATCAACACCAAACATCAAGATTTTCATAATAGTGAACACTGTCACCCGGGGCTATACCACACCATGTAATTAGTCCAACCAACAAAATCATACATAGAGTCACTCAAAACATCATAGAGTTACTCCCGGGCCACTCCAAGTCGGCCATACAACATTATAGTCTCATAGAGACCCGGGCCCCCGCCGCAGCACTGGCCGCGCACCGCGCTCTGAACGACTACAAGGCCGCAGTTACGACTACGACCAGTACATACGGTGCAGCCAAATAAATCATGATGTTTGAGTCTCACAATTACTTGTACTTGCAGAAGACTCTACGACATCCTCATCATCACTCACATATGCTAACTCTACAGGTACCTGACCTAGAGGCATCTTTCTAATTCGGTCATGAGCGTACTTGTACGTTCTATTTCCCGTCAAAGCTTTTAAAATGTAGCGATCACCATCAAGCAACTCTACAATTTTGAATGGACCTTTGTATTTAGGATCCAGCTTGGTCTGGTTCCTTTCTTCGTTCTTTATGAGAACCAGATCATCTACAGCGAATCGTACTACTTTTGCTTTACTCTTATCGAATCGGCGCTTTTCGTAAATGGCGCTCTTCTCAATATTTTGTGCGGCTTGTTCTCTAACTTCGGCTAAGTCAACCACAGTTTCGTCGTCATCAATGGTCATAAGGTTAAGCGGTCGAGCCACTTTGCCTATCAACAGTTCCAAAGGACTGGCTTTGGTTATGCGATTCACTGTACAATTTAACGCTAACTGAACGTCCTCTAACGCATCCTGCCACGATCTGTCAGAAGTCTCTACCGAGGTGAACAAACTCTTTAATGTCCCCATCACTCGCTCTACCTGCCCGTTCGCACGGCTAGAACCAGTAGCAATCAAATGCAATGCGATACCGTGAGATTCGCAAAACTCTTTATAATCCTTACTGGCGAACGAACGACCCTGATCCGCAATAACACGACAAGGTTTACCGAAAAGAGAGATAGAGTGCTTTAGAGCTTTTATCGCGTTTTGGGAGTCAAGTCGTAGGGTATGGTACAACAAGGCATACTTTGTAAAAGCATCCACCATTACAATAACGTACTCTTTCGAGTCGTTCTTCCCACTGAGCTTCCCTGAAATATCTACGTGCACAGTATGCCATGGTGTACTGACTTTAGGTATCGGGTGCAACTCTGCTTGCACCTTCCCTGAAGCAGACTTTGAAATTTTACAGGTAATGCAACCGTCAACAAATTTACGAACGTATTTGGCCATGTGCTCGAACCAATAATGTTCGTAAATCTTTTCTAACGTCATTTCAGTACCTAAGTGCATTACCGCTTCGTGTACGTGGTTTACTACGGACCAACGAAAAGCTCGTGGAACGATCGGCAAGCATCGAGTACGATTGTTTTTCTGAACTTTACGATACAGAAGACCGGACCTTAACTCGTACGTTTTCGCGACATCTGATGGTAGTTCCCTGTTTTTTAACTTAGTAACGATCGCCTGAATCTCCGGATCACGTGTCTGTTCCGCCAAGAGCCAATTTTCCGACAAAGTAGCTATATCAACGCGTTTCTGCTCTATCTTTTGAACCGTCATTTTACTAACTTCCGGTAGTAGGTTCCGCGACAAAAAGTCTACATGACTCATCCGCCTACCCTCGCGATATATGATATCGAAATCAAAGGCCTGAAGGTAAGCCCACCAGCGGTGTACTCGCGGGGTTAAATCGATTTTCTTCCGAGAGGCCTGTAAGGAATTACAGTCCGTAACGACAGTAAACTTAAAGCCCTGAAGGTAATGCCGAAAATGCTTTACAGCATTTACCACCGCCAACGTTTCCAGTTCGTACGAGTGGTACTTGGATTCCGCATTCGAGGTACGTTTACTAAAGTACTCCACGACGTGCATCCTACCATTGACCTTCTGGAAAAGTATCGCACCATACCCATCCGCACTCGCATCCGTGTGTAGTTCGATTGGATAGTCGGGGTTGAATATCATGAGAACAGGTTTGCTCGTGATTATCGAGATAATTTTTTGTCGAATTTCTTCGTGCTCAGGTTGCCACTCGAATCGCGTGTAGGTGGTTATTTTAAATAAGGGAGCCATTATCAAGGAGAAATTCGCAACGAATTTACGAAAATAGGATGCGAGGCCATTAAATTGCCTTAACTGGTGCACATTTTCTGGAGGGGGTAGCTTTGTTAAGGCTTCGACTTTTCTTGGGTTCGGTCTTACTTCTCCCGCAGTGATCTCGTAACCCAGGAATTTAACACGACGTTTCAAGAAGGAACATTTTGAAATGTTCAGAGAAAATCCAGCCTTAGTCAGGGCTTCTAGCACCTCACGCAAGCGCTGTATTCCTTCCTCCTCATCATGAGAGGGAATCAAAATATCGTCCATGTAAAGAACGGCGTATTTGTATACGAGCTCACCTAACGCATTCGACACGGCACGTTGGAAGACGCTAGGGGCGTTACGAAGACCAAATGGCATCGCAAGATACTCAAACTGCCCGTCGGGCGTTACAAAGGCTGTCCGTTCAATGCTTTCCGAATTTACGGGAATTTGGTTAAACCCACTAGCACAATCTAAGCAAGTATAATACCGCGCTCCGGATAACCTCGCTATTTGGTCAGAGATTAACAGCAAAGGGAATCGATCAGGCACCGTGTTGGCGTTTAGTTCGCGGTAATCGACGCACATACGATCACTACCGTCACGTTTTTTCACTAAAATAATCGGGCTAGCAAATGGGGAGCTACTCGGCCTAATTATTCCGGCTTGCATCAATTCACTGACTTTACCGCGTACTACCTGCCTTTCATCTGGACTAAGACGGTATGGACGCCGCTGTACCGTGCGATTTGGGTCAATCAACCGAATATTCAACGCGCCTGTAGTCACGCGAGTTTTGGGTAAACCGTCCGTAAAAGAATCAGAAAATTCTTCCAATAATGAAACTAAAGTTTGTTTATTATCACACGTCACATCTGAATTTACGTTATGAAAATCAAACGCGGGTAAACCACAAAAATTCACTTGTTTACATTTTGTAATTTGTAGCGTAGACTCCGATAAGCATACCGTAAAACCGAGTGATAAAATTTCACGACCTAACATAACGTCATATTTTAAACAACTGTCGGGTAGAACATGAAATAAAATTGACATGTTGTTGTCATCAACCACTATATCACTACGAATTTGTTCAGTGCAACAAACATTGGAATTTCCTATGCCAGTAATTTGTACAGTGAAATGCGACCGCATACCCGTGAATTTAGATGATAGACTTTGCCTAATTAGAGAACACTCGGCACCGGAATCAAAACAAAATGAGTACGACTCACCGGATTGCTGAAGTGTTCCACACGCACCGCGAATCTCGCAGGTGTCGACACGTCGCTGCTGCTGCTGCTGCTGCTGCGCGGCGCCCGCGCTGCTTCCACCGCCTTCGCTGCCAAAACCAGTCTTCGTGCAGTGTGATGAGATGTGCCCCTTTTCTCCACACCGGAAACAAATGACTTGCTTCTTGACGTCCGTCTTCATGGTGCTCATGTTGATAGTGTTCATTTTCGTTGTTGGAAATGTGGTGTCAGGTCTGAAATTCGGCATTTTCCTTAGGCGGCAATCAATTGCTTTGTGACCCAACTTGCCACAATGATGACACTTAAATGACCCAGGAGCACTGTACTTGAAGCGTTTAGTGACGGATGCGTTGTCATTTTCGGATTGCTTGCGTTTCATGCTTGAAAAGGACTTCAGTTCTTGGAGTAACTTGTTTCTCGACTTCAGCTCGGTGGTGTGAGCTAGACGATGGACGCGTGTATCAAACTGCGACGTGTGTGCCAGAACATACGATATAGCAATCTCCTCAGCACTCATGTCCTTCCAACGGGTTGTCACTGATGAAAGTAAGCGACTTGCATAGGCCGCAAGGCACTCGCCATCTTTTGGACGTCCGTTGTTGATCCCAATTAGCGTAGCTGCTGCAGTCTCTGTGCCAGCATACCGGGAGAGAAACAGGTCCTTGAAAAATGGCCAAGTTATGCCCACGTGTGAAACTTGCGAAAGCCAGGTTGATGCGCTGCCTCGTAACGCCTCGCTGAGTGTGATGATCAAAGCGCCTCCTTCAAGGGGTTTCTCTGCTAGGCAAATGTCCACAGTCGAGCACCAAGCACGTGCGTCTGCGTCGGCGACATCGGGGTTGAATTCCGGCAACGTTATCTTCGTTGCAGGCGGCCCTCTCACAGCTTCAATCAGTTGCAGCATGGTGCGGTTCTGCAGCTCGAACATGGCTCTCCAGTGATCTTCTTGTTGACTTTCATGGCCCATCGAAGGTTGTTCTCGAGTGAATCCCGCTTCTGATGACGGCAGTTGCGATAGGTTAGCGACAGCATCGTCATTATCAGGGTTCGGTGGTAAGGGATCCATGGCGTAGGTACTCGAGAAATAAAATCAGGACGGTAACTTCACTAATTTATTACACACTCGTAAGTATTGCAATTCCAAACTATGATTTAAATTCTAACTAGGTATTGGTAAGCGAACTGACAAATTCGTTAGATAGGGGCGTTCACCGCAACAGTCGAAGCAAGACTGACTGCGCAGCACTCGACTCCCTACTCAACGACTCTGCCCACGTGACAGTCATCGGTAGTGACGTCACGGCCGTTCGCCTCCGCTTCACTACAAACTTAGCTACCACAATAATCAATTGACGAACTTTAATAATTTAAATTATCGCTAATCACGACATATTTAACAACATCACATACATTGCTCCGATTCCAAAGTAAGCACTTGTGTTATGGAAATCAGAGACAACACTGGTATCACAAGCCCCCAGACCTGAGCCAATATAGAAAAGTTCGTTTTTCTAAATTGACCCAACCGGGGATCGAACCCGGGACCTCAAAGATGGGGACATCTTGAAAACCGGTGTACAAAGACTCGACAACGGATGTCGTCAAAATGATGATTGTTACTATTACACACCTTCTTGTATTTTTTATAAGCCTATACCTATAATATCTCTTTATAATAGTCTGGTTTCTAAATTATTTAAGATCTATGTTTTAAACACAAACAAAAAACAGCCCCCAAATCCAATGAACTAGAAGTAATGTAACACACTTTTCAGTAAACTACATCGCGTGGCGACCTTACTGCTGTCTCCCGAAAGGGAAGACTGATCCCGAATGCACTCCCAACGCAGTCCCTGCCGACGACCCGGTTCATAGATTCTCTGGCATCCGCTGCCTGAACATGACCAGGCCTGAATCCTTCCAGTCCTCAGGATGTATCAAGAACGGCACTGTACCGGAACGAGTAAGTGACTTGTCACTTTCGGTACTTACACCGAAAATAATAAATTAAAAACAGGTTTGGAAATTGGCAAAGCAATAAAGAAAAACCAAGACTTTTTTTCAAGTTTGGTTTTTATATGAATAGACACCAAGGAATTCATTTTATTAATAAGGTTCTAGTTAATAGATTTAAAGTAGGTAAAATAAGATAACTGATAACTTATAATAATGTTGTTCATAATAAATACTCATGAAGCTCTTTAATCAGGAAACGAATTTAACTTACTTGGTTTTCACTAATTTAATGTAATGTCGGTTTGGTGCATGCATGGTATTACAGTTAATATTATCAGTACATTTAATATCGCTTCAAAATAGGTACCTATTCAAGTATTTAACTTTAAGTTAGTCAGTTTAATTCTACATGTCTATTTTAAGGCGTGAAACGATTCTTAGTTTTTTTATACGTAATTATGACAGTAGATAGATTTAAGATAATTTAAATTCATACGTACCAGTCGGTCTTCACAATTTTGTTTATAATTCAATTCTAATCAATGGCTATTTTCGCAAGCTTCTCTGAAATAACTTCAATAATCAACGTCTGCTCGAATTGTGATAATTTATTTTTCTCATTACAGATCATATCGACAACGCCTATGTTTGATTTGTCGCAACTCTATGGCAACTTAGACGAAACGCTGGCAAAAAAGGGTAGAAAGTTCGAAGGAGGTTTACTCAAATACGAAGTTGAAGATGGAAGAATTTGGCCACCGAGTACGAAGTCCAAAGTTGATCTGTGTCTGCTGAACCAAAAACCAGTTGAGACAAGGTGTCATGATACACGTAAGTTTTTTTTTACTATGAAACAGAAAGTAATAGTGTCATAAGTTATAGAAAAATATGTGCGATCATCTGTAAACCTTAAAAGTACACACGATGGCATCTCAGACTATATGTGTTGACCTTGGGACCGTCTTTATGCCCTACTTAATAAAAGCTGTTTTCGCAGTTTAACTGTATAACCTGACATGTTGTCATGTGTACATACTTTTCCAAGCCCGGGGCTCTGTGCCCACAATTTTTATAATATCTTGAGTCTCTGGTCTGACAGCATAGACCTATAGAAGCAGCGCAGCATCAGGAGTGACTTTTATATCATTAACTAGTGCATCACAACTGTTCATGTTGTCCCAGCTAGGGATGCTTCACGGTTTCGCACTGTCCAAGATTTTTTTGAGAGTTGTACAATTATTTTCAGCCGAGTCTGGAACCAACTCTATATTAGGAGGGAACCTCTTCTCCATATGGTTTTGGAGGAATCACAATCAGATTGCCAACGCTCTTTCTGGACTCAACCCTTGTTGGGACGATGACAAACTGTTTTATACCGCGAGGGACATCAACATTGCGACAATGACGCAAATCACTTATTATGAGTTACTCCCTCTTCTCATGGGTAATATTTTTTATCATTCATTTGAGATTTATTTGTAAAATCAAAACCATTATTTCATGACAGGTTTAGTATAATTGTCCTATTTCTATTTGAGGCATTTCAATTACTATGTTCATCTAAAAAAATCATATCGATTGTTAATCAGTATCCTTGCTTAATCTATCTTAATTATGTATATGTATTAGGAAAATGACGTCACTTTAAATGCCTCATTTTTCAAATTTTGACGACTCTGTATGAAATATACAGGGAGAAAAAAAGCAGCCCTTGACGAGTTTCTTGCCGGTTCTTCTCGTTACAAGGTCTCACGCTTAGGGTTTGCGAACCGATGGCGTAGCTTCTTTGACATTCACAAGTGCTTGTAACAGCCTAGACTGAATAAATGAGTTTTAAATTTTGAATTGAATTTTGTATGAAAGTAATAAAATCTTGGTCAACATTGATTCGTTTAACTGTTTTAGGAAAACATAATTTATTGAGAGACAGTGTGATCTCGTCGACGCCCGGATTTAGAAATCTCTATAATGAACAATTATCACCACAAATATCTTTGGAGTTTCCTTTTGCGGCAAGATGGTTCCATAACATGCAAGAAGGTGCTTTGAAGTAAGTTATAAATACTAATAAGTTGATTACTCCTTGGTATGTTCACTTGAAACATTTCTACGGTGGTGTCGTGTGAGGCGGGTCGCTACGTTCCCTCAAATGTGTTTGAGCGAAACAATGGCTGGTTCATGCATCATGCTCGTGAACGGACACTGCCAGTAGGAATGGTTTTGCTTCTGTCTGCTTCTGTCATTATATGAATGTCTGAAAACGATATAAATATTTATAAATATCGTTCCATCTGATAAAGCTGATATGTTTTTTGCGCCCATTTTTCTTGTTAGCTAAAAGACGTCATAATGAATGGTAGGGTCACAGAATTAATAATAGTACGTTTGAAAGAATTGATAATTTAAAAATTCTTATTATGAGAGCTTTTTTAAATAATAAATTCGCAATTTCAATTTCTAAGTGTCCTTCCAACCAGTTTCATTGTCATTATAATTAAGACGTGATTTGTAATTAATTATTTTATGTTGTAAACTTGGTGCCAGTTATTTTAATATTGTTTTCGAAACATTTATTTTTATTTTGATTCGTTGTTATTCACAGCGCTAAATTTTTATAGTATTTTTTACGGGCCAGTATTTTTCTCTGCTTTTTAGAATGTACGATCAAGATGGATATTACCTCAGAGAATATCCGATAGTGAATCTAACATTAAGAACAGGATACCTGGCGGTGGACGACAACATTGATTATATAACGCAAGGAAGTTTCAGGCAAGGTTGCGCCAAAGCTGACTATGTGGTCGACCCTGATGTAAGTATAAAACCTCAGACCGTTAAAAGAAGTGCAAAATATTACCTCAGCTGATAAGTTTTTTGCGCCCATTTTTCTTGTCAGCGAAAAGACGTCATAATGGGTGGTAGGGTAAAAGAATAGACGATTTAAATATTTGAGTAAAGAATTTCATTCATTCATTCATTCGATCATGCATGATACTCGTACTTATAACATATTAAATTGTAGATATTGTGCCATATTCGAAAAATATTGTTTTTAAATTAAATTTAAAATTGCAGATATCAATAAATATTTTGTACATACCTAGACTTGTTGACCAACGTGGCCGCGTGGTGGGTTATGTGGTCCCAATTATTCGCACTTGGTCGGATTCGAAAAAGTCGGATTCTCATTTTACCGGAAGACAGTTAAAAAGAAAAGTTTTTTTTAAATAAACTTGGTTATCTTCGTCATCCTTATTTATATAGTTAGTTGTTATGTTGAGTTCTACGCATTGTACGTACCTAGATTTTCAATTACTTTTTACAGATTTCTGAAGTTGGTTTGGGGCCTCATCAACTTGCAAATGATATACTGACCAACGATTTAGCAAAAGGCAGATACTTTGGTTTCCAATCATACGTGAATTACAGAAAAAAGTGCTTTAGGAAATCGTACGAGAAGTTTGATGACCTGAAAGACGTGATTGATGCTGAGGTACTTACAGCCTTATAAAATTTTGGAGGAACGGATTCACCAAAATAGTTACCTATTTACTTCATGATTAGATTCACTCACACTAGTACCTCCTTTAAAAGGCGTTCAAATATTTTTTTATATTGCGTTATATTTCACAGATTATAAATTGGACAAAAAATAATACGGTATTTCTTTTTACAAATTAGTTAACCAGTATTTTGAGTAGTTTTGACTGTTTTGCTTGAATTCAAAATGACATTTAAAGAAAGCATTGCATTAAACTGCATTTTATTATATTTCCATGTAGAGTTTATATAATAGAAGTAATAGCTTTTATTCGTGTTAATTAGAGACTAGAAATGCTCAGAGATCGGTACAAGAGAGTGGAGGACATAGACCTGATGGCGGGGCTGTGGCTGGAGCGCCACGTGGCGGGGGGACACATCCCAGAGACGCTGTACTGCATCATGGCTGACCAGCTGCGTCGGTCCGTGGTCTCTGACAGGCACTGGTACGAGAACTCTGACAGACCCTACGCCTTCACCCCTGGTAAGTTTAATACACTTCTTTTTGACTTGTTTTTTCATAATTCTCATAAATTAGCCTCACAAAACCCATTTGTTGGAAGACTTCCAATTTCTATAGATATTTCTGAATGCGTTAATGCGTTAACTTTAATTTTGCATTTGATAATTTTATTGTATTTCAGAGCAACTGTCGGAGATTCGTAAAGCTTCGATTTCGAGGTTGTTGTGTGATGTTGGTGATAAAGTAAAAAGGATACAGCCGCACGGTTTCCTCAGAGCTGGTCCCAGGTACTAAATAATCGTACCTCACAGAGTTTGAGAGATCACAATTAAATTGTGAAATTGTTTTTATAGACAAACTGCTTTTTAGGAAAACCGAGAAGCCGCCTAGAAGTTCCCAAATATGTAATTAATGCTATTCAGACAGAAACGTAAAACTAGTTGATTGTATTTTATTACAAACCAAAACAGAAGTTGTTATTTAAATTTTAATGTTGCAGGAACCAAATCTGTAGTTGCGAAGAAATAATAAAAATGGACTACAGTGCTTGGGAAGACGAATCCTGTTCCGATAATTAATATGGAAGCAGAAGAAAATGAAGAGATCATCATCATCTTAGTGATGATTTATTTTGCTAAAGCCTCGACGTAGCTAATGAAATATTATAAAGCAATGAGTAAATAATTCCGAAGCATCCAAATTATTTTATTTATTTAACCCTAAAGACATGAATGAGCTCAGCAACTTACTATATTCATCCTGAAATACGACTACAGATTAGACCGAATGCTAATTTAGTTTAAAAAGTTATCTTGTTTCTTGATTTATTTAAACCTATTCGTAATAGGTATATCCACTTTTTAGTCTCAGGCGCGAATTCCCCTGGTCAGTCTACCACATTTAAATTTTCGTGCGGCCTTTTTTGCTCTTTTTTTTTCAATTTGTACCTGATACCATTCCAGTAATGATGGCAAACTGCACGTGTATGCTATCCTTCCTTACAACTGTGACACCCTAGTATCAACGGAACTTCGTAATTTGTTATAAAAATAAGATAAACAGACATATGTTAATAATGAGCCATAGTGACGGTATGTTAATTTATAAAATTTAATTATGCCGTAAGTACTTGATTTCTCATCTTAATCAATTGTTTAAAAATATCTGGAAAGGTATTCAATTGATGTCGAGGTAATTCCTTGTACATTGGTGGGATGGCGCTGGCTTGCAACGTAAGAGTTGATATACTTGGAGAAATTCGACGTTCCCACTAGTGACTCGGTAGCTCAGCGGTCAGAGCATCGGACCGGATATCCAAGGGTCGCGGGTTTGATTCCCGTCCGAGAACATGATCTGGTGCGAGTCGTATTTTTTCTAGTATATTATTTGGTATTGTATAAAAATAGCATTGTGAATGCTAAAATCTCAAAATTTAAAAATACTTGATTATCATTACTATTTTATATTTCTAGATAGGTAATTGTGTTATTACAGGCTTTCACATTTTCGAAAGATTATCACGATGAAAATTATCTGGACATCTTAGACATAACCTGAAAATTGGTAGATGGAAAAAATATAATTGGCGGATTACAATGCCTTTTTATTTACTAAGTGGTTATAAAATAATAATAAATTACGTCATGTAGTTAATTACAAAACCTATTTAAATAGATAAGATTCAAGGATACATTTACATTGACATTAGATTGACGTATTTTGTAATCGCCACCGATGTCGCTATAGTCGCATATCAGATTTTGCTTTTTTAGGGATATAGATTGAATGAAAAAAACGATACCACTAAAAAGGTAGTTAAATTTCCTACATTTTGAAATCAACTAAGTACATTTCACATTCTCCAAAATAACATTAGAAAATAGCGTATAACTTTGGAAAATACGTAAAATTCGACGTTGTGTTCAGTTAAAAACTATGTAGTTAAACGATTTTAGAGTTTCAGAGATCCAAATATTCTGTCGTGGATTCTTTATTTAATCAGCTTTACGGTAGTATTTTTTTGCTTGGTTCTTGCTTCATTATTTAGCGATGTTTGTCGAAGAGTCTGAAGGCCAAAACATGGCCGAATTTGCTCAGAAAGGCTTGTAATGTATGTCTAAAGTTGGGACTTCATGGGTGCAAATGTTCACTAAATGTCTCATTTGTCAAAAACATCATAATGTTCTATTATGTGGAGACCTAAAGAAAGATCAAAAGAATCAAAGGAATAATTCGACAATGTTTAAATCAAACTCAGCAGAAAATTCAGAATTAGCCATGATGGAGAAGCACAATAAAGTGACATTATTACAAACACTGATTGTAAAGATTAAGCGTCAGAGCGTTTATCTCAAAGATAAATTCTTAAAGACATTTCTACTAAATTGAATTTACCGGTGGTTTGGGCAGAAATACTAAAGCATAATTTATTTGGAGGATTAGAAACAAAGAGTGAGAGACATATAACATATAACATACCTATCAAATCTCTTAACAATGACTTTACAATCGAAATGATTGGCTTAAGTAAGAATAAATATGGTGATATACTCCCCGCATTAACGTCGATTCAAAACTGTATGAAAAGTTAAAATATAACAATATACTTGTGTCAGATATTTGAAAAAACAACTTCAAAAGTAGGTCTACTAATTGGTGCAGACTATGCTGGCCTAATTATGACAGGAACTCTTGTACTTACCTATTGCCAGAAAATCACTGCAATTAAAACAAAGCTTGGCTGGACAATTTAAGATATCATAAATAGGTAAATGAAGTCCAATCATCTGGTTTCGTAAGTTTGATGTCTGTTAAATCAACACTTACATTCATTTCACGCTTTCAGACATTTTTTATATAGTTTAAAGCACAGCAAAATTAAAAATTGAAATCAAATCTTTTTTTTAATTATTTTATTAGAAAAAAAATAATGAGATGAGTGCATTCCAACAAACTAATCGCTACTAAACTAAGTCATCGATCACCATTTTAATCTTCTTGTTCTTCTTTTTTTGTTATGGCAATGTACTCTTGGAAGTATTTTTTGCCAGTGTCAAGTGTTAAATAGTTCAGTGGTAGATATTGTTTAATTTTTCATTAGAATGCGGGTGCATCGCATTCCAATGCTGCTTGGAGCATTTGGCACCAAGTATTGATATGTCTTGATAGACAGTTTACGGTTAGTTCGGCCGAGGATGCCACCACTTCAATAAAAGTCTCAGCTTCACACAACCAAGATCGCGCCTATTTCAATTATCCCACATATTGTTCAGTTGCGTAGACATTTGTACCATATAACTGCACTAATTTTAAGACACAATATCCACTATGAATCAATTTGAAATAGACACCAAACCGAACTCGACAAAATGGCGCCAAAAACTCCCACAATTTTAATCATGGAACGTATGTGGGAATATCGTTGTTTTTTTTTAAATCACGGCACTGCCTTCTTCTTGGATTTGCCCTGTATCGTAATGAGAAAAAAAAAATATAACATTGTTTATAATAGTTAGCGAAGGTATGTCATATAATAACTTTTTTTCGGTTTAGCGTCTATAAAGTATGTCAATAAAAATTCGTTTTGAAATTCGAATTTTACGATATGAGAGTAAATTTATGACACTATTTTCCACTGTTGGGCAAGATATTTTAGTTTAAAAAATAATGTGTTGATTTTGTTATTGGCGATGTCGCTTCAAAAAAACTGCTACATCTTAAAGATTGTTATCCCAATAAGCAAAAAAAATCCAATAGTAGGTAGTAGTAGTAGGGCAGTTTTTGAGAAAGGTATTTAAGTTTAAAAATAATTGGTAATTTCCAATTTTAACATAGTTATAAAATTACCTAATTATTATATCTCAAAAACTGACCCCACCAGCGTTGCCAGAATGTTAATTTTGTAACATTTTATGTAACTTTTGACCCTCTCATGTTATCTCTATGTTACATGACTCAAAATGTTACTATTAAGTCTTTTCGCGTTTTTATCTTTTTCATTACATGGTATAAAACCGCCAAGTACAACAAATCTTCGTCAGACTCAGAATATTCATATTACTTTTTTTTTCTTCTTGAGTGCAGAATTGTTAATACTTGGCGTTATGAAATACACGACACACGTGTGTCAACAAAATAAATAATAATTACGAGTATTAATTAAATATTTGTTAGGTTCTACGCACGCACTCATATTTTGTGATGGAAAGACAGACTACCTGTTTTATTGGGTTATTCCGTATTCATCCCATGACGATTCATCCCAATTCTTCACTCATCCCAAATTGGTATTCCTTACTCAATCCATTACATTATTTTAATATATTTTCTTAATTCAACCCAATTGCATTCCTTACTCATCCCAAATTAATTTATCACTAAAAAGTATGGATAGCAATACAATAATTAATATTTTATCAGAAAATTATATAGGAATACAATAAATTGAACTAAGTAATACTTAGTACTTATGTACTCATTAGAAATTAAATATGCATGTTTTGTAAATAAAAGTATACTTCAGATAGGCAGATTTATTCACCACTGTCCCCGGGGCAGTTTAATACTTTATTTTATTATTTTTTACTCTCCACTGACCCCTATATACTATAGTCCTCACTGCCCCCGAATTATAATAAAATCTATTTTTAAGTTAAAATTATTTAAATAAATTTCCAGATTTAGCCCGATTTGTTATGACCCCTATCATTGTACCATCTTTTAGATATATTTTTATAAGTGTTCATTTACTTAAGTTCTAATGTCTATAACATCTAATTTTTTTTGGATTATCAAATAGATAAGTAAAAATTGTTGGTGAGAACAAAATAATACCGATTTGGCGCAGGGGAAAGATACCTTCTGCGCCAGATGTTTCGGATTCGATTCCCGAACAAGACAAATATTTGTGTGCATGATCATGTCTATTTGTCTTGGCCTGGGTGTTATCAATGTACCTATATATTAAGTATTTATTTACTAAAAAGTAAGTATATAAGAATATATTTATCCACTATCTAGATTCCATAACACAGTTTTTTAATGAAAACCACTTATCAGCTAGATAATTGATGTGATTGTAAAAAAAATGTTATTATTAATAATATTATTTGTGTTTCTTTTACCTTTTTTATTTTTGAAATATATGTTTTTTTTAATATAACAACAATAAAGCAAAAATGAACTGAGTTTAAAATATTTCTAATAAGTGATAATATTTTTATTCAGACCGTACACATAAATCTTAAAATTTTGGGTGGCTTTACGTAATGGGTTGAGTTAGTAATACTTTTGGGATGAATAAGGAATTTAAAATGATATTATTGTTGTGGGTTGAGAAAGGAACAAAACTGGGTTGAGTAAGGAAAAAATAATAAGTGGGATGTGACGTCATGGGATGAATACGGAACAACTCGTTTTTTTATATTATTATTTATAATGAGCATTATCTTACTCAAATATGTACAGTCACGTCTATAAATATGTATACAGTTTAGAACTTTGTCATTCTAAAAGCTGTTTTGAACAGAAATCAATGACTAATGACAACTACAACAAAGTGAAAAAGTTCTAAACTGTATACATATTTTTAGATGTGACTGTACAATGCCAACGTATCAAATTCTCTCTTTAATAAACATGTGTAACTGCATCATGACTCCTCATGATGAACACGCGTTATGCTTACCTGCATGAATGCAGGCACAAGCACAAGCATCTTACTCTCTCTAAATATGGGGTGCTCCCCCAGTGGCCTCCACTTCACCCCTTACAGCCACCCCTGACTCACAACTGGTCTGATACTCATCATCAGAGAACTACTGTGTGTTGTATGATTCCCATCGGCTTACCTTTTTGAAATCCCACCCCACCGATCTACGTTCGTTACTCGTGCACACCAATAGTTAGCTACACACATTTGTAAATATGGCATTGCTTTGCTTTATATTGGAATGCAAAATGTACAGATTTCTAAATGTGGCATTGCTTTGTTTCATATTAGAATGAAAAATGTACAGATTTGTAAATGTGGCATTGCTTTGTTTCATATTAGAATGCAAAATGTACAGATTTATAAATATGGCATTACTTTGTTTCACATTGGGATACAAAATGTGCGTATCCTAAAATATGGCACTATTGCATTAGTATATTCTGAATGTACTTACTTAAAATTTGAAAATGCCGCATTCCAAAATGTGGCTCCTTTGCACAGAACACTACGTAATTTTTTGACTTGTGGCCGTTTTGTACGAAACTGACTCAGGTCGCTACTGGAAAAATGGCGGTTTTGATCTGACGTTAGCGCGTAAGTCGCCCCAATTCAAAAGGGGACCAATTTGGCATCAACCAATTTGACCAATTTGGCATCAAAATGAACGAAAATGACGGGTGTCTTCAGCAAAACGTAAAATATTTTAGTTTTAGAGGCTAATTTAAAACAAAAGCGATTTTAAATTGTTTTTGATTTGTGGCCGTTTTGCATTCAATGAGCGATTTGTAAATATCGTTCCTTCTGATAAAGCTGATAAGTTTTTTGCGCCCACTTTTCTTGTCAGCTAAAAGACGTCATAATGGGTGGTAGGGTAAAAGCATTGACGATTTAAAAATGCTTATTATTTGAGCTTATTCGAATAAATAATTTTTCAATTTCATTTTTAATATAATAATATCGTAGTAATAAATTTACTTTCCTCTATCTCAGTATATTTATATATTAGTACTAGCTTCCGCCCGCGACTTCGTCCGCGTGGACATTCGAGAAAATACTTAGGGGACCAATATTCAGGATAAAAAGTATTCTATGTTTTAATTTCATCAAAATCCGATCAGCCGTTTTTTTACGTGATTAGGCGGGTCCTCACCAAGAGCGCTGACTCGCGCGAGGCAGAACGTTTGCCACGTGCGGTGGGCCTCGCACGAGGCTGCTCGCTTGGCGAGGACACGCCTTATCTCGTAAGTATACTCTAACAAGCCTCCACAGATAACAGTGAATATAACTTTTGTGCGCTGACTTCGTAATTAAACAACCAATTATGATCTATATTAAATTAAACACTAAGCACCAAGTTCATGTTTCTCAATCTATAAAAGATTACTTATCGAGCATATTAAACTAAATCGGACGTTTTGCTAAAAACTCTTTAACAGCTGAAAAAGTATCACAAAATAGGTCAAGAGTATTACTGTCCCGCTTATTAATGCTATGCATGCTATGCTATGCATGCACAAATTACAATGACGAACAAAACATTTTTTTCTGTGGAAAATTAAAAATTCAAAACTCATTTATTCAGTTCAGTCTAGGTTACAAGCACTTGTGAATTTTAAAGAAGCTACGCCATCGGTTCGCAAACCCTAAGCGGGAGACCTTGTAACGAGAAGAACCGGCTAGACACTCGTCAAGGGCTGCTTTTTTCTCCCTGTATATTTCATACCGTGTCGTCAAAATTTCAAAAATGATGTCAGCATTTAAAGTGACGTCATTTTCCATCACAATAATTAACAAAGTTTACATTCAATGAGTAGGTAAAATAAATTTCAACTATGTAGTTGAGAAATCGCCGTCTACTACTCGATAACGCTTCTCGATAGCTAAGAAAATCAATTATTGTATGATATAGTAGTGCGGACAAATGTAGTGTGGAATAGATTTCTTGGACGACAGTGACGGAATGGTATTCAACCTTTAATTTGGATACAAGTTCAGAACAATCGACTTTACATTAAGCTATTTTCATTAAATAACGGAGATCGGATACCTTCCTACGGAAGTCTCAAGTGGAAGCAGATGGTTACGCGAATAACGATCCTCATAGGCCAAGGCAGGAATTTTGAATTTGAAACAAAGAAATCAAATAAACTTCCTTTGGATTCTCTCTAGTCTTGAGGCAGATGACTCCTGACAAAAGATATACAACATGTTACAAAAAAACCCCTAATGCCGTATATGGTATATAGAGACCATCAAACTGATCAACTTTTACTAAGGGACCAACTCTGAATAGCGAAAAAAAAAATTGAAATCGAAAATAGCAAAATGTATGAAACAACTTTTTTTTTTTCTTCGTTCTCCTGGTATGTACTTCATATCAGGAGAACTTCTCAACAATTAACGCCCCAGTATCGGGAAAAGCAGAATTTTGTAAAAGGTGATGAGCCGTTGATATAATGCTGTTGTAACTTGGATAATATCGTCACTAAATATACCTACCACAAAAAAGTTTAAAATAAAAAAGCTTTTTCAAAAAAAAGGAAAAACCTCCTTCAAAAAACCTAAAACAAAAACAGCTTTAAAATTAAATACCTCTAAAAATCAAGAAATAATATTCAAATTATTAGTTACGCATATCAATATTAATGAAACACGTCTATTGAAGTTGGATGGGGCGGGAGCACCATCTTTTCTTTTTCTAATTCTAAAAGCCTCACCCGACTTCATTAGACATGTTTTATTAATATTGATATGCGTAACTTATAATTTGAATATTATTTCTTGCTTTTTAGAGGTATTTAATTTTGTAGCTGTTTTTGTTTTTGTTTTAGGTTTTTTGAAGGAGTTTTTTATTTTTTTTGTCATACCAACCAGACTAAGTCAATGTTATAGAACAATCTTCACAGGCTACTTAGAACTTTAATTTTCATTATCCGCGACAATATTATAATGTACAAAATTATAAATAAATGGGTTTTCGATTTAATTTACTGCATGGATCGCCATTCGGCAAGCCGATGCCAAAGATAAATAATATGCAGCTGTCTGTAATGTTTGCTCCTGCTCGTTGAATAAATAGGAAGTGAATCGGAATTTTTCACTCATTTGAGCTAAAGTAAGTAACTTACGAATACTTAAAAATGTTAATAATAGGTAAAACAACTTTACTGACAGTTTTTATCATATGCGTTGGAGCTGAAAAGATTCCATATGATGCATACAGAGGATGTCCGATAAGCAATGCTGAATATAAGGAGACGATCAAGAAAAATACTACTTTGTAAGTTAATTAAGATAGTTTTTGTCATACTTTCTGTTGCCGTTACCAGGCTACTAAAGAGTCCATAATACCAAAATGATTTGCAATTTGAGCATAATTAACTCTTCTTGTGACATCACAAGATCATCATTTTTTCATATAAAACAGTAAATTGCATTCATTTTTCTTTGGTTTGGTATTTTGGATTTTTTATTTAATAGAACCCTAGACAAATACTGTCTTAATCTAAATAACATCACAAGAAGAGTTAATTATGTTCAAATTGCAAATCATTTTGGTATTACGTTTGTATAGGAAGCTCACTGTTCGCCGGAATCCAAAACGTGGGCTACACACTCACCAACTACAGTCGCCAGCCACGGTGACCAACTACTTACTTAGTACAGAGAGTTTAGGTTTGAGACTAAGACTTTTAACTGCGATATATATGATTGACAACTAGCAAGGTCACGTTGGTTGGAGGGCTGGATTTCCTACTCGTGACCGAAAGACACTCAACCGAAGCCCAATAATTCTCCAACGCGATGGATGTCAACAAAAAGCTAGCAACCTAAATCACACAAACAGTGGTTGTTACGTTAATTTAACTTTTGTCTCTGGTTTTAGCTGGTGCGTCTCTGTAATTAAACCGTGTGACCCTAAAGAAGGAAAACGTATTGATGGATCTTGCAACAACCTGAAGAATCCTGTCAGAGGCTGCTCACACACGCCTTTCTACAGAATCTTACCAGCTGTGTACGATACAGGTAAAAAAAGATTTATGGAGGCTAGAATGATCACTAAATCAAAGCAAATCAAAGTTCAAATTTGACTCCGAACGATATTTAAGATGCAGCGACGGAAATGACTCATGATCTAAGTATTACCAACAATGTCGAGAAACTACTCTTTTTTAACATTGATCTTTTATTTGTGTATAAGAGTAGATAAAGTAGTAGTATATGAAACTGCACATAAACAGGTATTAAAATACTAGAAAAAAATATCCTTTATGATGCAACAGTTTCATAAACTACTATTTATTTTGTGTCCAAAAGGGCCAATTTTTGTGCCATTCATTTTATGCATTTCACAAATTCTGATCTGCTTGACCGTTTCATAATTAAACAATATATAATATTATTTGGTGTAAACGGGTTATGACTGCATCAAAAGTATCCATAAAAGTTTTTTTTTAATTAGTGGATACTTTGTTTATACTGAATTTGTTGAGTTTTGTATAAAAACTCTTTGACCGCATGACAATTTAAAAGTTTAAAATCTAAAAAGCAGTAGTTGAAACCACACGATAAAAACAGAAGCGGGTTCAAAATTAAATAGATTTAAAAACCATGAAATAATATTCATTGGATAAGCATATAAATTTTGGTGAAAAAAACATCTATAGTATGACTAAACGGACAAAAAAGTCCTTTTAGTCCTATCAAGTTTTGTACAGAATACAAATATTTTATTTGCACAAAACACAGTTGTTACAGATCTTAAATATAAGTATGCGCGTGTGTTCAGCCTGCTCGCAGACATGCAAAATTTAAAACTTTACTAAACAAATTGTTCCACAATAAAATCATTTCATTACAGACAGTGTCCATAAGTGCATTTCAAAAATTGACTAAAATAAAATTAATATTAAAATTGAAAATTCAACATTAAAATCAAATTAAAACATCAAAATAAAAATTTACGTTTAAATAATTAATCGAATAATTAACTATAAAAACCACTTTTCTAAGAGCCATTTGGCTAGCCTATTTTTGAATGAAGCCCCATTTTGATTTTTTAGATATTGTGGTAATGAGTTATACAGTACTATACTCATATTATAGACATTTCGTTTATATATGTCCTTATGACAGCGAGGTTGATATATTAGGTCTGTATATTGTTTCCGTAATTGTCTTATAGTTATCTCGTTACGGGTTTTATAGTACTTAGGAAAAGATTTGACAAGAAGACAAGCGTCTCGAATGTAAAGGCAGGGTAACGGAAGTATATTATACTTTTTAAAGAATGGTTTGCAACTTTCTAGATACCAAATATTGCTTAAGGCACGAATACATCTCTTATGTATCAAAAAGGCTCTTTCGATATCAACGGAGTTTCCCCAAAGCAATATTCCATAGCTAAGTACAGACGAGACGTAGCCATGGTATGCACTTTTTATATTCTGCAGATGATGGTGGCTTCGAGCCTCGTAAAGCGAGCGACGGTGGTCCCCTCCCTCTGGCCAGATATCTGCGCACGAGTTGCCTCCTCGAAGGAAAAGTTCCAAACCAAATTTTTACGCACTTGCTCACAAATTTATTACTATTCACCAGTGGAGATGTAATATCAGTTCAAGATTCAGGTGAGATCCAAATTATTTTTTAAAAATAATTAATCATTTTTTTGTTGACCAAACTTATTGAAAAGTTCTTAGATTAAATGCCTGTTTCACAATCTATTATTAGGCACTAACTTCTGGTATATAAGTGGGGCTGAATAATTTCCTTTTTTTGCCTTCTTCGCGCTGCAATTAGACGACGCCAAAGTCTTTACGTGGTAGTGACAACAATGTTTTTAAATAATTTTGATACTGCGATTGGTTTATACAGTTCTGACCATGGCAGGCGAACAAAAACTGTCGCGTCATATAAATATACGTGCCTTTCTTTATAGACTTTCATAATAATATTAAAAACATATATATTTAAAATTAACAAATTTAACTTTTCAGTGGCATACGTCTTGGAAAAAACTTACTGTTGTCTCCCAAAAGGCAAAACTGACCCCGAATGCACTCCCAATGCAGTCCCTGAAAACGATCCGGTTCACAGGTTCTCTGGCATCCGCTGCCTGAATATGACCAGGCCAGCGTCCTTTCAGTCTGAAGGATGTATCAAGAACGGCACTGTACCGGAACGGGTAGGTAACAAACTGATAAAACGGTGTCTAGCAGGAGCTACTAAGATATTAAAGTGGCAGGATAATCTTGACAGGTCTACAATCACAACTGCCTCTGTGGTCTGTTGGTTCACCCACAGGTGTAAGACGCAGGGGTCCCGGGCTTGATTTCCAGGAGAGGGTACAAATTGTACTCGTTTTGGTTGGTTCAAAGGGCTTATTTCAAGCCCGCCTGGCTAGCTACCACCATCTTTGTTCAGTTCCTAAGTGGTGAGGATTCCGGATGTAGTGCGCTTACACTTTCGGCCTTAACGTCTCTTAATATCAAGTGAGATGAAGGCCAAACACTATTCCGTGGTGGGTGAAATAAAAGAAAGTGGTGCTGTCTATGGTACAATAGTATTCTGCACCAGGTATAGCATTCTGAGACAGAGGAAGTCACGTAAATATCACTTGCTTACGTCATCTCCGTTATCAGTATTGAAAATTACGTTAATTTATTTTGAACTGTTTCGTCTGCAAAAATAACTAAAATGCACTATAATAACTTTGTAATGAGTGTGACAGAAAAAAATCTTCATTCTTCGCTTGTTACTATAGAATCGCGCAACTAATATAGTGACGTAAGCAAGTTCACTCCCGGAATGCCAGACCTTGTTTACTTGGATTATGGTGCAGACCAATCGAATACTTTTAGAACTGCTCGAGGCATGTGTGCCTATGTTTGACAGGTTTCCGGACACGTGGCTCTGCCCATTTGAAACTGCTCAGATTATTTAGTAGTAGTAATATTAGCTTGGAGGTGCTGCTGTAGTGATGGAGACCTGTCAAACATCAAATTATCCTGCCATTGTTGCCTGCCATAGTACTAGTAGTGGGTAGTAGTATCTTTTTTTTCACTGTCAGCCAGCGTTATTTCTTAAATCAGAGGTAGATATATCTAGGAGATTCACACCCGTACTCAAGAATAATACACAAACGAACCTTGCCTATGCGAACGCACTGCGATGAAATAGGGTTCTGTAATTGGTTCGTTTGTTTTACGTATTACATGTGATTGGCAGTTAGTGGTTACGGGGAGACCTCATAGTTATACGGGTGTCATTCCCACTTGATAAATTATTAGAGAAGAGTTGCTTTTTTCTAGAATAAAGTGTAGTTTTTGGAGAAAAACAGCGAAGAGAGTATAGAGAATTGCACTCTCAAACTAATGATAATTTGACGATCTCCGTGGTCGAGTGGCTTTGTACACCGGTTTTCGAGGTCGATCTGAGGTCCCGGGTTCGATCCCCGGTTAGGTCAATTTAGAAAACAAACTTTTCTATATTGGCTCAGGTCTGGGTGTTTGTGATACCACCGTTGTCTCTGATTTCCATAACACAAGTGCTTTAGCTACTCAATTTGGAATCGGAGCAATGTATGTGATGTTGTCAAATATTATATCATATTATTATTATATTATATAATATTATGTTTAATTTTATTTTATCAGATTGTATCGACAACACCTCCTTGGGATTTATCACACTTGTACGGTAATCTATACGAAACGTTGAAAAAAAAGGGCAGAAAGTTCGAAGGTGGTCTTTTGAAATACGAAATTGAAAATGGAAGGATTTGGCCACCGAGTACTAAATCCAAAGTTGACATTTGTCTGCTGAATCAAAAACCAGTTGAGACGAGGTGTCACGAGACCCGTAAGTTTTGTTTGATTATTATTAAACTCTATTTGTTGAGTCAAACTACGAGTACTTTATGCTTCGCAATGCGACCTATCGGACACACTATCGGATATACTGCTCACAGTCAATGCGAGTGAAAGAGAGAAAACGATAATTTACGGTAACGTAAACAGTTTGCATTAACTCATGGTAAGGCCACTGGAGGCAAACCCACTAGTTTGAGTTTTACTCTTACGATCCATTTTTATGAAACATAACGTATAAGGATAATTAAAAAGTTAATTATTTAGAAAACATAAGGCTATCAAAATTGATCTTAAATATTTTTGTAATAGTTTGATAGAGTTGACTTCTTCCCTGTATTGAACAAGTTCGTGTATATTATGTCGCAGCCTGGCTGCGACATAATATACACGAACTTGTTGAATCTGGTTTAATCAGCCACTCAATCAACGGCCTGGACATTTAACTGATCAGCGTTTAATCACCGGCCTAATGACATTTTAGCCACTGCGTCTAATTATTATTAAATAATAATAATTGTTATTATTTATTTCCTTGATAACTATTAAATTACATTTTAAGCCAAGTATATTACATAAATATGTCAAATCACAATATTTAATCATTATTTAAATAAAATCGATTATTCATTATTATGTAAAATTATAGGATTACATGCGTCATATTTGACTATTTGCTATCAAGGACCTCTCTACGAGTATTATGTGCTATTAAAAGTAAAAAATTAATGGTGTGAAAATAATGGGAAAAAGTCTTGATTATTGGCAAACTCATAAAGATAGCCGGCCAGGGGCCGTACCGGCTAACGCATCCAACTTCGGAAAGTCTGCCGGGCTTCAAATTAAAACAGATAAATCAAGCCCCAATCGGGCCAAAATGGCGGACCCCAATTCATGATGTCACTTCGGCGAATAGTTCAATTTGAAACTCCTTACTTCGATTTATCTGTTTTAAGTTGAAGCTCGGCAGACCCGCCGAAGTTCGAAAAGTTAGCCGGTAGGGCCCCAGCTCAAAAAGACGCGTGCGTAGAAACATTGTAAATTTAAGATTTACTTAAACACGGCAGTCTCTTTTCATTATGTGCGTGTAATTTAAGAATGAGCTCTAAATCCTCAAATCAGAAAATAATTTGGCCACAGACAAACCTCAATATCATGACAATTGCATACGTCGCATTTGTTTCGATGCTTAGAAAATAATTCATAATGTATACATTCATAGGTATAAGTTCAGTGAATGTAGTGTACGAATAAACTTTTCTGGTTTATGTTACACTATTTTGATAAAAAATTTAATTGATTATATAAATAAATAAATAAAAAAAATTAAATAATAAAACTTTTAACTGCACAATGATGATTCTTAAAGGAAAAAGATATACCTATTACTTGTTAGATGTATCTACTTAAAATTAACCGTGTATACGACTGCAGTATTCTGTGAAGATTCACGAAAAACAAAATTAATAATTAATTTTATGGAGTTCTTTACAATTTTCAGCTAATGATGGCGTTAACACACTACTTGGAGTGAACCTCTTCTCCATATGGTTTTGGAGGAATCACAATCAGATTGCCAACGCTCTTTCTGAACTCAATCCTTGTTGGGACGATGACTTGCTGTTTTATACTGCGAGAGACATTAACATTGCTACGATGGCGCAAATCATCTATTACGAACTATATCCACTAATCATGGGTAAATATGTTTTACGTCATTAATATTAGTGGCCGACCTAAACAGGATTTTCAGCCGAAACCGAAACCAAACCTTCAGCCTTGGTATCGGTTTCGGCCAAAACCGAAACAAAACCTTCAGCCTTGGTATCGGTTTCGGCCGAAACCGAAACTGAACATCATTTATACATGTTATATTTTACTATTGTATACTGCAATCTGGTGTACTTTTACACAGTGAAACGTAATTTTTTTGCTAACGTGTAACCATTTGTAGTGTAAACAACCCTGAAATCGAGAAAAAATCATTTTACCACAGTTCAAACAATATTTTATATGAAAGAGCTTATTATTTTTTCTAGTTTCGGTGTTTTACACAAAAAGATGTTCATAATAATAAACTCTACAAATAGTTTTCAGGTTTTGTCGCAAAAATTGCTAACTGTAAACTCGTGTTTAATGAAATAAAAAAGCAAAGACAAGTAGGCAGGTGACAAAATTGTTTGTGATAACGACCAAATAACCTACGCATGAGCGCAATCAATCGACGAAAATCGTGCAAAGCATTTTGTTTGCAAAGTGACAGAGTGCTAAACGCCACACTTGGTTTTGTAAGTTAACTTTGTCAAAAATCTGTACTAGTTTCGGCACGGCCGGAAGATTCGGCGTAAACCGTAACTATGGCCGTTACTAAATTTTTGAGCCGAAACTGGCCGAAACCGAAACCAAGCCTTTGGTTGGTCACTTTTAATATTAGTAGGTACCCAATATTTTTATAGGGGCGAGTTATTATTTTTAAATTAGGCGCATTACGTACGATACGTATTTTACCCAAAGATCGGTATTCCATAATTTAGTATCCTTGCATTTATACCTACGTATAGTGCAATCTAGTACATCTATATATATAAAAGGGAAAATCACTCACTCACTCACTCACTGATCACGAAATCTCAGAAACTGCAAGTGCTAGGAGTCTCAAATTTTGCATGGGGGCTCCTTTTAGGGCGTAGGTGCTCACTAAGACGGGATTTTGCGAAATTCAACCCCTAAAGGGGTGAAACAGGGTGGTAAAGTTTGTATGGGAGAACGCGATTCCTTGGCCCGATTGACTTGAAATTTGGCATAGACATTCTTTTACAAAATTAATTGAACACGTGTTTCGTATTTTTTTAATTTTTATTACCTAACAGGGTTAAAAAGTGATATAAAGCTACTTTTGCTGTGATTGACTTCGACGTCGGAATTGAAACTTTTTTGTGCATTTGATTGAATAATAATTAAGAAAAATAAATATCATTTGTCACCTCAACGTAGTATTACATTCTCTTTGGTCATTTCCCCTGAGAGTAGGTAGAATGCATTTCATTGAATAGTACCTATGGCGTTATGTTGGCAGTGCTGTCATTTTTTCCTTATTGCGTTGTTATAAGGTGCAAAATTATTCCATCTAATTATCAGTTTAATTTTAAAAGAATACAATATTCGGTCAAGTCGCCTATGCTATGACAATTAATAAAGCACAGGGACAAAGTTTAAGGCTGCTGTAGATCTGCGCAGTGATTGTTTATCCCATTGCCAGCTCTAATGTCGCCTGCTCGAGAGTCAGCTCGCCGAATAGCCTTTTTATTTTGCAACCGGATAACATGACAAGAAATGTGGTAGGTATACAACATGTTACAAAAATACCCCTAAT
The DNA here is from genome assembly GCA_963556745.1 of Catoptria pinella. NCBI lineage: Eukaryota > Metazoa > Arthropoda > Insecta > Lepidoptera > Crambidae > Catoptria > Catoptria pinella. Next base: position 13,703,444 of record OY750764.1, on the reverse strand, counting down.
GCCGAATATGGTATATAGGGACCATCAAACTGAACAACTTTTACTATTAGGACCAACTCTCAAATCGCGAAAAAAAGTCAGAAAAATTCAAATCGAAAATATCAAAATGTATGAAACGCATTTTGATATTTTCGATTTGAATTTTTGTATGAAACAGCTAATTTTTATTTCGCGATTTCAGAGTTGGTCCCAAAGTAAAAGTTGTTCAGTTTGATGGTCCCTATATATACCATATTCGACATAAGGGGTATTTTTGTAACACGTTGTATATTATAGAGAAGTGTTGGATGATCGAGATTGAGAATCCTGATAATGCACAACATATTTTTATTTAGAAGTAGCTGCATCCGGCATGCGTATTGCAATGCTCCGTTTTTTTAGCCAGGGACTTTCTCGGTCGTAAGCAGAACAACTCACCAAAGTTTCATCATAATCGGATCAATTTTTTAGGAGTCCCGTCGTCTGTACACTTAGATCTTTTAAACTATGCATAAAAAACCGCATCAAAATCGGTCCATAAGTTTGGGAGCTAGGTTGCCTCAGACAGACAGACACACACAAGTCAACCCTTGCGTTTGTTGTGTACGTCGTATATACATATAGTGGTATCTACATAATTAACAACACAAATCGATTTTCATACAAACGAGGTAATTTTGAAGTCTTGGTTTTCCGCTAGGGATTGAACTAGCTGTGATCTGATGATGGCCATCCAGGGAGTGAATGGAGAATATTCAGATAGCAATACACACCCAACTGATCTGATCAGCATTTTCAGTTGCAAGTTTTCATATATTTCTATATTATATTCGCGGTTTTTTTAAACATGTCCTTACATCTCTTAAAATGCTGGTCAGATCACTTGGGTGTGTATAGAAAATGCTTAAAAGTTACTTCGTTTGTATGATAATCGATTGGCGTCCTTAATTTTGTGGCCACCACTATATATAGATATCCTGTAGTATAGTCTAATAACTTGACACTCACCACATTAGTAACTACATTGTACCCGTGCGAAGCCGGGGCGGGCCACTAGTGTTTTATAAATGATTTTATAAATTTTTCAGGAAAACAAAACTTATTGAGAGATAAAGTGATCTCGTCGGGTCTTGGATTTAGAAATGTATACAACAAAAAAGTGTTACCACAAACATCTTTAGAATTCCCATATGGGCTGAGATGGTTTCATAACATGCAAGAAGGCTCAATTAAGTAAGAACAAAACTTATTTTAACTAAAATGATTAAATACACATACTTTATAAATAAATAAATTAATCAATATAGAGCCCACGAGTTTCAATGCCTTATATTTATGTGGTCTCACATAATAAATACTCGTAAAATCCCTAAAAATATAATTATTGTAATGTCTTAATTTTTTGGGCGCAGTGTAATAGGTATGATGCAAATTATACATAAATAATAGCTATTACTACAATAGTTTAAGTTATTTTTATTTTATTTCTAACCTCTGTACTCTTTTAAGAATGTATGATCAAGATGGGCACTACCTCAGAGAACACCCGGTAGTGAATTTAACATTACGTACTGGGTTTCTGGCGGTGGACAACAACATTGATTATATAACGCAAGGGAGCTTCAGACAAGGTTGTGCTAAGGCTGACAATGTGGTCGACCCTGATGTAAGTATAGTTCGCGCAACCTAACTTGACTCAACCATAGACAATGAGGTTTGCGCACTCAAAAATTTTTGTACCTGAATTTGCTACTTAAACTTACTAATAATACAGAGCCACGTTGTACTAAAATAAGGGTTAAGGGGCTGACATGAGCCAACTAGCGCCACCAGTCGATTTTATTTTATTTATTCTAAATAATCCCAATTTCTTAAAAAAGGAATCAGTCACCTTTCATCCCGAAAAAAATAATTATTTCCGAGGGATAGCAAAAAACTTTCCACGCAGACGAAGTCGCGGGCAGTCGCTAGTTTGCTATAAATAAAACAATAACGTAATTTTTAATGATTTATTGAATACAATTTAAAGTTAATCAGTTTAACTAAGTGTTATTGAAATTTAAAGTGGATCAGCATCTGTCAACGACATTGAAGCCTTTACAAGATTTTCACCGTCAACATTATCTGAACTAATACTGGCTGCTGAAATAGTACTAGCGCAAGCTCTGCTATAAATTTTCCTTCCAGCGTATGACGTAATCATTATAATTTATTTCTTAAGCTGTCTTTGTATCGTGTTGTAATTTGTTAGGCTATAAGTAGGTACCTTTTGTCCTTATGTAACCTAAAGGTGACTGGTTGCGTTTTGGATTTTGCGTCGCCGATTTTTATTCTGAGTAATCTAAATGGCGAAAAATCGCCTACGTTGGCAACACTATACAATAAAATCTATTACTTATGAAGGAAGTATAAACTATCGACCATGATACTAGTGCTATTAAAAACCAGTGGCTCTGTGAGCTGTCAACATTTTTGCCATTTTTGAACATTTTTAGATATGGCTGAAATATGTTTCTTTTTTAAATTTCGAAAAACTGAATAAAAAAATTCTACATAATTGTTAAACCTGTTCACAAAATTTCACGAGAATCAGTCAAAAAATGCAACCTGTAGAGGAAAGTATGTCCGTCTACATACGAAAGTATTTTCACACAAGCTGAAACAGAGACGCTTCGCTTACGCTTCGCGCTCGATGGAGATATGGGGAAAATCATTTTCAGCTATTTAGAAAAATGTTCAAAAATGTCACAAACGCGAAATCTACAGCTCTACAAAACAGTGGCTCTGTAGACCACGCTAGATTAGTGAGTTTTGTATAGATGTTATAGGCAAACCCCGAAGCTAAGTTAGTAATTTTTTGTTACAGATTTCTGAAGTTGGTCTTGGGCCTATTCTTCAGCGTTCGAATGATGTAACAACCAATGATTTAGCCAAAGGCAGATATTTTGGTTTCCAGCCGTACGTGAACTATAGAAAGTGGTGCTTTGGCAAATCTTATACGAAGTTTGATGATCTGAAAGATGTTTTTGGTGCTGAGGTACTGTTTTTATCTATTTAAAATTGACCACAGTCTTGGCAGTTTTTAACTTCAGTATTTAAAATAAGATATGTTTCAAATTTTCATTCATATAGTTATCAAGGATAATACCTGCAGATCTAGTCTTTAAATGTGAAGACTTTATAGCTCTTAACTACTGAACCGATTATCATGAAATTTTACATACAAGTTGTCAGGGGTACAGAGAAGGACATAGAGTACCTACCTTTTGATCCCGAAAAAAATATTTGTTCCCGAGGGATAACAAAAAACTTTCAGACGCAGACGAAGTCGCGGACAGCCGCTAGTTTTAATATATATTTCCATTTAATAATACTCAGCATTTATTTGTATTAAAAAGTCTTTGTTCAATTCGATTAGAAACTGGAAATACTCAGAAATCAGTACAAGAAAGTGGAGGACATTGACCTAATGGCAGGGATGTGGCTGGAGCGCCACGTGGCAGGGGGACACATCCCAGAGACGCTGTACTGCATCATAGCTGACCAGCTGCGTCGGTCCGTGGTCTCTGACAGGCATTGGTACGAGAGCTCTAAAAGGCCCTACGCCTTCACTCCTGGTACGTTTAGTATGACCTTATTTTTTATTTTATTTGAAAACTCAGCCTTGATCACTTTGATCTATCCAAAGAACGTTAAATCAGTATTAGTGTGACATGCCCACTCTACCACGCCGATTGAGCAAGTCTAGAGGCACTTTTAGGGCCCTATGTCACTAGGACACCGTGGTTGCGGTACCGGCGGGTGATCCAGTTACCTTTGTTTGCGCAACCAACATTATGATGGTAGCACGACTGGTTACGCTGCTACTGGTATCCTAGTGAGCCTTAGAACATATTCGGTAACAAAATTTGAAATATTGTTATTTAAAAGCCTAAGGGCTTGTTAACATAGAACGCTGGTAGTCGGAGCTGGCTACTAGCGCTTATCGGCGCTGGTAGTCGGCGCCTACAGTTAGCGCCGAGTCTCCATACTAGTGCCAAAACAGCGCCGACCTACGCCGATCAGCGCCGTTCTGTTCCGATAAACGCTGGGCAACCAATTTTTAACCGACTTCCAAAAAAGGAGGTGGTTAGCAATTCATCTCATATATTTTTTTATATTTGTCGCACAATTTTTAAGGAACTAACATTCCTATTTAAAATAACGTATTGAGCGCATAGTATAGCACTCTAGAGCCACCGAAAAGCGAAATGAAATTTTTCATAGGGTAATTATTTATGGAAAATTTCATTTCACCATTCAGCGGTAGATGGCCCTGTACAAACCCATACAAAATTACTCTATATAATGTTTTTACGCGCGTTATTTTTTTCTTCGATAGCTGTTCGTGCTAAGGGTACTGAACATGAAATAATTTGGTATTTTTATTCGCATACTTGATGCAAGATAATTATGAACTTTTAAATTACATTTCAGAACAACTGTCGGAGATACGCAAGGCATCAGTTTCGAGATTATTGTGTAATGTCGGTGATAAAGTGACAAATATTCAGCCGCATGGTTTCCTCAGAGCTGGTCCAAGGTAAAGTCTGGGACTTGTAACAATCCATATAATATTATAAATTTAAAAGTAACCCTGTCTGCCTATTACCATTTCTCGCTTGATGTTATAGTTTTTCTACCATTTGTCAAGAAAATTAATATCGAAGAGGGGATGAAAAGTTTGTACGGGGACCTGGAATATAGTTCAAGCGGATGAAGCGACAACCATAGTGATAATAATCCCTTTATGTCAATAGTACCATCGATGGCACAAGTGATACAACTAGGTGCATCTGAAATATTTATATATTTTTTGCAACAGGGACTGAAAGGGAGTCTTAAAAATTCGAAGTAAGGCTACTAAAGCATATGGGGTATCATATGAAAGAGCGCTGCCAGATTTATATCGTGAGCCATGAATCACTCGCGTCGTTCAGGATTCTAAAACTTGGATCACTCCCTACGGTCGTGATTCAATCGTTAGAATCCTTCACTTGCTCGTGATTCATCTATGGCCCTCGCTTTAAATCCGTCTTTAATTCGCTAATTGCTTAATATACTATTACTTACTTATTTGTTGAGACTAAAATTTTAAATCTTTTATTTAAGGGGGTGACATGTGTCAACTAGCGCCGCCAGTCGATTTTATTATATTTATTCTAAAAAAGCCCAATTTCTTAAAAAAGGAATCAGTCAAGGTTTTGTTAATAACGTCTAATATTTATTGAATAACTTTACACAGTTTGAAAAGGCATTCAAACAGTTTAAAACGCGATTTTGTTAAAAGTGGCCACTGTTGGTTAAAACCCGTTTTTAAACTATTGCACGCATTTTGTAATGTTGTAACGTTATTCAATAAACATTAGACGTCATTCACAAGACCTTGACTGATTATTTTTTTAAGAAATTGAGCTTATTTAGAATAAATAAAATAAAATTGACTGGCGGCGCTATTGGCTCATGTCAGCCCCTTAAGTACTTTTGTTTCATCAAAAATGGTTTCACAAAATCTTTTTATTTTTTCAGGAACAAAATTTGTAGTTGTGAAGAAATACCAAAAATTGACTACAGTGCTTGGGAAGACTTGTCATGTGGTGACAATAATTACAGGAAAAGAAAATGAATGTATCTTTTTATGGTAGTTTGTATCCTACACTTTAAATCTAATGTTGTATGTAACTGTTAGTTTCCGTTTAGCTACCATTTATAACTATACCATAAACACATGTTTGGAGTCGCTGTGTAAAAAATATTCTTTTACGCTTTAAAAAATGAGTAAATAAATTTCAAGTTGTTTTACCTATTTATCTAACTTACCCCTATTAATCCCTACATTTTTTTGCATAATGAAATTATACCTAGTTTCCAATTTAGTCGTCACTATCTCCTTTATCAACAACCCTCTTACATGACCTACATCGCAATAACGTGTTATCTAAACTGCAAAATAAGCAAGTCTATTTATACGTGTTATAAAATAACCCCTAATGCCGAATCTATATACAAGGTGTTACAAAAGTACCCCTAATGCCGAATATGGTATATAGGGACCATCAAACTGAACAACTTTTACTATGGGACCAACTTTGAAATCGCGAAAAAAAAATCAGCTGTTTCATACAAAAATTAATTACGAAAATATCGAAATGTATGAAACAGCTGATTTTTTCTCTGGTCCCATAGTAAAAGTTGTTCAGTTTGATGGTCCCTATCTACCATATTCGGCATTAGGGGTACTTTTGTAACACCTAGTATATAAAAGGGAAAATCACTCACTCACTCACTCACTCACTCACTGATCACGAAATCTCAGAAACTACAAGTGCTAGGAGTCTCAAATTTTGCATGGGGGCTGCTTTTAGGGCGTAGGTGCTCACTAAGACGGGATTTTGCGAAATTCAATCCCTAAAGGGGTGAAACAGGGTGGCAAAGTTTGTATGGGAGAACGCGATTCCTTGGCCCGATTGACTTGAAATTTGGCATAGACATTCTTTCACAAAATTAATTGAACACGTGTTTCGTATTTTTTAAATATTTATCCCCTAACAGGGTTAAAAAGTGATAGAAAGCTACTTTTGGGGTGATTGACTTCGACGTCGGAATTGAAACTTCTTTGTGGATTTGATTGATTAATTAAGAAAAATAAATATCATTTGTCATCTCAACGGAGTATTACATTCTCTTTGGTCATTTCCCCTGAGAGTAGGTAGAATACATTTGATTGAATAGTACCTATGGCATTATGTTGTCCGTGCTGACATTTTTTCCTTATTGCATTGTAAAAAGGTGCAAAATTATTCCATCTGATTATCAGATTAATTTTAAAAGAATACAATATTCTGTCAAATCGCCTATGCTATGACAATTAATAAAGCACAGGGACAAAGTTTAAGAGCGGCTGGTGTAGATCTGCAGTGTTTGTTTCTCCCATGGTCAGCTCTAATGTCCCCTGCTCGAGAGTCAGCTCGCCGAATAGCCTTTTTATTTCGCAACCGGATAACATGACAAGAAATGTGGTAGGTATACAACATGTTACAAAAATACCCCTAATGCCGAATATGGTATATAGGGACCATCAAACTGAACAACTTTTACTATGGGACCAACTCTGAAATCGCGAAATAAAAATGAGCTGTTTCATACATAAATTAAAATCGAAAATATCAAAATGTCCCTATATACTATATTCGGCATTAGGGGTATTTTGTAACACGTTGTATATTATAGAGAAGTGTTGGATGATCGAGATTGATAATCATGATAATAATAGACATAATAGCACAACATATTTTTATTTAGAACTAGCTGCACCCGGCATGCGTATTGCAATGCTCTGTTATTTTAGCCAGGGACCTTCTCGGTCGTAAGCAGAACAACTCACTAAAGTTTCATCATAATCGGATCAATGGTTTAGGAGTCCCGTCGTCTGTACACTTAGATCTTTTAAGCTATAGCGGCCCGCCCCGGCTTTGCACGGGTACAATGTAGTTACTAATGTGGTGAGTGTGAAGTTATTAGACTATACTACAGGATATCTGTGTCTGTTTCTGTGTATCGGCCACATAATTAAGGAAACAAGTCGATTTTCGTACAAACGAGGTAATTTTGAAGTCTTGGTTTTCCGCTAGGGATTGAACTAGCTGTGATCTGATGATGGCCATCCAGGGAGTGAATGGAGAAGATTCAGATTGCAATACACACCCAACTGATCTGGTCAGCATTCTAAGAGAAGTAAGCATCAGAATTTTCAGTTGCAAGATTTTCATACATTTTTATGCTATATTCGCGGTTTTTTTAAACATATTCTTACATCTCTTAAAATGCTGGTCAGATCACTTGGGTGTGTATAGAAATCTGGATCTCCTCCATTCACTCCCTGGATGGCCATCACCAGATCACCGCTCGGTCAATCCCTGGCGGAGAAGCAATGCTTAAAAGTTACTTCGTTTGTATGAAAATCGACTGGCGTCCTTAATTATGTGGCCACCACTTTATATAGATATCCTGTAGTATAGTCTGATAATTAACTTCACACTCACCACATTAGTAACTACATTGTATTGTACCCGTGCGAAGCCGGGGCGGGCCGCTAGTATGGTATATAGGGACCATCAAACTAAACAACTTTTACTATGGGTCCAACTCTGAAATCGAGAAAACTAAATCAGCTGTTTCATACATTTTGATATTTTCGATTTTAATTTTGTATGAAACAGCTGATTTTATGTTTTGCGGTTTCAGTATAGTAAAAGTTAATCCGTTTGATGGTCACTATATACCATAATCGGCATAAGGGGTATTTTTGTAACATGTTGTATATGGCTGTTTTAGATTTTTAAAAGCCTTAATAAATGACTTATACAAGGTGTGTTACAAAAATACCCCGAATCCCGTGGTTGAAGTACATCATGTAAAGAGTCCTCTGTAAATTTCTCAAACTCCTAATATTAAGTTTTAATTTCGTCTAAAATTACCTATTTTTAATCGTTGATGTAAATATCGACAATGTTAAAGCACACTACTACTTCCGGTCTATGACCTCGTTCATACAACTTTGTGCGCGCACCGATCTGTGCGCGAACATGTACGCACACCGACGACGGGTCTAGGACTGATCAACAAAAGTTACTTCGTCGAAAGGACCGCCATATCATCGAAAATACACACAGTTGACTACTAAATACTTTTTTTTAATAATGCGAATAGTAGTTTATTTTTATAAAAAGTAATTTAGCGTCATTATTTAAAATTTATGATTAAAATAAAACTTTTTAATTGAGATTATTTTATTTGCCTTTCGCTAATATGGCGTTCGAAGAAATGTACTATCGGTGATGTTTACCGTCAAATGGAATTTCGGTGAAATGACCCATCGGTAAAATAGACCATCGATTTCGATGAAATAACTTTCGATTTTCAGTACTAGACTCCCGACGACGAGCCAAGCAAGCCACGCACGGTTGTTCGCGTGCGTCGTCGCGCGGCCGGTCGGTCGGTGCACCACACCGCACAAGCTTGTTCAGTAGGCCTATTTTTCACACACGTTACCTACCTAGAAGGAATGGCAAGCTAGTTCTCCATAAAAAGCGCGTTCAATTTCAAGCATATTTAAATCAGTTTACCTCAAAATTAAATCAATCTACTTACCTACTTAAAGGTTTTTCAATAATCCAAAAAAAAATTTTTTCATGTTCTCTTTTAAAAATCATGACTTTTTCCAACTCTGCTCAGCTTGTCTTTGCGTTAGTAACAACAGTAGAGATTTCATACATTTCTATTTACAACGTCCGATAATATTTATTATCCTACCATTACATCTTATTAAAATAAAAAATAATAATATACATACTAAAAATAAAATGCGATTAACACTTCATTCGAGAATGTATGGTGCGGTGCGCACAGATTTTAACAGATTAAAATACATCCTTTTGTACCGAAAGCGCTCTGAAGGTGTTCACTTCTGTTGTACAAAGTTAAATTAATCGCATTGTACCTACATACATTTTAATACCATAAAAACTATTAACGAATTTTACGCTAATCGGAACAACTAAGACTAATGACATTTTTTTAACTGTGCCATAGCGCGCGTCGCGGCGGCGTGTGATGTCGATTTGTGTTCGCGGGCAAGCCCGGCGCGCGCGCGGCGCAAACACGATGGGGCCCTACCGGCTAACTTAATGAACTTCGGTGGGTCTGCCGAGCTTCAACTTAAAACAGATAAATCGAAGTAAGGAGTTTCGTATTGTACTATTCGCCGAAGTTATTTAGAAGATATCGATGTTCGTGTGACATCATGAATTGGGGTTCGCTATTTTGGCCCGATTGGGGCTCGATTTATCTGTTTTAATTTGAAGCCTGGCAGGCTTTCCGAAGTTCGGTACGGTCCCTGATAGGATTTCTGGTACCTGCTTGAAATTACCCATCAAAGCAAGAACTCTTTAGGTAAAATTAGTAATTTACTTAAGTTATCCATGGTATTTAAATACTGATGATGACACTTACGTGTGTTTTAGAAATGGTGTTCAGAGATTAATTTTAAATTTTTGAAATAAAAATTTATTAAGTAACTATGTAATTTAGAAATTACGTTACTGTAATGTCTAAGATATTCATTTTATTTTAAATACGCTTATGTCATAATTAGCTTAATACTTAGGCCATTGTACTGTAAACGTAGGTACAAAATATATACAGATGTAACCAGTCTGAAAAACGAATAATCTTGGCTATGGAAGCCAATGACCGGAATAGGCCGGAACAGCTGATCAGGCTTTTGTGAATCTTTCAAAATCTTGTCGATATTTTTGCAAAACATCGAAATCGTTTTTCTCCGTAAATATTATAGCTAAAAAATAAAGAACAGCGCCCATTATTTCAATTTCACTAATACTCATTGGCATTTCCGGCATTAGGGGTATTTTTATAACAGGTTGTACATTTATTTTCAATAATTGCACATATTTTTTCTTTACGTACTGTCGACACTGTGGCAAATTATCGTAGGTACCTTTTTAGGGTTCCGTACCAAAATGGTAAAAAGGAACCCTTATGGTGCGCTTCAGTCTGTCTGTCTGTCACACTGGATATCTCGAGAACTACTGATGCTATCAACTTGAAATTTGGAATAGTTTTAGATGACGTTTGCCCAACTATTTTGTAAATAAGAGAAAAATACAAATATTTATATTTTTTGCAACAGGGACTGAATGGGGGTCTTAAAAATTCGAAGTAAGGGTACTAGAGCATATGGGGTATCATATGAAAGAACGCTGCTTGCATATTCTCAAACATTCTTTTTTATTATTTAGGCCGTATAGTTTTCGACTTTTGATGAAAAATGTAAAAAAATACCGTTCCCTCTTTTATCTCCGAAGTTTGCATAGAGAAAAATCTGAAATTATTTTATGTGATAGAAGTTTATGTAAAGATTGCAGAAACATTTGAAATTTTGAGATTTAAGCATTCACAATTCCCGTCCGAGAACATGATCTGGTGCGAGTCCTATTTTTTCTAGTATATTATTTAGTATTATATAAAAATAGCATTGTGAATGCTTAAATCTCAAAATTTCAAATAGTTAAAAAGCTTTCTCATCTTAATCAACTGTTTAAAAATATTTGGAAAGATGTTCAGTTGAATGTTGAAGTTAATTCCTTCTACATTGGTGAGATGGCGCTGGCTTGCAGCGTAAGAGTTGATATACTAGAAGAAATTCGACGTTCCCACTAGTGACTCGGTAGCTCAGCGGTCAGAGCATTGGACCGGTTATCCAAAGGTCGCGGGTTCGATTCCCGTCCGAGAACATGATCTGGTGCGAGTCCTATTTTTTCTAGTATATTATTTAGTATTATATAAAAATAGCATTGTGAATGCTTAAATCTCAAAATTTCAAATAGTTAAAAAGCTTTCTCATCTTAATCAACTGTTTAAAAATATTTGGAAAGATGTTCAGTTGAATGTTGAAGTTAATTCCTTCTACATTGGTGAGATGGCGCTGGCTTGCAGCGTAAGAGTTGATATACTAGAAGAAATTCGACGTTCCCACTAGTGACTCGGTAGCTCAGCGGTCAGAGCATTGGACCGGTTATCCAAAGGTCGCGGGTTCGATTCCCGTCCGAGAACATGATCTGGTGCGAGTCCTATTTTTTCTAGTATATTATTTAGTATTATATAAAAATAGCATTGTGAATGCTTAAATCTCAAAATTTCAAATAGTTAAAAAGCTTTCTCATCTTAATCAACTGTTTAAAAATATTTGGAAAGATGTTCAGTTGAATGTTGAAGTTAATTCCTTCTACATTGGTGAGATGGCGCTGGCTTGCAGCGTAAGAGTTGATATACTAGAAGAAATTCGACGTTCCCACTAGTGACTCGGTAGCTCAGCGGTCAGAGCATTGGACCGGTTATCCAAAGGTCGCGGGTTCGATTCCCGTCCGAGAACATGATCTGGTGCGAGTCCTATTTTTTCTAGTATATTATTTAGTATTGCAGAAACAATTAAACAATGTCTCTAAATAGTTAACTTTTCAGAATGATGATGGAAAAGACGGAACCCTCGGTGCGCGAGTCCGACTCGCTCTTGACCGTTGTTTACTTTTTTTCCAGTATATTTCTATAAAAAAATATCAAATTATAGCAGAAATTATAATATTAAAGATAGATTGGAGTATAATTTTTCTGTGTTACTAAGTAAAATTTTAACATCATCCGTTTTTCGATTCCATTCTTTGATTTTTTAACTTGACAAAGAGCCAACTACCATTACCAGAACTTGAAAAATAAGAGACCGCAAGGTTTTTTTGGTTGTTTAAATTTTTTTTTATAAAAAAGTGTCTAACCCCTGTAATCAACTTGTGACATGAGTTTTTGGCGCCATTTTGTCGAGTTCGGTTTGGTGTCTATTTTAATTATTTTTAAATTGATTCATAGTGGATATTGTGTCTTAAAATTGGTGCAGTTATATGGTACAAGTGTCTACGCAACTGAACAATATATGGGATAATTGAAATAGACGCGATCTTGGTTGTGTGAAGCTGAGACTTTTATTGAAGTGGTGGCTTCCTCGGCAGAACTCACCGAGTAAACTGTCTTGATATACTTGGTGCCAAATGCCCCAAGCAGCATTGGAATGCGATGCACCCGCATTCTAATGAAAAATTAAACAATATCTACCACTGAACTATTTAACACTTGACACTGGCAAAAATTACTTCCAAGAGGAAAGTAGATTGCCTAAACAAAAAAGAAGAAGAAGAACTTGTGACATTGACAGTTCTTTGTTACATTTTTTCCATCTAATTATCCCTCGACTATAGATACTATTAACAGTACTTTTTATTTATGACGTTCATTTTCAATGTATGTTATCTGATAGTTGCGAGGAGCGTGAAATCTGTAATTTTTTTTAAGGTATAAGAGGGGGTTCTAGCCAAAGTAACATTTGCAAATCTTCGTTATCGCTTCGCTTTTGAAGCATGTATGGGATTGACATAAGGTTTCGTTATCAATTGAAATTTAAAACGTCAAATCCATACATTTTTCGAAGCGAAGCGATAGAGAAAATTTGTAAATGTGACATTGGCTACGGGCTTTTCTTCTTCTTCATAGCTTCGATAATTCCAGCAAATAAAGATCACACTCAGTTGGCCCAGTGTGCAGCAACCCGAATCGCGTTGTCCGTTGCCTCTATCAATGCATTTTTCTGCGGCATACAAAACGAAGGTGTAGCGTGTTGCCTGTCGCTCCTAAATTCTTAGTTTTTAACTAGTTTTAATTAGTTTAAGCTTTCTAGTAAATAAGTATTTTTGGCAATAACTTTCTAAATTCTTGGAATATAAGTGCTCACCTGGTAGCAAATTTCACCAATTCACGGCGATTCTTATTATGTTTATAGTTTTACCATCTCTCGTACATTTTTATTCACTTTCATACAAATTTTCATATTTTATTGAAAAAGTGAGGTTATAATTTTGTATTTATTTTGACATCTTCTTGTTTTTCATGACAGTTTATTTTATTTGCTTTATCTCAGCTTTTCCTCACATTTCAGTAGGTTGTATATCTTTTTATTATTCTTCTCGCTCTTTCATATCGCTACCGAGTGAGTACACAAATTCTCATTTCGAAATCTTGAATTATTTTTCTTCTACGCGATTTCTTTCGGTTTTCAAAATTCCTAGTGTGTATAAAAGGCTCCGTTTCTTTGGTTCGGGAGTCAGTTCTTCGTCAAGTTTTACTCCGCGTGATTCGAACAAATGGCCGTTCCCGGGCCTTAGGCAAAGGCCCGGGAACGACCGCTGCACGACCTCTTCAACCGCTGCACGACCTCTTCAACCGCTGCACGACCTCTTCAACCGCTGCACGACCTCTCCAACCGCTGCACAACCTCTGCTACCACTGCACGACCTCTGCTACCGCTGCATGACCTCTGCTACCGCCTACGTACGAGCTACGTCTACGCTTCGCGTTGACACTCTACGACCCATCCGTGCTCCTCTCCGTACGCAAGATCTCGTTCTCTATGCCTCCATCCCCTGAAGACTCGCCCTCTCTAATCTCCTTCCCTCGTACTTGTTTTACTTGTCTAGGTTTAATTGTAATTAAATAATAATTGTAAACTATTTTATCTTTCCACTTCACTCCTTACTAGATAGATACTATCCATTCTCTATCTTAGGTATGCTCTCTCTCTCTTCTCTCCTGTAACGCTACAAAGGACATCCACGTTGCAAGTGGCGGGTCAAAAGGGGCACTCCGGCAGATGCAGATATGATACCTGATTATTTGACTTACAAAAGATCTCTAATTTAATGTCTGTCTGACTTTGCTTGTGCAGGTGTTACTAAGCGGTACTATAAATAAAGCTGCTGACTAGAAACCGTGCATATATCAATAGTTAACTAGAAGCAACCTACAGACATGTTATTATCCCCAACTATTTTATTAACACTTTATGTTTTAAGTGTTGGATCTGAAACGACTCTATATGATTCTTTCCGAGGTTGTCCTCTTAGTGATTCTGAATATAAGGAATTCACCAACAAAAGCATAGCTTCGTAAGTATTTTTTTTATTTGGTTTAACAATGCTTCTAGTCAGTCGTTTTTCTAAATAAATAAAATAAATATAAAATCGTTTGCTCCTGGCACGTGATGCTACGCAGAACATGTTTGAAGACAGGCAAATATTAATTTTTCAAAATTATGAATTTTAATTTAATTTAATTTGCAATTACCATAGGGGTTCTTTTTTACCATTTCAATTTGCTTAAGACTCACACCTCAGCAAGATTCGACAGGGTTCGAATTCTCGGTGCAGAATTCAGGGTTGCTTCGGTTGCACCAAATGCTCATTTGTTCCCGAGTAATGGATGTCTATATTATTAGGGTTCCGTACCAAAATGGTAAAAAGGAACCCCTACAGTGCGACTCAGACAGACATCTGTCACAGCTGGATATTTCAAAAGAGCTACTAATGCTATCAACTTGAAATTAGGAATAATTTAGATGACGTTTGGCTAACTATTTTGCAAATAAGAATTATTTTTTGCAGCAGGGACTGAAAGGGGGTCTTAAAAATTTTAAAGGGGGTTACTAGGGCATGTGTGGTATCATATGAAAAGGTGCTGTTTCTCAAACATATTTTCTTTGTTTTGGGCCGCATAGTTTTCTACTTATGATGAAAAATGTATAAAAAGATACCGTCCCCCAACCCTTTATCTCCGAAGTTTGCATAGAGAAAAATCTGAAATTATTCTATGTGATAGAAGTTTATGTAAAGATTACAGGAAAAATAAACGATATCTCTAAAATAGCACACTTTATTAGTATTATTTAACAAAAATTACATTAGTTTCACTATCGGTCAAGAGATGGCGCTGACCTAAAACTGCAATATTCTACACATTTTATACATGATGTTACGGAACCCTCGGTGCGTGAGACCGACTTGACTTTGACCGGTTTTTATTTGTGTATTCTACCAGTAACTTTGGTAGTCTGTTATAGTACACTTCATCGTTTTCTTGTTTCCTAGATGATGATTCAGAAATTATTTTTAGCACTTGCACTAACAAAATCGAGCAATGCAACGCTGATGAAGGTAGACGCATAGATGGGACATGCAACAACCTCAAGCATCCCTCAAAAGGAGCAGCTAAAACTCCTTTGTACAGACTACTGCCAGCTGTGTTCAATAAAGGTAGACCATCCTAACCCCCTCATCCGTTCCGCAGCGGACTATGTCCCGCCTACCTCCTCCATCCCTCGTTCCCGCAGACCCAGATCGGTTCTAACGGACCCTCCTGACAAAATCTCGTCTGACCTGAACCTCCTTTTGGAGGCGACGGAGGACGATGACGCCCCATCAAACCCGACCCCTCAGGTCAACCCCACGCCCTCTTTGGCTGATCGATCCCCCTCAGGGAGTCAGCTCAATTGCTAACAGCACGATCGACGCTCCCTCTGGGTGAATCGGTCGTTTTTCTCGACGCACAATCGCCTAGGTGAAATGTGACGTCTGCGCAGTCCTCTCCCCTGAGGGAGGGCGGTCGCTTTGTTCGCGACGAAGGTTCGTTGCCTCTCCGGGCACGCAACCAAACTCAAGGCGGTTTTAGTCAGTAGGAGTCTGACATGCCCCCCATAGCCGGCTATGGGGAAGTCCAATAAGGATTTAGGCCTCCTTCCCCCGCGCAAAGGGGAGGTTGCTCCGAACCCATCTTTAAAACCATGTTGAGAGTGGAAAAAAAAAGGTGAACCAATTAGCCGCATGACATGCGGCAGAGTAGAATAGCATCAAGTTTTCGCATTTTATGGTGTCATAAAAAGCCATGGATGACTTAGAGGAAGGAATATAACACCTACGTAGACCAGAAAAAGGAAATCTGCGTTTTGCGAAGAAAATAATGACAATGAATTTATGGCAACATAGGAGATACCTGTGTCTTGCAATGGAAAAAAGAAATGTATAATGATGGTGAAACTAGTTGGTCTTGACTAGAGAGGAAAGCTCTAAGTTTTTTTTTATTAATCGCTTTTGAATCGTCAAAATATTACACTAAGTAAATACTTTTTAAAATTTATTGTTTAATAAATAGAAGGTGACAACTATGAGCCACGCAAAGCTAGTGACGGAGATGCTCTCCCACCAGCCCGAAAACTGCGCACGAGTTTCATTGCTGAAGGCAAAGTGCCCGACCAAGTGTTTACGCAGCTGGTTGCCTTAGTAATGGAATTTACTTCTACTGACGTACTGCTGAACGATGACACTGGTAAGATAAAAACAATTAGCCTTCAACAAGTGTTTAACTTAGACACTGTTTAAATATGATGCTGTCACCTTTTTGACGATATGATTTGAAAGAGACGGCACCATATTTAAACAGTGTCTTAATTAAACAGTGTTTTAAAATCTTTTGTAGTAAGGCCGAATAACTTTATTAGCAAAATATAGCACTAAAAATGCCTTTTGTATTTTACTTTCAGATAACTACTTATTCAAAAAGCTTTACTGTTGCCTCCCGAAAGGGAAGACTGATCCTGAGTGCACCCCGGTCAAAGTACCCGTTGATGACCCGGTTCACAGGTTTTCAGGAATAAGTTGCATGAACTTAACGAGACCAATATCTTTTCAGTCTGTAGGTTGTGCCAAGAAGAACTCGGTGCCAGCAAGAGTAAGTAGCATACTACATAGAAGCACTTCACACAAATATATTTTAAGTTGCAATATAAGGTTAGAACAGCTACAATATTATCATTTTATGTTTTCATGTCGACAAAATTTTAGGAAAATCTCCAAATTAAACAACGATAACTACAGGATCATTGTAGTTAAGCTAAAATGTATGTCAAAACATTTGTGTAATATTGTTAAAAAAAAAACTATCTCCCTTATTTTCTATCACTGGAGCATTTTAGTTAAATGTAGGTATCTCATTTACAGTACTCCACAGCAACACCTCAGTTCGATTTATCAAATGTTTACGGCAGTACCTTAGAGTCGTTAAAACAAAAAGGTAGGTTGGGAGAGAAGGGTTTGTTGAAATACGAAATCGAAGATGGAAGAGTGTGGCCACCGAGTGAGAAAAATAAGCATTCCAGTGATTGTGTACAGAATCACCGACCTGCTGAGACCAGGTGCAATGATACACGTAAGTTGCTGAGTCTATAATAAACCCATAAAAAACAGTTATTAATATTCCAACTTAACGCTAGAGCGTTTTGCATATTCTTTTGTAATGCGGACTGCAAAGAAGTGGAACCTGTGGAACACAGTTCCTTACATTAATAACGACTTGTCCTAGTCAAGGGTAAATAGGCTGATTTTATGTTTTTATATATTTATACATAATAATTATAAAAATTATAGGTAGAAAGTTAATCGTATAGCAGCAAACGTAATCAAAATAAGCATTTCAACCTTTTCTGTAGTTTTTTGGTGCTCATGACCAGACCAGTATTGAACAAAAAATATTGTTTCATAGGTACGGCACCTCAGCCCTTGAGACCGCCTTAATGCCCTACGTAATAAAAGCTGTTTTCGCAGTTTAACTGTATGACCTTACGTGCTGTCGTGTTTACTTTGAATAATTTTACAGCTGATGGAGTCACCAACTTTCTTTTTGGAACGATGATTAACTCTATATGGTTCTGGAGGCATCACAACTTTATTGCGAAGTCCCTTTATAAAATAAATCCTCATTGGGATGACGACAAGTTATTTTATACTGCAAGGGATATTAACATCGCAGTATGGAATCAAATTCTGTATTATGAACTGCTTTCATCGCTAATGGGTAATTTTATTTATTTTAAACCTTGGACGTGGCTTTATTTATAAAGTACTTACGATTCATAACAACATAAACGAGACACAATTTGACTTATTTACAAAAACGTAGTTTAACTTACAAAACAAGTAAGTAGTAGTTGATTTAGTAGACTTTTTTTATAGAAAAGGGTACATATTCCACTAATAAATTTAAAAAAAATCCAAACGTATGCATGCGGAAACAATCGAAAACTTGAGCTGAATCTATACGTTACTGAAAAGTTAAATGCCAAATGGATATTTCAAATGCAATTACCTTTTCAGTTAGTAACCTTTGATTAAACATGTTAGCAGAATTGGGTTTTTTTTTGTATAAAAGGGTACCTATTCCCCTAATAAATAAAAAAAAATGAAATCCAAACTTTCTTTACGTTTATGAAAAATTAAATGCGAAATGTGACATTTCAAATGCAATTACTTTTTCAGTTAGCTTTGATTTAACATTTTAGTAGAATTGGGCTTCTATATTGTATCTCAAGTTCATATTTAAACCCCTATTCGATTTTAGGTAAAAAGAACCTACTGAGGGACAAAGTTATATCCAAATCGCCCGGATTCAGGGATGTGTATGATAAAAAGAAGGTACCGCAGCTCCTATTGGAGTATATTACAGCATTGAGATGGTGTCACACGATACAAGACTCGGATTTAAAGTATGTATAGTCTGTTCGCCGATAGTTGATAATATGTAGCAGTAGGTATATTATGCACTTATAAATGCGTATACACCAGTTAATTATCTCCTTTTTATGGTGAAACAGGCAATATAAAAGAAAAATTGTATGCAATTTTTATGTCATAAGTTATTCAATAGTTAAGATGATCCTACGCATAAATTGACAACTCTTAAAAATAACACTTTTTTGTTACCTACAAAACTGCATTTTAATTATTTATTACACGCATGACGAGTTTGTTTTAATGTTATTTTTTCGATACAGTTGCTCGAAAATGTGTGTTTTTGATGACAGTACAGCGTGCGATAAGTTGATTTTACCGCACGCTGTGCGTTTTTGTTTCCGGTTTAGTACAGCGTGCGGATAGTTAATTTTACCGCACGCCACCACCGTGCGACTTTGTTTACGGTTTTTTTTTCATTTCAGAATGTACCTATAATGTTTTCTCGCAAATATATATTAAAAAACGTAGCACACGGTTGTTATGGTTTCTTAAAACTTGTGACGTTTATAAACCCTCGCCTGTGGCTCGGGCTTATAAAACGTTACCAACCTTGTATCATTAACTACTATAAATTGTGGCCGCTTTCAGGATGTACGACCCTGAAGGGCATTACCTCAGAAAGTTTCCGATCACTAACATGACATACAGAACTGGGTGGCTTGCTGTAGACGACAACATAGATTACATTACACAAGGTGCTTTTAGACAACATGGCGGTAAAATTGACTACATTGTAGATCCCTATGTAAGTACGGCTCTTAACATTCGCCTTAAGGGGGCGTACAACACTCGCTGGAAGCAGTTTTCATAGTAAAAAATATCGTTTTTAATTAATTACAAATAAAATATTTCTTATTCTGGAAAACTGTCAATCATATAACTAAATTTTCTCTAAGTTTCTGTCAATTAAATAACTAAGTACTAATAGTCTACTCTATACATTATTTTTTTGGTTTACTTGATGTTGTATGTCTTCTTTGCGCTAGTTACCTAATTGGAGCTTTGTTAATATAATGTCCCTATTACAGATGTCTGAACTCGGTTTGGGAGGACTTCAAAAGTCGTCAGATTTGATGACATTCGACTTAACAAAAAATCGATACTTTGGTATCGGTCCATATGTGAACTACAGAAAGTTTTGCTCAGGCAAAACTTACAAGGAATTTGATGATTTACAAGATCTGTTTTATCCTGAGGTAAATATCAATATTGCCCTTACATTAAAGTTTGACTACAGCGAAAAAAAGTGATGGATGTTAGATGAAACAAATAGACAGATGGAAAATAAGGTAATGATCGGAAGCTTACCATCTAATCGTAAGGATTTTGAATGATGTCTATCTACTGTTCAGTTTACCCCAATAATCAAAATGCAATATAACTACGCTAGTACTATTATTCATTATGTGCTATAACTAATAGAGGATAATAGAGAAACAC
Organism: Catoptria pinella; assembly: GCA_963556745.1. Lineage (NCBI taxonomy): Eukaryota > Metazoa > Arthropoda > Insecta > Lepidoptera > Crambidae > Catoptria > Catoptria pinella. The sequence continues at coordinate 13,682,970 of OY750764.1, read as the reverse complement.
GTTACGGCTTGGCGACGAAATAAAGAGACCACACACCGTTAATTTTTAAGTATATCTAAAAAAAATCAGCTGTTCCATAGAAAAGTGCAACATCGACTTGACTATAATGTATGGAACAGCTGATTTTTTTTTCGCGATTCCGTGGTTGGCCCCGTAGTAAAAATCGTTCATTCACGTGGTCTTAAATACCCATTTAATTTTTAGATATACTTAAACATTAACGGTGTAATAGTATGTTGAGGAGCAAATTTTCTATTCGTTATCGTAGTCGCCACGTCAGAATGCCACCTCAGATGTTGGCATTGGCATTAGTTGGCTTCCAGATAAATACTGATTCAATTTTCCTACACAATACTCAATTTTCCTTTTAATATGAAAATGTTTTAGAATCTAGAGCTGCTCAAAGAACATTACCAGAAGGTGGATGACATCGATCTGATGGCTGGTATATGGCTGGAAAAGCACGTGAAGGGAGGTTATATCCCGGAGACGCTGTACTGCATCATGAAGGAACAGCTGTATCTATTTCTGGTCTCCGATCGGCATTGGTACGAGCGACCTAATAGACCGAATGCCTTTAATAAAGGTGTGATCATTATTTGAAATAATATTTTTGTTATTTTGTTTTGTTTTGACATATAAGACGTCCCACTCCTGTGCATTGTCCTTGTGTGATCATTATTAGTAATACTATTTTTGTTATTTTGTTTTGTTTTGACATATAAGACGTCCCACTCCTGTGCATTGTCCTTGTGTGATCATTATTTGTAATAATATTTTTGTTATTTTGTTTTGTTTTAACATACCTATAAGACGTCCTACTCCTGTGCATTGTCCTTCCAAGTGACCCACAAACTTCCAACGCAAGTTGGTAGGTGTTAGGGAGCTTACAAATGAGCGACAATTTCACATCTTTGATCTTAACGCTATCTGTCGCTGATAAACTATCGCTCGTCTGAAGTTCTCTTAATACCTACCACAGTATCCAAGACAAACGAATTGACATATCTTCCGAAAATTATCTATTACAGATTTTTTTTCATTTGTTTCTTTCTATACATTGAATTAGTATAAAAACCATGAAACGTATCTAATGTTATTAACGAATTTTGTTTTAGACCAATTACTACAGATAAGAAAAACTTCAATTTCGAGGTTACTGTGCGATGTTGGTGACACAGTGACAAAAATACAGCCCAAAGGATTCCTAAGAGCTGGTCCTAAGTAAGATTGGTTTAAGATCGTAACTGCTATTCACTTACATTGTTTCCGATAAAGAAGTTAATGTTAATTAAACCTGCACGTTTTAACATAAATTTTGTTTCTTTTTTCAGAAACAAAATATGCAGTTGCGATGAAATACCTGGAATTGATTTCAACGCGTGGAAAGATTCATCATGTGCTTTAGAGGATAAATAAAATATTTCATGAAATCAAAAGAAGAATAAGAATAAGAATTGTTTATTTTGCTCGAAACACGGTGGGTATACATTTCAGTTGGAAAAATAATCAACGATCTACATGTTCCGCTGATTGATCATTCAGCATGCAAAAAAGTACAAAAAGAAAATCAATTAATGGAATGTCAATCTAAATAATTCAATACAAAATGTCAATTAAATTAATCACATCACAGTATAACAGTCAATTACAAATATTAATATCAAATTATAATTATTATAAATTTAACTTTTTATTATATTCTTTACTTAATCTTTATTTTCCATGAACTCTTTCATTGTGTAGAAGCATTTTTCAATAAGCCATTTCGTAAGCCTGTTTTTGAAAAAATTTAATGGCAACTCCCTTAAATTTTTTGGTATTCGATTGTATACTTTTATAGACATGAAATAACAATTCTTATGGTAGAGATGGCTAGCACTAACAGGGACTAAAAGCTTACTTGGGTCTCTACAGCTTTTTTTCTTGAAATCGACACTTTTTTGAAACAGTTCTGGATGTTTTCTCACAAAGTAATCAGTGTGTTGTGTTAATAAAAATATATTAATATTATCATTATTTTGCTATTGGCTTCAGAACAAAAACATTGTTTGACCACCAAAGCGAGTTTTTACTGCTTTGATATAAAACTTTTTTGTAGGATTGTGTCATCTGGGGGCATCATAATTTAAAAACACATTTAACGGAATGAAATGAAATGAAATACCACGGAAAAAACTGTTCCGATCACGTTTATCCCTAAACCAATCGCAATTTAAGGTTTATGTAGGAAATGCAGAGATAATGTATGCAGAGAGGAAGAGGTGACAATCTTGTTGTTGTACCCGTGTGTTGTGGTATGTGCGGCGTAGGTAAATGCCGCCACATATACACAGCAGTAATAAAAATTTAACACCATTGTTGGTAGAAATATTTTATCACAAAACCTGATAAACACTCAATTACACCATAAATCATAGGGAGTTTACAATCGAGCAATAGTTTTCATCGAGAGTACTGTTCGCCATCGCAACGCATTGCAAGTTGTCGCTGATAAATTACAAATAACTTACCTGCTTGATAATTTTACAGCGTAGAGCTTATTTCAATTAAATAAATATAAATATTTTGACATCATCACATACATTGCTCCGATTCCAAAGTAAGTAGCTAAAGCACTTGTGTTATGGAAATCAGAGACAACGGTGGTATCACAAACACCCAGACCTGAGCCAATATAGAAAAGTTCGTTTTCTAAATTGACCCAGCCGGGGATCGAACCCGGGACCTCAGAGATGGCGACACCTTGAAAACCGGTGTACAAAGCCTCTCGACCACAGAGGTCGTCAAATTAATAACTACATAGTCGCGTTCTATTCAAACTCACCGGACGACGACGAGGGACGCTCCGTTGCGCTGTGGCAGGAAACCGCTGGATGCGGGCAACGCAGGACCGATAGTTATGAAGATCCTCGGGATAGACCTGGCTAATGATGAACTAAACGCGTTCCTAAGAAATGGGATTGATATGCAGGCCGACAATTTATAGTGATTTCCGTTTTTACTTTTGTGGGAACCCTAACCAAAACCCGGAATCCAAATAGATTCATCTGTTTCTACTTAACATCTATGTAAATTAGAATGTCCCCCAAATTGGTGGGCACCAGCTAATGACAAGATGGAGTGCGTCCACTGATGGACGCTGGGTTATGAATATTCACCAACAGAATCAAAGGGGCCTACTTTGAATACCAGACACGATAATCAGACGACATTCGTTCCACTTCGTAAAATATAAAGTCAGGAAAATCCAAAATGAGACGACAAACGGACGATTTTCGTGATTATTTTTTCGTAGTAGGCCTTCAGAAAGGGATGGTGCTTATAGAACTGTGGGGTCGGAGATAACATAGAGTGCGTTTAAATTGACGATTGAAGAGGCAACCAAATGTTTGTTGATACACTTTAAGAGGACGCATCGGACATTTTGGTGGCAGGGATCTCGATTTTTCTCGTCAATTACAAAACAAAGTGATATTTAATAACCTGATTATTTATTTCATTGACTACATTTTGTCAGTTGCAGAAACACGATTCGTTAACTTTTATAACAGAGAAAAAAATATCAAAGAAACCTACAGAGATTTGCATTTTACAGACAAACCTGACCGAATTAAGCCTCTAATTTTTTTTAGTACATTAGTCTAAACACACACTTTAAAATGCCAGTTGGATTTTTTAAAATATGTTTTAGATTTTTATTTAAATGAAAAAAAGTCGGTTTTGCTTCGCAAAACTGCTTGCCATGAGTGAGATAGTAAAGTGTAATTTGTAGCGAGACAGTCGATACGAAAATAGTTTATCAATGCCTTAATGACGTTTAGTTTACAGAATCATAATGATTTCAAATAAAATTTATTTAATTACGTTAAAATGATTTTATTTTAATTATTAGACTTATCTAGAAAAAATACTATCTTTAGGTATGATCTAAAAGTAGAACACCTAAACACCTTGGACCTGAAAATAGGCAGCAGTGATTTCCTATCTTCTTCTTCTCGTGTCAAAAAGAAGAATTGGCAATTTAAAAATGTTATTATGTGAGCGAATATCGCGAATGTTCAAAATGCAAGGGTTCATATTCGTGCATCGTTAATCAAATCAATAATTAGCATTTCACTCTTACAAACAACAAGTTCAAACAATCCCTGATTAATAATCTCACCAATTTCATAAATTGACTATGTTTGCAATCAGTCTGCGATAATTTGTTTGGACATATTAAGCTGCTTCGAAGTCCGCATTTTGATAGTTATATTAATTTGATAAAATTGAGTAGACTTATACAAAAAAGCTTTTTAAAAAAAAAGAGAAAACCTCCTTAAATAAACCTGAAAACAGGTTTAAAAATTAAATAGCTCTAAAAAGCAAGAAATAAAATTCAAATTATTAGTAACGCATATCAATATTAATAAAACACGTCTATTGAAGTCGGGTGGGACAACTTATTTTTCTGATTCTAAAAGCCCCACCACAGCTTAGTATATAAAATTGCAACATGCTCAAGACAAGAGTTATCTCAAGGTTCAAATTTGGCAGTATACTACTTAGAGAAAAGTACAAAAAAAAATTGAGAAGGTAGTCAGACCGCATTTTTATTGGAACATGCCGAGTCAGCACGCCACGTAAGATGTCACAATTTTGAGGTCAGTACAAGAGCTTTCTCAAGGCTGAAAATACGTATACTGCTTAATTATTATGCATAATTTATGAAAAAAATAGTCAGACCACAGATTCATGGAACATAGGCAGTCAGCAGTCGCTCAAAGCGCTCGAAAGCATGCTGACTCACGTACACCCTAAACACTATTTAATATTAAATTATGGGCCTTGAGATACCTCTTGCAGTATTTCGTCACAAGCTCTGTAACTATTACAATATATTCTCATTGAAAGAAATGAGAAAGAAATCTACTTTGTGAAAATATTCTACAGCAGGTAAATGAATAAATTTTCATTTTTGATTTACGATGCTTATCAAAGCAGGCATGGAAATCGTTTCAGGTCATTTCTTGCGAACGCCATTAATAAGACCCTCTTTAATAGTCCAACCCTTTGCGACAAGAGATTAAGCGACGTTTACACGTACAAGCTAATACTGGGGAGTTTTTACTTGTTTAGCAGAGAATGGATGCTTCCTTAGTTTAACTTTTAGAGTATATTGCTTTATATAAATCACACCAATAGTGATTACGTTTAACTTTTACTTTTTTTGTTTTTACTGGAAATCAATGTCACTGGAAACTTTTCATCAAATAATTGTAAGCAATGATATACAAAAAACGGTCAAGAGCGAGTCAGTCTCGCGCACCGAGGGTTCCATACCATCATTCTGAAAAAGTTTACTATTTAGAGATTTCGTTGTAGAATGTGCAACTCACTTCGAATTTTTAAGACCTCCTTTCAGTACCTGTTGCAAAAAAAACCCTTACTTTTTTGAGATTTTAATATTCACAATGCTATTTTTATACAATACTAAATGATATACTCAAAAAAATTCGACTCGCACAAGATCATATTCTCAGACGGGAATCGAACCCACGACCTTTGGAAGTTCGGTCCAATGCTATTACCACTCAGTGACTCGGTAGCTCGATGATAAGAGCATTGGACCCGACTTCCAAAAGTTGCGGGTTCGATTCTTGTCCAAGAATATGATCTACCCCCTGATTACGTAACTCTGTTGCTAACAATTCTCGATTGAAACCGCAGTTACATTGATGCTTTAAGCAAGATAGTTGTCACATTGGTTCTTACTAAAGTCGCGATGTAACTACGATTTCTGTTAGAGTTGATTGCAACAAAGTTACATAATCAGGGGGCTGGTGCGAGTCGATTTTTTTCTAGTATACCATTTAGTGTTGTATAACCTTACTTTGCTCACGTTCTCCCCAGAAAATACCATTCTGGGCCATTACCTTTTGACGTGGCTGCAAAAACCTTAATCTGCGAGCCGAAACCTTTTTGTAATGAGGCTTAATTAATTAAATGGCTCGGAATGAAACTATGCCCGACCCGGATTTACTCCCCACTTGGTTTGGTAAATGGGAGGAAGCCGTGCGAATTGTTTCATTGCTTAGTTAGATGACTGTGTATAAGAGATGTATGATAAAGGGAGTGTGGTAGCTTTATAAGCGCGGTATCTATTTATTTCTACTGTTTTGCACCAAATTATAATGTTTTATAACAAACAAATGTTCATACATTGTTTTATACGGCATAGGTATTGGTATGGCTTCTATGGTATGTTCTTCTTTTCTTTTTAAAATGAATCTTAGTTTTTAAAAAGTAAATAATTCAAATTAACTTCAGTCAGCAACGGCGATGATGGTCAGCTCGCAGAAGAGAAACATGGACACCTTATAATACCAAATAATATACTAGAAAAAATACGACTCGCACTAGAAAAAATACGAGATCATGTTCTCGGACGGGAATCGAACCCGCGACCTTTGGAGATCCGGTCCAATGCTCTGACCGCTGAGCTACCGAGTCACTTTAGTTAGTGACTACTATTTGGTATTATATAAAAATAGCATAGTGAATGCTAAAATCTCAAAATTTAAAAATGGACACCTTATATTCCTCACAACCTGGGGAAAAAATAATTTAAGGCAAATAACAGACTCGCCGTGCACAGACATGGACGACGGCTTATATTGATTTTGTGAATTAGAAATAAGTATTTAAAAGCTAATAATAAAAAATTATATCGATACAAAATATTCTTTTAAATCTACGCCTCCACACCAATTTTAGATGAAACGAAATAACTAAAAGTAACTGTGCCCTCTTTTGCAAAGCAACGCAACAAAAAATTCAGAAGCATAGGTACCAAAATAAAGCATTTTTTGAATCCTATGCACAACTAGCCATTCCCTGTTTTGTTTACAAGAAAAAAGTGTAATAAAGAGGACTTTTTAATCATAGTGAATCTGCGCGATGACAGCACTGAAATATTAAAGTAAAACAGGAGCTTTTGTTTTGTACACCCTACCCGCGCATTGTCATACGAGCGTTTTGTCCTTACCGTACAATGTGTAATTACTTGGCACTTTTTTGCTGACTACACTTTTTGCACCTACACGCGTCGCTCTTTTGGGGATGACGATAAATGAACGCTCGCAAATTGATTTTGTTTGGCTTTATGCTGGTTTTTTTTTAAACTCCGTCAAATAAGAAGTCAAATGCAAATGATTTTGTTTTTCACTGCTATAAAACAATTTTTTGGATGCAGGTAATTACTGTAAAAAGTAGCAAAATGAATACAAGACTATCTATGCACGTTTTTACTAGGTGACTTTGACGACCTCCGTGGTCGAGTGGCTTTGTACACCGGTTTTCAAGGTGTCGCCATCTCTGAGGTCTCAGGTTCGATCCCCGGTTGAGTCAACTTAGAAAACTCACTTTTATATATTCGGCTCATGTCTGGGTGTTTGTGATACCACCGTTGTCTCCGATTTCCATAACACAAGTGCTTTAGCTACTTTCTTTGGAATCGGAGCAATGTATACAATGTGATGTGTTCAAATATTTATTAATAATTATTTATATTTATTATTATTTATATGTGTAACCAGTACCAGTTAAGATCCAATTAATTAATTTGTTAGATAATTTTGTAGAAACTCTTGTCCATATTAAACTCGGACTAAAATGATGATATTTAATGAAATTTTTCTCATTTTTAAAAATAATGCAATGTGGTTTGAACCTTAGAAGTTTATTATCTACAACAACAATAAGGTTGAAGGTCGAAATACGCTTCACGAGGAATCGCCAACATTTTTTTTTTGTTTATAAAATATAATCCATGGATCCATTGTATCTGAGAAAGATCCAGAAAGGCTTTTATTTCAATTAAAATACTATTTGACTAAAATTCACTTGAAAAATATTGCTTGACATTTATTGAACTATGAGCCTTTAAACAACTGGTTTTCCGTTGACAATATAGAATACAGTAGCAATACAAACACTATTTACCACCACCAAAGTCTTTCACTCTCAGATATAAAGTTGATTTTAGCGATATCAGATTCGTTTCGTAAAGTTGTCGGTTTGTTCAGACGGTCTTTGTTGGGCACTTTTGAAACAAAGTGATGTTCTGTTCAGCTCACAAAAGACTGTTCCTCTTTTGATAGTGCTCGTTTAGATTTCAAAAGATATTGCGAACCTCTGAAAGTGTTTAGAATTACATTCGTAGTTTTCAATTGAAATTATTATAAGGTTTTATTGCGTTGTAAAACAGTTTATGGCGTTTTAGCAGACGTCTTGAAAGCGGTGAATGAGTTCTCATTTCATGATTAGTAACTTTTATTTGAGTTGCTACAGCAGAAAACGTTCGCTTAGTTTTATTATTTTATATAAATGATTGTGGGATTGAATGTTTCCTGAACGTATGAGTGTGATGTGTGACTGCGGATGTTGCACGAATGTGCGAGAAGGAAAGGAGAGGTGAGTGAGAGGGACAAAAGACAGACGAATGGAACATGACGAAAGACTGTGTGCGCACGCTCCGCTATTATTTTAGAAGTTGTGGTTACAAGTATTAAAATCCAGAAATAAAAGTGAAATTCAAGAAAAGAGTGTTTCATTCATCGAACCCGAAGTTCTACATGATTGATAAATATTTTGTGAGAAATTGAATTTTGTTGGATTTCATTTTTCAGTGTTGGTGTTAAAAATAACACCAACACTGAAAAATGTTAGTCAGGCCTAAGACTGTTTCAAAGATTTCGGATATTCTTAGCTATGCGTTATCGAGTAGTAGACTGCGATTTCTCAACTAGTTTAAATTTATTTTACCTACCCATTGAATGTAAAATTTGTTAATTATTGTAATGAAAAATGACGTCACATTAAATGCTGACCTCATTTTTCAAATTTTGACGACTCTGTATGAAATATAAAGGGAGAAAAAAGCAGCCCTTGACGAGTTTCTTGGCGGTTCTTCTCGTTCCAAGGTCTCCCGCTTAGGGTTTGCGAACCGATGGCTTAGCTTCTTTAACATTCACAAGTGCTTGTAACAGCTAGACTGAATAAATGAGTTTTCAATTTTGAATTTTGATAACTGCTAGTTTAAGGTTTAATCTAAAAAGGAACATGATATAGATGCACCAGCGACATAATTTTTATAAGTGTTAAAATCTAATAAACTACAATTTTCCAACGTCATTATGTATCAATAATATGCGATTGCTTTGTCCTATGCTAAATTGCCGCAAAAGCTGGTACCGACAGCAAAACTCCCACATTCTTAAAGCAGAGTCATTTTACTTGCTAGCTGTACTTAGGTGTGTGACGCCGTTCCGTCTGTGCGGCAATCCCCGTAATTATGTCAGAAAACTGCATTGCATAGTGAAAATAATATTGTAGTAGGTACTACATAAAAGACTTGTACTATCATGTATTCTGTTATAATAATCAACCAATTGAAAGTAGGTATGAGAGTAAGGGCTGGTTTACATTGTCTTAATTATTAGTAGAGTGCTTTATTAGAGTGCGAGTCATACTCGAATGCGAGTGCATTGTAGTTTTGGTGCTTTTCCAGTGAGCGTTTACATCTTCCATTAGTGTCATTTCGTCGCCAGGATGGACAAACAGCGTCGTGCAGTATGTGCGATTTAATATAAAACTCACGCGTCCACCGGCAATTGTCTAATACACTCTACTAATGCTACTAAAATGTTGATTTACATGATTCCAGTTGCGAGGAAAGTATCGTATAGGCCGGTGCGGAGGGGGTGATAGTGGAAAGCGTTTCTATTTTGATTTAAGTTGAAAGGCAACTAGAATGTTAACTCTTTTTAGTAACTAAGACGACTGTTTATAGGTTTCTACTAATGTACTCTCCTAAAGCACTCTACTAACAGCTAAGATAACGTAAACCAGCCGTAAGCCTAGTTTTTGTCCATGTAAAAGTAAAAGTAAAAAATTGCTTTATTCAAATAAACTTAGTAATTAAGCGCTTTCGAATCGTCTATATTTTCCTACCACCCGTTCCAGACTTTTTTAACTGACAAGAAGAACAGGCGCAAGAAACTTATCAGCTTTAACAGAAATAAGTAACGATATTAACAAACTTAAATATATCGTTACCAAATACAATACATACAACAGGTTATTAACAACAAAGTACTTACTAGCAAGTGTGATAATGCTCCTGTTTACGAAAAAAAACAAACGAAAAAAGCTACTTCTCAGTACGACCACTGATATTATTAAGTTGAAACAATGAAACTACAAGAATGCAATTCTAAAGAGGCAAAAGTACGTTACAAACTGACAAATTAATTATTTGTATGTACTAGTACTGAGGAGCTTGGTGGCGCAGTAATATAACCCCTGGCCCATCGATTGCGGAGGTTAAGCAACTTTCGCAAGGGTCGGTCATGGGATAGGTGACCAAAAATGTTTATTTTCTCGAGCTCCTCCATGCTTCGGAAGGAACGTTAAGCGGTTGGTCCCGGCTGCATTTGCAGTCTTTAGCACCCACCAATTCGCATTGGGTCATGGCCCATCCTCCTCATTCACTTATTAGGAAGCCCTGTGTCCCAGAAGTGGGGATATTAAAATGGCTGATGGTCAATGGTCTAGTACTGTAAATAAGTACTGCCCGGAGTCGCGTTGGATAACAATCTCACCAATATCTCATTATATCGCCCTTTGGATTTTCATACTGTACATAACATCGAAATCGCCCGTAAATAGATTGAAATAAAACACTGTGACGGATTGCAACGCGTATTATTGCCTCTTTTTAGGCTTATTAGCTATTTCAAGTAATTTTTGTTAAGGTTTCCACACCTCGTCACTATCGCTCCTGGAAATTATTATGGTACTGTTTGTTACTTGACTATGCAAATACCCGTACTGTCATCTGAAACATTAATAAGGCCGTCAAGAGTTTAATTTGTTGAAATCATCCGTTTCGTCGACTCGACGGCGTCGGCGAGGAGCTCGGTGGCGCAGTGGTTTAGCGCCTGGCCCCATCATCCCATCCCATGACCGTGACGGACATGGGATGGGTGACCAAAAATTAATTGAGTTCCTAAGTGCTCTCAGGCACGTTAAGCCGTTGGTTCCGTCTGCATTTTCAGACGTCAACCAATCCACCAATCCTCATTAGGCCTGTGTGGTGGACAACGATCGATTGATTTTGAATAATTATCCAAGACACAACTAGTATTATTTGATTATTAAACAACTCATTTATACTACTTAAATTAATGAAAATATCGTAATTAATAAAGTAGATGAAAGGGAAAAAGGTGAAATTTTCAAGTGTAACCACATATGGTGAGCTCAGGGATTTACCATATGTCAATTAAAATATTTAATAAAATACCGAAAGAATTCCAGGAAATCCAAACAGAAAAAATCTTTTGCTCAAAACTGAAGGAATATCTGATACAAAAATGTTATTATACCATGAAAGAATTTTTTGATGGTCCCTATCCACCATATTCGGCATTAGGGGTATTTTTGTAACACCTTGTATAGTTTATTTAAAATTATTAAATAAAAAGAAGAGTTTACACGTGCTCTTCGATTGTCTGCAGAAGAACTGTGAAAGTGGTAAAAATATATCTGGAACTTAAATAGTTGTACGCTGTGTTTATTTGTTACCTAATGCAGACTCACACTATAATACGCCTGAGAAAAAAAATATGTACGGATCAAAAACATTAGATCAAAATAATTAAATTATTTTTTATCGATGTAGTAAACTTAAACTTAAACGTAGATTTTTAAATTTTGAGATTTTAGCATTCACAATGCAATTTTTATATAATACTAAATACTAGAAAAAATACGACTCGCACCAGATCATGTTCCAGTCCGAGAACATGCTCTGTTCTAGATATATGTGATGATTTTTCTAGTATATTATTTAGTATTATATTAAAATTGCTGTATAATTATACGTAAAATGTAATAAATTGTTTTTTTTTGTATCTGCCACATACACAATTATACGTAGAGTGTGTCGGTATAAAACAAAATAATTTCATGTTTTATAATAATACAAAGAATATTTTCTTACTTGGTATCACGTAGGTACTTGCAGTTCACTTGTATAAACATTTATTAATGAAAATATCTCATTATTAACTTATTATTTTCCATAAACTCTATGCAACTTTATGACGTACGCGTGCATTGTGAAAGAGCAATAAACAACGCATTCATACTTGGGTATTATTACTTGTCTGGAGATTTTCATTCATGAAGAAAGAATTCATGTTGCTGATTTTCAATAAATATTCGAACTTCTCTTTCTTTCGATTTTTATTTCAAATATTTTCGTCACGTCTAATCTAAGAGAAGTTTGTCACATGCCATGGTAACGGTTTCACTATTTTTATTATCATATTTTATAATAACTTGTCTACTTGGTACTGTCTAATATAGAACTATTATACAAGTTTAGTGTCCAAGTTCAAAATGTCTAAAATCGAATTACCTGTGGTGTAAAAATTATACCTACTTATTTTATGCCTTTGTGGTCTTTTACCACCTCTTGAGTTATTTACAAGAGATTGTTACAAGACTTAAAATAGCTATATCTTATCTTCCCTTGATCAAAGACTCATCATCCACTGAAAGGCTTCTAAAGTTTCACAAAGTATAAGCCAGTGTAGGCATTCGACAAGCAGCTATAGTAAATGGAGAGCAGTAACACTGCTTTTGCTTTTTTTTGTGAATTTTGAAAGACTTTTTACAGCTCTCCTCATTATCAAAATCAGGTTTATGGTCAAAATAGAATCACGTATTTGGAATCTTGCTTTGTCACTATTTTTATTTTTTTATTTTATTAATGTGAATGTTTAAATTAATTTGATAATCCAGTTCAAATTAGTGAAAAAGCTTTTTTTGTTTGTTTTTAGCTACCGTAAAAAACAGTATCTGACAGTCATCATATTATATTCATACAAAGATATTGTAACACGAGTTTCCGTTTCGAAAGCATAGCTCATTTAGCACAAAAGATGACATAAATGTCCCCAATAAAAACTGGCATTTATTTTGTTAGAAAATCGCAAACATGACATACTGGTATTTGATATATTTCGCCATACTCGTTAACTGTTACTATACAACAAAGACTATTGTGTTTCGCAGACGGGGGAAATGAAAAATATAACTACAATATTATATCGTTGCCTATTTATTCAGCACTTTGAAAGGTTTCGAAGCCAATCGGGCTAGAATAGAGTGAAATATTTCGCGAAGAAATAACTTAAGGTTTTCACTATTTATAGATAACTAAACGTAATTATAGAAATCTGCCATTTGTTATTATATCATTGATTACATTATCATCAATATTAATTTTATTTCTTACTCTCTATTTAGTAAAAAAAAAAACTTTTTTTATAAAAAAAAACATTTAAATAGACTAAATTGTTAAAATAATTTCCGGCTCCATCATCAGACCCTGGAAACTATTTTCTAACAGAGTACTCGTTTTTGCTAAATTTGTGGACAAACAAATAAGAAACCAACCTAATAAAAACGAGATAATGTGTAGTTGATTTTTTGTTCTGAAATGGAAGTGCATTCATTTGGATCGGAACCACATTAGCTGGAAAAGAGTCTTACCCAAAATGCAAACAAACTATTTCTAGCATTATTTAAGGGATAAAGAGTATTAAGAGTTTGAAAACGTTCTAGGAATACTTAGTCCTGTTGCCGCAAGTATTTTTACGCTACTGGAACAGTGTCTGTCTTTCCTTATTTTCGAAAGTAGCGTAAAGTATGTTCCGGTTGAATTTTTTTTTTTACAACATCACATGCATTGTTCCGATTCCAAAGTAAGTAGCTAAAGCACTTGTGTTATGGAAATCGGAGACAGCGGTGATATCACAAACACCCAGACCTGAGCCAATATAGAAAAGTTCGTTTTCTAAATTGACCCAACCGAATAATAATAAATATAACCCTATAAATTGAACCCTGGACCTCAGAGATGGCGACACCTTGAAAACCGGTGTACAAAGCCACTCGACCAAGGAGGTCGTCATATTTTATATTGAGACACAGAATAGATAAAGTAGTACGTACAGAAAGGACACTCCCCGCCCCGCCCTAGAAACAGTTGCCTCACGCGGGGAGGGCCCGCGAGTTCATGTGCCGATTCGTGTGCTCGTTTAGACGGGTTTGTCAACTGTCAACTTTATTTTGATGTTCAAAGCAATGCGTCACCGCGTCGTAACCAGTCGTAACTTTATTTACCAAAAAGTTCGAATTATGAATTGAACGCCGAACTTCACGGTACTAGACTTACACACAGTTGCACGTGTATAAAAACATCATCTGACGTCATCTGTTTATAATGGATGGGGCGGTTGTATGGTGTGTCCGGGGTGTGATTGAGGCTTAAGCTACTCTGGTATATCCATTTTTTCTGTAAAACAATATTTTTGTATACGTAGTGACATGGTTCCAAAGCAGTTACATTCAGATTCATTTTTATAAGACAAGTAAACAAACAATACTAGATATGTTTACTGTTGCTAATCAAGGCAGCTAAAACATGTTTATTTATTAATTTTAGGAAGACTATCGACTAATACATTTTACTACATAATAAATTAGCAACAAAGAGTCATTTATAAGTCTTCACTGATAGAAACAAATTGTATAGTAAATGATACAGTTAAGTTGAAATTAAACTAAATCATAATTTATAGGCACAACACTAGAATGAGTTAACTGTAGATATTGATGAAAGTGGGTCATTGTGAACGTCACAAGTAACCTAAATGCACCAAAATGTAATGGGATGAAATCTGCCTAACACCTGCCGCAACATAATGTCATTACTGACGACCTCCGTGGTCGAGTGGCTTTGTACACCGGTTTTCAAGGTGTCGCCATCTCTTGAGGTCCCGGGTTCGATCCCCGGTTGGGTCAATTTAGAAAAACGAACTTTTCTATATTGGCTCAGGTCTGGGTGTTTGTGATACCACCGTTGTCTCTGATTTCCATAGCACAAATCAAATCAAATCAAATCAAATCAAATGGTTTTATTTGCAGAATATAGGTAGGTTTACAATAATTGGTGTTGTATTACAAAATTTGAGCGCTGTATTCTTACCCAACGGGTGTGCAAAATTAATATTAGATACATAGAAAAAGTCAAACAATTACGTCAAAAAAATGGATTAAAAGAAATGTCACATATTAACAATATTCATACAATCAATTTAAATGTCAGGGCCATACAGATATTCGGTCAACGTATAATAGGTTTTATTTATCAGAAAATCTTTTAGTGCCAATTTATATTTCACTATATTATTAATTTGTCTTATGTCTTTCGGCAACTTATTGTATATTTTTGGAGCAATACCATAAATATTGTTTCTGAAGAGAGCAGTTTTATGAGGTATTTGACACAGCTTATCATTATGCCTCTTCGATGAAAATGTAACAAACAATCCAAAATTCGACTTAACAAAAACACACACTTCATATATATATAAACATGGTACTGTCAAAATTTGTAACTCTTTGAAATAAGGGCAACAGGAGTCGGTAGGACGAAGTCTACATATTGCACGTACACACTTTTTTTGCGCTTTAAAGACTCTTTCTTTGTTTGTTGAGTTTCCCCAAAAAAGGATGCCGTATCTTAATATCGATGCAACGTAGCCATGATACGCCGTCATTAACGCAAATCGATTCGCAATCTTGTTTAGCATGTATAACGCAAAAGAAAATTTACTCAATTTTTCACAGACATAATTAGTATGGGTTTCCCAATTCATGTTACTGTCAATATAAATGCCCAGAAACTTAGTAGTATCTACTTCTTCTACTTGTTTTCCTGAGTGTTGTATCTTGACATCAACAATTTGTTTACTTTCTCTTTGTCTAAAAGTCGTCATTTTTGTTTTATCTATATTTACAACTAATTTATTATTTCGAAGCCATGTAATTACTTTGTCAAGATCATTATTTATTGCATTTTCATAATCCCTTTCATCATTACATTCAAATATTATCGTGCTATCATCCGCAAACATCACCATCGGGCGATGTATAGACTTTGGTAGGTCATTTATATAAATAAGAAATAATAAAGGACCCAAAACGCTACCTTGTGGGACACCACAAACCGTTTCTCTCGACCGAGATGTATATGTCTTTTCAGATCTAGTACGGCAACAAAACTTCACAATTTGAGTTATATTTCGTCTGTCAGTTAGATAGGATTTTATGAGCTCAAGAATATTTCCCCGCACTCCATATTTATGTAATTTATCTAAATATTTTGTGATCGACTAAATCAAACGCTTTGGTCATATCCATGTATAGGCCCATAACTTGTACTCCTGAATCCATACAAGTAATAATTTTATTGACAAACTCAAATACTGCCATATTAATGTTTTTATTTTTACGGAAACCTTGCTGTTCTTTAGCTAGCAAATTATTAGTCTCAAAATAGGCATAAAGCGATTTGTATATAGCTTTTTCAAATACTTTTGCGAAAACTGATTCAAGTGCAATGGGTCTATAGTTCGTGATGTTGTCTCTATCACCTTTTTTAAAAAGTGGTTTTATAACGGTGACTTTTAAACTGTCAGGGAACGTTCCGGTTTCAGTGCATAAATTTATAATATGAGCAATTATTGGGGATACAATATCATTCACATGTTTTAAAATTCTTGTATTAATTTCATCATAGCCAGTACTATTAGTAGATTTAAGTGATTTTATTATATTAAATATATCTTGTGGAATTACCGGAGTCATAAATAATGAATTGCTACTATTATATGTCAAAGTTTTGTCAAGTCTAAGTCCTGTATTTTCTGATGTCAATGAAAGATCAATAAAAAAATCATTAAAATGCTCGGCAATATGGTTTGGATCACTAATTGTATTGCCATTTACTTTTATTTGTTTAATATCTTCCCTGGGAAAGTTTCTTTTTGATCTGTTTATAATTTGCCATGTTGCCCTTGATTTGTTAACGGAGTTACTTATAAAGTAGCTGTTTTGTGACCTTTGAGTTAGTTGCACAATTTTATTAAAGCGTTTAGTATATTTTTTTAACTCAGTTTTGTTCGACTCATTAGGCTTTCGTCTGTACTTATGGAGTAGATCTCGTTTTCGTTTACTGCACGTTTTAATTCCTTTGGTCACCCATTTTGGTTTAATGGCCGTGGGTATTTTAATAACTCTTATAGGAAAGCAGAGATCATAATATAATTTGAAAGTTTCATAAAAATATTTAAAGGCTATATTTGGATTGTTGGTCTCATAAACATTATTAAAACTGAGATTCATAATACTCTCTCGAAATTTTTTAATATTGTCCATACCATAGTCACGCCGCTTGACATACCAGAAAGGGAATTTACAAGTTTTCTTAACTGGACATTTAAAAACCTGTGCATTATGGTCTGACAAGGTCAATTCGATCGTTTCGCCCTTACCGTTACGTTTCACGTTATGAATAAAGTTATCCAAACATGTACCACTAGATGGTCGTGTAGGTGTCTTAATGCTAATATTTAAATTATAACTTTGTATTATGTCAGTAAAATCTCTAGTCAATTTATCATTCGTTAAAATATCTATATTAAAATCACCACATATAACAATTTTGTATTTATCTTTAGAACAATATTTATGTAAAATGTCATCAAATTTATGAAAGAAAATATTTGTCTTATTTAAATTACGTCGAGGAGGTCTATACATACAGATAATTATAATCTTATGATCGACTAATTGTACACCACAACATTCCACTACCCCAGAAATGCTTATTTCGGCAACGTCTTTAAGTTCCTTATATTTATGATTATGTCTAATTAATATGCATGACCCACAAGTGCTTTAGCTACTTACTTTGGAATCGGAGCAATGTCTGTGATGTTGTCAAATACTTATACTTATACTTATTACAAATTTGAATTAAATAATTTAAAATTTAGTTTTAATATTTGTTTAATAAATAAGTACATAATACAACATTATAATAAAGATCAGGCAAACCTCTTAAAGAAATTATCACTAAGGCGTTTCTTAAGCAAAGGGTATACTAGTGAAGAAAAGATCAAAATCAAGGTCACGATTCATACTCAGATTATTAAAAGACCAACAGGAGCGGTAAATATAACTATTTCGACACTAAGTAATTTATATTATGAAGCATAATTATTACAAACTCGAGGCCTTAAAAGAAATTCGCAAACACTCATAGAATAACAATAGATTTATACACAACACCTCAATATTAAGTGAAACAAAATACCAAACCAAACATAGCGGGATACCAAACAAAAATAAACCTTTGCACCTTATCTTATAATCCAAAGTCGTTCAAAATGTCACATATAAACAACTTCAAAACTCGCACGTGAAGCAAAAATTTTCCAACGAAGAAAGTGAAACTGAACATCTGTTGCGGACGGAGCTAGGAGTTCGGATGAAATTTATTCTGTCCCAGAAGGAGTAAATTACAAGGAATATTGTCAACGGCAACTGCTCAAGGAAAGTTTCCGGATGGGAATAAAGGGAACAAATTGGTATTTCGGAGAAGAAATACAATCGGGTGTCGGTGTTTGCTAAGTTTGACAACGCGTAGATTTTGTTTGACACTTAGACTTTGAATTAGGAACAGAATAAAAGTCTTCTTGTTTCTGTAATCAATAAGTGTTCTGTAATAATAATTATCATCACCATCCGCATAGCCCTAGTTGGTTATTGCAGAAACATAGTTAAGAGAAAAGCCATAACCAACAATGAAAGCTCAATACAGACGAATTGGTCTTTCAAATCCCGCAAAGCACGAAATAAGAATATTCAGATTTTTAGGAATATTATGCAGAACGTCTTAAATTTTTAACCTGTAGTAATGTGCAGGTTATTTTTTTTTTAATTTGGATAAGTAATAATTAACGTCAATATTAAGTTTAGTTGGTATTCTAGCATTGGTCTTATCAAGATAAACAAGTAAATGAAAGAGAGACCAAACAAAATAAATTAAACAAAGTTTGTCTAGAAAACGGGCATTTGCATAGTGATGAAAAATCAACGGAGTATAATAAAGGAGACAGAAGACTACCCTCATAACGTAGAGCCTTGGTAAGAACCAATGAACTATCCAGACTAAAGTTTAATTAAATTTTGTATTGTCTTTAAAACCTTCAATGCCCACAAATTGTAAGAGACAGCGGTTTAGTGGCAGATCTTAGCGGACATTTGATATATGACATATTAGATATGTGACGACCTCCATGCTAGAGTGGTTTGTACGCCGGTTTTCAAGGTGTCGTCATCTCTGAGGTCCCGGGTTCGATCCCCGGCTGGGTCAATTTAGAAAACTAACTTTTCTATATTGGCTCAGGCCTGGGGGTGTGTGTTTACCACCGTTGTGTCTGATTTCCATAACACAAGTGCTTTAGCTACTTACTTTGGGATCAGAGCAATGTTTGTGATGTTGTCTAATATTTATTTATTTATTAGTTGTGTCTACCATCACTGCATGTTATCATGCAGAAACAATTCATTACAGCGCTTTGCAGGACTTGGGCCTCTCCCATGGAAGAATATAGCGATAATCTCCCCGCTTGCCAAGCAGGTTAGAGATTGCTATGCAAGTAAAATGTCCAATACCAGCTAGTCAAAAAGTGAGTAGACATTATTCAGGTTCTAAAACAGTCAAAGTTTTTGAAACAGAAGAAACAGGCTTAATAACATTACATAGTAAAATATTAGTACTTATATTATTCAATTTATAAATTATTTTACCAGTAACAAAATTTTTCCTCTGATCGCTCACGACTCATGTCTTGTAATGAGTTATCACTGAGCTTTGAAAAGTTTTAGCGAACTCGTTGGCTCAAGCTCGCCTTACCCTGCCAACTTAAGGCGTTGAAATTTAAATTCAATCATTTATAACGTTCAGTTATCAATTGTAAAAGGTTTTAGATAAAAATATAGCATACCATCATTAAACATTAATAACAGAGACCTAACAACAAACTGACAAGCACGGAACAGCAAAAAATCATCAATTTTAAAAGCTTAATGAAATGAGGAAAACCATAAAAAGGTATTCAGCTTATCTGATAGTAAGTGTCTATTTAAAGTTACCACTATCGCATTCCCGACTAAGTCCCTAGTTCAAAGCCTGTAGCCCATGTCAAATTTACAAATTTCCGGTATCGCTTCGCTTTCGAAAGATGTATGGGATTAAAATAAGTTTTCGTTAACAATCGAAATTTAAAACGTCATAATTATATCCATGCATGTTTTAAAAGCGAAGTGATAATGAAGATTTGCATATGTTACTTTGGCTAAGGGGTCCAGACACCTTCCAGTCTGCAAAACCACATTATTATAACCACGTTATAACCACACATATTTGGTATTATATACAATAGCATTGTGAATGCTTAAATCTCAAAATTTAAAAATTATAAAGCTTTTTCATCTTAATCAATTGTTTAAAAATATTTGGAATATCAGTTGATGTCGAGGTAATTCCTTGTACACACAACAGCATCTCTGGTTATACAGTAAAACTGCGAAAACAGCTTTTATTACGTAGGGCATAAACGCGGTCTCAAGGTCAACATGTATAGTCTGAGGTGCCGTCGTGTGTACAATGGTGAGATGGCGCTGGCTTGCAGCGTAAGAGTTGATATTCTAGGAGAAATTCGACGTTTCCACTAGTGACTCGGTAGCTCAGCGGTCAGAGCATTGGACCGGATATCCAAAGGTCGCGGGTTCGATTCCCGTCCGAGAACATGATCTGGTGCGAGTCGTATTTTTTCTAGTGTATTATTTGGTATTATATAAAATAGCATTGTAAATGCTTACATCTCAAAATTTAAAAACCACATTTCTAATGAATCAGACTATACTCACAGCCAAAATTTACATTTCCATGTTTTTGTTCATATGAGTTCGTACAACTTTGTCACTAAATCAGGAAGCCCGCACATTCACCAGCGTTATTGCAGAAGATTCAAGGAAGTAAACACATAGAGCTGACTTATCACAGCTCCCGGCTTAATGATGCGGTCGCCGCTTACGGAAACATCAAACATTCAGTGGCTTTTATGAACCTTTGGACCCTTCCATGGCCGGGAGTAACGACGACAGATCAAAAGTAACAAATGTATTTCAAACTTGAGCTCTATAACAACCGAATAAGGTTCAGTTAGATGCAGTTGGTGAGCTTGGTACGGTTATAGATGTGCATGTAATATTAACCGCTACATCAGAAATGAGGGTGATAATAGTGTTTGAAGACTATAACGTAATATATTAATCTGCGAAGACGTTAGGCAGGCTTTCAAAGTAAGGTTAAACGATTAAGGAATTGATAAAATGGGTAAATCCTGAAATAAATGAACGAATTTAGAGTTAATAGTAATATTGATTCACTACCTTTAAATTAACTTTTATCGTGTTACCTTTATTTTTCTTTATCTATATTTTATTTATCTATATTTTTTTGTTTTTATTTATCTATTGGGCAAATTAAAAGATTTAATCATTCTTTATTGTTCACTAGCGGACCCGATAGACAGGACAACTCCTGTCTTAACTATGAATATTGACTAATTTATTGATAATATGAATATGAATAATAAAAATATGACGATAAATTAATTATTTTACGACCGAAGCATCTGTTTTAAACGATATTCATTTTTTACATCTTCTTTTCAGCACGCATTCTGTCAATGTTAAAATACCATAGGGTTACATTAAAAAAGATGGAATTGTCAAAAAGATTTAACTTAAAAAGTTTAAAATGTCAAAGAAATAATTTAATATGGTGGTTATAAATGATAGACGTATTTTCGTCAACTATTTTTTTATAGTAACACAATAAAGTATAAAAACATAAAAAGGTCTAGAAAGGAGGTTGGCTTGATCGCCAACAGTGGTTAAGTAGGTATTCTTAAATTTTCTAATTTTTCGCGCAATTTTCTTAATTTTTTCATTCATAAGAACCTTCTCCTGACAATGACAAACAAAGTATTAGCGAAATCGGTCCAGTCGTTCACGCGTGATGCCGAAATAGGTATTAATTTTTGTATAATATATAGATTTTATTAGTACAGGCCACTCCAGGCCAATCAATATTTTGACTAGTAATACTAATAAAAATCAGTTTACCATCTGATAGTTTATTAATCACTGTTTGTTAAAATAAATTAATTATGATATAGTTTTATTACACAGCTGTAACCTTCGAGTCTACCTGTTATTTATATGTCTAGATAGGCAGTCGAAGCTACGAACGCGTCGAAAAAAAGATCAGCCAACTGTTGGCTGATAATAACACACACACATTGTAAGTAGTGTGACGCGGCCATTGTTTTTATTACAATACTCTTTGGATGCTATGATGCTAAAAACCTATGCTAAAAACCTTGAGCCCGGCGAAAATGAGCGCAGCGAAAAAGTCTATGCTAAAAACGCACACCATCTTAAAAAAGTTGGCCTGTTTGGTTTAATACGTCAAAAACGCAACACTCTTAATACATTACGATGACATTATTCTCAACCTCAGTACTTAAAAATATTTCCAGAGTTACAATTCAGTCAATTCTTATACTTAACACCAAACATTTCCCTAACACTTTCATTGTTCTCTAAGATATTCTCAACGGAAAATATCTAAAGTTGAATTCCGGATAACACGAAGCTGTTTTTTCTGAAAATCTTTAAACATAAGGCGACGATGTCCTGAAAGCTGATAAAGCTGTGAAATTCAAGTCACGACTCTCGACAACGTCTCGTGAAATTTGTGTTCGGGTCGCTTTACCAGTTTCGGGTCAGAGTTCGGCATCCAATAGCAATAAGACATACAATTTGTAAAATTGATCGTTACTTATTTACACATCTGTTGGATCCATGTTTTATGTTTTATTCGTATCCTTTGCCATGGTATTCGGTAAATAATAATGAGTTATGTGTTGCCTTATGCTTTTGAAGAAAAATATAAATTATTATAATGAGACAAGGTTAATGTACCTTGTTGAATGTCATCAGCTTAATGCAATTTCAATAATTGTTGTTACTACCTTGTGTTCTCTTGTATTTTATGTAGCGCAAACAAATATGGGAATAATTTTGAAAAAATATTGTGGTATTTTGACTTGGGAAACTACGATTACATACCTACCCATAAAAATATTGTATGTTTTTAACTGTTTTAATCAACGATTTTTATATTAAGATAAATAAATACTAGAAAAAATCGACTCACCCGTAGCATCTCAGACGGGACTTGAACCCACACCCCTGGGATTCCGGCCCAATGCACTGACCAGTTTAATGAAATATATTTAACTTAATATAAATTTATCTTTCACAAAAAAAACTATACCAAAATCGGTTCATCCGTTTGAGAGTTACGATACGAAAGACAGACACTACACAGATACACAGGCACGTTAAACTTATAACACCCCTCTTTTTGCAAAAATTTAATAATTTATTAATTAATCAACGATTTTCGGATGAGTTTGCTTATGTTGTGCGAACATCATTTTGCTTCATGATTCTAGGTCAACCCTACTTCTTTCGCAAGTTTTCGAATACATTAGCTTATGAGTTGTTTCACATCGGGGATGTATTTGATATTCATTTCAATTTTACCTCCACACATTCCAAAGAAAGAGAAACTGCCAGCCAGTGCCATCTACCCTAATAACTTTAGAATATGAATTTCAAGTTCTTGATCTACCCTTAAAACACAAGATATGAAACAAAACCAGCAGTAAGCGTTACCAACATGAGAAAACTAATTCAATCGCGCTAGTGTGGTATCCCTGGGGAGCGAACTTGCGACCTCTTTGTTGTGGCTTCTTTGCTTTTTGCGATATCTCAAATTGATACAAATTGCTTTTGGGAGTTTACTTTGATACGACTTGGTAACTTGAAGATGTCAATTTTGTTGTTTGTTTTTGGTAACTATTTCTGTTACCCTTGATGTGTGAGTCTTCAGAAACTTGATCTTTAATTGAACGAAGTATGATTATAAACACCAATACAACTAAGTATAATAAGGATTAAAGAAAAACAAAAAAATACATAAGCAAATTTTTAGCTACGGGCTTCACGACCACGAGCGATTAATCGCTGAGCGATTTTTTGTCGCCAAGAATAGAACATACACGGCCTTACCACAAAAGATTTTAAAACACTGTTTAATTTAGACACTGTTTAAATGTGATGCTGTCTCTTACAACAAAAAAGTGACAGCATCACATTTAAACAGTGTCTAAGTTAAACACTTGTTAAACAGTGATTTGTGGTAAGGCCGACAGAGTTCAATACGTAAACGCACACGAGCTGCAAAAAGTAGCTCAGCGACTAATCGCCCGCAAAATTACACTGACAATAGTGACAAAGGGTTTACTTAGCCATCGACATAAAAACACCGTGACTATCGCCGCTAATCGCAGTTACAAAAAGTCGCTCGTGGGCGCTGACACTAATACACCTGTATTGTAAAACACCGATGATTCTCTCTCAAAATAATTAGTTTAGAAATGACATTAGAAAGAAAAAGATAAAACACTGTATAACTATTTCTTGCCATACACGATTTTACAAACAGTTATTTTGCGCTTCGTCGTTCCATTCAAACTAAGACAATTCGTATCATTATTAATAATTATCATTATCAAAACCAATGATAACGTTCAAAAACTCATGACAGTTCTTAAAGCTCAATAATATATAAGAAATAAAACACTTTTTACGGATTACAGCGCGTGTATTATTAATTCATAAAGGTGTTGTTTTGTTTTCTCAATAATATGTTTGTATTTCCTCATTTTTTTTATTAGTTACTAAATCTGTAGTAGAAAAATTATGATTTTATTTAAAAGCCCTATGGTAAATATGCTAACCCTAAAACAGTAGATCTAATTCTAACGTATATTCCATTTATAAGCCTTATGTTAAAAGCCCTAACCCTTACGCATTCTACATCCTTTCTGCCCCAATCCTACACGACATGTTTAGAGCGAGCCGTACATAATTCCATCCGGGTAAAAATATCCGGGTCAATTGCTACGGGCCCGGTGAGTAAATAAATTAACCGCTATCGGATATCCGGGTGGAGCCCGACCACGTCTGACAATAAAACGCGACCTTATTTTGAATCGACTTATAAATATTTAACGATAAGCATAAAGCTTTCTTTAAGTATCTGCGGTGATGAATTATATTTTAAAGATATAACTTCATTTGGGTGAAGTATCATAGGTTTGTTGAAAACAGCGAACACTTCGCACCGTGGCGAAACTCTAACACACGTATTCACAAACATATATTTTGAATTTCATAAAAAAAGTATTGCCTTAATTTTTATAAAAGATAAATTATTTTCTTATTATGAAGAACAAAGCACAATGTATGACTGTAGGTACAGAAAGATAGCATCATTGTTTCACCATCCTTATCAAAGTCACATTCTGGACAATAATGATCTTATTCACGTCAATGCCAAAATTGTCATCCACATAAAGGTAAAATAAGGGCATTATATTTTCGCTACAATCTATACGGGTGACATTTGCAATCTTTTGTTACCACGGCGACCCCCTAAAGGGGGGACAGTCGGAAACTATTCATTTCCCTCGGGATAGGGACTAGAAGAAATTCGATCAAGCATTCATTCAATTAGCTATGTGATTGACGTGGCGTTGCTTGACTAAAGAGGGGAAATGATTAGAGGTTTTCTGGCAGGATGGCTTATGGTGAGTTCAGTTCTTTTGTTTTGTGAAAATTATATCTCTGTCAAATCTAATTTAAGGAACTGAATCACTGGCATTCGCCCGCTTGCATTAGTCGATTACCGTACATTCGTAATGTTACCTAAATGTATTTGGGACTATTCCCAAGCGTACGACTTCACAATTTGGCGATTATTACACTTATCGCCGGACTCTTAAGTTCATAACTTAAGTTAAATACTGTCTTAATCCGAATAACATCACAAGAAGAGTTAATTATGCTTAAATTGCAAATCATTTTGGTATTACGTTTGTATGGGAAGCTCACTGTTCGCCGGAGCCTTAAGAGCTGAGTTAATAGCATTGTTTCATAATCTAGATGTCCAAAGTTACTAACTAAACAAAACACAACAAAAATGAAATAAAAGGCAATCGTCCTAATCTGTCGCTGCAAACTGTCGGCCAATGAGCAAAGTTAGTCTCCGCGGTTGATCCCGTCACAGATAAATAAATGATCAGTATTACATCTCGCCTAGTGTTTTTGAAATACAGCAGTCAGTCGAGCTCCGAAGTCAGCTTACACCCAGCTCCGGTTTTGCTATGGTCATGTTTTAGTCGAGCTCAGGAAGAACTCCACTCGAACTCCAATCAACCCCACGATCGAACTGCGGTGCACCATCTACATGAACCTTACGTACAGACGTACCGATTTCCTTATAGGTGGATAAGGAGCACCATAACCCACCACGCGTGCCCAATGTGGATTGGTGGGTGTTAAGGCGCTCCTTTACCAAAGCGAGAAGCAGTGGGAAAACGACGCGCGCGGGAGTGAGACCGATTGGCAGATAAGGCGAAAAAATCACGAATTAATTCGTAGTAATTGAAATAATAAACGTATCGCTAAAATATTCGGTCATAAAATCAGTTTAACGGAGAAGTATCGAATACAGCATTTATGATTGTTTAGTTTTGTCATAGTTTTGCAAATATTTGGTTATTTTAAAAATAAAAAGCACATTTTCAAAATAAAAAACTATTGAGAAAAGTGTTACCGATGGTGTTTCTGTTCTGTATTATATTTAGTTAAAGGACTGAAGTTACACATACTAAAATATAACGAAGGAAATCTTTTAGAAGTCCAGTACTATGCTTTCAAAAAAACACATTTCACTATTATACCGGGACTGTAATATAAGTAATATGTACTGCGTTTCTATTTATACTGTGATCCCGCTAACTCTGTGGCGGGTAATTAAATGATTACGCTGACTGTACCCGGCTTAGCGGGTGTTGCTTTTGCGAACGTTACCCTTTATTGCTATTTGTTTTAGGCTTTGAACACAAAATATAATAATTGCTTTGAATACAAATGGCAGACTTCGGTAAAACAATATCGAGTTATTTACGATTGTTTGGTTACGATTCTATCAGAAAATCAAGATATTTTTACACGACACGACGTTTTTGAAATACAGAGTAGTTGATCATGGAAGTAATAATCAGTGCAAATTGATTACTTAATAGTAATTTATGAATACCTGTCATTGATTTTTCTGCTTTAATTTGATATTATCCATGTAAGTATAAGATTTAAAAAACTTTTTAAAATTGCGATTTTAGCATTCACAGTGCTGTTTTTATACAATACCAAATAATTGGACCGGACTTCTAGAGGTCGCGGGTTCGATTCCCGTCCGAGAATATGATCTGGTGCGAGTCGAATTTTTCCAGTATATTATTTAGTATTTAAAAGCCTTGTTTCAAATCAACTATTTGTATAAAATTCTTTGCTTACGAGCAGAGTTTTACAGCAGAGCGATACGAGTATCTCTAATAGTCATGTGCATTAGCTATATCATGTGAAATCCTTACTAATATTATAAATGCGAAAGTCCGTTTGTTTGTTTGATTGTTTGTTTGTTACGCCTTTCACGTCTTAACTACTGAACCGATCATCATTAAATTTTGCATACACATTGTCAGGGGTACAGAGAAGGACATAGGGCACCTTTCATTCCGAAAAAAAATATTATTTCCCGAGGGATAGCAAAAAACTTTCCACGCAGATGAAGTCGCGGGCGGTGGCTAGTGATACATAAATGTACTGTGCAGGTTTTACGATATTGTTTCAGAACAAAAAACAATAGTAGCTCTTTTACGTTTAAGTATTTCAAAATTTCAACTGAAAGAAATAAATTCCTGCAGATGAAAAGCACTTTTTTCAGAACAAAATAACGACACCATATTTGTGTCGTCAAATTACTGTTTTTTTCTGCATCGTTACACACGTACGGTGCACGTAATTAAATATTTCGTCAACAATATAAGAAGTGTAAGTTAACTAAATTTTATTGCAAGTGATTTTCTTTTATTGTCATTAAGCAAAAGAAAATTAAATGACGTTGGTGAAATTTCGCAGCACATTTTTCACCTTGTTTATTGATGCAACGGTTTAGAGTCGGTGCGGTCGTCAAATCGAGTAGAGTTGATATTCGATGTTCCCACTAGTGACTCGGTAGAAGTAAGAAATTCGATGTTCCCACTAGTGACTCGGTAGCTCAGCGGTCAGAGCATTGGACCGGATATCCAAAGGTCGCGGGTTCGATTCCCGTCCGAGAACATGATCTGGTGCGAGTCGTATTTTTTCTAGTATATTATTTAGTATTATATAAAGATAGCATTGTGAATGCTAAAATCTCAAAATTTAAAAACTTATATAGCTTATCTTAATCAACTTACTGTTTAAAAATATCTGGAAAGATGTTCAGTTGAATGTCGAGGTAGTTCCTTGTACATTGGTGAGATGGCGCTGGCTTGCAGCGTAAGAGTTGATATACTAGAAGAAATTCGACGTTCCCACTAGTGACTCGGTAACTCAGCGGTCAGAGCATTGGACCGGATATCCAAAGGTCGCGGGTTCGATTCCCGTACGAAAACATGATCTGGTGCGAGTCGTATTTTTTCTAGTATATTATTTAGTACTATATACAAATCGAAATAGTTACCTATACATACCTATTTATGCTAGTAAATGGAAATAAATACCTATATAAACAACTTGTTTTATCCGTTGCCCTGAGCGACCCTCCTAAAGTGAAACAATCTTAAATTGTAAAGACTACAACTATAGGACAAGTCATTTTTATTGTTTGTTTGTAACATATGAAATTAACATTTTTTTTCATTGTCACTAGTTTTCTTTTCTTTTACTCAGATACCAAAAAGCGTTTCCCTAATATTTATATTTAATTCTTAATTATACTGAGAAACTGTATAAAGATGTGCATAAGATTTAATAAAATGTATCCTAAAGGTTTAATTTTTTTTTATAATGAAAAGTATTGTATTTTATTTCTTTCAGGTAAGGTTCGAAGTTGTTTTTTTCTTTCATCATTTCAGCGACAGCTGAAATAATTTATTTGAATGAAAACAATAATTCTTCACAAAACATTTGTGTGCAATCGAGTATAAGTCACGTTTTCGTCTTAATCCAATATTTAGAAGCGGGTTCGATTCTCACAAAATTTCCTCGAGAAAAATGAAGCTATTTTGTATCGGATTCCACGAGGATTAGCCCTGTTGGTTGTTTTCAAGCGATTTTGTATTTTATCCCATAGAACTTTAGTGCTGAAATCATGAGATTTACGCATTTAATGGCATACATCGTTCGATGGAAATGAGATTGCAAAAGCGATATTGTAATAGATGGAATATTTTTTGTCAAAAGAGGTGTTTCGGTTTTCCTAACCTTCTTTGTTTTCACAATTGAATGGGTAAATGTAAGACTTTGTATGTACATCATTTTATGGTTTGGTACCTATGGTATTGTGAATCAAAAACGAGACTTTGTTTTAATGTTTACATTTTAAAATACATAAATGTGAAATTCTTTGAAAACGATAAAAGTTTTGGAAATACTAAGTTTTAATAACATATACATAGATCTAAGCGTATCTTGTTTGTTTTATTATTATTTTAATTATTACCTCAATTTAAAGGTAGTACGTCAGAAGCTACCGTTAGCATAACGCGTGCTCTATATAACCATTTTACCAATTTAAACCATTTTCGTAAATATAATTAATTTTACCATTTTACTTTGATTTTATTGTTTTTATGTGAAAAGTTGTCATTATACCACTTTTAACGGGACTCTCAGACTTATTATTTAACTACCATATCTACAAAGGTAGGCTGAAGCTAATCACCGAGCTCAGTCTAAACCTTTACATTGTTAATATGCACAGCGTTAAATAAATTTTCAGGAATACTATACATATATTTATACTATTAACTTATAAGTAAAGTAAAAATTATTCTGCATTGGTTTCGTACATGAATAATTTCTAGAAATTGGATATACTTGTTTAATAACACCAAATAAAAACACTCGTAGGCGCTGTAACTGATCTGTTTATCCAAAACATTAGGATGAGCAACCCCATTTCATTTTGTTCCTCCGCAATTTGCATAAATATCGACTTCGGCGAAGAAATTGATAACCTACAAGCGAAAGTCGTGTTTTCAATTCTGACCTGGAGATTTCAATGGAAATATTCTAATATTCCTTCGAGCTCACTGATCCGTAGCCCCTCTCTAAAGCTCAGTGTACATTCTGTGCGTAACGTGCTATTTAAGAAAAAAAACGTCTCTGTACAAATGACTATCATTACTACAAAAATATAATAATGATTATTATTCAGCTAATGATTCATACGATTGATTGACAATGTCAAATGAGTGACTATTAAAATAGTCTTAAAACACAAAACGCACTCAGTGTGCAATATAAATAAATAAATATGTAAATAAATGCTTGACAATTTCACACAGCGCCATCTAGCCCCAAACTAAGCAAAGCTTGTAATATGGGTACTAGACAACTGATATACTACTTATATACTTACTACCACGAGTACCATTATCCCCATCTTATCTATGTGTAACATAGCCTCTGATTATCATACTTCAAGTGATTTAAATATACAGGGTTGATATTGTGAAATGGCACGGTGTAATAAAAAAAACCATACCAATTGGTAATGACAATAAATGACAACATATTACTTTGATAAATTTTACGCAATATTGTATGATTAGTCAATTCAGTTCGTAGGTAGGTATGAAATTTAAAGTTGGACGATCGGGTATTGGTTTTAAATTCAATATTATCCAATTTAACAGCTTTGCACCCAGATGCATAGGTAATTATGTATTGGTCAAGTAAATATTTAAATTATTTGTTCTTTATAATGTTAGTAACATAGTCTAAGTTTACTAACCAATATAGATGTAATTTAATATCTAATATCTAAAACTCGAAGTGTTGGTTTTTCTCCCTTCCAGTGGAAACCGTGCTTTAGGGCCTGAAATATTTTTTATATCGAAGGGCAGCAATAAAGGGAGATTCATATTTTAACATTTATTCTAAGATGCTTAATATTTCACTGATATCAGTCATATTGGTACGTTTTTAGGGAAATGTTCATAGTTTAATATTCAAAGTGGAATTGTAAAAGCTCTCGGAAGCTGTATGATTGTATAGTCCTAGTGTAGTAAATTATTATGAGAACTTAAAAGTGCCCATTTTATTTACCATCATGGGCTATTTACATGAGTCGATTTTAGTCACCTGTGACGGTCGACTTTAGTCACCTATTAAGTCTCTTGTAAAATTGAATGGCAGGTGAAACATCGGTGACGGCAGCGCTGTCTTCTATGTAGTCGATGTCGTAACCTAGGTAACAATATGTAATAACACATAGTTTCAGTTTTGGCCACCGGATCAGATAAGTTTGTTCAGTCACCTGCGGCCTAAGCCGAATTGCCATTTACACAGTGGATTTTCGCCGTGCGGCAAAAAGCTTTAGTCAACCGTGTAAATACTACGTTATACTTAAAACTTTCAATTCACAAAGCCAAATCATATGTCATTTTTTGTAGCATTGGTGAATTAAGCAGGGGATTTGACTAACGCTTTATTCAGTTTTGCTATAACATTGCGAGTTAGTGATAGTTTAAGATTTCAGATTTTTATATTCACAATATTATTTTTATAAGCTAAGCTATTATACTCGAAAAGAACAACTCGTATCTAAATAGTATGTGAGATTGATATAGAATGGATTATGTATAAAATATATACAATCTGAGTAAATTAATGTAATTTTTAAATTCATTTGAATAAAGATATTTCTACTTTGACTTTAGTTGATGGAAGAAGAAGTAAATTAGGACGATTAAACGTGAAGAGAGCTTTAAAAGAAGAAAGTTTATTTTGCGTTTTGCACATTTTCAAAAGTAAAAAGTATGAAGTAAGTACAAAGTAAGAAACTCTCAGAAAGCGTTTCCGTGTGAAGCATAGAAAATTAACTGATGAAGTTGTTTAATTAACACCTGTGATTGCCACCAGTATTTGCGGGTGTAATTCATTAGATTCGACGACGCGGCAAATTCGGAGCCGGGTTTGCACGGGGAGGCGTATTCTGGAAATAAATACGTGACTCATAAGTGACAACATATATAGCCAACTAGTTGCTAACTTGCTTGTGAAGTTAGCCACTATACGCGTAGCTGTGCCCTACCTGTCGCCTCTCTCACACACTTTAATCTAATAGAAATTGTGTTTTGCGCAGCCTCCTGGACGATGTTCCGAGCTGCCAATATCGCTGAAAAACATTGTACGTGACTCATGAATGGCATAATAAATTGATAGCTCTCTCTGTAAATTTTCTGTAGTTCACGTTTATATAATTGATTTAAATTAGTTGATAAGTGAGTATTAATCGTTAAAATTTCAGTAGCTAACTATTCCATATAACCTTCTAAAAGCATTGAGTTTTTGGCGCCATTTTGTCGAGTTCGGTTTGGTGTCTATTTTAATTATTTTCAAATTGATTCATAGTGGATATTGTGTCTTAAAATTGGTGCAGTTATATGGTAC
Source organism: Catoptria pinella (assembly GCA_963556745.1). Lineage (NCBI taxonomy): Eukaryota > Metazoa > Arthropoda > Insecta > Lepidoptera > Crambidae > Catoptria > Catoptria pinella. Next base: position 13,650,288 of record OY750764.1, on the reverse strand, counting down.
AAGTGTCTACGCAACAGAACAATATGTGGGATAATTGAAATAGGCGCGATCTTGGTTGTGTGAAGCTGAAACTTTTATTGAAGTGGTGGCTTCCTCGGCAGAACTAACCGAGTAAACTGTCTTGATATACTTGGTGCCAAATGCTCCAAGCAGCATTGGAATGCGATGCACCCGCATTCTAATGAAAAATTAAACAATATCTACCACTGAACTATTTAACACTTGACACTGGCAAAAATTACTTCCAAGAGGAAAGTAGATTGCCATAACAAAAAAGAAGAAGAAGAACCTTCTAAAACTTAGAGTCACGAGGTCCGCCTTGGCTAAACTTTGGTGTTACAAGACTTATAATTTTTTAATTGGTATTGTTTTATTTCTGTCATTTATCACGCATCATTTAAATAATACTGATAGGATATATGATAGGGATTGTTGTATTACTGAACCACATATTTCACAAAAATGTGTGTAACCTAATTGCTTCATGTAGGTATATACAAAATCGACTGATACTCTTGGCAGTACCCGATAAATTTCCAGAATTTTCCATCTCCAGAATCAGCCTTAAGAAGCGAGTGCACTGTGAAATGCGGCAATTACCACAAGAGCGTCGTGTCACACATCCTGCTTGCGCCAGTGACGTCACCGCTACCAGCCATCGATGGATGCTTCCTGAAATCTGAACTTGTGCGATATACAGGATTTCTGAAAATCGTTCCGGTCTAAACTATCGGTAGTAGTGATGATATCGTTTGGATTAAGTTGGTGAAATTAGGCATGTCGTGTTTTTGTAACACATCCTGCTAGCGAAAGTGACGTAACTGCAACCAGCCACCGATGGATGCTTCCTGATAATCTGAACTTGTGTGATGTACACAATTTCTGAAATTATTCCGGTTCGAACCACCGGTATTAGTGATGATATCGTTTGGTTTAAATTGGTGAAATATGGCAAGTCGTGTTCTTATCACACATCCTGCTAGCGAAAGTGACGTTACTGGAACCAGCCACCGATGGATGCTTCCTGAAAATCTGAACTTGTGCGATATACAGGATTTCTGAAAATCGTTCCGGTTTGAACTATCGTATTAGTGATGATATCTTTTGGTTTAAATTGGTGAACTATGGCATGTCGTGTTCTTATCACACATCCTGCTAGCGAAAGTGACGTAACTGCAACCAGCCACCGATGGATGCTTCCTGATAATCTGAACTTGTGCGATGTACACAATTTCTGAAATTATTCCGGTTCGAACCATCGATATTAGTGATGATATCGTTTTGTGTAAATTGGTGAAATATGGCAAATACATCAAAAGGATCATGTTCGTGTAGCGAAAGTAACGTTATTACCGCAACCATTCATCGACGGATGCCATCTAAGAATCTGAATTTGGTAGCATCGATAGAATGGAACATAAACGACGTACACAATTTCAGGAAATCGTGCCGTGTGTATTTATATAAGAATCGATTCTATTAATTTATGAAATTCATGAAACTTTCGAGGAATGCCTCCATTAGAACATCACTACGTGCACCGCTGAGTGCCCGTCGCCGAGTCGGTGTGAACTGTGAGTCCGTCTCGTCTAACACCGCTGTGGTCTAATGACCCGAGTGTGCTTTCGTGTAATGCCACCTTATTCTACGCGCGCATTCTCGTGTACAATTGTACAAATTTGTACATATTCACCAAGCAACATGTCACTTACAACATTGACCTACAGTCGCACAACTTTTCATGTTGCACGTCATGGTGCGTCACATTTTGGCAACTCGTCTAGGTCTATCACGTCAAAATAATGTTGCATAGTAAATAAGGCATTATTCTAAGCAGGAGAATTTTCACTATAGATTTAAATAACTTTCTTTGTATGAGTCCGATAAATTATTCCTATTTAATAACAGTAAAAAAAAAGCAGCTGACTACCTAAGTATCCCTAATGAAGACATAAAGGCACGTTTTTACCACCGATGTTCGAAAAACAACAGCTGTTCGAACTACGTTTTTTCGAAATAACTTAATTGATCGATAGAACGTTTGATCGACTCGACTTTGCACTAAGTTCAAATACCTATCTGTTAAATAAAATTATATGTTTTACAAAGCAAGTTTGTTTGGGAATTCTATCCAATTGAAATGCTTGTGGGACATTCAATTCTAGCCACCTATGTTTGATAAGACGACCTCCGTGGTCGAGAGGCTTTGTACACCGGTTTTCAAGGTGTCGCCATTTCTGAGGTCCTGGGTTCGATCCCCGGTTGGGTCAATATAGAAAACGAACTTTTCTATATTGGCTCAGGGTTTCTGGATGTTTGTGATACCACCGTTATCTCTGATTTCCATAACACAAGTGCTTTAGCTACTTACTTTGGAATCGGAGCAATGTATGTGATGTTGTCAAATATTTATTTATTTATTTATAAAAAAAATATCCTTAACGGGTACTACGATAGGACGAGAAAAATGATGCATTGTTAAAAGAATTTTCATCCTCCTCATATCACAGCAGGTAAACACGTGTCTCGATAAGGTTGTAATTAGGTCAGATTTATTAGTTTTAGAGCTTTTTCGTAATGTTTGTTGTTACTTATCTTGTATGCCTACTATGGTTAATGATGTGTATGACATCATTCTAAGCATATAGATTTCTAGATAATTTAAGTACCTATATGTATTCTGTGGTACGGTTCTTAAAATATTAAAGTATATTAACAGCCTAATTTCTTATTTTTCAAATTCTAATTTCTATTTTTTAATGATATGTGTGACATTATTCTAAGCAAATAGATTTCTAGATAATTTAAATAACTATATGTATTCTGTGGTACGGTTCTTAAAATATTAAAGTATATTAACAGCCTAATTTCTTATTTTTCTAATTCTAATTTTTGTTTATGCTGATATGTTGCACAAGCGAATTTACTAATCCAAATGTAATGTAGAATTTTATATTTCTTTACGTCTTTTATTATACCTATTTTATTTCAGAATAGAACGTTTATGACCTATTTACATGGGTCATTTAGTCATAGCTACGACGATCGACTGTCACCTAGCAAAGAGCTCCCAACGCAGCGATGCGTACATCGGGCATTCTGCCATGAAGTGGTAGCTTGTCTCTTCTTTTTCTTTACATAGCGGACAGATGGGGTCCTCTGTCCGTTTGATAACTGCCAGGTGTCTGTTTAGTGGACAGTGTCCTGTCAGTACTCCTACTATGGTTCTTATATTTCTTCTGCTTCGTTTCAGCAGTTCTCTGGTTTTCTTCTTGTCAACTGATTTGATGAAGATCTTAGACTGTCTGTAGTCCTTTCTTTCCCTCCATCTTTTGTTGGTCTCTCTAGTTGTTTTAATCTCGATAATATTCTTGGTGATTCTATGTGAGATTGGCAGTCTTGGTTCAGGCCCAATGAAGGGTTCATCAGCCTCTTTCCTAGCCAATTCATCTGCTTCTTCATTGCCTTTGTTACCTTCATGTCCAGGTACCCAGGCAATTTCTACCTTAACGAGGTTTGCAAGCTCCTGAATGCCTTGTTTGCATTCCTTTACCAATGCTGAGGTTGTCTCCGATTTGTCAAGAGCTTTGATGGCAGCTTGACTGTCGCTGTATATTATTATTTTTCCTACGTTATGGTTGCTTATCTCACTTTTCATCATGTGCGCACAGTCCAGTATCGCGAATACTTCCGCCTGAAATACGCTAGTGTATTTGCCCAGATTGAAAGTGACTCTTTTAATGTCGGGTTTGGCGATGTACACCCCTGCTCCCGATAGCTTAGTTGATTCATGTAGTCACCTAGGTATATTATAGTTCTTCTATCTCACGAAGACCATTTTGCTATGAATGTGTTAGGCGTGCATATGCACATTGTTTTAGTGTGCGTCTGCACGCTCTCGTATTACACACACTAAAATAATGTGAAGGTGCATGCCTAACAACATTCATAGTAAAACGGTCTTCCTGGGTTAGAACAACTATTAAAAAAAAGGAATAACACTTAATTTAATATTTGACCACATCAGCTAAGCTTGTTCTATACTTACCTACTTTACTCTTTGGTTTGTTCAGTCACCTGCGGCGAAGGCCGAATTGCCATTTACACAGTCGATATTCGCCATGCGGCAAAAGTCGAGCCGCTTTAGTCACCCGTGTAAATCCCACATTTTTTATTCACGACAGGATAGTGCTTGACCTTCACCTCGTTAAATGACAATAAGAAACTGTGACAAAATGAAAGTGTGAGCACACTACACCTGGAGTCCTCACCTCTGAGTAACTGGCTATCTTACCTCAAATTGCCGGAACACAACATTTTTAAATTGTTGTTATGGCGTCAGACTTAGGTAAGATAATAGTAGCTAGTCAGGCGGACTTGAAATAAGCCCTACCACCAACCAAACCGAGCACAAATGTACCCCCCTCCTGGGAATCGAACCCTGCACCCCGACCCCTGCGTCTTACACATGTGAGCGAACCACTAGACCACAGAGGCAATTAAACATTAGGTTCTAAAGTTAGGTACTTTATCATTAGTGTTAAGGTAAGTAAATTCTATCGCCAAAATTTTACTCTGAATTTCGAAATCTTTTTTACAGCCACCATCTTTAAATCAGCCATGTTTGTTAGTCAAGAACTAATGACCCCATTCCAATAAACAACAAATAAGACAGGAACAATGAAAATTAAGAACCTCTTTTGCATACTTAACTGTTACATTAACAGCGGCGATGGCATTTAGATAATTGCTTACAACACCATAATCGTTATCAACTTCAACTCTATCTGCAAATATTTAGAGTTGATTATTGTTTGTGTTGTTTAGTAGTTACTATGGTAAGGTTTTGCATGAATTAGCATGCGTTGACTCGGTGGATGACAACTCGTATCAATCATGATAAAGTTCTATTTGTAGTGCCATGCGCTGCCATCTTTACTCATGCAAGTTTAATTAGGAACTTTGCATTAAAATATATTTTTGAAGGCAATTATTCATACTAATAGTTGAGCTCGGTGGCGCAGTGGTTTAGCGCCTGGCCTGTGATTGCGGAGGTTAAGCAATTTATGCAAGTGTACAGCTCAATACTGTACTCGGTGATACTTGAATAAAACGACTACTTGCGAATAAAAATATATAATAATTTGAAAAACAATTATAGAAACATATTTACATTAGTGCCGTAAAATCTGTATGATTTTCACGTGTAGCCAAACAATAGACGATCTTTGATAATAAAAAAGAAATGTCACTTCTAAAGAGGTTGCATACCTTTCTCGTATGCAACCTGCGTTGTTTCGACTCTGAACACACATAAGGGTTGGTCATGAGATGAATGACCAAAAATTTATTATATCAAGTTCCTCCGTGCTTCGGAAGTCACGTTGAGCCGTTTGGTCCCGGCTACTTTTGCAGTCGTTAACAACCACCAATCCGCGTCGGGCCTGCGTCAGTATGGCCCATCCTCCTTATACACCCATAAGGAAGGCCTGTGCCCCAGCAGTGAAGACATTAAAAATGGCTATGTAGATTCATACTAATAATATAAACTAGCTTCCGACTTGTCCGCCTGAACATTCGAATAATCCCTATGGAACCTTTGACCAGGATAAAAAGTATCCTTTATTTTAATCCAGGTTATAAACGATGTGCCAAATCCGTTCAGCTGTTCTTGCTTGGTAGAGTAACAAGCATACAAACTCCCAAACATTTAAACGGGTGTAAATTATAGTTACGAAGTTCATTACCGCAATGTACGTTATTGCAAAAGTTTACTAGCGCGAAGTACGTAGTTGCGAAATTACTGCGATGTAAGTACACACGACGGCACCTCAGTCTATACATGTTGACCTTGAAACTGCTTTTATGCCCCACGTAATAAAAGCTGTTTTCGCAGTTTAACTGTTTAACCTGACGTACTGTCGTGTGTACGTCAAACATCCAAATAGATTTTTTTTCAAATTATAATAGTATGATGTGAACGTAACTCTCGTCTGTTACCTTTTAAGGCCAGAATGAACCAATTTTGGTTTAGAGATAGATCAGATTATGTGGTAGGTAAGACCAGGCTACCGTTTGTCACAAAATGAATACCGAAGGAGGTGTAATAGGAGAAGAAAGACGTAATGGAGTGGCGAAACCACTAGTACAAAATAAATTACTTTAAAAAGTCCCGAAATTTCCAAAACATAATTTTTTAACGCTATCATTTTAAGAATACTTGTTATATATTCAGTCTGTTACAAGCACTTTGAATGTCAAAGAAACTACGCCATCGGTTCGCAAACCCTAAGCGGGAGACCTTGTAACGAGAAGAACTGGCAAGAAACTCGTCATAGTTGGTCAAGGTAAAAGCGTTTTGATTTTAAAAAAAAACAGTGTAAAACATATTTATTTAGCTATACAAAAATACATGATCAAATCTTTATTGGACGACCTCCGTGGTCGAGTGGCTTTGTACACCGGTTTTCAAGGTGTCGCCGTCTCTGAGGTCCCGGGTTCGATCCCCGGTTGGGTCAATTTAGAAAACGAACTTTTCTATATTGGCTCAGGTCTGGGTGTTTGTGATACCACCGTTGTCTCTGATTTCCAAAACACAAGTGCTTTAGCTACTTACTTTGGAATCGGAGCAATGTATGTGATGTTGTCAAATATTTATTTATTAATTTATATTTATTTTTTGTGATGAACACACTACTAACTAGTCACAATAAAATGGTAGTTCTATTTTACTCAGCTCTGCTGCTGGACTCAAGAAAGTCACATGAAAGCATCAATTACTATTGGACATGAACGTTTGGTACAATTCATAAAAGGCCGACGTTAGCCGTTGTTCTTTGGTTTAACAAAGAGTTTTCATTTTAATACTGTTCCAAATAGAGATATCCAATAAATATTACAGACATTATTAACAGATAATGGTTGCTTCCAGTTTTTTTTACACGTTTGTATTATTTATTTATCTGTTTCTTTGTTTGTTGTCAACAAATTTTGCAAACGATTTTAATCTAGCTTTCCGATGAGTTAAAGAGATGAAACTTTAAAAATAGGTCAGAACTGGAAGATAATGCAATATTATGGTGTCATTGAGCAGATCTGATGATGGAGCTGGAAGAAGGTCAAAGGAACTCTGTTATAAAACCATGCAACCGCATCGAGTTTGGGCTCGCTTGATTTATCTTAACAAGTACTCAGAGTCCTCTGATGGGAAACGACGTCCAGGGTCTGATGATGGAGCCAGAAAAGCATCAAAAATGCCCCACGTTTTTAGGTTTTTAAAACTTCTGTACAGGGCTTCGATAGCTGATGATTGATTGACCTGGCTCCTATAGAGTTACAAATCTTTACGGGAGGAATTATTTTATACTTTCTAGTCCGTTTATTTTAGTTTGCTAACATGTTATAAATGTACATGTGTCGAATTTCATCTAAATCCGTTTAGCCGTTTTGCGTGATTTTATAACAAACCTCTAAAATACACAAACATAAACTCTTATCAGTATTATAAAAATGGGATTATAGTAGGATAACTAACTATCACCCGTTGTTTCAGGCAACATTTAATTATTTTAGAAATGTAAAGATGAGGACTTCCGCATCCGCTCTCCATGCCCGCAGCAGCAATTTAAGCTGATTCGTGTCCTATATAATTATTGTATTAAAATAAACGTAGTTTCTTCAATCCAGTGTTTTGTTGAGTGACCATCGCATAAACCTACAGTCCACTGACGAAGATGTCAACACCCGTTCGCTCCTAACTTGCGAACCCTCAACCAGGCGAGGCCACAAATGGATGGAGTCCATTTAATCCCGTAGGATTTAATTGCTGCACCTTTGGAGCATCGCTCCGCCCGTTTATTGGCCACCAGATTTATTGGAGCAGCGCCTTGGACTCGTTCTTTGCCAGCTTTTTAGTGCGATTTGCACACTTGAGATCTTAGAGGTAGTTAAATAATAAAAGATAAATGTATACGTACATACATGCATAGATGTATCTCTATAGTATAGTATGTTATTAATTAGTATAATGATAAATGAAAATGTTATAATTAATTAAGTACATACTTAATTTATTTGTAAAAATTGTAGTGCCGTTAAGGTCTATGATGGGTTTCTTATATTACCATTATGTAAAACTCATAAGACAATAAAGATATTTGTATTTGTATATACGTATACAATAACGAAATAATTATATTGTTAAGGTGTTCAAAATTTATGTTTTACCTTCATAAGTTTTTATACTTACTTATTATATCTGAAACATTGGCAAATATCAAAACAAAAAAACCTTGATTTTCATGAGGAGTGTCATAAAAAACACTTATAATTGGAAGACTAAGTGTCACGAACCCCTAAAGCGATTATTATTATTATTATATTATTATGTACATCCTATGTCCGAGATACAAACGTATCTATCGCGGGTCGCGAAAGTGTAAACGATAGACACGTGAAGAGGGAGACACGATTGATAATAGGTGAGAGCTTACCATATGTTGTCCTGTATCTTCGATTACTAGCAAATGTCTGTCCACGCCTCTTATCACCTCTCCTCATCCATCTGTAAGGTTAAATAAACTTATGACACTACTGCGTGGCGCCACTAAGCCCTGGGATCACGTTATTACAACAGCATGATCCCAGGATTCATAGTACACATAATATTGCCATAGATAAGTATCAAGATCATCTTACTAATTACCATTATATTTAATACTAAATAATATACTAGAAAAAATAGGACTCGCACCAGATCATTTTCTCGGACGGGAATCGAACCCGCGACCTTTGGATATCCGGCCTTGGAGTCCTATTTTTTCTAGTATTGGAGTCCTATTTTTTCTAGTATATTATTTAGTATTATATAAAAATAGCATTGTGAATGCTTAAATCTCAAAATTTCAAATACCATTATACTTCCAGCATCTACGTTAGCTGTTTAAACTATCTATACGGAGACTTCTAGCCGATTCCTTAGTTCCCTCGGAACGATGTGAGCATGAGTAACTAGAACCGCCGTTCCTTCCTCTACGCGACCCGTACATGCGTCCATGTACGAGCCCGCGCTCACTACTATGGCAACTCTGCGAGACGTCTCTACACCTGGCCCAACTACTACACCCCGCTCCGTCCAAGGTGTAGAGCTGGGCGTGCCCATACGCTCTCATCGTGGACTTCTATAGGGATCCCTAGGACTTGCCTCCTGCAGAAGCACAAGCCCTCACTTTATTCATAATGCCAATGCCACTATTATGCCGCCGACCACCGCCGTGACAGAGCGTAGACATAATACAATCATTCCAAAATACATGACATAGCTTGGTGCGTTCGATTTACCCACTAAATGGTACGCGCGACTTATCCACAGCATAACATCTCAACAAGCGGCAAGCGTGCCCAAGCCCCACCTGCACTATATTCATAATACAATTCAGACACTTCAGACAACTCATTCATAGCAATCAACTTCAGTATAAACACATACAACAATTTCACGAGATGCAAAACAAGTTATAAAGTATTTTAGTGTACTATGCTACTACTTAGCTTTCATGTTCCATTGGATATCGAGTTCGTCATTTATCAGGCAGGTAGGCAGTTTATCAACACATTTAATACTGGCTCAAGATTACTTTACAATAACATGTAAGATACAATAACACAAAGCCGGCTTACTTGACTTTGACAATAGCATTATGGCGGCACTTGATATTGTGTTGCCAGCACAAATATTGCGACCGGTGTGGCCGTCGCGACACTAGTTACGTCCTAATTATTTTTCAAATCCTGGCATTTATTGGTAAGTTTTTTAATAATCAATTATTGTTCACAATAGGTACAATAGCAAATATTATTTGGGTGGGTACTGTTACAACTAGCCACGATGCAAACAACGACAGAATTCAGTTAAAAAGTTTCAAGAAACAATAATATTCGTATTTTTTTACGTACCTAATTATTAAACCGGTACTTTTGACTCGACTGAAAAAAAAACAAGTCTTTTTATTCTAAGTTACAAAATTTTATTTTCGACCGCACGTTCCCTGACAAAATTGACGAGGGTTTTTGGGGGAAAAATCAACGCAAACTCCCGTTGTATTTATTTATTAATGACAGGGATGAAATGGTGACTTTTTAATAGACGGGGAAACGATTTTTCCGGTCCCATTGGCTGCTATTGCTCTTTTGTGTGTTTGGTTTTAATTTTTCTGCGCTTTTGAGTACTGGTATTTCTGTATATAGCAACACATTCGCTTTGGTAGGGTAGCCAACACCAATAATTTCCATATGCTGCATCATGAGATTTTTTTTTTAAACTCAATTCTTAATATTTTATTTCAATCATGTTTTTATTATACTCAATGTTAGTCTTCTTATTTTATTACGATACTTCAATAAATTTTGTTTTCAGTTTGAATTCCAAAATGCAATATTGGAGTAAAAATACCAACCTTTTTGGAAAAAAAAACATTAATCAATATACCTAACAGACAAAATTACAACGTTGGGATTATGACAGTTGGAACACTTTTTTTTTAAATTAGAAATGATAAAAATTAAGAAAGCTATAACTAATTAATTTGCAGTACAGAAATTATTTGTGTGCCCCGAGGATACATCCCAATACTCCGAATATACGCCTGTCATTTTTTTTAATCTCCACCGGGCAAGTGAGTGAATTCCACACGCTTTTCCAATACCCATCTATTTTTTTCTCTTAATTTTGCAGGTTGACAATGCGTGAAATACACACATGAGTTTATTTATCCTTTTAGTATTGCGATTCATTTTTGAAATAATAGTGATATTTTTTTGCACCTATCTATGCGTCACGTATTTCAAATTATGATAGAGAGAATGTTGCCTCAATTATTATATTTTTTATCCGGCGTTGGTGTTTTCGAAGTTTTAAAAACGTTACACCAAACTAAAAAATAAGGTTTTTAAAAATATAAACCTTTTTAGACTTCAACTTTGCTATCCATCGGTTCGAAAGTTAAAAAAAAAATATGTCACTAACGACTTCTCACGGTTGTTACAAGAGTTGAGTAATTGGAGACAGATGCTAGCGCAGTATGTCCCTAATTACGGGAGAAATATATCCCATGAAATTATTAATTAATATATATCGGGTACACGTGTGAGCGAGGAAGTAATTATGATTTATGACCCCACCTTTTTGCTGTCATTTGAGATTTAAGATAGTTTTGTTGGGATTTAGTGGGAAAGCTGCTGGATCTAATTGATTCTTTGATCTTTTATTGCTTGTATTTATGTTTTAAATGCTGCAATGTTACAGTTTGTGTCACTTATGAAGATATTTATTTCTTACTTCTAAATTTTTTATTAGAAAATTAATATTTTAATTTATGACGATCTTATTTTAAACACTATTGTGCATGTATAGCATGTTATTTAATAATTTTAAACTAAATATAAAGCAGGGTACTCACTTAAAGGTGTAGCACGTAATGTAACTGATACTGTATCAAGTGAGTACGGTCGCATCAGGCTCGAGCCTACGTACTCACTTGATACAGTATCAGATACATTACGTGATACACCTCTAAGTGAGTACCCAGATTAAGGTGATTGGATGCAAGTTATTTTTATTATTATTCGACAATATACTTTATTCTATGATAAAATAGTTATTAAAAATAAGTATAATTGTTAACCTTAAGTAACTATCAAGGCTGAAAAATGTTAAAAATGCTATTTCATTTATTAAATAGCATCTCGAAAAGGTCCCAAATATGTTTAATTCTATAAACCAAAAACACTCTTAAAATCCGAATTAGAACTCCCAACCCGACATCACTCATACTCCTAATTAGGACATCCACGACCTCTGTCGGAGGCTGCCGCGCCGGTGACAAAAATTAATCCCTTTTGAATAAACGGGAGGACAGAGCAAATATACCGCAACATGAATTAGTGACTGACGGAAGTGACCCTTATTTGCATTGGTTTATTTTTTAGGGTCTGTTTGACCTAGATTGATTTTTTTGTTAATTTTCTTTTTGTAAAAATATAGGCATTTTTTTTAGTTTTTTGTTTATTCACAACGGGTTAGCGCTTGGCCTTCACTTCACTTGATATCAAGTGACGATAAGGCCGAAGGTGAAAGCGCGGTAGACCCGTAATCCTCATCACTGAGGAACTGGCTATCTTAACTCTAACTGCTGGAACACAACAATTTTTAAATTGTTGTTATGACGTCAGACTTGGGGAAAATGGTGGTAGCTAGCCAGGTGGACTTGAAATAAGCCCTACCACCAACCAAACCGAGTACAATTAACGTAATCGAACCCGGGACCTCTGCGTCTTACACGGGTGGGCGAACCACTAGACCACAGAGGCGGTTAAACTTTATCTATTATTCTATGTAGATAACAGTTTTGAATTAATCCATAAGACTTTTTTGTGTACTTTTTAGCTCCTCTACTCAGGCATCAATCGCCAAAACAAACTTTTATTATATTATTATAATTACCTACATTAGATTTTATAGGAAATATAGTATAATAACCTTGAAATAACGAAACTGAGAAAATTGACGCAAAATATCTACTAATTTTGTATTTATATCTTTAGTAAAGTTCAGATCAACATTAATTAATATTTGATTGAATCAGGCGTCACTTGTCGGAAGTCACTATTGCTAAATACAGGTATTATGCACTGATATTTTGTGGTGTGCATGTGAATTTTTTTTGCATCTTGCATATAAATTTTTTGCGGAAGTAAGCTACATACATATATTTTTTTCACAATTTATTAATATAACATTAATATTAAAAAAAAATATTATTCAAACGAAATGAAAGAACTAGGAAGAAAAACAGAAACAAACAAAAAAAAAGCAATCGTAATCATCAATTTTGCTTAAGTTTAACATTTGTACCAAGACTCAAGTAAGTTACATACACAGACGAATTTCCATTTTATTTTATCACACACATAAAATTAGCATAACAGTCTAACTGAGCCAACTCTCAGATGCAATCAATAAGATGAACGGGTGAATACTTCACTCGATTACGTTGCAAATTTGCGTGCGTCCACGCCTCCATGCGTTATCAGATCTGAAATCCTCGAATCAGTCCATCAGCTGATGCAATCTGACTACCTCAGCCACAAATTATAAAGTAGACAGAACAGCTACTCGGAACAAATCACGAATTTCCGTGCACGCACACAAATGTTCGTACACCTTTTGGTAAAAAAGAAATATAATATTGATTAGAACTACTTTATTGAAGTTGGTTAAACTGTTATCTACATTGTATGTAACCTAATATTAGCTAGATGGCGCTACAGTACCATCGGAACAGACGCTGCTGTTTTATTCGCTCCATGTCGTTGTGTGTGCATTGCGTTTTCGAAATTTAATTGATTATGATAGTAAAAAACTTGAGTTTTGCTCTTGGACCTTCACACCTTTCATACAGGTAATCTTAAGCTATGTCGGAATATATTCAGTACTGAAGCAGTTACTTCCAGTTTTGGCTACCGGGTCATATAATTTTGTTACACGGTCGACTATAATCACCACGCGCATTTACAAGGTCGATTTTATTCACCTGCAGCCTAAGCCAAATTGCCATTTACACGGTCGATTTTCCCCGTGCGGAAAAGACGTGTGGCTTGTCACCCGTGTAAATCCCACATAAGGAGTTTCTAGCGAAACAAAACAAATGACGGTCGTGATATTAAATACGGCCAGAGCGGTGCTTCTGTCTACAACTCACAGATTTAATATTATGTGCTGCGGGCTTAAAGCTTATCGTAAGATAGATGAGCTTAGCTGGAGATAAACTAATACTTGCCTCAAGTCGCGCAGAATCAATAAATTCTAGATACTAATAATTTAGTCCCAAAGTAAGTATAGAACTTGTGCAATTGATGATAAATATTGGGATAAAGTTTCTGTCTGTGCTTAACTATTTTGGTGGATTTTTGTTATTTATCGAAATAAATGTTTATTCATCGGCACCACCAGCTTGAATTATTTTTCCAATTTATTCATTACCTTCAAATCATTGCTACTGATGATAAATAGGCGAAAAATATCTATAATTACGTAGATTTGCAGTAAAGAGTTGAGTGAAGATTGTTTACCAAATAAGACAAGTAAGGATAAATACGGGATTAGTACACCAACGCATTCGCATGCGGCACGGCAGTGAATAGCTTGCTATAGCGAAACATCTGCGAAATGTGAGCTATACAAGGTGTTACAAAAGTACCCCTAATGCCGAATATGGTAGATAGGGACCATCAAACTGAACAACTTTACTAAGGGACCAACTCTGAAATCGCGAAAAAAAATCAGCTGTTTCATACAAAAATTAAAATCGAAAATATCAAAATGTATGAAACAGCTGATTTTTTTTTCGTGATTTCAGAGTTGGTCCCATAGTAAAAGTTGTTCAGTTTGATGGTCCCTATCTACCATATTCGGCATTAGGGGTACTTTTGTAACACCTTGTATAATGTGAGAAAACGACTATTTCGCAGATACTCGCGAAACTGACTAACAGTAGAGTGACACATAGCATATGCAAAACGCTGCCACACAACTGACAGATTTTTCGTTGATTCGCTGCCGCATGCGAATGCTTCGGTGTAATAAGGGCGTTAATTCATAGTTACGAATAACGACATACCGAATACATATTCCGAGCACATTTCTCAAACAAAGGACAAGCTATGAAAATTTATTTAGGAAAATCTGTCATAATTGTCATCCAAAAGCAATTTGTCCAATTTACGAGATCCTTATTTATGGCGGTGTTCGTGGCTTTGATGCGGTCGAGTAAGCTTCGTACCTACTACACGTAAATTACTTGACTATAATTAACATTTGCATATTTTGACGCTACACGAACCCCCGTTCGTGCGATTTTTGTGAGTAATGATCAGAATTGAGAAATCAGAAAATACTTGAAACTTGAAAATAATAGAGTAGAATAGAAAAAGAACAAGAAGACTGCATTCATTACATTGGCGGTGCAATAGTCAATCAAATTAATTGCAACAATAGATGTAGTTGTATATTTAATGGTGCTACGGCAAAAAAGTTGCCGTGAAAGTCACGCAATGTTTTGAGTCAAATCCTTAGGAAAATAATAATAATAATATATTTATTACTCTATTGACTTTATAACCATTTTTCAGACGTAGTCTCAAAAAAAAGAGGGATATGAAACACAAAATAAAGAAAGTAGGTACGAATTATTTATACGCTTAGGTACCTTTACTTGTGTTTAGTACAAAATTGATTCTATTGGGATTATTTTATTTGATTGACAAACTAAAGCTATCTCTAAACAGTCTAAATTATATTTAACTAAATTAAACAAACCTTTCAACTCTCCGAACAATAATGGCGAAAACGGAAACTCTCGATCAACCGTCAATCAAATTAATAAAGATAAGTAATCCGATCCGAACTTACAAGGACTTATTATTTCCTACTTAGTAACAACGGGGGCAAAACAACCCAACGCCCTAACGAAACTCGAAACTCATCCTCCATATAGAAAACGCAAAATTAAACAAAAAAAACTGCTTGGGAACAAGAATAGTCAATAGTCACTTCATATTGTGTTTGTTGAGTAAACCACATGAGATTCCGTGGTATCAAGTTTCGTTGTACTAAAATTAACGAGACAGCTTCAATACTAAAACACGGTTTAGATTCCAATGAAGTTTCTAAATAAACTGTCCTTATGGATGATAAAGCAAGAAATGGAATGGATATTGAACAAACTGATGTCGTAGAGCTTGGTGACGATATATTACGTTTTATAGATAGGGTAGGGAATGTGTATCCTACAGGAGTGCGGTCGTGAGTTGAGTGAACCACACTAACCTAAATTGTCGACAAGGCAGCTATTGTCTTAAGGCGTTGAGAAATTCCCTTGACGGCTTAACGTCCTCTTTTGTAAACAACTGACAAAAAGTGATGGAAGCTGTGAAAATTTTTGACTGATGGCCGTTGTAATTTCTCACGGTAAAAACTTATTAGATAACTGTGAAACAATATGTATGGTCTTGAGAATGGACATGCCATTAAAGTTTATTACATTGATGATGCATGATTTACAATGAATTAATTTTAAGATTCAGAGGCTCAATTCAATCTCTTCCTACTTTCTACGGAAGCATTTAAGTAGTAATAGTTCTGTAATTACACCTTTAGAGGCTTATGTTAATTTTATAACTGTAGGTTGAAAAATATTTCGTTGAAGTTAATAATATAGAGCAGAATCAACAGCGTTAAATTTAATCGCATCAAATTATTTTATTTTATTTAAAAAGGCTCATTTTATATTAGTTTTGCACCACCTAGCAAACGGAATAAGTAAAAAAAAATCTTACGCGTAAAGTGTATTTTGTGAAATTAAATTTAATTGGTTAGACAATTTTCGTCAACTATTATTTTTATGAATTTTCACATGTGTAAAGGAAACTTTTTGCACTGTCACATAAAATTATACATATGCCAAATTATATACTAGAAAAAATACGACTCGCACCACGACGGGAATCGAACCCGCGACCTTTGGATATCCGGTCCAATGCTTTGACCGCTGAGCTACCGAGTCACTAGTGGGAACGTCGAATTTTCGTCGAGTTCATATGCCATCAATATTTCCGCCCAAAATTGTTGCAAGTATAGTCGCTGGGAGCAGGCAATGCATCAATAAAGCCTTATCTGGACATAGTTAATTAAATCTCAATCTTGGTTGCGATCTTACACGCTTTTGGTTCGGGGTCAGGACATAGTGTGTGATATAGCGGAATGACTTTTTTAATTCATTACTTTGACATGTTTGTCGATTCTGTTTTCCGTCATTTTTGAAAAAGAAAAAAACATTTCAGCCATTTCAAAAATGTTCTTAATGTCATACGCGAGGTTTACAGATCACAGAGCCACTAGTATGTAATTTTATAAAAAATCTCGCCTTATTAGGAATGATAAGACATTTAAGTAAATTTTTCTATTGTCTTAATTATAATGTAGATGTTTCTAGGAAACTAAGACTTTTTAATACTAAATAATATACTAGAAAAAATACGACTCGCACCAGATCATGTACTCGGACGGGAATCGAACCCGCGACCTTTGGATATCCGGTCCAATGCTCTGACCGCTGAGCTACCGAGTAAAAATAGCATTGTGAATGCTAAAATCTCAAAATTAAGAATGTTTAGTCAAATAACCATACAAACATTACTAAGACACTGATTATAAATTGTATCAAAGATTTATTTTCCGCTATCGCTTAGTTACTAAACCCAGTCTTTATAGTCAATGAATCTCCGATGACAAGTAATTTGTTTCATCCATGCATTAACTACAGCTGTCAATAAAATATGAAAATTGAACCGTTTTGAAAGTATGACAAGATATTTTAAAGCGTCATTTATATACAAAAGAAAGTAAGGCTTTATGTTATTCATAATCATACCATAATATTGCAGAAATTATTTTTGTAGCTATTTTGTGTGTAATAGTATATTACTGTAGCGGCATGTAACACAGGCATTGAAGTACGATCGTGAAATTATTGGCCGAGGCGAAGCCGAGGTACACATACGTGAGTCCACCAATAGCGTAGCTGCGGCCAAGGCTTGTATAGTACTTTTCTTAAATAATGCGCAGAAATTCAAACCAAGTAGTAATTTTTTAACATTTTATTTATATTTAAAATAAAGCAATTATTATTGAAAGTACCAAATCACATCGTCCATTAATAATGATACTGTCGGTCCGTCCATTATATTTTATCAGACTATCCATAAGTACACTCTAGTCTAGATAGTTGGAAAATAATATCAGCACTCCCCCAAAAGTACTTTAGAAAAACAAACGAGTGTGGTGACAGATTCCATGTCGGTGCGACGCCAGCGACGCTCTGGCACGCGGCCAAAATCGGCAACTACACTCTTGTTCTTGTTTTGAACTCATTTTATGCTTACGTACGTTTTACGCAGTATTTGGATTTTGATTTTACCGCATCCCTATTAGGGATAATTTAAGCCATTAGCCTGTTAGTTTGTCTTTGTCTAAAAGTCAAAAGTGTTTTCCAACATTTCCTTATTCCTTTTTTGAATTAAAGCCCATTTATATTTTGTTTATGCTTTTGAGACTGCAAAACATTTCCTTCGAAAAAATTTCAATACCTAACACATCGACATAAAACACACAATACGACAAACATTACAAAAACAAGTGTCCGATAATTTAATACAATAAATCCATCCGTTTTCAAATCCATAACAAAGGGAAGTGTTGCAAAATTTCCTTGCAATGGCTGAAGAAAAATATCTTCAGCAACGGAACCAAAGTAAAGATGTTATTGAGTTTACAGTAAGATGACCACATTATGCAAAGTGTGTCAGCGGTTAGGGAAGTTACACGACGTTTTTTCCTCACGATTTAACTTTCGATTCTGGTGAAAACATTATTCAGATCTATTGTCGCGTTAAGGTTGAAAATGGTAAAGTTTTGCGGACTAACTTGGACGGTGGAGTTTGGGTTGGCTTTAATGTTATTGAATATAAGTAGCTAGTGATTGTTACCGACCAGGAACGTTACAGCCTTTTTGGGTTTCTCTTTGGTCTACCTTCCAAATTCTAAATCTCAGTGACATCTTTTATAAACAATTGTAAATAGTTTTAGTTGTCAATAAACTCCTAAACGGGAAAAGCGTGGATTTAGTGGT
Organism: Catoptria pinella; assembly: GCA_963556745.1. Taxonomy (NCBI): domain Eukaryota; kingdom Metazoa; phylum Arthropoda; class Insecta; order Lepidoptera; family Crambidae; genus Catoptria; species Catoptria pinella. The sequence continues at coordinate 13,631,545 of OY750764.1, read as the reverse complement.
TTGTGCCCTATCCTCGACAGTGATTTTTTTGTCATACATTTGTATTATAATTTAGTCCTATTTAATTTAGTCAGTCAAATTCGTTTAAGTGTTTGTTTTGTTTTCATTTGTCGAATTTCGATACATAATTTCAACAAATCGAACCACAATTCTTTCGTAACTTCAAATGTAACGTTACCTACCTATTTTAACTCCAATAAACTGGCGTTTGTCATTTTCTTCTCATTTACCTTGGCTTTACTTCGTAATCCAAAAAGTTTTTTTTTATTTATTCAGGTACTTTTAACTTTTGTACATACCCTATGAAATCAGCATAGTATAGGGCCTATACTATGCTGATAAGTATATATAAGTAATAGATATTAGCATAGTATAGGGCACACATCTGCTATATAATCTTTATTAGTAAGGGGGTAGAGTGCAAAATGTTTTATATTGACATTGTCAAAAAATTTTTGGTGTAGTTTATTCATCGATAAGTCTTCGTCAGTATACTAAAGATTACCTTTATGATTGGTTTACTCCAATACCATATCACCTAACCCTTTAAATGTAATTTATGCACCGATCTGTTTGTTGTTCGGTTTGATTTATTAATCATCAATTTGAACCAGGCCACCGCAGGCTTCACTCCTAAGTACACAAGTGAGTATGTAATTACATATACATTTTGAATTTTAATATTTTGATGAATTTATACCGGGCGACGGAGGAGAGGTATTGATACTCCAGTGGATGTTGTAGAAGTATATTTTCTTATGTAAACTATGCGCTTAAATACTAAAATACAATAATGTCTTATCGCTAGTCTTACGCGCCTAATCTTATTTAGATAAGTAAATTGCTATCTATAAAATGTACGTGTGCTATCTTGTGCATACCGGCACAGTACTCCCCCCTTTTAAAAAAAATAAAAAATAATAATAATTTAAGTAATATAACAATAATGGAATAAAATTAAACACAAACAAATGAAACACTATTAAAAAGTTGCTGATACTAAACACTGACCTACGTTATGCTGTTGTCGTTTTGCTGAGCGCGCAAGAACATTGGCTTGCCTTGACTGTAAATATGCTGATGTCTGTTTTGCACAAATGCACAATGCGGTCGTGGTGTAGTTGTGGTTTCCGATGATTAGCCTTGACAGCCAGCGTGATTTTTTTTATTTGCCAGTGCCTTCATCCTCTTATCCAGCGTTGTGACAAATCCATATATGACGATTATAATTATTATAATAATCAGTTGCGCCAAGGTTATGTTGCGCGACCAGCGCAGCTCCTCCAGGATCTCTCTTCTTAATTTTTCTGCTTCGTCCTGGTTGAGGCAACTGTCCGCGTTGTAGATGATTTGGTCTTTCGAACTTTGGTTTCCCATTGTTGTAAATAATTATGTAATGCTTACTGGATACTGGAGTAGAGGTGAGTGACTGAGAGTGGATAAGTTACATTCTATATATATATGATTGTGATATTCTTAGTCAGCAATTTTAAAACGGACAACTGGTTTAATCGTTCTTCCTGATCTCGAAATCAACGTGCCTTTTTCTTTGCTGATAGGCACGTTTTCACAGTCATTATTCATAAGAAATGCGGGTTTTAATCTATCGATTGATATCACCGATTCTTTGCCTTTTATCTTAATTAAGAATGCTTTTTTCATTCTCTTAATGACTGGGAATGGCCCTTCATACGGTGGGCATAAGCTTTTTTGTAGCCTATCGCAACGAACGAAGACGTGAGAACATTCATTAAGTTCCGGATGCACGAAAATTGACTGTCTATGACACTGGCGTTTTGGAACTGATGTCATTTTTGCAATACTTTCTTGAATGCTTTTCATGATTTCTTCGTAGGTAGTGTGCGTACTGGATTGTTCAAAAAATTCGCCGGGCAGCTTCATCGGTGTGCCATAAACCATTTCAGCTGAACTATAGCCTGTGTCATCGCGAAAGCAATTTCTTAATCCAAAAAGTACTGAAGGTATTTCTTTGACCCAGTTAACGTTAGCATTTCTTGCCATAAGTGCTGCTTTTAACGTTCGGTGAAATCTTTCGACCATTCCGTTTGCTTGAGGGTGATAAGGAGTGGTTCTGATTTTGTGTACTCCTAGGAACTTAGAAAGTGCTTTGAAGGTAGCTGATTCGAATTGACGACCTTGGTCGGTGGTGATGCGTATGGGGCATCCAAACCTCGTTATCCAGCCTTCGTAAATAGTCTGAGCGATTGTTTCTGCAGTAATATCCCCCACTGGGAAAGCTTCGGGCCACGATGTATAACGATCTATTATTGTAACTAAATATCGCTTTCCTTGTGACATAGGCAGTGGACCAACAATGTCGATGTGAATATGTTCAAACCGCTGTGCAGGCAAAAAACTTCCTAGTGGTGAAATCGTATGCCTATGCACTTTAGATTTTTGACAGGCTAGGCAAGTTTTACACCAACTATTAATATCTTTGTTCATACTGGCCCATATGTATTTTTCCGTTATCATTTTTCGAGTTGTACGTGTGCCAGGGTGACTCAGCCCATGTGTGACGTCGAAAACTTGCTTCCGAAACTTCAATGGTAAGTAAGGTCGAGCTTTTCCCGTAGATGTATCGCATACGATGGAAGTGCTTGACCCTGGCAATGCGACCTCTTCGAAATGCAATCTTGCGTTTCTTTTCAGCTGTGATAATTCTGCGTCATTATGTTGATATTTTGATATCTCTTCGTAGCTAATGGGTGACGGAGTGTCGATTTGCTCGATTGTACGTGATAATGTATCGGCAACAATATTGTCACGTCCACTAATATGTTGGATATTAGTGCAATATTGTGATATGTAATCTAGTTGACGCACTCTGCGCGGAGTGTCGGTAACAGATGGCTTTTTGGAAAAAGCGTAAGTTAGTGGACGGTGGTCCGTAAAAATTGTAAACTCTCTTCCTTCAATTAATCTTTGGAAGTGCCGCACTGCCATGTAGATGCCCAGTAATTCTCTATCAAATGTTGAGTATTTTCTTTGCGCGTCGCTTAATTTTTGCGAGAAAAAACCAAGTGGTTCCCAGACATGCCTTACTCTCTGTTGCAAAACCGCGCCGACGCAAGTCGCGCTGGCGTCAGTCATAATCGCTAGCTCGGTGCTACGCGATGGGTGAGCGGTTAGTACTGCGTTCTTAATGCCTTCCTTGCACTTTTCATAAGCCTTTTCGGCCTCTGCTGTCCAAGAAATGGGCGAATTATCGTTCTTTTTTGAGTGCTTCATATACTCGTTGAGAATGCTTTGATATTCGGCGGCGTGCGGTAGATTGTTTCTATAAAAATTAACCATCCCTAAAAATCTTCTTAATTCCTTTACTGTCTTTGGTTTAGGGAATTCGTCGATTGCTTTATATTTTTCCTCAGTCGGGCGTATTCCCTGGCTCGTTATATGATAACCTAGGAAATCCAATTCGCTCTGGAGGAAGCTGCATTTTTCTAAATTAATTGTAATTCCGTTTTTCTGTAGCCTTTGAAACACTGTTTCTAGTTGTTTGAGTGCGGTTTCTTCATTTGGGGCGCTTAACAATATATCATCGCAGAACACAAATGCGAAATCCAAGTCGCGAAATATGGAGTCCATGAATCGTTGAAACGTTTGACCGGCATTGCGTAGACCAAAAGGCATTTTTGGAAATTCAAATAGCCCAAACGGAGTGATAATCGCAGTTTTTTCGACTTCTTCCACAGGTATGCAAAAATAGGCCTTGCGGATATCAATTTTGCTGAATATCTTCCCGTTTTCCAAAATGTATGTGAAATCGCTTAATCGTGGCAATGGGTATTTATCTGGAACTGTGACCTTATTCAGCATTCTATAATCCCCACATGGCCTCCATTCACCATTTTTCTTTTTAACCATGTGCAGAGGGCTAGCCCATGGGCTGTCGGATGGGCGACAAATTCCAAGCTCCATCATATTCTGGAATTCCTTCTTTGCAATATGGTATTTATCGGGTGGGAGTGGTCTTGCTCGAGCGGAGACTGGGTGCCCTCTGGTGATGATGTGGTGTTTGAGATTATGTTTGGGCGTGTTTGCTAAAGATGATGGACGAGTAATATCTTCGTATTTCTCCAAAATTTGCTTAATCTGCGGTTTAATTCCTGCGTCGATCGAACGGATGCTGTGATGTTCTGTTCGGCTTAAACCTGCAGGAGTTGTGAGTTCTGTTACTCGATCCATAAGTTTCTTTCCTGCCAAATCTACTAATATTTTGTAGTGCTCCAAAAAATCGGCTCCGATTATAGGCTGGGACACGTCAGCGACTATAAATGTCCACACAAAGTTTCGGCGCAACCCCAAGTTGAGAGTAAGTGTTTTTTCTCCATACGTATTTATTTTGGAGCCGTTCGCAGCGTAAAGTTTATACTGCTGATTAGGTGTCATTGACTTTCTGTGAGGCTTGCATATAACTGAAATATTTGCTCCCGTGTCGATCAAAAACCTCATACCACTTTTTCGGTCGGTAATGATGAGGCGGTTAGACGGGTGAATAGCACAGAGGTCCGCCGTAGTCTGTGCATTTTTTAGTTTCCCTGGTTCTGCGGGATGCCACCTTTCCTCCAATCGCACGGCTTAACACATTTCCGTGCGTATTCACGGAATTTATGATGATAATAACAAAACTGCCTGTCTCGGCTTTGCGACCTTGACCTCTGCCTTGGCTGGAAATAATGCTGATACATGCCGCGTCGGATGTTTTGCCGTTCGTGCTTCAAGGCGCACATTTCTAACTGCATTTCTTTTAATTGTTTTAAAATGCAATTTGTCGTTTCGTTTCCATTATCGTTTGCCTTGATTGCTGAAACTTCGTTGATTCTTATATTTTCCATCATCTTGTCTGCGAGTTGACTGATTACATTCAAATCCGACGTTTCTGAGACAGCTAGGACAGTGGTGATTTGGGCCGGAAGTAATTTGAGCCACAAGACTCGAATGGTTTCATTTCCGACTGTTCCGCGCCCTAATTCCTGCATCCGACGCAGAAGGTGTGATGGCTTTTGATCTCCCAGGTCCATTTCGGTCAACAGCTTCTGAAGGCGTTGCTGCTCGGATTCTTCGAAACAGCTAATTAGGCGTTCTTTGATAGTCGCGTATTTTCCTGTCGTTGGGGGTGCCGTGATTATGTCGCTGACCAGGATAATTTCGTCCTTAGTTAACTTTGAGACGACGATGCTGTATTTGTACTCGTCGCCTTGTTTCTGAGGAGTGAGTACTGCTTCCAGTTGCGAGAACCATAGGCGAGGCTGATCCTTCCAAAATTCTGGAATCCTTGATGCGACGGTTGTAGTGGCCACTTCGTGAGATTCGGCGGAGCATGTGTTCGTTTTGCAGGGAGATGGTTGAGACATGTTGATACCGTTTTTCAGACTCGCATGAACACTCTGTTCAGAAGGTATTGTTCTTTGTCGGGGTCACCAGATATACCGGGCGACGGAGGAGAGGTATTGATACTCCAGTGGATGTTGTAGAAGTATATTTTCTTATGTAAACTATGCGCTTAAATACTAAAATACAATAATGTCTTATCGCTAGTCTTACGCGCCTAATCTTATTTAGATAAGTAAATTGCTATCTATAAAATGTACGTGTGCTATCTTGTGCATACCGGCACAAATTAATTTAGTTATTTTGATTGTATGATTTAATACTAAATTTGGTTGGTCTTACTTTGATTATTTGTTTTTTGATGCATAATAAAATAATATTTAGTAACAACTTCCAACATAACAGATGGTCAGACTTGCAAGACATCTGGGGCCCTATTTTTGAAATTCTTCAACTGGCGTCGAGCGCTCTTTACTACTCATTTTCACAGCCATATGCCGAATGAAAATTAGTAGTGAAGAGCAGTCGACGCCAGCCAAAGGGTTTAAAAAATAGGGCTCCTAGTATATTTTATACCCCTGGGCACTACTCATCCGCAAATAAATGCACATAACAACTGACAGCTTATACACTACCCATTTTGCTCCTACACTTTACATCATCAGGAGCTGTTAGGTAAGCAACCTGATAAGTGCAACATAAATTAGTACTATTTTAAAATTTGAGATTTTAGCATTCACATTGCTATTTAAAATTTTGAGATTTAAGCATTCACAATGCTATTTTTATATAATACTAAATAATATACTAGAAAAAATAGGACTCGCACCAGATCATGTTCTCGGACGGGAATCGAACCCGCGACCTTTGGATATCCGGTCCAATGCTGACCGCTGAGCTACCGAGTCACTCGGTAGCTCAGCGGTCAGCGGTCAGGTCTCAAAATTTAAAAACTTATTTTATTATTTAGTATTCTAGTACTATTTTATTGATCGTCATTGCCAAACCAAACAAAAACTATCAAAAACAATATACATAATCAAATATACTATAGGTACTCTATGTAAATATACCCGCCATCAGTTAAGGGAAATCACCCGTATCTCTGAGGAGCGTAAATTTTACGTCGCGCCATAACTCTCAGTTGGTATCGGTGGCAAAGCATACTCATATCAGTGCCGTGACCCAGTTTTGGTGATGCAGGGGGGATTAATACGCTGTGTGACATCATTCTGTCATTTTTGGGTAATATTTAGGTAGAGTTTGTTTGTAAGAGTTCCATACCTACATCAATAGAGTATTTCAATATCATTCAATAATCAATTTCAGTATATTTTTTTTAATCCGCTTTCCTTGATGAACGAATTTACAGGATTTATTTGTTGTCTGTCTGACTGTCTGCACGTCTAGGGCTTTACGACCTCGAAATATAGAATATAGAAACGAACTTTTCTATATTGGCTCAGGTCTGGGTGTTTGTGATACCACCGTTGTCTCCGATTTCCATAACACAAGTGCTTTAGCTACTTACTTTGGAATCGGAGCAATGTATGTGATGTTATCAAATATTTTATAATTTATTTATTTTCTTAGAAATGCAACGAATTTAAAACTTCAAATTAAGATTAAATACTCTCTTGCATATAAGATTTGTCTCCTATATGGTACTATTTCTCATTAACTTAGAATCGTGATATAATAAAAAGGTGTTACAGCAGAAGTATAAGAAAACCCTACAGAGGTTACGATGAATGTTTGATTTGTACAACTATGCAGTTTAAAAAAACATAATTTAAATTGATCAGCTTTGAATTATTTATGTTCATCGCACTAATTATTAATAAAATAATGATCTAATACTAAAGATGTCACAGCTAGGATTATCAAGAGGTTGAGATTAGCAGGATCACGCATCGTCACACATCATGTTTCGTCATGCAATACATGCGGGATTTCTATTCAAACCATAGACTTATTTATACTATGATTCAAACACGGTGCTTTGCGTATGTTCAACTTCTAATGATTTTGACGCTGAAAGTCATTATCGCAAAATGTCGTCGCGAAAAATTTGCTCACTCTCTTAAAAAGTCACTTTCGCAACAAGTCACTCCCAGAATGTTAAGATTTCTGCAGTAAAATATGTGCAACGTGATGCGTGGTAGTGTGAGATCCACCTTATGCTCCAGCCAACAGCAGAAATAATGTTTGTGAACAAGACTTTATTAAATTGAATTTTCATTATTGTTGCACAATTAATGTGCTATAAGAAATAACTAATGCCTATATATCAAGCTTAGACAACATAAGGAAGTTCAACACAGCCACCCATATTCATTGAAAAGTGAAATGAGGCTATCAATAGGTATGCCAGTTGGCCAGAATTTAGATTAGATAAGCTTAGATCAAATTCTTTAACTATCTTATTAAACGTATTAACTACATCATTCCTTAAAAATAATTAAACCCAAGCCAACTTGACAGATGTATTCCAGATGGTATCTCGAAACCACCCGAGAGATGTAAAGATAATTTCACCGAATAATTCTCATCCAGCGATCGGAAATATTTGGGCAGGAATTCTGACGTCCATGTAAATTAGTCGAGGTTTAATTAAAACAAATGTGTTGGACACACTTATTTATGCTCCTACTGAGTTGAGTGATGCTCCGCAAGCTACTGAATAACGGGTTGGCTGGCTTGTTCGTTGCGATTCTGCCTGCTTTTTATGTTTTTAGCTAAATTTAGAATGTTTATTTTTAAATTAGGAGGTAATTTTATAAAAATCTTTATTGATGAAAACAAAAGTCAGCCTGTCTGTATATTCAATATAATTGAAAAAAAGAACTCAGTCAGTCAGTCTGTGTATTTAAATGAAATAATTCACATCCATCATAAATTGTAATAGAAATAGAGGGCGCATTTTATTAAGCACGAGCTTCTTTTAAATCTGATTAAAACTGATTTTACTGCCTACTTAATAATATTGGTGCTCGAGATTCAACAAATTATTCAACTTAAATTCCTCCGTGAACTAGATTGTGATTTTAGTAAGAAATTAAGCTAAAGAAACTTCCACCAATTACTATTCTATGGAACTTTACAAAAACACTAGGAGACGTTTTAATAACAATAGCAGACGTAGTTGTTTCTACTTCAATTGCATAAATTGAAGCTTTAAGTTTAGCTTAAGAAAGACTACCTATGTCGCTACAAAATTGTTGAATAGCAAAGAAAACTGTGTAAAGATTATTAGATTTAAGCCATTTAGCTGATAACTATAAGTTCTATCTTAGATCTCATTTTGAGCTAAATTCAAGAATGTAAAATCAGTACTATGATTTTACTATCTTAAAATTTGCGAATATACCTGCCTATCTTCATACATTCAACTACAGAATAGAGTTCCTTTATAATGATTCAATAAAGTAAACATAATGTATGTTCATCCGATCTATACATCCTTTTAAAATCTTTAACAATAACAATAGATCACAAATTATTTCCTTAGCTCAATTACGTTTAATTGAAATTCAATCGGCATACTATTTATACAAACGGTTAAATAAACACTACATCAAATTTGCAGTCATGAGAGACGTGGTTACAGGATGCTAGGCATCTATTTGCAAATATTTAATGGTGTCTCGAGATCTGATCAAACTGGCAAAGACGCCACACTGTAATGTAAGCCATTACAATATTAGATAGCTGTTTGTTCATCGTGACATTGTACTCGAAATCCATTAACTATTTATTATATTTCATCGTCGGTCATTTTAACATCTCCACTACTAGAACACAGGCCTTCTTTGTGGATGGTTGAATAAAGAGCATTTAAAGCTTACTAGCGGCAGCCCGCAACTTCGTCCGCGTGAACCCTATGGAAACTTTGACTAGGATAAAAGTATCACATGTCAACAATCTGTGTGTTGAATTTCGTCCAAATCCATCCAGCCGTTTAGGCGTGAAGGTTCAAACAATTCAAGGACAAACTTTCAATCAGGCTTTCCATCGTTATAAAATTTTCTGAAATTTGACACAAAATGAAAAGCTACAATAAATGAAACGAGAAAATAAATTATCTTATCGTTTATATAATTGGAGAAATCCTTGTCTTGTTTCATAAATTTTATCCGCCCCAACTCATTTGATTGCCAAATCAATTTCGAACGCAAACGAGATACATCCCTAAAGGTTATTTCGTAAACATAGCAAAATATTAGCAGCGATATCGCAGTCAAAAGAAAAGCAATTTCCCTGCCCGCTGAACAGTAAACTCGAGAAAGTTAAACTCAACAATCAAAAGTCTCAGTAAAGCATGAAAATTCCCAGTCGATAAGGCGTTAAATCAAAATTTTATAAATACTGTTGTTATAAAATATATTCGCCCGACGTTTTCCATCTAATCTTGGAAAGGATTGTTTGGAGTAAACATTTTGATTCGAAGTTAACTGGATGGATCAGGAAGTCTTACCGTTGGATCATTTACAATTCTAATTAATCTTTGGAGTGCAAGATGAGCATCTTTGGCTCCGTTTTGTTGAAGTAAATTGGACTAACTCCGGCCGTTATTGTTGTCCAAGCTTTGCATTTTGATGTTCGGCACCGACCTGACGGTAGAATACTAATTTTGATTTATTAAATTTCTATTGGAGAAAGTTGTCGTTACGCATTCTTGGTGTCACTTCACAAATATTGTGTTTTGCTTTCTTAGAAATAATTCTTGATATTCAACTTTGGCAGGCTAATACATATATCATAATTTAGTATGCGTAAGGAAACACTATGATTGATTTGCTAAGAACAGCGATAATCAGTTTAATACAAGAAATAAAGATAAACTAGCCATTCCATGATTTAGACTTGCAAAAACTACAGGTTCATTTATGGGGAAAGGCACAGCATTTTTTAATAAAGTTCCACAACAAGTGATTGATCTTAATTGGCATGAATCGCCCATGAGCGTATTTTTGACATGGTTTTTAAATTCATGCATATAAAGGTTATTATAAAGTAGACGATTATTTTAAAGACCGAAATGCGTGGGGATGATGATGATGTGGGTAGATAGGGACGATCAAACTGAACAACTTTTACGATGGGATCAACTCTGAAATCGCGAAAAAAAATCAGCTGTTTCATACAAAAATTAAAATCGAAAATATCAAAATGTGTGAAACAGCTGATTTTTTTTTTCGCGATTTCAAAGTTAGTCCCATAGTAAAAGTTGTTTAGTTTGATTGTCCCTATTTACCACACACATACCACATTCGCCATTAGGGGTATTTTTGTAACACGTTGTATATAGATTCGGCATCAGGGGTATTTTTGTAACATGTTGTATAATGGGACATAGTTTATATAGTTCATAATATAATTCTTATCTAGCGTAACCGCATTTCAAAACATGTCTCACATTATGTATGACAAAAAAGTTCACATTGACAGTAACTCAATCGGCGATACGAATCCAAATTCGATATGTAACTGTCGCGAGCCAGTTGTTGACGTACCACTAATTGGCATATTGTCCGATGGCCTGTGCTGGACAGCTCGTGACCGAAATACTGGCGCGTGGCAATGGGGCATAATACTTGCACGTGATTAACGGGATTTAGTAGATAAAACTCTGGAAGTTTACAAAGGAATTAAGAGTATAATTAAACTGATTATTTTGCCTCAGAAGTTTTAAACGAATTGAAGAAGAATATTTGTGAATTAATATGATGTTTTTTTCGTACAGTCTATCTATGGTCTTATAACCTGTCACATCATGGATGACTACTGTAATAGATGATTAGTGAAAGATAGGTATTTTTATTTCATTTCTTGTTTTAATATGCAATCTCATAAATTGTCTAGAATCACATAAAATATTACAAACACATTTTAATCCAGCTTAGGTTATCATATCATTGTTACGTAGTAACTATTTAGTAATCTGTGTCATTGTTCAAAAGAGTCAGCATTATTAGATTTGTTTCGAAAAATCTCATCGTTTATCATTGAGATTCACCATTAAAGACCCTCTATTACTAACCGATAAACTACTTTGTCCACCTGGTTAGACGGTTAGTACTTCTTTCTTAACCAACAATCTGGTTGGTAAGACTTTTAACTTTCTTTCTGTTACAGACCAGCAACGTTACAGCCTTTTTGGGTTTCTCTTTGGTCTACCTTCCAAATTCTAAATCTCAGTGACATCTTTTTATAAACATTGTAAATAGTAGTCGTCAATAAATTCTTAAACGGGAAATACGTGTTTTAGTGGTTCGTGCTCTATCCTCAACACTTTCAATAACACTGAACTTAAATTAAGTTCAAGTTAAATACTTAATGTTTTCAATTATCTACGTCCACTTGTTTTGTTTATCTCATTAAAAGCACATCTCCGAACTAAATACGAATACGGAGCTTCTAATATCCATCCATTGCCTTTCGTATTACTCTACGTCTATATTAATCCGATGTAGTATCCGGATTCCAATTACTAAAAATGGTGAGCCATCCAATTGAGAAGGAGGGTAGAGTAGACGCAAATGTCCGGCCGTTGCTGCTCAAATTTGTTTCTCCCCTTCTCGTAATGAAGGTTCAAGGAATATGTTTTCGATTTTAGCTGAGTTTCAGAGATGTTGGAGAATATTTGGGATTAGTATTTTCAGTCGATGATAAAAGCTTTTAAATTAATAAGGTATTATGTGAAATTTGATATTTTAATGGTGCCAGCAGCGGCATAAATTTTTCTGATGCTTCTTGGATAATTTCGTAATTTCTACGACAAATTACTAAAGTTTAAAGCGACTTTCATTGCTAGCTTTACGAGTATAATACACATCGAAAAAATCTTCATCACTTCAAAGTGATCTTACAAAGAGCTCTTCAATATATATTTTCACACAAAAAGATGGCGTTCGCAATAAATTTCAATAATACGGAACCCTCGTTAGGCGAAATGAAAAAAGGTAATAACAAAAATGCGTCTAGCCTCAGGTGCTCTTAAAAAAGACTGATCTTGGTAATAATATTTTATCGGCTAGAAATAACATGGATTAGGTATAAATTATAGTTCTTTGTTACTATAGTAATATATACAGGTGTAAAAACCCCTCAACGAAGCCGAAGCCTACGTATTCTGCCTATCATCAGGATTTCAGGTACGACATAATGTAATGCATGCAACAGACCGCGCCTGCGTATGCGTGCTACACAGCGGGGCGTGCAGCCAAGTTGAAACGCGGAGCGTTTGTGTGCGTGCGCATGAGAGTGATTGACTGATGATGTTCTGAAGCCATCGGTTATTACAAACTATTTAACACAACTATTTTTCACAAAAATCTTAATTTTTTTTTTTACTTTCATTTTCAATAATTTTTTGCCATTTCTGTACTTACAGTCTAAAGGATAAAAATGGTCCTGATGATGAGCAGAATGAGTAGACTTCGGCTTCGGTGAGGGTTTTTTACACCCTATACATGTTACAAAAATACCCCTAATGCCGAATATGGTATATAGGGACCATCAAACTGAACAACGTTTACTATGGGACCAACTCTCAAATCGCAAAAAAAAATATCAGCTGTTTTATACATTTTGATATTTTCGATTTAAATTTTTGTATGAAACAGCTGATTTTTTTAATAAGCGAATAAGTTCGAACTTCTCTCAAAAGCTTTGCTTAACTTTCGTCATCAGCCAATTTTTGTGTATCCCCATTTCTAGGCACAGGACTTCCTTATGGTTGGATAAGGAGGATGGTTCATAAAGTACCATTATAGTCCACTACGCGGGCCTAATCCAGATTAACGGGTGTTGTTTAATTTAAGCCAAGTAAAATAGCTAATTGTAAGCGATTTGTTATTGAAAAAATGATTCGTATATTTTGTTAGCAGTGGCTTACAATCAGAAGTATTTACATTAGTCACTTTATAAAAAACCTGATCCATCACCCAAATGATCACAAATTACAAGCTCGGCTCATTTTTGGTTAATTTCGTCTTACACTGATTTATCGGTCGTCCGTTAAACGGGTAATTAAGTCACCCACCGTTATCTTTCTAACGATTTTTCTTGACGTGTACCAGTACATAACAATAATATATTACTTGGTGAGCAAATGGATTGTTTGGATTTGCTTTTTAACCTATACCTTGGAGCTATAAGTTGATTTTATGGCGCTTGGATTATGATTTAGTATTGTTAATGAACTGCAGTAATATAAATAAAGAATAGTAGATTGTTAGACAAGGGTCAAAGGAAACAATTCCCAATGTAACAATGGAATTGATGACTTTTAACCGTGTCGTAAAGTAGAGTGTTTAACTCTACTTTTCATTTCGAAAGTAAAAATGTCATAGTTTTTATTAATAAATATCACTTACAATTAGCTAAGAAATAAATAAATATGGTTATATTTATTTATTTCTTATTTCAAATTTCAGCCCGCGTCGCCGCTCCGCCCAATGTTTTTAATTTTGCACTGGCTGTTATACCAACTCTATGGTCGACTAAATTACCAAATTCAGTTCTATTTTTAAAATTCTTTAAACCATAGGGTGGAAGCAGAGTTTTTAACCCGCTGCTCAGTTTAAATACACATCGATTTCCGAATATGAGAAATGAAAAGATACTTTTTAACTTCGATGAACTAGGACCCATTTCCGCTAACATATTTTAAACGCAATTGCAGTCTAAATTGACGGCGCAGTGGCAACGACCTGCCTCTAAAGCTTATAAAGACGTTTGTGCGTTCAATGTATAAGCCATATTATTCCTGAGTCATGATTTTTATATATAATATGGTATCGATTCTATCGGTTAATTAGCCACCCACCATAAAACAAACTTTGCTTAGTTTGCTTAATGACTTGCTTACAAAAGTTATTGAGAATCCGTTTATTTTTTACTTTCGAGTAGCATTGTCATTATATTTTTTTAGAAACAAAACATTTATTTTGAATTCAACTTAAACAATAATGGTGACTAATTGGTAAACAACTCGGAAAGCATTTTCTAATCCTCTGGAAAGCTCATCAAACTTAACTCAATATAAAATTCAATTAAACGGCAGCAATATTTACTCTGTCCCATACACGGAACATTCAAAGCTCAATATAACAACAGTAGGTAGATAACGCCAGTAACATTTTCTCAAAACGAAATTTAAACAATATTTTTTATTCAATTGCATATTTCCAAGCAGACCTTGTACAGCATGGCAATCGTCCTGTCGTTTAGTTAAATGGAGTTTTATTGTTAAAAGTGGCCACTTATCGCAAAAAATCTCCATTAAACTACAGGATAAAAAATATTGTATAAGCGATAAAAAGAACCACAAAGCTTCTACGGAGTGCACTACAGAGAGATTATTCACAATTTCGTCTTTATTTAAGCACTATGATTTTTTTTCCAATGGCGGCGCTAGTGTGCAGACTACGCGCTCTTAAGCCGACTGTCCTTTTTACACTATCGGTGTGCACTCACATAAATGCAAAGCTGAGCTACGTACTCTGATTTTTTGTTTTGTAATAATAACAATAAACAAGGGAAAGAGAGAGAGAGTGTAGAGAAAGTCGTGATTGGGCTCTCGCTCCGACACGAGTCGTACAAGTTACTGTTTTCCTCGCCTACTGTGTCTCCTCTACCCGTATTTATCTATTGTGATACAGCGGCAGTCATTAAGCATTCAATTAAGTAAAACGCATCGTACGTTTGCCATACACTCGTCAGAGTTCGCGTTTGCACCAGATGGAAGCTGCCACGAGGGAGGAAGTGAAATGTAGTATGACTGAAGAGAGGTAAAATACATCCATATTCTCCATACTGATCTATTTATACCATACTATTCCATATGGAGAAAAAATGACTTAGTGACATTATTAGTAGTAACTTTAGGGACTAACGGCCGAATACTCAAAGGCTTCTTGGCTAAAATTTTTAGTAAAGGTCTCCCTAACTTTAAGAAAGCTGTCAGTTTTATAGAGTTCCTGTCAAATCTGACTACTTTTTTGAGTTTAAGGTGGCCTTAACTTTAAGATTCATTTGAGTATTAGGCCGTAAGAATTTCAAATTTTGAGTTAGAAGTATGTATATTATCGTCTTGACTCTTGAGTCAGACACTTGTCATTTTCAATTTTATTACTTTGACGTTGCGTGTGGCGTTCTGCTTCGGTTCGGTTCGGTTTCGCAAGTTCGCGACATTTTCGGTTCGCTCTGCCTAGTGTGACGTCCCAGCTTGGGCTCGTTTTCTGCACGTGCTCGTTTCGGTTCGCTGTCTGTTTGACTAAGAATTCCTTTTATAGCATAGCCGAGCGATTTTCGTACATTCCAACGGGAAGCTGAATTCCTTGCGCACGACGTCGTCACGACGGACTGAATTTTTTTTTTTTAAATTTTAGTAAAAAGATAGATTGGTTAATGGGGATAGACATGCTCTATTATTTATTGTAAAAATAATTATCGAAGGCAGTGAAATGGGAGAAGAGAAGAGAAGTTCGTATTGGGTACCTGGGACAAAGTTCGAAGAAAAGAAGTCGCAGGCGACCGCTAGTTAGCCATAAACAAAATTGTGTAGTAGCTCGGTAGCTACTTCTTACGTTACGTAATTCGTTAATTACGCCATTACATTAAAGTTATCTACTTCTAGACAAATAACTTGAAAACTACTATAATGTATGTAACGACTGTTACATTGTTAAAAGTTTCTAGTAGGTAATTGACGTATTACATTTCGAAGTATTAATCGTTTATGATAAGAATGCCAGACAGAACATCCCATTGCTATTAAAATATCCGATGTATCGCTTTTCAAAGGTGTAAATTACCATAGTCTGGAGTTCAGCGTAAAAAACCTCGATACACACGGGTGGCGAATTTCGATAGGATTGTTGAAATGTTTTATTATGTTTTTAATGGTTTGTAGACAACTATACTTACGTAATATTTCGTATCATAAAAGTAAAATAAAAAGATTGTTGTGCGGCAAATGTTTGTGCATTTAAAGTTGCTTTCCTTTAAAAACAGGGGTTTTTTATTTAAAAGATTTATTTTTAGTTTATGATTACATTCAAAATAATTATCACATTTACTAAACTTTGCTTATTCTACAAAAGTGAATTGAATTTAACAGAAATAATATCTGAAATTAATTACAAAAAAATCTGAACACAAAATCCCCCCGTGTGCCAATCACAACAACAGCCGTATTATAACGACAAAGACATCGATTCTATGTAATATTCAATAAGATGGCGCACAATCGATATTGGCTGTCCTGTCGACAACTTCATTGTTGTATTCATGTCATGTACACGTACGTGGGAATTCAAGATTTGGTCTAGGTGATAATGATAAGTTTAGTAGATTTAAGTTAAATACTAGAAAAATAACCAATTGAGTGAGTCAGTTTAATATAATTCTTGGGTTGAAGTTAACTTTATAATTGAAAAAATAGTTTATTATTACGTTTTAGACCACATTAAACACGATGATTATCAGCCATTTTTATTGTACCCACTGCTGGAGTACTTTCCTTATGGGTGGATAAGGAGGATGAGCCATACATAACCCACCACGCGGGCCCAATGCAGATTGGTGAGTGTCAACGACTGCAAATGCAGCCGGGACCAACGACTTAACGGGAGAGCTCGAGATAATAAATTGTCGGTCACCCATCCCATAACCGGTCCTAGCGAATGTTGCTTAACCTCCGCCATCGCTGAGCACCATCGAGCTCCTCCTTAAACACGTTGATCATTATTAATTTATATTGATATTTTCTCAACAAGCTTCATTATCTTTTTCAATAAATAGGTGTTCATAAAATTAGCAAACTAGGTAGCTAGCTAGTGATAGTACCTACCAGTGGCGAAGGATCTATACCATCGGCTTATCTTTTAGAAATCCCACCCCATCGATCCACTATGCAGATCGAACGGGGCTTATCTTCGCCATTATTTCACCCCTCGCCACCCTACATAAAAAAATGAAACCTCCCACTCCACCGAGAACTTCAAATAATACAACAAAATGATAATTGTGTACCTACACAGTACACAGTCATGTAAAGTACTAACTTTCTTGCATAAATTATCCAACTAAAAGTCAATAAATCTCGTCTGTTTTGTGACTACAAGTTTTTGTTAACAAATAAATTAGCATTAAGTAGATTTATGTTCGTATACTGTGTACAATTGTACATGCTTATTAGTGTGTTGTGAGAACTTTCACCTGGAAAGTTGTTGGACTGTGACTACGACCATTTAACACTTATTCGCTTATTCCTTTTGTTTTTGTTGGCTTTACACGGCTTTTAGTTAGCGATTCTCGTAGTGTCACCAAACGTGTTGTGTGGAACGGGACTTTCTGTCTACAATAACAACCTCCTTGGAAGAGCGTTTGGAACGGTTGGGCATCACAAGTTTGATTATGAGTCAACCACAGAATACATAACTGGGTCAACTTTAAACTCTTATTTGATGACAGTAATATATCATTGGATGACAAAACCAAAACTAAATCGTTACTTTTATCAGTTATCCTTACAGTTGTATTTGTATGTATAAAAAAATCATTCATCCGTTTATTTTTTTAATACACATCGTTGAAACTTAGATAATAAAATAAGAAGTCTAGGTTGTTCACCAATGTTTCATAGGAAATCCTAATCTGATTTTTCACATCTTCATCGCTTTATCAGCACATTGTAGTCTACTGTAGATCGTCTCTAGTCTTGGGAGGTGGACTGGAGATCGCATTTTTGGGCCGTTTTCATCGGAAAGCGCTGCCCGTTTTCTGATCCGTTGAGGCGTGTTACATGTACTAAGTAGTTCTAATTCCATGAAAGGTTTGGTGCTAGTCTTATCTACCGGACACCATACGGCCATCATCATCATCAGATTTGTTGTTTTTGTCAAACACATCTTTCATTTCTTTAAAAGCATAATTTTCTCATTACTCAAAACAGGTGAATTTGAAACAGTCCTATTCTACCCTCAACTCCTGGTCACCCAACTAGCCAAAGGAGTCGGGTTGTCTCATTAAGGAAAGTCCTTGTCGCATAAACATTATCGTTTTATTGTTGCAATTTGTTGCTACACAATGTGCCTTTTGTTGCCATAACCGGTAGGTAAAGGTACATCACCATGTATGCTTCACATTAAGGGCACGTAGTCTGCACACTAGCGCCGCCATTGGAAAAAAAAAACTAGTGCTTAAATAAAGGCATAATTTAGTTTAAGGGAGTTTTAGCAAAAAAACGATAGGCTAGAAAAGTACTACAAAGCTTCTTCGGAGTGCTCTCCAGAGAGATAATTCACAAATTCGTTTTTATTTAAGCACAATGATTTTTTTCCCCAATGGCAGCGCTAGTGTGCAGACTATGCGCTCTTAATAGATTTTCGTTTTGTTTATTGATACGAAGATCTAGGTGAATGCGTCAATGAAAGGGTTATTTTTATTACCTTTATGATAGTTTAATTTTTATCTGTTTTCTTTATTATTTGTTAGAGTTTAATTTTAAAATTTTTCCCGTAATTCAGTACGGAAAATTTAGGTAAAAATTACCAATAAATTAAAATTTTGAACTATTCTTGATGAGTACGAAGGCAAAGTATGAAATAAAAAAAACTAGGTAAGTCAGTTTTTCTTTTTTTCATCATAACAAGTAAGTACCTACATATGAGATCACATGTTTAAAAATTCTTAAACATTTTTCTTTCATTCATTTCATTCTTTGAAAAATTTCACTTCAGTCCGTAGTGCCACAATAAATGTTGACTCAATTTTTTATCAACTTTGATCGTAATTTATACAAACAAAAACCCTTACCAAGCTGTATGTATGTAACTGATCAGCAAAACACTACCTTTTCAGTTGCAAATAACATTTAAACTAGATAAAACAGTATTATAGTACTAAACCTTACATTGTTGCACTGAATATCCCGGAAACAGAACTTCCTACTTAAACCTTGGCTTTATTGAAAATGCTTGCTTATTCAATATAAAGCTAACAAAGTATAAAACAATAGTGTAAGTCTCAATTCTGGTGTCTGTTTGTTTGCCAAACGTTAAACTATATGGGAATGTAAGTTAGCTTGTTTCATTAGTTTTAGATATTGTACTTTACTGTATTCTGATAGAGTCTATTGTTCAACCTGTAATATTATTAGGAAATAGAGTTTGTTTGGTGAATCAAGGCGTCTGGCTGGGTATGGCAAGTGAATTGTGAAATAGGAAAACTGAACGTCTGCATTAGTGATGCACTGTCTGCCGGTCTGTCACGGTGACGGTCTTAAAAGAGGTAAGATAGTCTTCAAAAATCAGTAGAACAACATTTGAATCAGTTGCTTTTGGGTCATTATCCAAATCCGAAGGTGGATTTTAGATTTATATACTGTACCTAGTAACCGAAATTTCTGTCTTGTTGACGACCTCCGTGGTCGAGTGGCTTTGTACACCGGTTTTCAAGGTGTCGCCATATCTGAGGTCCCGGGTTCGATCTCCGGCTGGTTCAATTTAGAAACCGAACTTTTCTGTATTGGCTCAGGTCTGGGTGTTTGTAGTTCCACCGTTGTCTCTGATTTCCATAAAACAAGTGCTTTAACTTCTTACTTTGGAGAGCAATGTTGGTGATGTTGTCTAATATTTATTTATTTAACTAGCCTAGTTACAAGTTGAAATCCCGATTACACAAAATAATTTTCTGATTCTCAGTGTTATAAATTCACATTTATAACTCGGGCATACAGATCAGACTAGTTCGATATTAAGTTTATGTGCTAAACCGGATTATAAATAAAGTGCAAGTGCATTGTGCTAAAGGAAATATTTGAGACACATAGCTTAATCTACGCACAAAATCTGATTACTGGTGCGACATAGGAAGTGGTGTGGATTAAGTTAGAAGCAGAGAGCAATTATCCAGAAGCAGATAAAAGAAAAGACTGTATTCAAATATACATATATGTACTATTGAGGCTTATGGTTGGAAACTAGCGCAACGTATATTTATTATGGGAATTACTTATTGTGGGAATTTTAACCCTTAAGTGGGTGAAATGGATGGGGTAAATAAATCTAAAAATTGATATATATGTCGTTATTCAGGTTTTATGGGACGTTGATCGAGAAAATCATATTTATTTTGAAATCCAACACGGTGCGGACATGGTTCAACCCCTAAAGGAGTAAAATGCGGTTTCAAATTTTATGGAAATATGATATAAAATAAACATTTCTACTTCAGACTTCTAAAAAACCATATATTTTATGATTTAGTAAACGGTGTAAGTAAACCCAAAAAAACTGGAACGACAACCGGAACGGAAACGGGAACGGTATTATCATATCCTTGGATCCAATTTTGAATTTTATAAACTAGCTTCCGCCCACGAGGCAACGTGCTTGGTGCGGACCTAACGAACGGCCCAATCACGTAAAAACGGCTGATCGGATTTGATGAAATTAAAACAGAATACTTTCTATCCTGGTTAAAGGTTCTTTATGGATTTTCTCGAATGTCTTGAGGCATGCGTCAGATGAAAGTGAAAGGGAACGGAAAGCGTCGTTTGAAAACACACCTATATAGCTTCAAACTTAAACCTAAATAGCTAAGGTATATAGCTTTATGTATTCTGTGTATTTCAAGAAAGAGACGTAAAAGGTACTATAGTGATCAAAGAAACGACGTAAATGTCATAATAAAATTGTGATGCAATTACTTTAGAATGCTTTTAAGTTCAAAAGGAGATCTAAGTTTAATTGCTTAATTTTTTTGTAAGGATTAAATTAAAAATTATATTACTATAAGACATAAGTGGGGGGAATAGAATTAAAAAAAGTAAACCTCTTACGATAATAGTGTTCCGGTCCGAGGTCATCCCATGACTTGCACCACACAAAAAGGATCATTACGTCCCGCCCACAAATAAGTCCCTTGCGAGGTAGTTAAGAGCGAAATGTCTTCTTTAAGGTAACCAGATACCTATATTCCTTTATTGAGGCTTTACGGTTTTGTTTTGTTCGGAGGTTGTAGGCTGGTCTTAGGTCGCAATTTATGGTACTGCTACAGAAAATAGCAGTGGGACGTTCAGTATAATATGTGTTTTTGTTGGTTCCAGCCTTAATATTGCTGCTCGGATTTGAAGGTATTTTTATTTGGCCACACCAAAGACTTCTATGTGTATACTACACTGTGACAGGCTATACAGTACCGAAAAATTGCTCATTAAGTTACGGTGCATGCACCGAAACTCCTTTAGTCTATTGCGAGCGACCGAGAGAAACAGTTGATACGCCGCGAAGGTTAGTTGTGACACAATTTTAATTTTGAACAGCTCGTCTATGTAATTCAAAGTCATTGGGCCAGTCATCACTGATAAGGTGCAGGAATAAATAAACTCAATTTTAATGTGGATTCAAATCCTCCTATAAAAAAACAGAAAATTAATAATCAACTAAAAGTCAATCAAAAATATTCCATTACAAAAATGATTACTTAAATGAAGAGTTGTAGCAATCAAAAAGTAAAGGATCTTTAATTAGGCACTTCATACATTTAAGTTTAAATAGCCATTTTATATGCAGTCAAGCCATCTCGGTGGAGTAAATTCTTGTTAACTATGTTGCGGGATTAATCACTGTTCCTTGTTGGTTTGTTTGTCACGAAATGTAGTATAAGAGACCATGAACTCCAAAACATTTAGTTTCATTTTATTTATATGACGATTTTATAAAACCCCGAACTAAGTATTAAATTCATCAACGCCCGAGCGGACGCAGGCGGCCGGATAACAATGGAATATAGCTATTGTATCTCATTTTCCGGACGTTGAAAGGTTAATTGATAAAAAATGATTGCTAGGTACCTAATTGTTAGAAGAAAATGTCGCTGAACTTTTACTTAACTGTAGTTAACATTAGACAAATCATCGAATCGAATCAATGCGTAAAGAAATCCAAAGTCACAACGCGATATTAAAATGGCGGGTGAAGTTTTAGGCGAATTAAGAAAAACGACAGTTTACAAGTTAACATTGTAAATAATAACAAAATGTCCAATACTGAGTAGATTGCTACATTACTTGCGTTGCTTTTCAATCAATCCAGAAACAATTCTCTCGCTATTTTTATACTTAATAACACAACTTAAAATATGTCTGTCTCCGTAACTATAAATTCTAATGGATTTGTCTGTAAAGTATCTTCTCGATTACTCTGCCGAGCACAATTTGAATTACACTCAGCTTTATCGTGTCACCTAGTTATTATCACGGTTAGGCTTGGGACACAGTATGAAGAGCGCCGCACCAACCACGCAAGTCGCGTACTACGCGTTCACTTCGTGATTGCCGTCGACGACCGTTATTACGTCACAGCTAACGGTACTGTAGACAAAAAAGTAATCATGTTTTTCAACTGTTTTTCATTTTTTTCTTGTTCAAAGAGTGTCATTTATTTATATAACAAGTTAGGTTCGCTATTATGTAGGAACTTTACTCTTTTAATCATTATAACAACGCAAATAACGAACGTAATGATTAAATCAACAGAAACAAAAACTAAGCTTTGCGTTGCTAGCCGTACTAGAAAGGCGACGCAAGGGGTGCGGTATGACGAAGCGGGCCGGGAGGTAGCGGCAATGATGAAGTGAACGCGTAGTAGCGAGCCTGTAAGCTTAGCACACATAGTGTGGTCTTAGCCTAAAGAATGAATACTTGAATAATATTGCAGTTCACTTCCATGGTCTTTGACCGTTATCAAATTGTCTTCGGATGCTTGGATAAAGCCGGTTCAGCAAATTGCAAATTATTTCTTTAAAATATGATAGTACTAATTGCTTTGCCATTAAAATTCTTGGTTATGTGGGTACTCACAGTTTCACAATTTATTGATACTGATGGTTCCGCTGAATGTTATTTTAAGAAACCTCATTGTGTTTTTGAGTTTTTAATAATATTTTCAACAAGTTTCGCTCTTATATTTAAAACAGCGCGTACCTAATCAATGTTTTTAAATTGAACATAACAGTAATAGTTATATTGAAACTACTAATAATCAAAGTTACAAAGCCAACAGAAATTACTAACAAAATATTTTATCAAGCGCATAAAATACCATAAAATATCAAGTGACCGCATTCCAGCTACCGATTGTAACCGAACCGATAAATGTTTAATCAATTGCTTTAAACCAGCTACTAAAATAACTGCGACAAGAATTGCTAGTTCAGACTTTAGGTTATTTACAGAATGTTATAAGCACCAATTTAGAGAGGAATAAATAACCATTGGGTATCTCTCGGTTTCCTATTGGTATTTTGTATTATAAGATCACACAGTGCAATCGTGATAATATTATAAATATTTTCTGTGATTTGTGCTATTTTCCACGGGTATCTACGGCAATGATTTTGTACATTGAATTCGTTTTTACAATTTTTTTTAACAAAAAATGTCTTTCATTCATTACTAGCGACCACCCGCGACTTCGTCTCCGTAGAAAGTATTTTTGCTATCCCTCGGAAACAATTATTTTTTCGGGATGAAAGGTACCCTATGTCCTTCTTTGTACCCCTGACAACGTGTATGCAAATTTTCATGATGATCGGTTCAGTAGTTAAGACGTGAAGGTGTGACAAACAAACGGACTTTCGTATCTATAATATTAGTAAGGATAGTTAGGATGTTCCATAAAAAATCCTATAATTCTCAATTATGAAAAGCGGGACAGTAAATGTAATTTTTTACCATTTGTGCATTTACCATTTTCCTTTTTTACCATGTTGCTACCATTTCGCTCTTTTACCATTCCACATAACATATCAAAGGACTTATAATTTTCAAACTCGGTACAGCTGTTATTACAGCAATGACGCTAAAATACAGGGTTATTTGTAAAACCTCGTTGTGGTTCAATCTCGCAGGAGTACATTACTAACATAATAAACAACAACATTAATTTGTTCTACGATTTTTCCGAAAACTGCCAAAAAAACGACTTTTGATACTTAAATTGACCTCCGTGGTCGAGTGGCTTTGTACACCGGTTTTCAAGGTGTCGCCGTATCTGAGGTCCCGGGTTCGATCCCCGGTTGGGTCAATTTAGA
Organism: Catoptria pinella; assembly: GCA_963556745.1. Classification (NCBI taxonomy): domain Eukaryota; kingdom Metazoa; phylum Arthropoda; class Insecta; order Lepidoptera; family Crambidae; genus Catoptria; species Catoptria pinella. The sequence continues at coordinate 13,607,083 of OY750764.1, read as the reverse complement.
AAACGAGCTTTTCTATATTGGCTCAGGTCTGGGTGTTTATGATACCACCGTTGTCTCTGATTTTCATAACACAAGTGCTTTAGCTACTTACTTTGGAATTGGAGCAATGTATGTGATGTTGTCAAATATTTATTTATTATTTATTTATACAAAACTCGAAAGTAGTTATTCTTGTCTGTTTTCGGAAAAGTCGTGGAAGAAATATGGTTTTTATGATATTCGTAATCTACTCCTGCGAAGTTATTGGTGTTTTACAAATAATCCTGAAAGTATACCTTGCTGTATTTTTTACATTCAACTTTATTTTATCAAGCTGTAATAAACCAATTCGTCGCACCAAACTTTAGAGCCCCATTTCTAACTGACCATCAATTTAATCGCCGCCAACGATGTAATAGCCAGATTAATTAATTAAGCGATTGTCAGCAAACGTTTTATCGTCTTAATTACGATCGCGTGAATATTACCGTGGCTATACGAGGGTCGGGTAATCGTGTAGTTAGCTAAATCACGTGAGTTATCTGTTAATGCGCCAGTTTAGTGTCGCACCTTTGGTAGAAATTTTGATTACTGGCCTGTTTTGTTTTGTATTCAGAGTTAGTAACTAGTTACCTTAGCCAGTGGACACCTGCGAATATTAAATACTTTTTGTTAATGAAACTTTTTAAGCGTCGGCGACTGCTATAGTCACACAAATGTATGTTTTCAGCGCCATTTGATTCGTTCGATGTTTTTGAGATAATCGATTTCACCATATGTTGTAGCCCGCTGGAAACCGTAGCCTAAATACGATAAAATATGCTAAATAACAATATTTTGAATATAAATAAGACGGACATAATTTTTCTTGCTGACTTTCTTGTTTGCTCTTTTTGACCGAGCGAGTGCGAAGCGCGAGCAAAGCGTTTCCGCTTCACCTAGGGGCAAAAATTCTTTCGTGTGTCCTTCCGGCTGTCCCTCTGTTCTCCTCTACAGGTCGCATTTCTCAATCGATTTTCGTGAAATTTTGTTAGCAGGTTCGATAAAATTATACAGTTTTTCTTTATCAAGTCAGTTTTTCTAAATTTACTTATAGAAAAATAATTTCACCCATTCCGAAAAATCATCAAAATTAGGAGCACCAGCTTCAATTATATCAAATAATATACCGAACAGCACATAGTACTGTTTTGAAAACCTCGTGGCGACATCTATTAGATTATTTTTTAAACATCATTCAATTATCTACTTTTTAACGCACTGACGAGGTCTACAGATCATGGAGCCACCTAGTCATCATGACAAGGTCATAACCATCATTTAACCGATAGCTTCTATCAAGATAATTTCTAATAACTATTATTATTCTACTAAAGTTAGACTGAATTATTGAGTTATAATTAGTTAACCAATTATTCAGATTAATACACATTTTGAAAATTTAAGTTAACGTCATCAGAATTATAAGCTGGCAGGAATAAAGTATTAGAAATTTATGGGACAACCATAATGACACGATAAACTAATAACACAGTATGACATATAAATAGTTATAGTTAAGTGTATACTCAATCAAAGACCGTAACAAAACTCGTTGGAGCCACAGTTAAATAATTTGTTATTCATTATTATTAATTTATTAACGCATAGTTAGAATAGATTGAGTATCAAGTTGGATTAGGCGGCCCTTTCAGTATTATTGCAGTCCATTACAATTAGCATAAACTATTGGAAACAATATTTAAATAAATGCAAATGGATACAATGCATTGTTTAGAAATATTGACGGCGGTAAACAGCTTTTGTTTCATGAACTATGTATATCATGCACATACATATACATTATCAGACGACTTTAAAAAGTTCACTTTCAAACTTGTAACCTGATCCTAATAAAATCAAATATAAAGTAAAATCGTAAAAGCTGTTTCAGTGTAACTTTATTATTTGTGACAGTGAGCGATTATAACTAGTAGCTCTGTGAGCTGAAGACACCGCGATTTAACATATCTCAACCATTAAAAAAAATCGAAAATTGAATTGAAAAAAAAAAATATAATTATCGAACCTGCTAAAAAATGAGACCTGTAGAGGAGAACAAACAAACAGCGGGACAGCTAGAACTCGGATGATGATGATGATGATGATGATATACGAATGATTTTTGCCCAAGCTGAAGCAGAGATGCTTCGCTCGCGGTTTGCACTCGCTCGGTCAATGATCGACTACATAAAGCTCAAGAAAACTGTTTCGTAACTTCATAATTTGAATTCCTCTACCTCCATATGCGTGCTGTAGCTACGTAGGTACTTTTCTTAGTAATTTAAATCCCACTACCTGTGCTTTATGTCGACTAATACAGATCAATGCATAACCAATCCTTAATAGGCCTGTCATTTCATTAATAATACAATTCGTCGTGTTGTCTTTATACTTGTAGACGTTTTGGATGAATAAATCTGCTTTCTTCTACTCGGAACTCTGTGAATTGTCCCCATATTGAAATTGGGAAAAAATATGGTATGTAGTAGTGGTTAGTACTTTACTATCTATATATCTAACCAATGAAGTAAAGTTATTTAAATAAGATTTATTTAGGTATAAAATGTTACTTAAAATACAAAGGAAAAAAGTTTTTGAAGAAAAATAAATGCTTCAAAAGTTTTTAAAATGGCTAATCCCAATCACATTCTAAATGGAAAGAGTTTTTAGAAACAAACAAACAGCCTCTAATATTCCACTATTACACCATTACATTACTTTTTGCTAATGGCTTCAATTACATAGACGAGCTGTTCAAAATTAAAATTGTGTCACAATACCAAACTTCACGGCGTATCAACCGTTTCTCTCTGGTCGCTCGCAATAGACTAAAGGAGTTGTGGCAACTTAATTAGCAATTTTTCGGTACTGTACAGCAGCTGTCTAGTATATCTATAGGAGTCTTTGCTTTTTGATTCCATATTCCATCTTTGCTTCTCTTCATATTACCTTTTTGTTACAGATGTGCCCCACACAACCTCGTTCAATGTTAAAATTATATTAAAAATCGCCTCATCATCCGGTCATAAGTGGAACCAAGCAGGACACGCGATTGGATTGAAAACACCGGACCCGCCTCTTACATGTACCTCGTTATGTGGCTGCATATTGAGAAGCTTTTTGAAATACCCAAGTGCAGTGATGTATGGATCTCGGTGTAGCTGTTAAATTAATATTTTCACTTATCTATTAAAGTTAACACGTTGACAAATAATCGCTGGACAACGTTGAATTTATTGGTCTATCTAAAATATGGTTGTTGTACAGTTGTGTTATGGAAATGAGAAACGGGAAGTATGACCCTTTTTTTATAACATGGAAGAAAGGTAATAGCAGTGGCATAAACTAGAATTTTTGGTAAATATGAACTATGATGTGCTATTTTGATCTAATCACGAATACATAATAGTAAAGTTCTCAACAAAACGTAAGTCGTTAAGTTTAAGTTTGAATGATGTTTTTAATTACATGTTATTTTTTTCTAATTAATCCTATTAAAAGAATACAAGTAAAATATAAAGTTTACGTCCGCAGGGGGGATATGTATCAGAAGCTAGTAATAAAACACAGTTAAAAATCATATACCAAAATAATTCAAAATCTCATGCGAAGTTTTTTCAAAAGTCAAACTTTAAAAGTTTAAATCCTCAACGAGCGCTTCGTTAGGTTATCGACTTGAACAAAAACTTCTTCGAATATCGAACTGAAGTTTAAAAATTTAAAACCCACGGCGGAACTTCCATGGCGTTTTTAAAGAAAAACCGCGGCTCCAGCAAGCAACCCGAGTAGAGTGTGAATTTTTTATGGTGTAGGGTGGTATTGCCCCTTAGAAAAACACCGCCTTACTTGTAGGGAAAAGGCTAATAAACGTCCGGTGGTAAACTTTAATTTACGAAACTTTTTGGATTTGGCAAAACGAGATTCTATGTTTAAGGTTTTCTGTTTCAGTTTATTCTATAATTTATTATCATCCTTTTTTAATTTGCGTATGAGTTGGCCAATTTAATAAAAATATCTACAAACATCAAAAGGTGTAATTAAAAACATTTAATAAAAAAATACTCAATTAGCTTTCTAACCAACTCAGAAATGCTAAAAATATAATCAGCTTGCTAGTTCATAATCATTAAACTATTTATTATATACTTACTTCGGTATTAATATTCAGATTAGAGTTTGCCTTGATTCTATTACTCGTTTTTAGTTAGTGCCTAGTGCTATAACATAATAAGTAAAATATAACACTATTCAATACTATAGCCTAACATTTTGCCACATCCAATCCCCTTCGAGCATCGAACCCACCAAACACTACAGCACATCTGGCAGGTTCTCAGGGGTCGGCAGAGTAAACGCCACGTTAAAACAGTCTGCAATTCCACTAGTGAACTGTAAGCGAAGCCGGGCCTGTAATTCATAAAATGATGCGTTAATTATGTATGGGAGTCGGCCCTTTGTTTGCCTAGTACAAATATCCAGCTATCCGACATAAATATACCTTCCCCTTAAAATTATCAGCAATCAATTCAAAGGAAATTATAATTTAGAATCGCATAGTATTCCCGTTCGTACCACTACTGGTTCGTTCCCACCAGAACAATTTGTAGTAATCAATGTATTACTTGTTATATTGGACCACTTTAAAAGCCGTTAGAGCAATTAATATAACGATAGACAAATGAGGCTAATACAATTCCTTTGTTGCAAACTGCATGTGCTAAATTTCACAAGTAGGTACTACTACATGCTACTACTAATAGTCATTGGTATACCTAAGTTAAATAAAATCTATAAATTAAGAAAATATTTTAAACTCATGTATACAATTCTACTACTTTATTCGAAATCAACAACGTTTTTCTTTTTATTAGATTTGAAAAGAGAAAAGCTTTAGTTAGTAAGAAATACAAAAAGATGAATCATCAAACGTGTATTTATGATTGACAAGGTAGACATCGAAACGTCTAGACAGAAAAAATTGTCTTTCTAATAACTGGCACTCACTTCCCTGCTTTTGTATTACCCCAAGTCAGACCGTAAATGAAAATATTATGCAGTGTCACTTGCATTGCACGGAAACAACTTGTGCGTTTTGCAAGGAATAATTAATCTTCCAAAGAAGATCTTTGAATTAGAACATTAAGCACTAGAAATTGTAGTATCTTATGTTAGATGCATCAAATTCATAAAAGAAATAGCCAAGATATGAGGCAAAAAGTCAACTCCAACGTCGCTTCCAGCTGGCTTCTTGCTACTATAATCTGAACCTTAACAGCAATCACTTCAGATGGGATTAAAGCTCACGAAATAACGGTGAAAACTTAAATGCCTTGTGGTAATGTATGATCCATCATAAATCATGGCACATCAATACAGAAAGCAAATACTGCGTGTAACTGGTTCCAAGCAACAAATCGATTTTATCCGGATAGATTTATAGGCGAGGTAATTTATATTTAAGCTGCTTCGATACAGCCCGACTCTCGAACAGTTATTCTTCTTAGTACCAGTTTATTTTTTAATTTGTACCCAATAAAATATAGACGAGTTGACAATGCTGAACATAGATTTTGGATAGTATCTTAAAGTTGTATCGGATTTGGAATTTGCCTCGTAAATTTTTACAATTCCAATAAATTTTACTAACTCGTTTATTGGGAGAACATTGTTTGGTAATTGAGCAAGATAATCAAACTCTTACCTTTTTCAAATCGAGTTTTACAAAAGTAAAATTTTCAATCCCCAGATAACAGATATCAGCAAGTTAAATTATTAAGCAAATAAAATAAAAGTCAAAAATTTAACTGTTATTAAACGAATACATTTTATTTGGGCGTAGAAAAATCTGCCCTTAGGTTACTTATATAATTATCGAATGATTATTTTGCTAACCTTAAAAACTTTCATCATTATTTAAAAATATTAAACGAGAAATTAAACCCGCCAAGACCACCTTTGAATTTAAAGTATTAAAGGCACCAGCTTTCATCGATGTATCGTGTAATCGTCCATCATTATCATCATTATTTTTTATGGCCGTTAATACATCAGTTTTTTCGCCTACATCATTGTCTTAGCTGATAAGGTCCTCAGTTCAATCTTCCTTAGCAGACTTTAATTCCGTAAGTAGGACGGCGTCATCGCCGTAATGGCAGCTACATCAAAATCTGTACAAGCCTTATTGATATCACCATCCCTTTCAGTCTTTTAGATTCTCCTTGTGTTAGAAAGGGAGGTGTTCAAGCACGTGTACAGTTCCCAGATTAAAATTGATTGTCCGGACGTTGGCTTACTGTGGGACACAGGGCGATTGATTCTTCATCAATCTTTATTCGCGGTATTAGCTTTTCTTTTACTTTGGTGTTTTTAGGTATGTTTTTTAAGATAGCAGCGTACTTAGCAAAATAGGTTTTCACTTTATTTAATAGTTTTGGTGAACCTGTTACAAACACTAAAAGGTATAAAATCATCCACCTTAAAGGATCGGACAGTTCTTAGTATTATTATTCTATGTATGTTGTTTATTATCTGCTATACAATTTCGGAAGGCAATCTTAGTGATATCATAAATTAGAAAACTATACTTTTAAACTCACCGATATCAGTTTTCTTGATGCCGATTTTTTATCTTGTACACCATCACGTTGGTGTTTTATAGCTTTAAACATTTTTGGAGATATCTGTACAGAGACAAGCTTTTTGGAAATGATAAATGGAATATCGCACCACGATTGATGTAATAACAGATGTTTTAGAAAAGTGTGTTATAAATCAACTTGATTAAAGCTTAATAAATTTACTATGAAAAAGTAATAATACTGGTAACAATGTAAGATGCTTTCTGTACATTACTTTTTAGTAGAAAAAGAAAGTCTTTGTGCAAACCCTTAGCAACTTTTAGAACGAGTAAATAAATAAAATCTGAGCACCGTTCCGCTTTCAAACATGAATATAATGATGTGTAACTCTATAATGTGATATTTAATTAGACACAGCAAAAGTACTTAATCAAACTTAGTCTAACTTCGTTAATACCTGTCAGTAGAATTTGTAGTCAAACGTAGAGTCCACAAAAAAGTAAAATAGCACAGTCATTTCCACTAATTAACACATTCGGTGCCGTATTTTAAATAAATTTTATGTTTATGTCTCACATTAGAAGTTATGTTCTTAGTAAATCTTGTTAAGTAGGTGATCTAAAGGCGATAACTTTCGGAATGTTGTAAAACTGTTGTCTCCTTAGCAAAGGAAATCAACTCGCACTATATCGACCGTAAACGTAAGGGAGTTTTAATTTGACGATTTATTTGTTTCCTACATTTAAGGAGATATACGTAGATGGCGAAAGTTACAGAGATTTTCATGATTTCGTTTTATATGGTGACTACGTGAAAAGTTGTCCATCAAAGTTAAGTTTGTACAAGCAATCACGCTTTCGTTAAAATGTATATAAGGCAATACCTTATTTATCACTTGAAAGTAAGTATGCAGAGTTGTTAATAAAAATAGCAACTTATTTTTTTTCTTTCCCTGCTACATGCAAAAGTTTTGCTTTATGCATCGCGTCAACTTCTCTTTTGAGAGGAAATCCAAATAAGATCCGCAAATTAAGCGTCTTTTTAAGGGAAGGGAGAAAACCCTCACTGATCCTGACCTTCAAAATATTTCCGTTTCCCTTACTAATGCTTTGTTTAAAATTAAAACTAATAACGTATTCAACGACATACAGCATTGAGCGTACAGCCTCTGTTACTATGGTATACCTACTCTGTGGAATTTACGAAACTAAGTCGACTGTTACGACGCACTGTTGATTGACGTTTTTAATTAACAAGCCCCTTTAGACAATTCGATTTCCGAACGTAAGTGCTTAACTTCTTTAATGTTCGCGCCGAATGATCGATCAACGCCTTTCTTAATTTTAAATTTGGAATGACTTTTCGAATGGTATTTAAATGATCGTCTCTTGTTGAGAAATGTGGACAGATAGCTCGTTATTCGTTGTTTATTGAAGTAATTATAGTGACATAATTTATTTTAGTATAAAATAAAGCTATTATATTGTTATTTGGATTTTATTAAAGACAGAAGCTCTGTGCATTATAAGTGATATTTAGATTGATAGCCTCCGTGGTCGTAAAGACAGAATATTTCTCGCCATCTCTGAGAGCCCGATGTTCGATTTCTATGGAAAATTCAAACATTGTTTCCGATTTGCATAGCGCAAATGCTTCAGCTACTCACCTCGAGGCTTGAACAATGTCACGTGCATGTAGTTCAATACTAATTTGCATTTATGATTAAGCTGGGCATGGTAGCTCTAACGGCTGGTGAATCTTAAAGGGTATTACAACAAACATAATAACTGAAGCTCTAAAGTATTTGTACTCGAGTCAAGCTTGAAATTCATCTTTTCAAATGTACTTACTATTTTATCGATTTCTTCGAATTTAACGTGATTGAAATCACAATATTGACAACTTCGCTGGGTAGGCCACCTACAACGTGCACTAATGATCTGGTGAATCTGGTGAAGGTAGCAGGAAGCCGCTGGATGAAGACAGCGGAAGACCAGTCGTTGAATAGATTCTTGGGAAATCTATGAACAGTAGCGGGAGTTTGCATAGCACAGTTATTCCACAGAATATCTTGGGCACAAGAAGGACGCAGACTCTGGTCTTAGGCATATCGAAATAAGTTACCCTAACACTACCCTAACTTTTAATAAACCGCACCTACAAATCCGTGTTTTACAAAATTCTTTTCCGGAAACATTGACAAGTCCTTAAACAATGCTACCTAAAAAAATATATAACAGCACATATCCCGTGTTTATGCTAATGTCGATGTCCGGACGGAAGGTCAGACCGTGTTATTTAAATATCCCGACTAACCCATATCTTACTTTCCACTTGTGTGTTTTAATTTTCTCATACATATTTAGAAGTACCGTGAGTCACGAAGTTTTGACGTTTATTTTCTTTTGTTGCGACGATAGATTTTTCGTTTTCTTTTTTAATATATCTTTGAATATATCATTTTTTCTTAAGATATTTCTATTATTTTCTGTGATGAGAATTAGTTATTGTTAGTTCTAAGTAGCCAGATACAAGTTCGTAAACAAACTAAGGAAGAATAAGTAATATTTTATATTAATCAGAATATATCGCTTCCGAAATCAAAATGACTGATGATGATTTTCGATCTTGTATCTAAATTTTATGAGTTATTATTGTTTATTATTATTATTGTGTTACCTTAATTTTTACTTATCAGAGAATTAGGCATTAGGCATAGGCTCTTTTCCTGAAAAAATCCCTCAGAACTGAGAAATAAGTCTATATCCAATACTACTAATAAATTGATCACTAGTATAAGCTATGTTACTAAAAATATCGTAAACAATGTTGAGTTTTGACTTGGCAAGCTCGTAGTCAAGCCCAGACAGTCGATTACAATACCTACTACCTCAACGTATTCGACATGCATTATAATTTTCGTCCTGTCACGCCTACCAACCATTATGCCCAGTATCTGTTTCGCATTGTTACATTTTTTGTGACCGTTCGTAAGTCGCCACATCAAAAGATGCGATCTTTTGTGACGAACAAAAAGTAATGCGATGCAATATTTTTTATCTGATCTGTTCTGTCGGCACGCCTAGTTATTAGTAGACTCAAAATGGGTGGCACAGTTTTGGCCGTAAATTAGAAAGAACAAAGCATTTTATTCATTTCGGAAATTATCTCATCTACACGTTAATTTTTTTTAAATTTAGATTATTTTTTTAATACGCTTTGATTTAATAAATCTAATCATTTTTTATTTTCTAAACAGCGTTGTTATCGGTGTTCGTGGAAGAAGTGTATAATATTAGATATTTATACCAAACACCAACACCTAATCCAGGTTACATTATGTTAAATACTGGTATCATAATAAAATAAATTAAATTATCTTATTAAGAACGTTTTTTTAAACTTAGATATAGTGAACAAGATGGAGAATCGCAAAATCTAAAATATGTGGTTGAGAACTATGATAACAAAGTAAACGTGTAGTTTTTCTCTAAATATTGGCACAACTTGGTGATGTAAAGAACTGGCCACTTTTTACTGGCGGTCACGTCTTCGCAAATATGCTTAATCCATTCAAGTACTTTATTGCAATTCATAGTTTCAAAATATTCCTATGAACTAGAGTCATCAATGTTTTCATTTACAGTCGCATTGACGTTTCCAGGTTGTATATAGATTCAAGTTTTAAGGCGTGACATTCGTAAATCAGTCTACGCATGGTTAAATTTCAAGGATCATCTAACCAAATCTTGTATGTGAGAAGTTTCACGCATCACACGTGAGCCTACTGTTAAACAAAACCAAACACAAATGTGTCTGTAATTGAGTCAATATCGTTAACTTTAAGTGACAATTAGTAAAATAATCAAGATCCACAAACTCAAATATAGACTTACAAACCTTTACTTAGTTGTGACTTAAAGCAATTAATAGTATTCATTGATTAATACATTAAACACACATCAAAATGTAATTTTGGGGGCTTGGGACAATGCCATGTGGGCCCAACCTTGTCCTGTGCAAATATATGTAAGAAATATAACGGTACTTGTTTAGGGTTGTCACACGTAATAGTTCATGCAAGGATACAAAAGCCATTTGTATTTAATCATTATAACTTGCTATTGTTGATAATACGAGTAAGATTTTTTTAGACATGAATTCGATGAACGTATGCTTCGTTCCAGAAAAATTGCGTTACTAAAAAGGTGTACTTTTGACAGCTTAGTTCTTTTTTAATTTTAATAGTGAGCTTTTGGCTTTGGCCGATAATAAAACACATCAATAACGGCTCAATAAAAATATATTTTTTTATTACAGAAGTTTCAAAGGGCTCTATGTTTTTTTAAGGGATAAAGTTGAGATTTGCGAAGCTATATGAAATTAAAATAATAATGATGGTTACAGCTATAGAACTACTCACACTTTTGAAAAAATATCAGAAATGCGCTTTGTAAAATTAAAGTAATATAATATGCCTACATCTAATACTATGTAAATATATAAAATCCTTATAGTAAACCATTTTTGATTTAGTTTTACAGCATAAATAATCTAATTTTTACAAGACAAGAAAATTAATATTAAATTACGAGTGACTTGAAAAAGAGACAATAATCATCTTACCTAGATGACAACAATTATTTGACAGCCCTACGATCCCCTTTAAGCCCGTTGGTGCGTCGGTCGGTTGCTACAAGCTGGGAAGGTACCTATTTCCATGTTTTATGCCACAAACTTGGAAATAGGTACCTTTTATGGTATGGGTATTTGGTTTTATGAAACATTAACTTTAAATGCAATAATAATTCTACATCCTGTGTTATGAAGTCGTGTTGGATATTATGAGCTTTAACACTAAAGATACTCAATTATTTAATTAGAAATTAAAGTTTTTTTTTTCTCGTTTGTGGCACATTTTGAAAAAAGTAACTTGATTAATTATTGTTTTGTCAATGTTGACCATTACTTAACTTATTTCTAAAAATTTTTTTTTCGACATTGGTAAAAATATAACTGTCAAGATAAATAATATTAGAACAAATACTATAAAAAATCGACACACTCGTAGCACCTAAGACGGTGCAGACGTAGGGCTACGGGTGAGTCGATTTGTTTATTGCCGTAATAAAATTTCCATTCCCGACGAATACCAAATTTATAAAAAAAATTAAAATTAGGTATTCTTTGGGAATAGCAATTTTATAACGGTAATAAACAAAAATACCATTTGGTATTAGTTTTTGGTATTAGAAAGGAATAGATCGAGTCGATTTATGTAAGATTTATATATAAGGAAACTAACTACAAATAAAATACAAGTGAGAACTCTCCTTATTTTGTTATTGTCATTAATATTAATTTTGTTATGGTCATATGGTAATTTATTTTTAATATAGTGTATAAAATTGAAAAGATCATTCAGATGATTTTGACGACATCCGTGGTCGAGTGGCTTTGTACACCGGTTTCAAGGTGTCGCCATCTCTGAGGTCCCGGGTTCGATGCCCGGTTGGGTCAATTTAGAAAAACGAACTTTTCTATATTGGCTCAGGTCTGGGTGTTTGTGATACCACCGTTGTCTCTGATTTCCATAACACAAGTGCTTGAGCTACTTACTTTGGAATCAGAGCAATGTATGTGATGTTGTCTAATATATATATTCATAAGACGTGAATGTAGAAGCTTCCGTTGACTTTCTAAAAAAAATCTGTAAGGTACCTATTTTGTAATAATAACTGTTACTGTGTCACTATATTTGAAGCAGTAATTTTTATTTTCTTTAAAATTACACGACCTCACGCGCATGTGAATGACACACGTTGCGTGTTTGTTACTAATAATCTTAAAATTATAAGTATTCTAATGACAGCATCACTTCCTCTATGATAAAAGTAAGTGACTTTTTAGGGTTCCGTATCCAAAGGGTAAAACGGGACCCTATTACTAAGACTCCACTGTCCGTCTGTCACCAGGCTGTATCTAATAAACCGTGATATTTAGACAGTTGAAATTTTCACAGATTCTGATGACGTATTTCTGTTGCCGCTATAACAACAAATACTAAAAACTTAATAAAATAAATATTTAAGAGGGCTCCCATACAACAAACGTGATGATTTTGCTCGATATTGATAACGGCAACAGGTAGACGCTTGTTTTTCAAGTGTCGCTCGGTAGTAACATCATGGACCTTGTCTTGTCTTATTGAAATTGAAATTGAAATTGAAAAATTCTTTATTCAAATAAGCTCACATAACAAGCATTTTTAAATCGTCAATTCTTTTATCCTACCACCCATTATGACGTCTTTTAGCTGACAAGAAAAAAAAATGTTTAAATTGTCAATTATCATGTTTAAATTGACAAAAAGACAAAAACAGATAACTAAATGATTAGCAGTCTCTGTCTGGAAAGTTACTCCTTATTTTTCAATTCTATGATTCTTATAACAGATAATGACAAATACCTATAAATGTACTTATATAGTGACAAGGTTCTTAATATGCACACCGCCATTTTGATTTACCAGACTTACTTCAAGTGTTTCCACAAAGCGGCAATCTGGTGGGGCGGCGGAGCTTCCGTCACGTTTGTCACGATGCCGGTGGCCGGCGGCAAAGATTAAAAAACTGCAGAAGGGTCTTATGGCCGAATAGTCAAATGTTTCTAGCTAAAATCTTTAGCTGTGGTCTCCTTAATTTTAAGAAAGCTGTCAGTTTGAAAGTGTTCCATATTATTTGACTCGACAATAAGATGACTTTAAGAATCGTTTGAGTGTTTGGCCGTTAGGCTTTCGGGGTAAAAATGTTGTACTGCTATCGCCTTGCTGTTTTTGTTCTAAAAATTAGAAATAACGCTGTACCATAACTACGCTTACCCCTCATGATATAAATACAACGTGTTACAAAAATACCCCTTATGCCGAATATGGTATATAGGGACCGTCAACTGAACAACTTTTACTATGGGACCAACTCTGAAATCGCGAAAAAGATATAAGCTATTTTATACAAAAATTAAAATCGAAAATATCAAAATGTATGAAACAGCAGATTCTTTTTTCGAGATTTTACAGTTGGTCCCATAGTAAAAGTTGTTGAGTTTGATGGTCCCTATATACCATATTCGGCATGAGGGGTTTTTTTGTAACATGTTGTATACATAAATATAATAATTTACTACATACTTTGACCAGACTTTAAATTCTAAAAGATTAAAATATGCATGTAAAGAAATAATAAGACTTTTTTTAGCTATTTATTTATTTAACAATTATTAAAATGTGTTTTCAATTTATGTTATTCTTGTTTCAGTGAATCTGTTCTTAAGATATTTAAATTCTGGTTTTGGTTAGCAAAATAGTAATTTTCCAGTGTCGTATCTGTATAACATTAATCTTTGACATGTACTGACATCGACGTTGCACGGCACGTTTGATGTTTTCGGCGCGTGCGCAAGTAATAACTGTTACAAACAAATACGTTCTTACGATAAATTCGGAATTCAAAATCGTGTATTGAACTTTTTATGGCCATTTTTGTATTCAATCGGTAAGTTTGAATGTTTATCGGTATCGTTTGATTATAAAAAAGGTAATTAATATGGGCATGATATCACTTTATTGATAGTCTTCGTCACGATTTTTGAATTTTTTATAATGTAATAAAAATCTTTATTTCCGTCGAAATTTTACAGTAGTACATATTTCTAACCCCTGTCCTATGGGGAAAGTATACGATTTACAAAAACAATTACGGCAAAACAGGATAAACAGTAACATAACAAGAAAAATTTAAATTCGAAAAACAAAGACCATAATGCTGTGGATAAATTACTATAAAAGTATTATTTGTGTATGTGTTGGTGTGTTTATGTGTGTGTGTTTGGTGTATGTGTGTGTTTATGTGTATATAGTTATCTGCAGCCTCATTCAATGACCTTAAGTGCGCCTTCAGTTTCCAGATAACTCCATTTCAATAGGAAAGTCGTAATGAGTGCTTTGGTTTCCCTTGCCGTGCGATCTTTAAGATTACATAAATTTGCATACTTATTATATAAATGGGGAGAAAGAAAGTATCTAAAACGGTGCGCAAAAGTTGTAATGGTGTGATCTGCGCTATCCGTTATGTGGTATTTACACGGGTCGACTTGGCAAATGACTTGCTGCTCGATTTTAGTCAAGTAGCGCTTTTTATCGGCACTCGCTTGAAAAATCTAATCGCAAACCTAATTTGAGGTGGCGATTCGATTTTGCAGTCGATAAAAAGCTCTAGTTGACTATAATAACCAGCAAGTGTCCTGCCAAGTCGACCCGTGTAAATATCACATAACTCTTCTTTAAAATACCGGAAATCTAAGTATTGGAAAGTTTGTAGACACATATCTTTATTAAATCCCTTAATAACATTTTTTTTAAACATGGTGGAATTCAATAGAACTCCGTCTTCGTCGACCTTTACTTTACTTCAAGCTTTTATCATTTTCGATCTAAAAATTACGTCATAATTACCCAAATTAACTCGTCACGGACCCCCAATAAAAATCCACTTCCTCAGCAAGGAGAGCGTAATTGAATACTTTCCCACCGCCTAAACATCACGCCCCTTGCGCAAGAGCATTTATTAATCCTGCCCGCTAATAGCCGGCGACAGCGGCAATGAGCGGTGCATGCGGGTAAGACGTTGGGGTTGCAAGCGTAGAAAAATTATACTATTTGTGAATTTTTACTCGACTTCAATTTTTTTTTATGATTCTGGCACAGACTAAGTTGGTCTATCTAAGTTAAATTATGCATTAATAAATATTAATAAATAAATTACGCTTTATTGCACACGAATAAAAATGTTACGGAAAGAAAGACAAAAGCACAGAAGTATAGTATACAAGAGGCAGCCTTATTGCTAGGCAGCAATCTCTTCCTTTGGGTGAAAAATAAAAAGAAAAAAAGGAGAAATATAGACGTGAGTGAAATTGAGGGAGTGAGTGCATTGTGAGGTTGATTTAGTGTAAAAATAGATGTCGTATAAGATGGTGCTACTAAACTACACTTTTAACACTAGACTTCAGTAGGAAATTGGCCTTTTCATTCAATTCATAAGTTGAAAATAAAGAGGATAAAAGAGATATTATTTTTATTTTTCCTAAATTCTGATCTGTAAATCTGTTTTAATATTACTTTCAAAAAAGGATTTTCTTTATTTTCATTTAAAAAGGTTTTACAAGCGTTGTCGTGTGAACTAGGTTTTTACAATCGAAATTACACTTTTTTATCTAGTTTCGTTATGTTAGCGTCTTTTAAATAATTTCTGCAGTGCTATGTAAGTTTTTTCCCTTCTACGATAATTTGACGACTAAGCTATTTCTCACGCTTGCGAACTCGATAGAATCAGTAATGTAGTACAGTAATTTGTAATAACAAGTCTTTTTTAATGCTTAATTTTTTGTACATCTCATTTCTTATATAAAAAGAAACCGAACGAACCTCTAGTGACTTATGGTAATATTTGTATTTCAAAATCTGGCAACATTATCAGCTATGCAGATTAAATCCTACACAATAATAACGTGTTTATTATTGCCCCCATATCCTAGGGGTTATCGTTAACAATAAAAAGCACTCAATTACTGTCGCATTGTCATAATATGATGTTCCCCTTTTTATCTGGTGTTGGTAGTCTCAAGACTACAACAGACATGATTGATCGATTTACGAACGACAGCCGCAGATGAATAGTAGTAAGGAATATCGATCCGACAATCGATCTAGCGACAAATCGATCATGTCCTATCGATTATTTGTTTGTGCAACTTTCATTTTGAACTACATTTCTTCTGAAAGCGTGTCAAAGATTTGAAGATTTGTTCAAAGTTTTGACAGATTGCTTACGAACTTTCGCTCTTTGACTCTTACCCCCTTACTACTGAATAAAGAAAAATTGTATAGCAGACGTTAACTTACACAAAGGTGACTCTCTGTCAAACTGCTTAAGTTTGACAGTAAAAAGAAAGGGACAAAACACTGTGTAACTATTCATCTGCCATAAAATCTTTATTAGTAAGGAGGTTATTATATTATTTTTATATTGAACTATTTCTTTTATCATTTTTAAACTAAACATACTTATTTAGTTTAGTTTTTTTTTTTCGAATAGAAATCTGCAAGGTGATAACTCTAGACGCAAATAGACTATTGTTTTCGATAATCAATCCCATTAACGGGAAAAGCAAAATATAATATAGGTCTAGGGTTGCCACTATACAGTATATCATGAGAAGAAGAAAAAAATGTTTTTCAAAATTGTGGCGGTTTTCAGGGTTTAAAATATTTTTCCGGGGACAACCCCGTAAAATTACCTTCCAACCACTTTATCTTCCATATTCAGCTTAAAAGGTTTTTAAAGATAAACAACGAATTTATTAGCGCTATGAACTTTCTCAATTTAAATTATAAATTAACACGTCTAATATTTAAACGTAAGTATAATATTTGATACAATGTCCAATTCAATGAAGCATACAATGTTTGTACAGTATTCTGAACTTACAATACAAACCTAACCTACTATTGTTGTACAATATTTCATCGATAACTTTGTAACATCAAATTATTCCTTCGTCCAATTCATCGTTACCTGGTTCAATTCTGGACATGTCTTATTACATCGAAATCTGAATATCTCGATTCCAATCGATGTTTAGAATCACTCTCGGACCGCCAGACCGCTCTCGAGTAAGCGAACAAAAACAAATCATGCCAGGACAGATACAAGATAACCGATTTCGAATGCATCGTAAATCTGTTCGCGTTACAATTAAACGAGTGCTCTTAAGGCGCATTTAGATTTCACAAAAATGCTAATAATATTCGTGTAATATAATCGATTAATAGTAATAAGGAACGCAGTGTACTTAACATAACAAAAAAAATGACGAAGACTTTTACATTCTCATGTGTACTATTCTGTGTCTCAAAGTATACCTTCAAATCCTAGTGTAATAAAATATCACTGTACACAGATCAAACAGGTAACCATAAAAGATTTCATAATATTGCCGCTATCGGTTTCTAAGAGCGCGCGATACTAACGATATGTTGTTAATATTAACGAGTGAGTGTCAACACGCCTTAACTGTGACCGGTACCTGGTACCTGCACAATGTAATTGGTCCGTCACTCGATATTGATCGAGATTTATCACGATCGAGCAACTGTATCTGGTCGCGTAAAGTCTAGTAAGGCTGTTTTAGTATGGCGTTATTAAATCTAGATCTTTTGTAAATCGATTATAACTTTAATGTGGGATTAAATTATTTCTGAACTGACTGTGATGTGACCGGTGTACAAAGCCTCCGTGGTCGAGTGGCTTTGTACACCGATTTTCATGGTGTCGCCATCTCTGAAGTCCCGGGTTCGATCCCCGGTTGGGTCAAATTAGAAAACGAACTTTTCTATATTGGCTCAGGTCTGGGTGTTTGTGATACCACCGTTGTCTCCGATTTCCATAACACAAGTGCTTTAGCTACTTTGGAATCGGGGAAATGTATGTGATGTTGTCAAATATTTATATTTATTTATTTATGTGTGACTGCGGATGTTAAACGAATGTGCGAGAAGGAAAGGAGATTGACGAAATACAGACGAATGATATGACGAATAGCAATGTCAATTTTTTTTCACCTGTAATGATTTTATATACATTGCGTCAACCGATTTGAAAATAAAATAAGATACAGATAGCTAAACCGCAATGTAAACCAAATTGTCATGACAATTGACAATTTTCACGTTATTAAATAGGGCCAAGGTTTATATCGTGCGGGCGGTTACTTTTGCATTTATAATAAAGTATTGAATATAATGTTAGTATGGGTTTTGTATAGGCATATATCGCTCTCCCCAAATGATACACATACTTATGATCCAACCAATATAAATCGTTTGTTAAATAATACCAGAGATAACTCCAAATTCACTTGAACAACATTTAAGTTCATAATAGGTGTTGGGTATTGTTAGTAGTATTTTTTACTTTTTCACTTTTAAACTGTTATTTATTTTAACACAAGATCAAATAAATCCCGTCACTATCACGGCGTAGCCTAGAATGGTCTTCTATAAAACAAAATAGCGAACTGCCGATCGTATTCGAATTTAATTCAAAATCTATTATTCTTTTTTAGACTGTAACGAAAGAGTTACAGAACCCAAATAGTTCGCATATAAAGCTAAGGCCTCACAGTGCTGTGATGCTTAACTGCATCGCTTACAAACTTCTTTGTCATTTGGCAAGTACTAAATTAAATAAAGAATGTTTTATTTATAATTATCTTTGAAAGCTTGTCCTGACAGATAGAAGAAAATATGTCTAGAGTTATTCAATTACGGGTTTATAATTAGCTGACTAAAATATAAAATAAAGTCTTAATAATATATTAAAGTCCTTTTAATCTGTAGCTACGCCCTATAAACCCGATAGTACTATGCTTTTTGTATTGATGTTACCTTTACTATTTATTTAATGTTTTAAAACCGTTGAAGAATGTAAGTTCGACAATGCCGAGTCAAAGTCGAAGTAAAAATTCTAATAAACTTAATAATTAAGCACTTTTAAATCGTCCATCTTTTCCTACCAACCGTTCCAGACTTTTTCGGCTAAAGCTGAAGGCCTGTGCCCCAGCTGTGGGGACATTAAAAATGACTGATGGTCTAAGGAAATTTTATTAAAAACCTGTAATTGGCAAATTGTAACGCTGTAGGTTTTCAAATAAATAAATAAATTAGTATTTGACACATCACAGAAACCAAAATATATTTTTAAGTAGGCAGTAAAAAAATGTTATCAAGATAAGTAAAGCCACATTACACTTTTTTCAAATGTATGTTTACCAAACTTTTTATTGATAGCTATTTTCTTTCATCGTAACGATATTTTTTATCGGATTTACTTACATTTAACTATTCTTTGTAGTCAGCGATATCCACTTGGATCGGTAAAAACTATGTTACCATGTTCTTAGGGTTCCACCAAAGTATTTTAAATGTCTAGTTTAGTTAACAGTAGCGAGTAACTTATAATTAAACTTTATTAACATATTTTTTATTGTTTTATTGTAAATGTTATCTTACTCTAAAACCTTTTTTTTAAATATTGCTTACGTTACTTATTTTTATTTATTCAAATTGAACGTTATTAGAGGATTAAATATGAAATTGCCGTTTTGTATGGAGAATTTTAATGAATTTGAATTTTCCATTCTAACATTTTTTTGATTTATTTAACAACCATAAACGCTCATGTTTTAAAACTTTTATGCACTAATGTTTAAACACTAAGATAACGTATCCCACTTAGGTTACGCGAAAAAACAAGTAAGTATCGGCTAAGTTACAACGAAATAAGGGGTCATTTCTACTAACAAAAAGGAGTTACTGATAATAAGGTACTTTTTTTAAAGTTAAGGAAAGAAAATCAGAAATGTTTTTATTGCTGATAGGTAGTTGGCCGTCATGATTATAATTCTAAATAAACAACCAAAGCATCTTTAAACATTAAAGAAGATATGAGAGTCTCTGTGTGTGAGAAAAAATCGGTTATTTCATACTTTACCTCTATTATTTTCTGACGTTAATCATTAATACAACTTTATTTGTATGGATGTCTGCCCATAAGTACTACTCGTTATTTTTAATAGTTAAGATATTAATTTTAATTATTTCTTAGTAAGGAACGAAATTGAGAACTAAAAAGTTACACATTTTCTAATAAGATGGACCTTTTTTTAAAAATGTTAAAATTTTAGTATTTTCAATAGTTGGAAAAAAATGCTCTATTTAGTTAGTAAATACCAATCCTTGGCCACAGAATAGGTATTAGTACTCTGTGGCTATATCCTTCCAAAATAAGAATTTTCATACTAATGAAAATTAATGTGAAACAAAATAATAAGGAACCATTTGTAAAGTCACGAACTTTTCTTCTCTCCATTTTTTCACAGATTGCACGGAGCCGTTTTTGTATATGTTACTATTCTCGAACTACAAAAGATTTTCTTATTGCGACATTTGAAGGGCTTGATTTATTTTTTCCTCTGAACTGTGTTACATTTTGTTGCCAGTAATAGAAATTTCCAAACGCGATAAATAGAAAATGTTGTAAAAGTGAAATTGATAAAAAAGTATTCACTGAGAATACTAATAAAATTTTGTAAAAAGTGTTGCTACTTCATTTGAAATATGATTAGATGTTGCTTTTTGAGCACGTACTTTTTAACACGTTTTTATTAGGTTGCTTTCTCACTTATTTGTTTGTGTGACCGCAATTTTTTCTGGGTGAACTGACTAAAAAACGATTATTGCGTTTAAAAAAAAATTTACAAATTCACAATGCTAGTAGTACTGTAATAACGCCAAAATAAGGAATTGAGAAAAAAATCTACTCATCTTTCACCTTGCTACCCTCAATGCATTTCCAATTTTTATTTAACTTTGTCCATCTCTTTCGCTCTCACAACAAGTCAAACAAGTATATAAGAGAGGGTTGTATTATCTTCCGAGCCCCTTTTAGCAACATAAATGCCTGCACCTCTTTAGTGAGCGTCGAAGCATTAAATAACTGCTTATAAAGGAGCCTATTCACGAGTCGGCATTGGCTGCTCCAATGAGCGTTTTAAGAGCTTTTACGTTTATGTAGTTAAAGCAAGAAAATCTTCTCACGGTATTTCAAAAGTGCTTGCCTTTTTGGTGAAACTTTAAAGCAAATAGATACAGAACCTTTAATATTGGTACCCGATTACTTATCTAAGTTGTAGTAAAAATTATCTTTGTTTTTATTTATGTAATCAAAATATGGTCTACCTAGGTACATAAATAATTTTAGGTACAAGAGGCTTATATACGATGACTTACCAATATAAGCTATAATTGGTATCTATAGTTAGGAGGACCTCGATAGCGCAGTGGTTTAACGCCTGGCCCGGCGATTGTGGAGGTTAGGAATCTTTCGGTCGTCCATGGGATGGGTGACCAAAAATTCACTATCTCGAACTCCTCCATGCTGCAGAAGGCACGATAAGCCCTTGGTCCCGGCTGCATTTGTAGTCGTTAACACGTGGGTTATGGCCCATTCTCCTTATCCATAAGAAAGGCCTGTGCTTCAGCAGTGGGGACATTAAAAATGGCTGATGATCGAAACTTATAAATTTTAATGAATTGTGATTGTGATGGTTCTAGCAATTAAAAAAAGACGCTAAGCTACTCAAGGATAATAATTCTGTTAAGATAATTATTATATTAATAATTTAAGAGTGCAAGATTGTTGATAAAGATACAAAACTTGAGATTGAGAGAGATTCGGTAGCTCAGCGGTCAGAGCATTGGACCGGATATTCAAAGGTCGCGGGTCCGATTCCCGTCCGAGAACATGATCTGGTGCGAGTCGTATTTTTTCTAGTATATTATTTAGTATTATATAAAACTTGAGGTGTTAGGTGATAGGTGACAGTGTTAGTTACCAATGCTTTTGCCCCCCAATATGTTGTCATTGTGGTGTCGCATGTCGTTGTTCGTGTGACTCCACCCTAACAGCCTCCATCTGAAGCGCTGACTCTTAGGTAGTAAGGTCTACAGACTTCTCGCGTTTCCAGCGCGCTATTTATTTTCTCTGTTTAGTCTCGCCAGAAAGGTGTCTAGTTTCCTACTGAATAATGTTTGGGCTTCAGGGCTTATTAACAAAATGTGGCTAAAAGCATTGCAAACGTCTTCGACTTTGTTACAAGTAGGTAAAGTAAGAAGTCAACTGTAAAAACCAGTGGAATGTCTAGGACTTACAATAATTAGAAAGTAGCGGAATGATATGAAATTGTACGAGTAAGTACTCTTTATGCATCTTGTGTAATCTAAATTAAAAGAGGAATATAAAAAATAAGTAGAACTACCTACGAAGAAATGTTAATCTTGATACAACATAGGTATAGTTTTCCATACGCAATGAAGTAAATATTTAGAAATTTGAATTTGACTTGTTACAAACAACTTGTTCATTAACAGAGATGAAAAAAAGGCGTGTTATTACAAAAGATTTTTAAACACTGTTGAAATTATACATCTGTTAAAATGTAATGCTATCACTTTTTTGACAATATTGTTAGAAAGAGAAAACATCACATTTAAGCAGGTTTCTAAGTTAAACAGTGTTTAAAAATATTTTGTAATAACACGGTATATTTTTATGACGAAAGTTTTTCAAATGTATTTGAAGAAATTAACACAATGCAATTTAAAAACAAAACTCTACAAATTAAAATGAAAACAGCAGGAATAATGTACTTAACAAATTGAAGCGCCAATCTAGTAGTTGTCTCATATTTCTCTGTGGTTTGTTTGTCTTCCTGGACACTCAGACAGGTGTCAAATTTCCACTGAAACAGCAATGGACTCTGAAGTTAACTGAAATAGTTTGTTGGTTCGAAAATATGCTGAAAGTGTTTTGATGTCTCACAAATTGAAAGTACTATAAAAGCATTATTGTTTACAACCTTCGTAGTAAACTTACGTGTGGGTAGTCTGGAGTCACCATTGCTGTGGGATCGATTCATGAGAGTTTATTTGATAAAAATCTAATTAATTACCTAATTACCTACTTAAATACACAAACTAAACGAACACAAACATGAACACACACATACACACACACAGACACACACACACACACACACACACACACACACACACACACTTATTTGAGTTTGAAGTTGTTTTTACAATCTTCAAACTCAAATATCTCAGTACTTTCGATTTTTTTTACTTTTTACTTTTTGTTTGTAATGACTTATTCTATCGATTGGCACCACTTTTATTACAGGCCTCCAAAACCGACTTTTTTCAAAATGGCGGACAGGTAGGTATGCCAAAAGCACATGGTGCTCTTTAGTGAACTCTTTGAAACAGTCTCCGCGATTCAAAGACAAATAACAGAACAGAAGCACTGTTACGCAACATTGTAAAGAAAATGTGTTTATGGTGTCTTACAAGTTTACAATAGTTTCTTCAACTTTCCATCAAAGTGCCAAGCCGTCTAGGATTCTCCAGCCAGTCGCATCCAAACTCCCGAGGAACGAACCCGTTCTTTCTCGCGTTTCGCGCCATTATTATCGTGACTTTGTTTTTTTTCTAACAGCAAAAAGTTTGTCTTATGTAATCTATTGTGCCAGCACTGGATTGTAACGCGGTACCTGTGCATTTAATGTAAGTTTGTTTATGATAGTTTGTTGACATCGGTTTTACTTTGTATTGGTTATTTTAAGTTTTTAGCCAAATCAAAGTAATAAAAAAAATACCAGAAGTTTTCCCATAATAAAGATGAGTGTGAACTTTAGAAATTTTAGGTTTTGTTGGCCGTACTACGTATACTTTACACATTATAATTTCCTTTATCATGCATGTAGTCATATTCCATGCATAGCTATCAGAAGTCAAATCAAAATCTTATCACCTTTAGTCGTGTTCTACTTCTTAATCAGTCGTCTTTGGTACACTAATTAGAATATTTTGCAGATAAGATTGAAGACAAATGATTATTAGCATAAATGTGTATACCTCGTCTAATAATCAAACCTACGTCTAGCACTGTTGGCTGAGCCACAGAGGCAAAAACCGCTATCATTTAAAAGACATAATATGCGAGGCTTTTTCTAACCTATACGAACAGGTTGTGTCTCGTAAAGTCGGGCTCAAAATTCGCCGAACTGTTTTGTACCCTGTCGCACCAATGATTGGGTTCGCATAGTATGATGGCAAGATACAAAACTACCTTTTTCGTAGTGTGACAAAGTACTAAATGTTCAGCTATTTATGTGACCGTTTGTTATTCTTAATTACGTCTTTATAGTCTAGTTATAAAGAAATCGCAAGTCATGTGTTCCATTGTTCAATTTGTATTACATTATTCGCTAGACGTGATTGAAATAAAACGTCATTTTTTGCGATTCCTTCTATTAGCGTTGTTGCCGGCTTATACAAATCAGTTAATGAAGAACTTCCTCTAGGCGGTACTCACAAGGGTCCTACTTGGCAGGCGATTTTAGTGAATTGGTGCAATCGACAATCGCTTGTAAAATCGAATCGCCACCTCATTGAAATTAGGTTTGCGATTAGATTTTACAAGCGAGAATAAAATTATTTCATATGTCGTAGTTAAAAAACGGTAAGTTGTTTATTTCAAAAGCCCATTCTCTTCAGAGAAATCTGTTTTAATGCATAAAGACATAAATACTTACTTCTCTCTAGCTCTAACAAAGGCTACACAGAAAGTGTCAGACATCAACACATTACTTTATTGTACCTACTTTCCGGGAAAGTGCTAAATCATTTCAATAATTCAAGCTTCAAGACAATCCATTTATGCCACATACGTTCGCGTTGATCCACGAGGGAAATCTTACGGTTCGCCTGATGGGTTGCAAAAGTCTAGAAAATAGATCCAAGTTTTCACACTTATCTATTCAGGGCTGGGAGGGATGATAAATCAGTAGAAAAACTCATGTAGGAATGATTTGGGTTTAGTATTGTCCTTTTAATAAAATTGTTTAGCGACGTAAGCGGATTCGGTCAGCTGTTTCTTACATTCTATTAGAGTATAATCTCAAAATGTTAGAGTTGGTATGAAACATTAAGAGTTTTGGATCCAAGAAATCGCATATGTGCCGTAAAAAAAAATTTGTTACACTATCCTGTAAGGATCCTGAGGTAAGAAATCATTTGATTGACCCCTTACCATAATAAAACAATAAGAATAAACTACCTTTATTTTATTATAAAATTTATATCAATTCAGAACTGAAGATGTCAGAAAAGTTCTATTTAAGCTGACGAGTTACATTTTTTGGATACCAAATAAATAGATAAAAAATACCAACAGTTGGGTCCAGCTATCAAGTCATGTTGTTTCTACTATTTTATATTTTCATGAAAAGGTCTACAACATAAAATCGATCCATTCCGTTTCCACTTAGCGAGTGTTGCTTCATAAATTCAACATCGCTACTTCCGTTTCTCACTTTCCTTTCAAACTCGTACTAATTGACACTCGTCTTGACGCAATCGAGTGCACTCGAATAATTTCCAAAACGCCCGAATTAATTTCTGAGACGAGTTAGAATTCTAACAACCCAACGTTCAACTTGGAAGTTCTAATGAACGGTTCAGATTTAACTGCTGGATCTGCGGGAGTTGGCATTTAATTTTGAATAATTTTAAACCGTTTTGGTTAGTTTCTGATTGGAATGTTTGTGCAACGTAAGCTTTGGTTATGCGCTTAAGATTGTTAAGTTACAATATTTTAACGATAATAACGTCATTTCTATTCAGGTAGCATCTTATTTTTTTTAATAAACTGTTATTAACTTTTTAGAAAACATTACATAAGTAAGTTTGTGTGCAATATGTGTGTACATAATATACTAAGGATTACCAACTACTGTCTGATGCCGATAGATTTTGGCCATTGGCCATTGCAATATTTCAACGTTGAGTTGACGCGAATCTTAGGATAGAATATTACTAACTTTAAAGACGCCATTTTTAAATTACTGTCTGTTTTGCGTTTTTATGCGGTATTTACGCAGGTCGACTTGGCAGGTGACTTGCTGGTCAATTTTAGTCAACTAGTGCTTTTTATCGACAATCGCTTGTAAATTTGAATCACCACCTCATTGAAATTAAGTTTGCGTTTAGATTTTTCAAGAGGTTGTCGATAAAAAGCGCTAATTGACTGATATTGACTAGCAATTTGCCTGCCTAGTCGACTCGTGTAAATACCACATCACCAATGTGTCAGAAATCGTCACATTTTCAGATCCAATGATCTAATTAGAGCTATAACCCAAATAACAAATGACAAATGACTATAAATCATACCACACAGAGGTTTTCTCCTGGCTGTAATTTTGACATCAATTACATACATGCCCCAATCTATCAATGCCCCGTCAATACCGACTGACCATCAAAGTCACACAAAGTAATTATCGAAGCAAGAACAATGGACCGTTGAAGGTCCCGACGCTAATTGCCGACACATACCTTCAGAATTGGAGCAGTGAAACTAACGCTATAAATGATTTCCAATTTATTACTTCTGACGCTATTGTTAGCTATATGTTAGAAAAGGATAGAGCTAACAATTCGCTGCTTTTAGATCAATCGATGGGCTGGGACGATATTTTAAGTGACTGACGTGTTTTTGTAATAGAAGGCTGATCCAAAAAATCTGATAAATTCGTTGCAAAATTTACTGCTTTAATTTTGCTGCGTGGAAGGCAACAAATATAAGAAGTATTTGAAAGAGTGTATGAAGAAATAATAGTCACCTGTATAGTCAAACAGACATATATGAAAAATAACAGTTATGTAATCTTTATGACCTTTATTCTGATCGAAATTCCTTTGTTGGATAAGAAAGTATTAAAGATTTCGAAAATGTTACACGAGATTATAAACACTGATTCAAAATTACGACAGATAAAAATAAACTAAACATGACATAAAGAAACATAGAATAAAAAACAAAAGACGATGTTATTAGCATGCATGTCATACTGTTAGCGGCGAACATCGAACTCCGATCAATAAGCATAGGCCTAAATGACGTAATCGCTGTGATAACAGTATCTCACTTCTGCAACTTGAGTTACAAAATTGTTCAATATTTATATAAAAGAAGAAACTGATTGACTCACTGACGTGGCAAAACTGTAACGTAGAAATGCAACAGCTTATTAAACTAATGGGACTTGAAATACACAAAGATTCCTTTTATGATGTAGGCGAGTACTACTTACAAATAATATAATATTTCAGTTTATGAAATTACAATGCTATTAAATTAGGTATAAGCTTAATAATTAAAAAGGCAATTCGTCTCTGACTATAGCACTTGGAGGATAATCTAAAACACTATCTTTTACTATTCGGGCGAATGTTCTGACTGCTAAAAGTAGTACCAAAAAGCGAATCTTCTACCAACTCAGATTCAGAGGAGGTTCTGTTGTTACTATTGACTGTGTACAAATAGTCTAACGTACTAACTTATGTTAATGAGTAGCGTTACTAAACTAATTGAAGCAGCCTGCTGCTTGATTGAATAAGTCCACAATTTAAATGGTAACTTGGGAGACTGCCTAATGCAATAATGATGATTTATACGAGGCCAATGTTTTTGTAAAAGTAGAAGTCAATAATCATTTATAACTAAATCAAATTCATCTTGGACTATAGCTTTATTAAATAACGGTTATATTACATGAATGAGAAATACAATACTTGAGCAAAGAATTGAAAAAAAATCAAATATTTTTCCATGTGGAATTTAAACCTCTAGCGTGGATTTGGCAAGAGACTCACTGACGACGAATCGACGATCAACTAGATAACTCCTCATTTAAAAAAAAATACGTTATTCTTTTCAATGTTTCAAATCGAAGTACTCACTTATTTTCAGCGTTATTTAGTATCCATAAAACAAGCTCTGCTTGGTTAGGTATAAATTAGTTATCGTGAGATGTTCTTTACTTTTTCATGACAACAACATGGCTTGATCCTTACTTGGTTCTAAAGTTATATTCATAAGTTTGCAAAAAACAAGAGTGAATAATTCCATTGAGTCACAAGTCACATCTAACATTATGCTCAATAATTTCCTTAATTAAGGAATACGCTACTAAGACTGCTCATTGCCTATCGCTATGAATATTTAATGTCACAATTAGTAATGTAACTTCGCAAGTTAAAGTAAGTTACACAATATTAAAACAGGAAACTGTGGTAATATACGACAACTCGATGTCAAACGTTATAACTGAAGTTTAATTGCTCTGTACAAG
Source organism: Catoptria pinella (assembly GCA_963556745.1). NCBI lineage: Eukaryota > Metazoa > Arthropoda > Insecta > Lepidoptera > Crambidae > Catoptria > Catoptria pinella. The sequence goes on along the minus strand of OY750764.1, from coordinate 13,578,605 downwards.
ATTAATTACGAAGCTGACTGATATGTTATTAATATATTCGAAGTCGTGTTCATAAACGAACATGGAGGAATAGAGAATAATGAAAAGGAAAATATAATTAATGACGCGATTCATAGAGAAAATGAATAGGCCATTGAAGGCTTTGCCGCTTTCTATGAGGTTTATTAGGAGTCTGTGCGGCTGAAACTAATTTATAACTTTTGATCTTTTTATGTTAGTGTTTGCTTGTAAATTATTGCTCTAGGACCTCGCATGGACAAGCAAATGGGGTTAAAAAAGGGAGAAAAGAAGAGGAGCAATAATGGCATCAATGATATAGATTCTTAGATAATTATCTAACTCGTTTCAAATCTGTTTCAAATACATTTGTCCATGGGGCGGGGACTTATATTTCCGTCGATCATCAGATGGGTGACTTGAACAAATACGTTGTTGTATCGAGAATCTCTTGATTCTGTAAGTTGGTAAAAATATATAGGTATATTTTTTTATAATGATAGCAATCTGTCCAACTAGGCACGTTAAAAAGAGGAGTGACGAACCCAGGCTTTTTAGAGTTTAGAATTACTAATGCTATTATATTGAAATTTGGAACAGTTTGTTGACGTTTACCCAACTATTTTGCAAATAAGAGAGTAATAAAAATATTTATATATTTTTTACAACAGCGACTGAAAGGGGGTAGTCGCTCTTGGCCGTTTTTTTTCATGTGTCAAACTATTTCAGCATTACATGAGGCGTTTGTGGCGTTTCTGTACACAATGAACAAACAGTAATTGCAATTTCTTCGGAGATAGTGGCAGGAGTAATGGCGTGTATGACACTCGGTGATACGAGGGTCAGATGCCAACTCGCCAAAGATAAACTATCTCTGTCCAGTGATAATGTTTTCAAACCTCTTTTTTATAAAATTATCTAGATACATGATAGCCTATTTTTTAAATTTCGAGTTAAAAACTTTTTCGTACTACGATTTGAAATACACGGGTCGGTTATTTTTATTTTCAATGCTTTTCGTGCTTTTAACTGTTATTTCAATATCCCCATTTTAAAGAAGCAAAAGTGATTGAATTAACGCAATAAGTATTAATTCATCAACGCCCGAGCGGCCGAATGCGGCCGGACAACAATAGAATATCTATTGTGTCTCATTTTCCGGGACTTAAAGGGTTAAAAAATTTTATAGACCTTACTGTACTAAACTCGAGTAATAGTATATTATTATGATAATAGCGAATGAATTAATGATTTATTTTAAGGCAATCTTAACTTATTGCACACAAAAACTACAGGAAGTATTTGAAACGCAACGCCGCCAACGCCACGCCAATATTTAAATCAGCGTGAAATGGCTATTTAAATGCCATTATTTCAATTTTATTATTCTAAGAACTTGATTTATGTTCAAACAAACGGGCAAAAAGTCACATAGAACAGATTTTAATACTACTTTCTGGGAATAGTCGTACAGAAATGTTATAAATCGGTACTTGAATGCGAGCGTTTAGAAAGACCAGCCTAAATTGACCTGTCCCCCCTTGCGTTTGTTTGGTGTTTAGATGTTATATTGAAGGGAAATGAATCGTTTAAGGGTCTAAATATACTGGTTTTTGGCGTTCAATGGTTAATATATCGTTGTTTGGTTTGTGTAGTGCATAGTTATTAAATGCACGTCGCAAAGGTCATTGTACCGATCGTTGGCATGTTTCATAGTATACTTTTATTTGTATAACCTCATTTGCAAGTATGTTAAGAGTCCGGCGAACAGTGAGTTTCCCATACAAACGTAATACCAAAATGATTAGCAATTTGCGCATAATTAACTCTTCTGGTGATGTTATTCAGATTAAGGCAGTATTCCCGGACTCTTGGAACCATGTCTTCATTCATCACATCGCAAGGTTCTTTGATTAATTTGCTTCTTCTAAAAATGAATTTCTACTAATAAATTTAGAAGTAGAAATTCATTTTTAAAGTAGAAAATTTAATTACTTTTTAATATAATTTTGGATGCCTTAATAAATGTCTTAGATTCATTTCTTGACTTTAGACCGATATTCGGAGACCCAAAGCTTGTACAGTGCAGATACCTCTTAATAGTCCGCTGCAGGAACTGTTTCTCTTTCGATTTTCACAGTAAAAAAAAATATAATTTTTCTTCCAGTATGTGCGATGAAAACCTACCTAGTATCTATTAAGCGGGTATTAGACCTTCCTGAATAACGGATCCAACATTCAGAGTCCGATTCAGCATCCATTACGTCGGAGACCATATCCTACCTTCCTGAATGCAATTAAGCTTCTCTAAATTTAGAAGCAACTGAATATCGGATCCATTATTCAGGAAGATCTAATAACCTCTTTAGTGTAATACACTTCTGATGTTCCACCTTGTGTGGTAAGGTTTTCTGCAACGGGAGCTCGGACTATAAGTGAAGAATCAAAAAATATCTTACTTTAAGTTATTGTTGGTAAAAAGGCAGAGAGGAAACACTAACTATGACTAAAGAGTTTATCGTCTACAACCAATAAATACAAAATATTGTAGATGTTAGCTTTAATTTATAAGCGTAATTGATTTCTGTTCCCGTTATGTCATCACTAATTAAGTGATTAAAATTGAATAATTATTGCAATATGACATTTAGCTTCGATACCTAAGTCGCTGTGATAATAAATGCATGCGCTACTACAAATAAACACAGCTTTGATAGTTGAAAGTCTGTTTACTTCACTGTTAATAATAACATTTTGAAATGTGTGAAAATAGTTAAAACAAATAAAAAACACCGTGCCGGGTCCAAGCCGAGTTTCGGCCGTAACACGGTCAACTAAAAACTGAAATTGCTATGCCACGGGAACATTGTTGACGTGTCAGGAATTTTAGCGATCTGTCAGAAAAACAGGGAAAAACTGTAGTTGTCAGGGGCTTTTTTATTTAATATTAATAAAATAATATAAAATATTAAAACATACTTTGTTCTTGTCAATAATTTTGGTGAAATAAATAATCAAACTGTCAGAATGTCAGGAAATTTACTGAAAAGTCTGGGGAAAAAGTCAAGAAATGTCATTATTAGATCTGGTAACCCTAACCGAGCGGTAAACGAGCAACGGACGACGTCACTCGGTCGGAGACAAAGACAACACATATATGGCATCGTGCTACGGTTGAGACTTGTTTATTATAAGTACTTATATCTTGATCCTTTATTTCTGATTGTAGTGGACCTTGTGTTATTTTACTTGGCAACATTGTAGATCAACATCAAAAATAAAAGAACCCCTCAATATGGGGATCGACGTTAAAAATAATCAAAAGAACTCCCACAGTATCATCTAAAAATTCCTTTCAAAAAGATCGATACCGATCGATCAGGTCCGTGGCGATTTAATCGCTGGTGGTCGTTTGAAATTCGAGGAGCGAGCGTTCATAGAAAGTCTGGGTTAGTCATTCACATTCAATGACGTCATGTGAGGATCGTGGTTAACTTGCTAATTATTAGCTTTAAATTAGTTTGATACATGTCTGTGTTTGACGACCTCCGTGGTCGAGTGGTTTGTACGCCGGTTTTCAAGTTGTCGTCATCTCTGAAGTCCCGGGTTCGATCCCCGGCTTGGTTAATATTGAAAACGCTATTTTCTACATTGGCTCAGGTCTAGGTGTTTGTAGTTCCACCGTTGTCACTGATTTCCATAACACAAGAGCTTTAGCTACTTACTTTGGAATCGGAGCAATGTTTGTGATGTTGTCTAAAATTTAATATTATTGTGTACTGATATACATAGGAGCTAGATCGGTTGACCGTGTAAGATCAGACAACAAGCCAATAATGAGATGGGTGATCGAAAATTTACATTGTTTTCCTAGCTGTGTTAGCTAGTAAGTATAAACCATAGTGAATATTAATACCCCAACAGTGGGAATATCAATAATCATGATGGACATGAGTGTCTTCATTCGATATTTCATTAGAACGGTGATAGATTTTTGATTTGACATAGACCGTTTTTTAAGTCAACCTGGGAAATAACTATGTCACAAAACATTATTAAGTTAGTAAGCTTAAAACAACAAAACAGAAACTATCCAAAGAAAGCCGAATCTTTACAGCTGTCCTAATTCCTTTCTAATTTAGCGGTGAGGAGCAAATCCTGGCTCATTATTCCCTCAATACGGACAATGGAGCGAAATCCGGACTTTTAGACAACGTTAGTTTGTTACATAGTTAAGGCGCCGAGGGAGGTGGTTAATCTGACAAGGAACAAAGCACAATACTGCCTGAAGCCGGTGGACTAATAAACGCGCCCTTGTCACTCCACCGAGTAACTTTCAATTAGAACCATCAAGGGATACTGGAGATAAATGCGGTATCGTCGTTGTGGGTAAGGCATGGGTTAGACTGTGGTATTTTATAAAATAACGTTTGTATAAAAAACATTTTACAAGGGATTTTCGATTAAAGGCCCTTTTCGACTAGCATGTCGCCTGGAAAGTCGACCCGTGTAAATGCCCCATAACACACCGAATGTTCGCGAACTAAGGTTAGTTTTTTTACGAATTCTCACTTGTGCACCATCCTTTATAACCCTCGTATACACACAGGCAAACCATTTCATCTCGCGCAACTAGTGCCTATTATTAAAACAAATGAACTTCATGAAAGATTTGAGAATGTGTGCGTTACATTGAATGTAAATTACACTTTACCTGCCTGTGTAATGGTGATCTAACACGGTTCAACCAAATTAATTCACTTTGGTTGAAAGACACAGAAGTGAAAGATAATGCTCTTTACAGGATTGAACAATTAAATTGTTCAATTATTATGTTATCTCTTTCAATTCAATGACATTGAATGGTAAGCTTAATTCTTACTACACACAGTTGAACATGATTCAGCAATCCAATCGAATGGTTCACTTTAAAGTTCAGATGATTCGGTTGCTTCATACAAATTGAAAGGCAGAAGTGAACCGTGTAATATCACCATAACCACACAGCGTTGTCGATCGACGTGAATATTTGATGCTACCTTTACATTGCTCATCTAATGATAAATTGATTAAAAGCTGCTAATGAAACGTTAATGGACTACTCGAAAGTTTATCAAGGTTAAACTTATTATGTCGGTGTAATTGAAATTTGATCGAATACAAACTTTCAGTGTTTGCTTCACAATTACAATGTTTGATCTAAAATTATTGGAGTAATCACATTTGAGGAGCTCAATGGTGCAGTGGTTTAACACCTGACCCAGCAATTGTAGAGGAGGCATCATGGGATGGGTGACCAAAAATTTATTACATCGAGTTCCTTCATGCTTCGAAAGGCATGGTAAGCCGTTGGTCCCGGCTGTATTTGCAGTCGTTAACACCCACCAACTCAACCGCGTGGTGGGTTATGGCTCATCCTTCTTTATCCATCCATAAGGAAGGAGTGTGCCCCAGCACTAGAAATGATGGTCAATCACATTTTTGGGTTTAGTATGCTAAAACAGAAATTAACTCTAAAGTTAGATCATATTTTAATGTGAGTTCTGAAGAAGAAATAATATCAAAACGTGCTCAACGAAGCAATGTTATTGATAGATAACATTTCCATGAAAAAGCGTTTTGATGAAAATGTTATCTAAGATGTCAATTAAGATCGGTGTACCTAATGCGTAGATGGACTAAGTTGCGTTATGACTAGTCATAGTGCGAAATAGACATATATTTAGTTAGACCTACTGCGATATAGGTTCTTACCTTCTTCTAAGAGAGGAGGGCAAAGAGATTCATAGACATACTGAATTACAGTTCAGCAGCTACCAAGCAGGTGATGCCGTGACGTCATGAAAGTTAGTCCTACTGCGATATAGGTTAGAAGAGGAAGGCAATAGTAAAACAATATAAAATAAAGTATCGATATTAGGTAACTAGCTTTTATAAGCTTTTAAACTTTAGTCCATAATCGGCTTAGGACTCAACGTAATTAATATATTTATTGATAAATGATGAATAAGTTTGTAATTTTGATCCTAAGAACATCAGCCCTACCCTTTTAGCTAATTTTGTACAATGATAAATGGAAACCGTAAATGTAGGTAGTTTACGTATATTCTTATTTAAAGCATTTAAGAATTTCCTGCGCACGCTAGAACATCGTATAACTTGCTATTTGCTTCAATCTAAACTTACTACGAATAAAAGCCAAAATAATATACAAAGCGATGAGAACCGGTACCGTTCTTAGAAGCCAAAGCACTTCGATTGAGTGCAGACCAAATAATCGTTTCTTTGACCAAAATCAATATTTGATGAAGAAAAAAACGATTTAAAAAAAGGCGCCTCGCTGTGACGCGATTTGAATAAACATTCTGTATCTGTTGCTGGAACCGGAGATTTATCAGAAGGAGAATCAGTGATTTGTTCTGTAGATAACGCAGGAACCGTATCAGCAATTCAAAGCCTTGTTACAGATAAAGAGAAAGATTTGTATATCAAATAGCTGGCACGTGCTACGCATTTTGTTTACGAACAAGACGTAATAATAAATATGAAAAAGTTATTATTGTTTGCTATAATAATAAGCTTGTCATTAACCATTATACTCGGTATTATAATATAGATTTTAGGATCTGACCAGTAGAAACATCATTAAAATTACGAAAACATGCTGAGCTAGGTACTAGCAATTGTGTGATTAATCACATTGTTGGGCTTTCAGCTTGTTTTATAAGTAATGAACGACAAAGTTTTCGGTAAATCGATATGCAATTGCAACGTATACCATAAAGCTTTAAGGTTACTGGAACAAGTCTCAACAAGTCAAGAATAGGTCTACCACAACTATTAAACGAAGCACGAAACAATTCCATATCGAATTTCAATCAGCGCTAACATAAATCGCGGGAGATTAATATAACCGTTATAGGAAATAACAATGTTATCAACGCAACGTTATTTGATCATGTACGGAGTGTAAACAAATCCGAGTTTGTTTGGCGTTGGGATCACGATCAAAGCAGTTGGTGGCTTTTTACGTCCGCTGTCTTTTTAAGTCCAATTGCTACACGTGTGGTTTTTGAAGAAATAAATACTCTGATGCAAGCTCTATGGTGGAATAATTGTGGAATTGGCGCTTGTTTCTCTGTTGCGTGATTCCTTTGTAGTGAGCATTTGACTAACAATTGTGAAAGACGAGGTGTCAATGGGCCACATGCCAATTATTTCAATGTTTTAGACCCATACGTTGTTGGCTTCAAAGTACCTATAGTGTTTTATAAAAAACGGTCAACCCGAGTATGACTCGCGCACCGAGGGTTCCGTACCATCATTCTGAAAAGTTTACAATTTAGAGACATCGTTTTATTTTTCCTGTAATCTTTACATAAACTGCTATCATATAAAATTATTTTAGATTTTTCTTAAAGCAAACTTCGGAGATAGTAGCCACACCTTTCGTCTCCTAAAACTATTCCAAAATTCAAGTTAGTAGCATTAGTAGTTCTCAAGATATCCAGCTGTGACAGATAGACAGACAGACTGAGTTGCACCTTAAGGATTCCATTTTACCATGTTGGTACGTAACCCTAATGACGATAGTAAGGCACATATTGTGCTTATCTGAGCATATTACAGGTAATAACTGGAGCAAAATCGCATGTTCCATAAATTAACAAAAACGCTCTTATCGTAATTGGTGAAGAATTGTATTTATTTTACTTCAATAAAAGTATCTTAGTACTAAGACTTATCGTTTTTTCTTGATTAGGCGTGTAGAATGACGTTTGTTTGTTTGATGTATAGCTTCAGTAGCTTAGTTTACAATGAATTTAAACATTTTGACAGTCTGTTTGTCAACACCGACTGCCGGCTGCTACAGGTGCAGAGATCATCAAAAGAGTGCTTGTACATACTATGTATTATTTACAATTAATATTTTAATTCGGTATCTTTAAATACAAAATTAATTCAGTAATTTAAATCGATGGCGCAGTGGTTTAGTGTCTGGCCCAGCGATTGCAGAAGTGACCCAAAACTTATTATCTCGAGCTCTTACGTGCTTCGGAAGGCACGTTAAGCCGTTGGTCCCGGCTGCATTAACAGCCGTTAACACCCACCAATCCGCATTGGGCCCGCGTGGTGGGTTATGGCCCATTCTCGTTATCCACCCATAAGAACGGATTGTACCCCAGCAATGGGGACATTAAAAATGGCTGATAGTCAAATAAATAGTTTAGAGTATAAACTCTAAACACAGGCCTGCATTATGGGTGGATAAGGAGGATGGAAAATAACCCACCACGCGGGCCCAATGCGGATTGGTGGGAGTTAACGACTGCAAATGCAGCCGGGATCGGGATTAATAATAATAGAACTCAAAATCCTATCAAAGTCATCAACCATATGCGTACGAATCATCAAGTTGTCAACTATAAACTTGGTAAATGATTGATAGATCATAGATTAATGGTCACAAACAGAATTACCCTTTATGAATGACTACTCATGTAACAGTTAAAAATTGAACCAGAGGCTATTTAGGACACCGTGACTGATCGGAAAGTCAACAAACCCCTCACAGACAAATGATAACTGACATGAAGGAATTAACTTGACGAGTTTATTTGGAGTTCAAGCGAATGTAATTTCCTCCAATGAGTTAATGGGCTAAATCCTCTTTGGAGTTTTGTAATTGGTTGATTGGGTACCTCGGTCGCTATGGGACTATGAGATAATGTGTCCGCTTTGTCATGGCAGCTGAACTTTCAAATTGGTATCTATTGCGATGCGAAGCACTTTAAAAATCAATATTATTTACGTCACAAATGCTTATATTTATATTTAGCTATTTTATTTTTACATAACCAATCAATGTTAATAAATACAAATTTTTACCATTATTAACCATGGTGAACCACAATTACCCTAACGATAGCATTCAGTTCGACTGACCGTTAATACTTACGTAATTCTAGAATTCGCACTTTCTCACATTAACAAAGTCATTTGTCATAGATAACTATGATACCTATAGCAGCTAAAATAATGAGCTGACTCAGTAAATACTCAAAAGAACATACAAATGACTCAATTCCTTATTAAACTCCAAATAAATGTCAGAATTGCAATTCTTGCATGAAACATGCAGTCAGCGATAAATACGATACAACAGTCTTTCAGAAAGGAACGTTTATGACAAACAAATGTGCAACCCGCCAGTAATCGTAAACATTTTAACGAACTCGTCGCTGTTTTGACAGTCAGATGTGGCATAACCAACAATACAAAATTGTATTTTAAAACGGTGCTCTTTAATAACGACGTCTTGTTTTGCAGGAAGTTCAAGCTTAACAAAGTTAAAGGGATATATTCTTTAGAGTTAATCCAAGAAATCAATAAAACCTTTACAGTGGTTTTTAGTGTTTCATCAGGAAATACAGATACAGCTCCCTTAAACGTGTTTACATTGTTTAAAAATTGGTATTTGAATTCTCTTGCAAAGCTCTGAATGGCCTCGTTCCATACTTCCAAAAATGGTATTTATGTTTCCTCCTTTTACTCATCATGAAGTCCTTTAAACAAAGCATGGTAATCCACCTTATGGTTAAGCATCGGTAAAGCATAGCTAGCAAAGAAATAACAAGTCTTCTAGCACTAATAATTCTAGTTTTGCCACTGAACTAAGTAGTCATTTACACTTTAAAAAAAGTCTAATAGCAAAGAATACTAACCTAATAGATCAATTGATGTATCGATGTAAGATTCTAAAATAAATAGGTACTCTACATACAAATCCCGTATATTTAATTTCAGTCTCTACATTAGAACAAAATGTATTTTAAAACCAGTCCGTTCGCTTTGGTAACTCATTTTGTAACGAGTCATTTTGTTCCAACAATCTGCTTAAAATTACGATTATCTCTGACACTTTGTTGGCTTCCTTTTTATTTCCTCATCGAGTTCTTGTTTGCTACAAAATTCTTCAGTAAAAATCGAGAGAGAAATCAATGCTTGACTAGTCTAAATGTATTGGTGGCTAAAATATATTGATAAAGATTTGTTGATATCTATTGCTATAGGGATGGTGACTAATATTTGGAACCGCTTGATAGGTAGACATGTAGATAATAACAAAAAAATATTCACTTTATTTCAATTAAAAATCAAAGTTAATTATTAAATGTCTAATTTTCCCTCCCTTGAGTGGTATAGCTCACACCGTTACGTAATGCGCTCCGTTTGGTGTTTGCAGTCACGTGATTTTGAGCATTATTTTAAACATTTTTATTTAATTTATTACGCATATTACAGTTACCTTCAAAATATATAATTTATGGGATGACAAACTGTTATTAATTAAAAGTTATCATAGTACAAAGTACCACAATAATAAGAAATGAATAAAAATAACATATAGTATGATATGTTGACAACAAGCTATTATAATTTTACAATCAATTATCACTGTTAATAGACTGGAACTCCAGTCGCCAGCGTCTTGGTAATAAAGTTAAAAAGAATATGCCCTTTGGCAAAGCATTTGAACGAGCAGCATACCCATTATCATGTGAACTTCAAGATTATTCTTAGAATGTACTAACCATTACACTGGAAGATACTTGGAGCTGGAGTATAAATAAACTAGTGGCTCTGTAGAGCTGTAGACCTCGTGTTTTTGTGTCATTTTTCGAAATAGCTGAAATATTACTCTCCCATATCTCCGCCATTTCGAAAAATTTCGAAAAACTGAATTGATAAAATAATCTTTAAAACTATAGAACCTGCTCACAAAATTTCACGAGAATCGGTTGAGAAATGCGACCTGTAGAGAAGAACAAACGGACAACCAGACAGCGGGACAGACATACGAAAGCATTTTTGCCCAAGCTGAAGCAGAGACGCTTCGCGCTCGCTTGGTCAAAAATTACTACCTAGTAACTTTAATATATTATACTTACTCTACTCTTGGTAACAAAAAAGATTTGTTTTCAAATAACTACGAAAGTAATTAACCTTTCTCAAGTCAACAACAAAATCTGGTATCCAAAGACTTGCTCACAAGAAAGTAGTCGTAAAAAATAACACCACTAGAGATATTTCGAAATGTCCACACACCGCAGCCATATGATCGAGTCCAAGGGTGGTCCCATAAACAGGCCTTGCCATCTCTCCTCTCCTCGATTCAACGACAAAACCCTGCAATTGCCCACTACATACCTCGAGCCCTGATGGTAAAGGTCGCATGTATTATGCATACCCGACCTGTTCGCATCCGAATCAATCCAGAATGTTCGGCATAATGCGGAGAGGAAAACAAAAAGCGCCTACATAATAAGCGGGATAAATCTTGTTCCTTTTTGAAGTACGATTCCAAGGATAATTGAAAACGGTTGTGTATCGGATAAGATTTCGCCATTTGCAATTCAGTTTGTTTTGGTCAAAGAATGTCATCTTTGAGGAGACGTGATCCGTGAATGTTCATACATAATTTATTAACGGAATTAGGGGAATTTGGTGTCAATAAAGAAAATAAAAGTATGTAACTTAGCAGCTAATGATTAATGTAAAAGGGATTTCAAAGAATGTTCCTTAGGTGGTACTATGTTTTATCAGACATAGCAAATAAAGACATCGAAGCCCCACCCCAACCATTTTATAGACTTCCTCTTTCCCAAATTTATTTAGAAATTCCGAAACGGTTGAATGCACCAATTGAATATTCCCATCAAAAAATATACCACCCTAGCAATTTGGTGAATTTGGCGGTGCACCAAATTGTTGCTAATCTGAATCTCCCTTCGAATAAGGCCCTTATGTTATTATCGAAATCGAAGAGATATGGCGATTAGCGATTGTGCCCGGTGGCGCGTATACTGTGGAGATAGCGAGGCTATTAATATAAGCTTATGAACAGAGCTATGGGGATGTAGAAGGAATAAGGTTAGATAACAAAGTATTGCTCTGATTTAATCCGTGTAATAGAAAAGACTGGATCAAATTTTGAAACCCTATTTCGTCTCTTGACATTCGAAACTTTTATTAATCTAATACTAAATAATATACTAGAAAAAATAGGACTCGCACCAGATCATGTTCTCGGACGGGAATCGAACCCGCGACCTTTGGATATCCGGTCCAATGCTCTGACCGCTGAGCTACCGAGTCACTGGTGAGAACGTCGAATTTCTTTTAGTATATCAACTCTTACGCTGCAAGCCAGCGCCATCACACCAATGTAGAAGGAATTACCTTCGACATTCAACTGAACATCTTTCCAGATATTTTATCTACATTGGTGTGATGGCGCTGGCTTGCAGCGTAAGAGTTGATATACTAGAAGAAATTCGACGTTCTCACCAGTGACTCGGTAGCTCAGCGGTCAGAGCATTGGACCGGATATCCAAAGGTTGCGGGTTCGATTCCCGTCCGAGAACATGATCTGGTGCGAGTCCTATTTTTTCTAGTATATTAATTAGTATTATATAAAATAGCATTGTGAATGCTTAAATCTCAAAATTTAAAAAGTTATATAGCTTTCTCATCTTAATCAACTGTTTAAAAATATCTGGAAAGATGTTCAGTTGAATGTCGAAAGTAATTCCTTCTACATTGGTGTGATGGCGCTGGCTTGCAGCGTAAGAGTTGATATACTAGAAGAAATTCGACGTTCTCACCAGTGACTCGGTAGCTCAGCGGTCAGAGCATTGGACCGGATATCCAAAGGTCGCGGGTTCGATTCCCGTCCGAGAACATGATCTGGTGCGAGTTCTATTTTTTCTAGTATATTATTTAGTATTATATAAAATAGCATTGTGAATGCTTAAATCTCAAAATTTAAAAAGTTATATAGCTTTCTCATCTTAATCAACTGTTTAAAAATATCTGGAAAGATGTTCAGTTGAATGTCGAAGGTAATTCCTTCTACATTGGTGTGATGGCGCTGGCTTGCAGCGTAAGAGTTGATATACTAGAAGAAATTCGACGTTCTCACCAGTGACTCGGTAGCTCAGCGGTCAGAGCATTGGACCGGATATCCAAAGGTCGCGGGTTCGATTCCCGTCCGAGAACATGATCTGGTGCGAGTCCTATTTTTTCTAGTATATTATTTAGTATTATATAAAATAGCATTGTGAATGCTTAAATCTCAAAATTTAAAAAGTTTTATTAATCTTTTAAAATTGGTGTAAAGGTTCGGAATATAATAAACTATAATTTTAAAAACGTGTTCTTCTAGACCACTTTCTTTATTTTAGTCTTCGTTTGTAGTATTTTTATTATCAGCAGCTTTTACTGAAACATTGCTTACATATTTTTCACTTAGTTAAAGAATTAAAAAGGTTGCTTAGTTTTTCGAATTTTACATAATTTTAGCATCACTAGTTACGGCTTGTTTATCTTTCTGTTCATGTTCATTACCATTTATTTTCCTGTTTTACTTAAATTCAATCGCGATTTCATTGGAATCTTAGTTAGATAGCAATGAATGGGCAGATTGCTGTTGGAAAGGGTATGCTGGAGATAACACGCGATATAACTAAGCCTTAGTAATAGGGTTGATTATTTAGTAAAATAAATAAAAATAAAAATAATAAATGACTATACTTACTTTGAACATTTTGTTCGAATGAAACACTTATTACCAATGGCTTATTATTTTAACATGTGCTATAATGTCCGTAACTTAAAATTTACTTTTACATGTTTCAAGGGAAATAAAAACCAGTAAACATCAACTGTAATTAATAAATAAAGTCCAAGTATCTAGAAAGGTGCGGAAAGGTTAAGTATTTATGATAAATTATTTATTTATTTAAATACCTAAATGTTAAGCACCAACCCTACATTTTACCCATGATCCTTATTACCAATCTTGCTCAATCGAACAGTGTTGTGAAATGTACATCGCTCGCTCGTTCCCGATAAAAGCGGCATGTAAATGAGCGAAAACATTAATGGACTTCCGTTTTAGAAGTTGCTACGGGTTTCTGCATCGCGTGTTCCATCCTTATGCAAATTTAGTGCTTCGAATAATAATTATTTGCCTACTTTTATAGCTTGTGACCTACAGACAGTGTGCAAATGGGCAAAGCTTTTAGCATAAACTGTTAGCGAGTCAAGTTCTACACACTTCACATAATATTACAAACAAGTGATTCTGAAGAGGTATTACATGGAACACACGACGGCACCTCAGACTATACATGATAACCTTGGGACCGACTTTATGTCCTACGTAATAAAAGCTGTTTTCGTAGTTTAACTGTATAACCTGATGATTGTGCTGTCGTGTGTACTAGGTAATGTCTTTTTATGAACGTTGTGTGTAATGTACCCATGGTGTACACTTATAATGTGTGTTCAAAAGAGGTATTATACAAGAGAAAAGAGTCAAAATGTATTTATTCAAATAAACTTTATGATAAGCTCTTTTGAATCATCTATATTTTCCTATCACGCGTTCCAGACTTTTTTAACTGATAAAAAGAACTGGCGTAAGAAACTTATTAGCTGGTAACGATATTTAAAAACTGAAATATATCATTACCAAATTTTGTATAGTAGGTAATACTGTTTCCTAACGAAACAACTTCAAAAGGTAACTTACTTAGACCCTAAGGGATAAATTTTGCAAAAACTGGTAAAAGTTTTGAGCGATTCTAACTGGTACTTGAACTTGGTATTTTTCTGGTGCTTAATTTATTTAAGCTTACACGGCGAAAGATCAAATTCTTACAAAGTTATTCCCTAGTTATTAGGATGTAATTTATATTTTTTCTTTATTTATTCTAAAAACCACAATTTAATGTAAAATTTACTGTAATTACCTTTAGCCGCATCTGTGGTCTAGTGGTACGCCCTCTGTGGAGATGCAGGGGTCCCGGGTTCGATTCCCAGGAGGAGGGTACATTTGTACTTGGTTTGGTTGGTGTTAGGGCTCATTTCAAGTTCACCTGGCTTGCTACCACCATCTTACCTAAGTCTGACGCCATAACAACAATTAAAAAAAAATGATTATAGGCAGTTGCACTAAAACTTTCGGCCTTATCGTCACTTAACATCAGGTGAGGTGAAGGTCAAGCACTACATAGTTGCGGAAAAAATAAATAAAATATAAATATTTGACAACATCACATACATTGTTCCGATTCCAAAGTAAGACAACGGTGGTATCACAAACACCCAGACCTGAGCCAATATAGAAAAGTTCGTTTTCTAAATTGACCCAACCGGGGGTCGAGCCCGGAACCTCAGAGATGGCGATGCCTTGTAAAAATCATAAGAATCAATAGGCCGAATATAAAGCAGTTATTTTAAAAAAATCAACAGAAAGCGCAATAAACAATCGCTCATTCAAAATATACCTAATGATCTAAAAGCATTCAAAAACAAACAATGTTCACAAACACTTAAATATTTACTGCCAATTACTGAGCCCCAGACTCATGCAAAATCTATTTGCTAGTCTCTAGATAGTAAACTGTTTAACACCAAATAAAACTAATATTCAGACTAAATAGCGACAAAGTCACGTAGACAGTAAAAATTGAACATAAAGTTGCTAGCTAACAAACGCAATGTTTGCACCTCTCGTAATTCCATACACCATCATAACATTTACATTGCCATCTTGACCACTTTTATTAAACAGATAGTACCTACTGCGCTGTTCTTTATTTACTATGCAAACGAAGATTCTTGTTTCTTAAAAAAAAAGTTTCACCAAATTTTAGTAAAAAAAACAGGAGCCTGCGGTTGATTAAAAAAAATAATGGTTGCGAACTCCTTCTTGAAATTCTAAGAAACACTGTAATAGGTTGACGACGTTTTGGCATGTTTGTTTTTCGTTTATAATGTGTAATTTTTATAATGATCTTTCTGCATTATGAGTCACCAATGTAGAGCTTTTACTTAGAAAACTTTTAAAGACAATGCAGCACTAAGAAGTTCTTAATTTATTAGCATTGCCTTTACTTTTTTGATATTATTATCTATGGATTGCTTCGAACATTTATTTATTTAGTTTTAGTTAATAAAAAATAATAAAAATAAATGCCTGGACATTTTTACACAGCGCCATCTAGCCCCAAACTAAGCAAAGCTTTTAATAAGGGTGCTAGACAACTGATATAGGTACTTACTACTTAATATATATATTTTTATATATATACTTATTATACATAGTAACACTTAGACCCGTCACAGAAATTTAAATCATTATTTCTATTTGTGCCCGGCAGGGAAACGAACCCGGGAACTCTTGCGTGGAAGACTGGCAAATTGACTACTGCACCACTCGGGTAGTCTACAAGTTAGTTTGGATATTGTATTTTTAAATACCTACTTGACCATCAGCCATCTTTAATGTCCCCACTGCTGGGGCACAGGCCTTATGGGTGGATAAGGAGGATGGGCCATGCCCCACTACGCGGGCCTAATGCGGATTAATGGGTGCTAACGACTGCAAATGCAGCCGGAACCAACGGCTTAACGTGCCTTCCAAAGCACGGAGGAGCTCGAGATAATACATTTTTGGTCACCCATCCCATTACCGACCCTGGCGAAAGTTGCTTAACCTCCGCAATCGATAAGCCAGGCGCTATAGTAGTGTACAAAGTACCTAGTTCCTACAGATATTATAGCACAATTCTAAAAGAAAAAATATTTTGTAATTAGTACCTATTAGTATATTATACATTTATTTATGTAGGTAGTTACTGTTGATATTGCAACTTATCAATGTATTATTCTTCCCAATACTTCAAAAACTTCAAACAAACAAAGAAGCTTCATAAAAATCATAATAATTGAAACATCAATTATTTATTTGCCATTCAATGAACACAAAACAATGCATAAAATATTATTGCAACGGTGTTTTATTTTTATTTTTAGTTCTCAAAAGCGTACTCTTTATGGCCATTCTCATCGGTAGTTTGTGCTTTAAGTTATAGAAGACAGCAACTCAATTAACTAAAAAAATGTCTATGACAATAAAAGATCTAAGTAATTTATTTTTGTGTCAGTACTCGTAAGTGCGTATGAAATTGTTAACATTGGCTGGCACTTAAAATATAATAGCAAACTAAATATGTATCATTGTTACTGGTTAGTAGTTAGAGCTTTCATTGTTTAGTGTTCGGTTTGATAGAACTCATGGCTCTAACTATAACAAAAAAAATAAGATGAAGAATGGACATAATGATGCTGTGGACATAATGATACTGTGGACATTTCGATACTGTGAGCATTTTGATACAGTGGACTTTACGCGACTAAAATCTACACAAGGTCTAAGCTTAGAGCTTGGGAAACAATGGCGGAGCTTTTTAGACTTCAAAAGGCGCTTGTCCTAGACTGAATTGAGTCGAATTATCACCTCAACTCAGTTCAATCAAACGAATTACATTTTTTTGTTACTTTTGTTACTTTTGTTACCTATCTCGACATCTCTTATCCTATCACTTACACCAACCGTATTATAACACCTTGTTATACCGATTTTATTGTCGACGATTGAATGAACGTAGTTTTTTGAATCGACTCGCTCAAAAGTGTTGAATGTTTAGAATGATTTATTTCTTTAGCATACAGTAAGAGCATATTGACTGAGCCATTGGTATTGTATTACGTCATGTCAAAATGTTTTACGAAATGATGGATGACAATTGGCGTCGAATATTATGAGATCGATATGTTAGGTGGAACTTTTAAAACACTTTTTACGGATTACAGCGCGTATATTATTAATTCAGGTGTTGTTTTAGTACTATTTAGTTCGTATTAATTGGTTTTTTTGAATACAAACTAAATAGTTCTAAAACAACATCTGAATTAATAATATACGCGCTGTAATCTGTAAAAAGTGTTTTATTTCTAATAAATTGTACGCGCGAAAGTCTTAGAAGTGTATATTGGAGCTTTTAAGTTTTTTTTATTGCCAGTTATAAACAACTACTTACAACATGCTAAAGATTCATCACATTGCATTAAAAATAATTATTGGATGTGAGTTTACAGATTACATCGTGGTGTGAGTGACGACCTCCGTGGTCGAGTGGCTTTGTACACCGGTTTTAAGGTGTCGCCATCTCTAAGGTCCCAGGTTCGATCTCCGGTTGGTTCAATTTAGGAAACAACATTTTCTATATTGGCTCAGGTCTGGGTGTTTGTGATACCATCGTTGTCTCTGATTTTCACAACACAAGTGCTTTAGCTACTTACTTTGGAATCGGAGCAATGTATGTAATGTTGTCAAATAAATAAATAAAAAAAATCTGTGCACAAACTTATCCGTTTCACAATGTACCCATTGCATAATGGTGTCACACGCAGATAATTACTTAACTTACTATCTTTGTGCACTTTTTCCAATTCTACCAATTTAGTTACTAAATTCATAATTTCCATTCAATAAAATTACGCATTAGGGTTATAACAACAAATGAAATTATAAATAAATAAATATATAAATATTTTGACAACATTATGAAATCATCAACATTGCTCCGATTTCAAAGTAAGTAGCTAAAGCACTTGTGTTATGGAAATCAGAGACAACGGTGGTATCACAAACACCCAGACCTGAGCAAATATAGAAAAGTTCGTTTTCTAAATTGACCCAACCGGGGATCGGACCGGGGATCTCAAAGATGACGACACCTTGAAAACCGGTGTACAAAGCCACTCGACTACGGAGGTCGTCATAATTATAACATCTTATTGAATTCTCTGGCGACGAGGAATGCTTATTGCCGCGGCACAGTTTTATACTAATACTAGTGGCCCGCCCCGGCTTCGCACGGGTACAATGTAGTTACTAATGTGGTGAGTGTGAAGTTATTAGACTGTCTATATAGGTAAAGTAGTGGCCACAAAATTAAGGACGCCAGTCGATTTTCATACAAACGAAGTAACTTTTAAGCATTGCTTCTCCGCCAGGGATTGACCGAGCGGTGATCTGGTGATGGCCATCCAGGGAGTGAATGGAGGAGATCCAGATTTCTATACACACCCAAGTGATCTGACCAGTATTTTAAGAGATGTAAGGATATGTTTAAAGAAACCGCGAATTTAGTATAGAAATGTATGAAAACTTGCAACTGTAAATTCTTATGCTTACATCTCTTAGAATGCTGACCAGATCAGTTGGGTGTGTATTGCTATCTGAATATTCTCCATTCACTCCCTGGATGACCATTATCAGATCACAGTTAGTTCAATCCCTAGCGGAAAACCAAGACTTCAAAATTACCTCGTTTGTATGAAAATCGACTTGTGTCCTTAATTATGTGGCCACCACTATATGTATATACGACGTACACAACATACGCAAGGGGTGTTATAAGTTTGACTTGTGTGTGTCTGTCTGTCTGAGGCAACCTAGCTCCCAAACTTATGGACCGATTTTGATGCGGTTTTTTATGCATAGTTTAAAAGATCTAAGTGTACAGACGGCGGGACTCCTAAACCATTGATCCGATTATGATGAAACTTTGGCGAGTTGTTCTGCTTTACCGAGAAAGTCCCTGGCTAAAAAAACGGAGCATTGCAATATACGCATGCCGGGTGCAGCTAGTTCTAAATAAAAATATGTTGTGCATTAACAGGATTCTCAATCTCGATCATCCAACACTTCTCTATAATAAAAATCAGCTGTTTCATACAAAAATTCAAATCAAAAATATCAAAATGTGTTTCATACGTTTTGATATTTTGGATTTGAATTTTTGTTGATTATTTTTTCGCGATTTGAGAGTTGGTCCCAATAGTAAAAGTTGTTCAGTTTGATGGTCCCGATAAGGACCATATTCGGCATTAGGGGTATTTTTGTAACATGTTCTATACCTACCACATTTCTTGTCATGTTATCCGGTTGCAAAATAAAAAGGCTATTTGGCGAGCTAACTCTCGAGCAGGCGACATTAGAGCTGGCCATGGGAGAAACAATCACTGCAGATCTACACCAGCCGCTCTTAAACTTTGTTCCTGTGCTTTATTAATTGTCATAGCATAGGCGACTTGACCGAATATTGTATTCTTTTAAAATTAAACTGATAATTAGATGGAATAATTTTGCACCTTATAACAACGCAAGCAAGTAAAAAATGACAGCACTGTCAACATAACGCCATAGGTACTATTCAATGAATTGCATACTACCTACTCTCAGGGCAAATGACCAAAGAGAATGTAATACTACGTTGAGATGACAAATGATATTTATTTTTCTTAATTAATCAATCAAATGCACAAAAAAGTTTCAATTCCGACGTCGAAGTCAATCACAGCAAAATTAGCTTTATATCACTTTTTAACCCTGTTAGGTGATAAATATTAAAAAAATACGAAACACGTGTTCAATTAATTTTGTGAAAGAATGTCTATGCCAAATTTCAAGTCAATCGGGCCAAGGAATCGCGTCCTCCCATACAAACTTTGCCACCCTGTTTCACCCCTTTAGGGGTTGAATTTCGCAAAATCCCGTCTTAGTGAGCACCTACGCCCTAAAAGGAACCCCCATGCAAAATTTGAGACTCCTAGCACTTGTAGTTTCTGAGATTTCGTGATCAGTGAGTGAGTGAGTGAGTGATTTTCCCTTTTATATATATAGATGGAGGGTACGTGAGTTAAGTAAGTGTTCGGTTCTTATACAAACTGTCTAATTACTTTTTAGATGCGTTAGTAATATGTAAGTAAGTTTGACGACCTCCGTGGTCGAGTGGCTTTGTACACCGGGTTTCAAGGTGTCGCCATCTCTGAGGTCCCGGGTTCGATCCCCGGTTAGGTCAATTTGGAAAACGATCTTTTCTAAATTGGCTCAAGTCTGGTTGTTTGTGATACCACCGTTGTCTCTGATTTCCATAACACAAGTGCTTTAGCTACTTACTTTGGAATCGGAGCAATGTATGTGATGTTGTCAAATTATGCTTAAAGATGCTTTTATTGTATTTTTCTCATAAGAACCTCTGTACCGTACTGTTATTTATGCAATAAATAAATGTATTGAATTGTATAGTCACATAATCTGTCATATTCTAGTGTAATTAATTGTTTTTAACATATCGGAAGAACTTTGAAAATACTTATTTTAGGGATAATTTGTAAAATAGAATAGAACAGATGATTTATTGGTGAAATGCAGTGAACACTTTATTCAAATTATTGTAGTGCATATTACATAACTTATGGGATGGGAGCATCACAAATGTACTAACAAACTATGACTGTGATCAGTGCGATCATAATGAATAAAAATTAAAATAAGAACACGCAAATTAATTTGTATAGGCCAAAATTTAAGTAGGTACTAGTGAAAAGGTTTTAAATAATAATACAAAATTATACTAAATAATATACTAGAAAAAATAGGACTCGCACCAGATCATGTTCTCGGACGGGAATCGAACCCGCGACCTTTGGATATCCGGTCCAATGCTCTGACCGCTGAGCTACCGGTGACTCGGTGCGAGTCCTATTTTTTCTAGTATATTATTTAGTATTATATAAAAATAGCATTGTGAATGCTTAAATCTCAAAATTTAAAAAGTAATACAAAATTACTTCTACACTACTAACTTAAGCGTTTAAAATTAATTATCTCATCTCCCTTGTTCCGAGCCGCCGCTGATCCTAAGTACGTTATCACGTTACTAATCGATTTGTACCCCACTATTGTAGGGATCAAACCGACCAACCATTTTATTTTATTGTACTCACCCACAACGGTTCGGGGCCAAATTTACAGCGCAGTAAACGTATTAGCAGTACGGAATGTTACAGTGAAATTGGTATTTCTGGTGTCAAACGTAGTATTTTTTTTATAATACCAATGTATTGGGTTTATTGTAGCTAAAGACGACCTCCTTGGTCGAGTGGCTTTGTACACCGGTTTTGAAGGTGTCGTCATCTCTGAGGTCCCGTCAATTTAGAAAACGAACTTCTCTATATTGACTCAGGTCTGGGTGTTTGTGATACCACCGTTGTCTCCGATTTCCATAACACAAGTGCTTTAGCTACTTACTTTGGAATCGGAGCAATGTAAGTGATGTTATCAGATGTTATCAAAGTGGTAGTTGTTTGTAGGGTTTTAAACAGGCCAAAGATTTCGATATGTTTTTTTAATATTTCAGATTGATGGCCTCCTAGGAAAATAATATTCAAATCCTTACCGTTTGAATTTTAACAATGATTACTGAATTAATTAATCACAGTTTTTAATTGCTAAAAATTAGATTGAGCAATAAAATCTTTCAAAAATGTATAAAGATGAATGAATTATTTTTTTCGGGATGAAAGGTACCATATGTCCTTTTCTGTACCCCTGACAACGTGTATGCAAAATTTCATGATGATCGGTTCAGTAGTTAAGACGTGAATGCGCAACAAACAAACAAACAAACGGACTTTCGCATTTATAATATTAGTAAGGATTAGTAAGATGGTCTTGTGTCTTACTATGTGTCTATTAACTATAGCTTCTGATCCAAAGTCCCAACTAAGCACCGTTTCGACATAAAACACTTTGATACAAGGGAAAAACGTTCATTATTGCCCACACAGCTAACTAAAGCTCATAAAAAATAAAGGTGCCAATTTTATAGTGTACTAATCTAAACTTTATTGTTAAACCCATAAAGTTTAGTAAATATTAATGTTAGAATATTGTTATTTAATATTATGTGGGGTAAAGGGTATTGGTGATGTCATGTTTGTTAATTTACTCTATGGAGTCGTAATATATCACGCTAGGAAAATTATGGGTTACGTTCCCATGAATGATGGTTAGCGGTGTTTAATCAATGAGTAAAGGTAAACTTATAAAAAAGCGTGTGAATTTTTTTATGATTCAACACGTACTTAGCATGGGAATAAAATTTTAATATGGAAGGAACAGAAACGCCTTAAATGAGTATGTTTTGGTTTTTTGGTTAAGAGACCATTCAAATTAAGTATTGATCAAATTAGATAAAATAGAGGAGCTCGGTGGCGCAGTGGTTTAGCGCCTGGCCCTGCGATTGCGGAGGTTAAGGAATGGCAAGGCAAATTAAGCATTGCAAGGGCCGGTCATGGGATGGGTGACCAAAAATTTACTATCTCGAGTACCTACGTGCTTCAGAAGGCACGTTAAGGCTTTGGTCCCGGCTGCATTATTAGTCGTTACACCCACCAACCCGCATTGGGCCTGCGTGGTGGGTTATGGCCTCCTTATCCACCCATTAGGAAGGTTTGTGCCCCAGCAGTAGGGATATTAAAAATGGCTGATGTCTGATCAAATTAATTTAAGATTGATGCTAATGTTTTCATGTTTGGCTATCAATACGCCGTTTAAAGACAAACACACACAACATTATGTACTTAGTATTAATAAAGTCCAACAATCCTATATCTTCCACACATCAATAAAGCAAATTTAAGTTTAAGCACCTAATAATGGTTTAAGGTCCCTTTGAAAGGACCTCAAACTTTAAAAGCGCGTAGTCTACACACTAGCGCCGCCATTGAAAAAAAAAACATAGTGTTTAAATAAAGACGAAATTGTGAATTATCTCTCTGTAGTGCACTCCATAGAAGCTTTGTGGTTCTTTTTATCGCTTAAACAATATTTTCTATCCTGTAGTTTAGTTTAATGGAAATTGTTTGCGATAATTGGAACTAAAACTCCATTTACCTACGAAAAATTTCAACCTCTACATTAGGTATCAATACCTACCTGTATGGTTTGGTACTACCTCACTACCTATCTTAGAGTCACAGCATGCACTTAATGCTAACGAATATTTATCATTACATAAACATTCAATTGAATCGCCTTTTAGTTCAAGAGCCAACTTTCAGATCAATTTCAGATGCAAGATGCAATCGCAGATCGCTGCGATTTACGCGATGTATGGATTTCTCTTATCCCTTCCACATTGGTTGCGTTTCGAACGCATAGATCGCAGTGACCTGAGATCGGATCGCATGATCGGAACGCATCCTGTGTGTATGAGCTCATAAGGCCCCTATATACCTCAAGTGGCGCCCTCATTTTAATTAAATTTATTGCTCGCTAAGTACATAATATATCGAAAATTCACATGTACAGATTAAAGCTAAGGTTCTATAGTTTATTTACAAACAATAATCTCAATAAAATTTTAAAATTAAAAAAAAAAAATTAAAATGTGGTCACTTTTGGCACTTTTGCGAACTATTACTACAACGAACAAAATTTTACTGAGGTTATTGTTTGTAAATAAACTATAGAACCTTAGCTTCAATCTGTACATCTGAATTTACGATACATTATGTACTTAGCGAGCAATAAATGTAATTAAAATGAGGGCGCGACTTGAGGTATATAGGAGCCTTAAATAGAATACGTCCGTAAAATAGTCCTGAATGGCCGCGTAGCAAAGTGGCGTACTGCGAGCGTAGTTTTGAAACGCTAAATGAATTAAGGTTGTAAATCCGCAGCTGAGAATATCCGACGGCCTCTCTGCATAAAGTAAGCATAAATATCACGCGCTCTATCGATAAAGGGGAGGATATACGCCATGAGCAAGAGTAGAGCGCAAAACAAATTGAATATTTAAAAAAACGCGCTGAATCTAGGAAGTACGAAAAGTATTAATTTTATTCCATGAAGTTTGAATTATTAGGTACCTACCTAACTGCAACAGTCTTCAATTATACTAGATTTAGTATATAGGAGCTCGATGGCGCAGTGTTTCAGCGGCTGGCCCAGCGATTGCGGAGGTCATGGGATGGGTGACCAAAAATTTATTATCTCGAACTCCTCCGTGCTTCGGAAGGCACGTTAAGCCGTTGGTCCCGGCTGCATTTGCAGTCGTTAACACCCACCAATCCTCATTGGGCCCGCGTGGTGGGTTATGGCCCATCTTCCTTATCCACTCATAAGGAAGGCATGTGCCCCAGCAGTGGGACATTAAAAATGCCTGATGGTCTGGTCTAGTATATGCGTTCAAACTGTTCGTATTATGTATAACTAAATCAATATTACTGTTTCACATCTATCTCTAGATTTCATACAAATTTATTTTTTTTTTAATCTGACGGCGGCTAAAAGTGGATGTTGAAAACCTGAAATTTAAAACAGTCAATAGTGCAGATAAATAATATCGCTAATCTTATTTATCTCAATACAATAATAGCATTGTGAATGCGAAAAATCTCAATTTATTAAATAGTTCTCCCTGCAAACCGCTTTCTCTCTCCATTATATCCCAACCCTTATCCCACACGCCAGAGCTAGGGCCCTGTCCGTATATTTCACGGCCGGTCTGCATTTAATGGCCTCAGCGGTTCCCCGATAATTTTATTATCGGTGGATTTTTTCTGCCGATGACGTGCCAGCCACGGTTTCATTGAAATAAAAATAATAGCACTAGTTTCATATTAAAACCTCTCGCCGGGGGTCTTTGGTATACCAGACTTTTTTATTAATGAATGCGCTTAATTGACTATATTTCTTGCTGTTGACGTCGCTTTATGGAAAGGTGGCTTTTTGTGGCATCTCTTATTGTTTTGGTTGCATAAAAAGTTGATTCGGCTTTGTTTTTAACCATCCTTTTTAGGTATAATGGCTAATTTTAAGACCAGTTTTTATTTATAAAAGTTTTATTTTATTTTAGAACAGTTTTTTTTTATTTTATTTAAAAGAAATTGATAAATTATGGGGCAAGGCTGATATAGATACCTTTATGATAATTTTATTTATTTGACAAAAGCCTAGTAGTAAAATATATAGATAAAAATCATGCATTACAACTGAGCTCTTTTGTGATAGGTTAAGAGGGGGTGTAAAATATAACTTTCCAAAAAATATATATAAATTCCACAATATATGGTCGATAATCTAGCAAAAACATAAAAACATAATATTTTTCTATAAATAAATCACGAAGTTAGACTAAAATCGATTAATTTCCAATGCATTGCATATCACTGAGATGATTTTTTAACACTTTTAATCTAGTTTACATTACACAGTAATTATACAATACTAAATAATATACTAGAAAAAATAGGACTCGCACCAGATCATGTTCTCGGACGGGAATCGAACCCGCGACCTTTGGATATCCGGTCCAATGCTCTGACCGCTGAGCTACCGAGTCACTCGTCATTATTTAGTATTGTATAAAATAGCATTGTGAATGCTTAAATCTCAAAATTTAAAAAGTACACAGTAATTATGTTAGCGTTTTTTAATGCTGATTTTACGAGTAATATGAATTAATTTCGTATTTTGTGGTGTAGTGCGGTTTGCGGTCGGTCATGGGATGGGTGACCAAAAATGTATTATCTCGAGCTTCTCCGTGTCCGGAAGGCACGTTAAGCCGTTGGTCCTGGGTGCATGTGCAGTCGTTAGCACCCGCCAATCCGCATTGGGCCCGCGTGGTGGGTTATGGCCCATCCTCCTTGTCCACCCATAAGGAAGGCCTGTGCCCCAGCCATGGGGAAATTAAAAATGGCTGATGGTCAAACGACTACAAAATAACTGTGTCCCTTTCTCACGCAAGCTTTTATTTATATTTTTATCCTTGTTATTTCTTTAGCTGGTTGCCCCATCTTAAGTTAGGTCGGTAATGTCAACAGTTTTACAGGTTACATTTTAAGTAAATTGACAATTAAAAAATTTCAAGATAAAAGAAATGAATTCTCTAAAAATATTATCACTGAATATAAAGTTGTCGAGTTGCCTACTTTGTATTCACATCACGTAAGTTTAGTGAACCAAAATCAATTCAAACATTTTGACTATTCAGAATATCAAATTCTTAGTTTCTGGAATCTAGGAGGTCATTGTGCCTACTATATTTAAGTGCCTACATAATTGCACGTTTGCTCGTACTTGCTCAGCTTTTTTTATACCAATCTGGTACGTAACTGATCAACTTGCAATTAAAGATATTGAAATAGTTTCCGACATTTTAAGTTTCTAGAACCAGTATATCTTACCGTTTTGAATAGTTTTAAACGATACCACACGACCCATCCGATGCGTATAAGGTTGCCAGGTCGAAAAACACAAAAGCCGAAATCGGCGCTTAATTTGGCCGGACATTTTACCCTAAAAGCCGGAAATCTTTTTTTAATAGCTAATCATAGCTTTTTTAAAGCCAGACATAATTCAAAAGCCGGATAATATTTATTACCGCCTTGCAAACAGCAGTCAGTCAGCGGGGAGTCGAGTTGTGGCATTAGTTGCGACTCGTACGGCAGCCACAGAACAAGCCTAATAAAAGCCGAACCGGCCGGACGCAGTCAATTAATGTGGCCGGACAAGAGGTCAAAAAGTCAAATATGTATGTCTAGCTAAATCCGGACACCTGGCAACCCTAGATGCGTATGATTCGACGGTGCCTTTTTATAGTAAAGAATAAACTGCGAGGACTGACTTCTTGCGATGTTGAATGCTATTTTTAATACGCATATGAATATACAAGGTGTTACAAAAATACCCCTAATGCCGAATAAATCAGCTGTTTCATACAAAAATTAAAATCGAAAATATCAAAATGTATGAAACATCTGATTTTTTTTTCACGATTTCAGAGTTGGTCCCATAGTAAAAGTTGATCAGTTTGATGGTCCCTATATACCATATTCGGCATTAGGGGTATTTTTGTAACACGTTGTATTTAGGCAATCGTTAAAACAATTTAAGTACTTAACAAAAAATGAAAAGCATAATAATACACTTCTTTTTATTCTGGGCAAGCTCGCTCCATCTTCGGCCTCTTCTTAGCCTAGGTTTTCGAATGTGACTAAAAGTAAGACCATGTATAAAAAAGTACAGAAGCTGTGAACTCCCTAATAACTATTGAATTTAACGAGTTGAAAATAGCACAATGGGCACTTTCGGTACAGTAGTCTCAAATTACAAGACCCTTCAAGCCATAATCATCCCGCCCAATGGTCCAATCGCGAATGAAAAGTCTCCTTCGATTAATTAGAGACGGAACCCTTGCGGCGTTGGACCGTGAGAACCTTGGCTCAAGTGTTGGTGTGATAGCGGATCTCTAATTGATTGTTGACTAGAGTCACTTAACAGCAAATACTATCGTACCGTTGACACAAAAGCAAGTGCCGTTTTTTGTTACAGAAAAATATCTATTTCTGACTTGTCAATACGTCGATTTTATCAACTATCGTGTTCTTATAGAGAAGTAATATATCTAATAAAATTTTTGTTTTTGGTTATTATAAATTGCTTAGGAATAATAACAATACAAGATAATTGATTTTGCCTATTTGTCTGATTGCCAAATTAAAATTAAATAAATACTGTAGAACACTAGTTAGAAGAATATACAGAAGCTTAAAACCTAAAAAAGTGGGGCGCATGCAGAAGACAATTGATGATAAATTTTACAAAATGCGCCGCACGGTTTTAGGTTTAAAACTTCTGTATAAGACTATAAATCTTTACGGGAGAATTTATTTTTTATTTTTTAGTCCGTTTAAAAAAAACTGTTTTTGATAAAAAAAAATCATTAAATTTTTAAAACTATACTGTTTTTTTTAGTAGGTATACATTGAAGTAGCTCATTATCACCTTTATAGCTATCGTGTTATTTTATATTCAATCTATCTTTGTCAAAGCCGCAGGTTCATCATCATGCCAATCTGTTTGTATGTTTGTTTGCGAGTTCAGCAAACAGCAAATCAGCCTATCTTCTGAATTTGAAACTAAATGGGTGGTGAACATAGTTCTTCTATTATATAACTTTGAGTAACTGTTAAAATATTATTTTATGTTTAAGTATTGATAACCAAAAGTCTGTCATTCTTGCCCCTTGGACCACGCCACCACAGCCTTGGTAACTTTATAATGAGTTCATTAAAGCTCGTTTATTCTTTTCAAAGATAATACTATTGGAAAATTTCGATTGGAGTTGCTGAAAGTTTTGAAATCGATCTGAAGTTCGCTATTTTGTGTGACATTAAAACATTGAAATGTTAAATGAAAGATATCGGGAGCCTTAAAAATATAGGTATGTATTTATATTTGGTCCTCAATAAAAAATCGAATATCAAAGAAGCAAAAAAGGAAATAATTAATATCAAACAAATGAAACAAACCTACGATTCAAAATGAGACCAAGTATGAATTGAGAGAGATGTTTCTGTTAAATGAGTTATTTTACTCTATGAATTATAATATAAAGTAACGACTGACCCCATATCTACTTGTAATATCAGTGCGAGAAGTTCTCACAAATTTGTCACGTTAATAGGACCCCATCACAACTGTTATTAACTCTCATGTACAGTCAGCGTCAAATAGTTATAGGTATTCAAAGTTGTTTACTCTTAGAAAACTTTAAAATAAATCAAAAATATCGTCAGAATTAAAGTGTAAGTATTGACGAGCTTATACGAAGCGCGAGCGAAGCGTCTCCGTTTCAGCTGGGCATCGTATTCCGGTCCGGCTGTTCCTCGACCGATTTTCTTGAAATTTTGTGAGCAGGTTCAATAATTTCTTATATAGATACTTTTGTCGATTCAGTTTTTCGCACTGAGATATTATGTACTAAGTAGTTCACCGGATTGTGGATTTTTTCAAAATGCCGGAGATATGTTAAAACGAGTTCTGCAGCTCACAGAGCCACTAGTTTTTCATTCACAATATTTTAGAATGTAGCTGGAACCTATTGAACAATTTCGGCTGTTTCTATAGTTTGATCAAATGTCAAGCAAAGACTAGGTGAATCATCTACAAAAAAATTTCACGTCCCTAAAGCTGAAACACAAACTCATAACTGTAACGTTTCAATCTAGTACTATTACCTACAATATTGTGGCTTGACGTAGTGCCACGTCACGGCTGCGCGTCCAGGGAGTGAATGGAGAAGATTCAGATCGCACACACTGGTCAGCATTCTAAGAGATGTAAGCATCAGATTTTTCAGTTGCAAGATTTTCGTACTTTTTTATGCTATATTCGCGGTATTTTAAACATATCCTTACATCGCTTAAAATGCTGGTCAGATCACTTGGGTGTGTATGGAAATCTGGATCTCCTCCATTCACTCCCTGGATGGCCATCACCAGATCACCGCTCGGTCAATCCCTGGCGGAGAAGCAATGCTTAAAAGTTACTTCATTTGTATGAAAATCGACTGGCGTCCTTAATTATTTGTCCTTAATTATGTAGTATAGTCTAATAACTTCACACTCACTACATTAGTAACTACATTGTACCCGTGCGAAGCCGGGGCGGGCCGCTAGTTACCTATATTGTGGCTTGACGTAGTGCGACGTCACGTCTGCGCGTAATGTTTACAATTTCCCCTTTTCGCTTAACCTGCATTTCTGCGTCATTCGTCGATTGGTATGTAGCGGGTATGATTGTGTGTGCAGGCTAAAATGCGCTAAGCCACTACGCTATCGAGCTCCTCAATATCTGAAAGTCTTTAAATATTTGACGTCGACTGTACCAGCAGGTGCGATTAGATTACTTCCAGATAACCTTCTGATTAATGATAAACTACTAATGATGCAGCTATGCGTGAACTCGACGGTTACGAAATAAAAGGGTGCTAGTTTTTTTTATGGATGTTTAAAACTTTTGAATAAAACTTTAGTATTGAAAGACCTTTTTTTTAGTTTAAATTAAATTATTAGAAAATGGATTAGACTACAAATTCAACTTTACCAATACGGAAACTTTGTAAACGCTATGTAACTAAATATTTTTCATTATAATCATTTCATTTTAAAAATTTTAAAACACTGTTCATCAAGTGTTTGACTTAGACACTGTTTAAATATGATGCTGTCACTTTTATGACTATATTGTTTGAAAGAGACGGCATCACATTAAAACAGTGTCTAAATTAAACAGTGTTTTAAAATCTGTTGTGGTAAGGCCGTAAGTCCACTATCGAAATAGAGCAGCCCCAACTAAACACAAAAACGAAAGACTGTGCAAATGTAGGTAATGGAAAAAAACCTTTCTAAAACAAAAAAGTAATCCTCAAATTAGCGCAAATTCCACACACGTGTTAATAGCGGCGCTTGTTAAGACGCACGCTCGCGACACGCGACGGGTCCGGAACGTGACGACTCCGAGACGAGACGCGTTATTTTTTTGACAGCGCCGAGGGTGGCAGTGTCAATTATTTGCGTTTGATAATGCCTCTTTCCTGTACGATATGGAAGATTGACGGCTCCGGAGTCGCGCTGTCTGCAGTTGATTTTTGAATTGGCGATAACGTGTTTGATTTAATACACTTCGGAGAACGGCGTGTTATTGTATTGATATGAAATAGACGGAAAAAATAATCTTGTTATTTTGTTTGCTAATGTTTTTTTTAAATTAATACATTCTATTAATAAAGTCTTTCCTTTGAATGGCAGATTAATTAACAGGTTCAATTTTTATCCCCTAATTACTTATTTGTCGTTTTTGGTTCTTTCTATTCTGTTTTTGTCGTGTGCAATAAAGCTATTTTTATTATTATTTTTGTTTTGAACTCATCTAAAGAACTTATGCTTCCTCTTTTACTAGGTCGCTATCTTTTTTTTTACAGATTCCAATTTTAAATGTGTCTCTCATATTTTCTGTAGCAGTGTTTGGAAATATTCGTCGTCTTCTGGGAATCGTCTAGTTAGCGGGACGTCATCTTTGTAATCACGTGTCACGCATCGCGGCGTCACGTCACGAAGGGGACAACTGTCATATGACGCCGGAGAATGTTGCGTGTTCTCGACGGCATTATTGGTGATATATTTTTGAAAGGGTTGGTCTGGTACAATATACTTGATATGATAATACTAATGAGTGTCAAAAACTATATTTGGGTATAAAAATACCATTTACCTAATTTACTACAAAGGCGTTCGTTATAGGAGACTTGCAAAAATATTATTGGTAGGTGTAAAATATATATTTCTATAATATCAGTTTAATGGACCTCCGTGGTCGAGTGGTTGTACGCCGGTTTTCAAGGTGTCGCCATCTCTAAGGTCCCGGGTTCAATCTCCGGCTGGGTCAATTTAGAAAACTAACTTTTCTGTATTGGCGCAGGTCTGGGTGTGTGTGCTTACCACCGTTGTCTCTGATTTCCATAACACAGGTGCTTTAGCTATCTTACTTTGGTACTTACTTACTAAAAAAAATGCTTAAGTAGTCGTTCTCCATTTGATTAATCGCGAACTTCAATACGCTAATTGATTTATTTTCACCTAAGCTAAACATTGTCATAATATTAAAGAATGTATAGTGAATTTTCACCATTTATTTTATTCAAACAGTTCTGTATAAAAACGTGTTCCACATATACCTAGTCCGTATACAAAAGCAACAATCAAACCCTAGGCAGGGGCGACTTTTAATTTGCGCCGTATTTTTTCACGCAGCGTGTGAAACAACGTGTCACTACAGACGCCGCCGCCGCCGCTAAATTGCGCTGTCACGTAGAACATCACTAGTTTTGAGTTGTGACAGCTTATTCCGAGCGCGTTACTAAACCGAACCTGTTAGTTTTTTCGAAAAAGAAGAAAAGATCAGAGTATGGTCATCCGATATTGGTGAACCCCTCCAGTAAAGTACCCCAGAAACCGGGGGTAAGTGATTCGTAGAAGCAATCGACTATCCTATAGCTGTTTATTAACTCGTTGGCACCTCGTCGGAATATTTTAGAGATTTCTTTCTTTATATTTATAATTCTTTAATTAATTATGTATATCTGCTTACTACAAAATAATACAAAATATCGACTCGACAGCGAAAACATCGAAAACTCCATCAGAGATAATCACTTATTATTATTAGAAACAAATCCAATTAAAAAATCTGGAACCGGATTGAAATTAATCCACAAGAATAATGACTTAATTTAAAAACGTATTTCATTTTCATAGATAGGTATACTTTACCAATTGTCTAAAAGCTGAAGTAATCCTTAAATATCCAGAAGCTTCCATAAATCTAGATGCAGCTAACAACGACAAAACAAACAGCTTTTAAAACAGGGGACGAGTGATTTGCATATGTAAAGTGTGAGACACACATGTGTCGCGGGAGAGAGCTCATCCGCGATCGATAACTGACCAGACCCTAGCTTGAGATTATTTATCATTTTATCTTTAAATAAACTCTTAAAGCTCCTGTTGCCCTCAAGTGGCGCCCTCATCTTAATTAAATATTGCTCGCTAAATACAATAATGTACCGAAAATTCTCTTATACAGATTGAAGCTAAAATTCTTTAGTTTATTTACAAATAATAACATCAGTAAAATATAGTTCGTTGTAGTAGTAGGCAAAAGTGCCTAAAGTGGGCGCCACTTTTTAAAGTGGCGCCCACTTTAAGGGGCAGGGGCTGATGCAAGTTGTGTAGCGGATAAACGCTCCTGTGAAATCTTTTTGTGCGTTGCCGAAAATACACTACAACCTGAATGATTCACTTGTATGTTTTATTCAATTTGGTTGATTCGTCCAAATTGAAAGGTAGAAGTGTACCGTGTATTTTAAAGATTATGTAAAAAACGTTAGCTGTACTTACCTACTACTTACTTACTACGCTGGTTCAGCGACCCGAAGTGGATCTTGGCCTTTTTAAATTGCGCCATTACTTCCTGTTTTGCGTTAAGTGAGACCAGTCAGGCTCTTCCAGCTCTTTCAGGTCATTGGCAACTTCATCTTTGCAGCGGTATCTTGGGTGACTGGGTGTCGTCCAGATGGTTGACCCAGATACGCTCTTTTGGCAGCTCGATCTTCACCCATTCTCTCTACGTGCCCCAGCCAGCGAAGTCGGACAGCTTTTATTTCTCCAATGATAGTACCTACTGTTTAAAAAAAATAAGAGTCAACCTGGCTACGAGTTCTGTTTGCCCTCAAAGATGTCTATGTTTCGTGGCTTAGCACTGATTTCAAAAAAATCAAGTTAATCATTTTCTCCTTCGATTGGTTCAGAGTTATTAGAGTCAGTTGATTTTTCTTAAAAAACGTTATTATTTTTACCATTTTCTTTCTTCCTACTTTGTGTTTTTTTCTTTTTGATTTCCTTCATTTTATATTACTCAAAAACAAAGGCAGTACCAGTATACATAGCTTTTGGTTGCATTCATTCTTATTGCTACATCTACATTCCAAATATTTTAAATAACTGAGCAGTTTGACTTTGCATTCTTGACACACCCAGCAATTGTGGAATTACGTAAATCTCGTTTCTTTACGGATATTGATAGAATATTGAATAACCGAACGTCATTATAATAAGTTTCAATACACTATAGTCCACGATAACGACTAAGTTTATTTTAACACCAGTATTATGTGAAATACTTGAAACTAGAAAGTAATAAAGATGGAGTCGGACCGACAATGCTCGCTCTTATGTAAACTCATGCCATAATAATATATAATCACTATGTTCACTAAAAATAAACACAGCTCAAAAGGGGTACACAATCGATACGACATCGGTATAAGCATAATAACATGTATAATTACTAAAAAGTATAACAATTTAAAACCCAATTCGTTTTACCGAAGTCAAAATCATCAGGGGAGCATACAAAAGCGACACTTCATATTTGTTATTACGAGCAATGCGCGGGAGGGTGCCATTCATATTCAAATCATTCTCAAATCTACAACTATTATTATACCCGGCGCATTGTGCCGCTCCCGAGGGACCTATATCATTATTCCTGGACGTCCTTCGAATCATTCCCGATGTAAAAGTATTGTTGTGTTCAAATCTCTGGATGCCGAGGCGTGGGCCAAATTATTATCACGAGGGTGATCCGAAAACACTCTATATCACTTTGCTACGTATTTACCGTCCGCCCCATTCACTACGTCACCATTAATACAAATTTTACGGGTTACCAACCCATTACTGTTCGGTTATTATAGTTTAGATCCTAATAAGAATTTCATAGCGTGATTTGAAGACATTAAAGTCCCAAAACGATGAATCGACTAGACCACCGATAAATTTTAAAATGAAATTATATAGTCTATAAACATTCATTAGCAATAAAACATTAGCGTCGAGGAACCTAGCGGCTTCTTCAGATAATAATTTATGTGACGGTAAACATTTTTATGTTCCATTAACGCGGGCTCCGATTCTGCTATCGGACTGTCTAATGCTAGTGGCGCCTAAATTCCGGATAGGGACGGACGTCCTCGATCATAAACTAGCGTCCCGAACAAACATCAACTTTTAGCACCCCTCGATCTCGCTTTGTTTTTTAAATAAGCAAGTTCTGTTTTGTCAGGATTGACTTCGGTAGTTCCATAATATTGACTCGAACTGCCAGCGATGTTTGAAGTTTTTCAATCAACAGTTTTTTGCTGGCATTCCTTGGTCGTGTTGGAATCGTTCACCTTTGAAGGTCGTACTCGATTGGCTATGAAACTGCCTTTAGCGATAACTACCTTAATAGGCTAGATATTAATATTGGTAAGACATGAAGCTTTAAAGACCACACCTATGCAATCAGTGTTTCGATTATGTATGCTGTGAATGTAAGCATGAAGAGGGCTCTTACATCATTCAGATAGCCCCGTACAAACAGTTATAGAGTAAAAAGGCTATGACGCCACATTATAAACTCATATCGCCTAGCATTTCCGTTGATGGTGTTAGAATGATAAAATCCGGATATGACAGTACCACAGCTATTGTTTCAAAGACAACAATGCAGGCAGACGAACAAAAAATAGAAGGACGGGTGGAGATGAATAAATCTAAATCGCATTTGCGGCTGTCAATGACAGGCATAAGTGCATTTGTAGTTTATTTTGAATGAATGAATGAAATGTTTATTTCAGATTTACACATAAATTATAAATCCATACAGTAGTGTTAGTAACAATAAAAACTTAAAGCTAGTGTTAGTAGAATTTAAAATGCTCATTTGGCAGCAAATGTATGGACATCCAACCTTTAAGGA
This sequence comes from Catoptria pinella, assembly GCA_963556745.1. Classification (NCBI taxonomy): domain Eukaryota; kingdom Metazoa; phylum Arthropoda; class Insecta; order Lepidoptera; family Crambidae; genus Catoptria; species Catoptria pinella. The sequence continues at coordinate 13,542,691 of OY750764.1, read as the reverse complement.
TAGGACTGTCCACCCTGTCCGCGATAACCCTCAGGAGAGCGTTGGTGCTGCCACGCACACGCTGCCAGAGAGAAGCAACTCGCTTGCGCAATACGGCGTGGAAGCCGTCTGTGTTCCAAGCAGCGAACATACCCGAGGCGCTGCAACGCCACGGCAGCCCCAACAACCCCCTGAAGGCGTTATTGTATTGGACGCGGAGGGCGCTGAAGGCTTTTTTGGTGTAATTGCTCCACAGGTTGCACGTGTACAAAGTCTGACAATATGTTTTAAAAAGAGTGATTTTAACGTCACTAGAACAACGTGCAAACCTGCGCGACAACATATTACCCCTCACCGCCAGCGCCCTTCCCTTTCCAAGTCAACATCATCCTTCAAATTTTCCGTGACCCAATGACCCAAATATTTAAATTGAGTAACAATCCGAAGAGGAGAATCGCAAAGAGTTATTTGCGGAACTGAGTACGTTTTAGAACCGGCTTTGAACACCAAAATCTCACTCTTATTGACATTGTATTTGAGTCCATGTGTCATTGCATAACTTTCGCATATTGCCAGCAGTATCTTTAAGGCGTTGACTGAGGGGCTCAGCAGCACCATATCATCAGCATAGCTAATATTATTTACGCAACAACCGTCTATAGAACAGCCAACCCCGGCGCTGCTAAGCTCCTCAATCAACCCATTCATATACATATTAAATAATGTTGGTGAAGTCAACCCTCCCTGTCTTACACCACATTGCATTTTGTAGGTATTGGAGAACTCTCCTGCCCATCGAACCAGGTTTATCTGGTTGTCATACCAATATTGAAACATTCCGACTAATTCAGCTGGCAAACTGGTATTGTTATTTAATTTATTCCATAGGACATTGTATGACACCCGATCAAACGCATTTTATTTTACAACTAAGCTTTTGAGAGAGTTTAAAGAAGGAAAAATAATTTACACAATAAATACAATATAAACATTCTTTAGGATTATTTCAAGTTATTTTTAGTCAGACAAGAATAATCTTGTTAATATCAAATTACACATGTCATAATATTCGATATTTCGCCAACCACTTCATATTATCGATACTCTAAAGTGCAAAACAAAATTGTTTATGAAATAAAGTGGGTCAATAATGATATCGTGTTATGAAAATTGACATTTCGACTTGGACCATCATCAGTGAGGCATCGAAAATATTGAATTTGTTGTCCAAATGGACCGTCGCACCGAGTGTTTGGTTACAGCAAAATATTATAACAAAGTTACGTCAGGTCGCGTGGCGTAAAATTGAATCCGATGTATCTGATCCTTACTTAGCGGCCAAAATTTCGGTCATGTGGAATTTTATTGAACATACAGCGGTGGTTTTTAATTAAATTTGCACAATGGATTTTTAACACCCTTTCAGCGGTACGTGCCTTATCAAAGGAAGCGTCAGAATTGACGTTATCTGGTAAAAGCCATCGGCGCAAATGCGTTCAATTAAGTCGTGTGCATTATAAAGGCGAAAACGTAGGTACTTACAGTTTGACAGTGCTTTTCGAAATTCTGGTACCTACTTGAGCTTGAGTAGGTAAATGCAAATGATGTTATGCTTTGTCATAAAGAAAATAAGAAGCAGCAATTATATAAGTTATAGACTAGCTTCCGCCAGCGACTTCATCCGTGTGGACATTCGGTAAATACCTACGGATTTTATGACCGGAAAAAGTATCCAATGTTTTAATCCAGGCTATAAACTATCGTGTTAAATTTCATCCAGTACTGTTCAGTCGTTTTTGCGTGATTGGGTAACAAACATCCAAACATCTAACATCAAAATTTTCACATTTATTATATTTAGTAGGATATAATTCTTGAGTTTTTTTGAAAATATTTGTAAAACTGTTTTATTAGTATTCCAGACGATTGTTTTCAGTGATAACCGATATTGCTGAAGGATGTTTGAAAAATATAGTTGGAAAATTATGTGACAAATCTATCTGTTGATATACATAGCTCTTTAATTTCCCACTGAACGAAGACTAATTGTTTTGTATACAGCACTCTAATCGTGTAACTGGTGATATGTATGTATTAACTAGCGGCCACCCCCGACTGCGTCTGCGTGGACAGTTATTTTGCTATCCCTCGGGGACTGTTACTTTTTTCCGGATGAAAGGTACTGTGATGCTTGACTGCATCGCTTACAAACTTCTTGGCCATTTGGCAAGTAGTAAATTAAATAAAGAATGTTTTATTTATAATTATCTTTGAAAACTCGTCCTGACAGGGAGAAGAAAAATATATCTAGAGTGATTTAATTACGGATTTATAATTAGCTGACTAAAATATGAAATAAACTCGAAATAATATAAAAAAGACGTTTTATCTGTAGCTACGCCCCATAAAACCCGACAGTACCGTATGTCCTTTTCTGTATCTCTGATAACGTGTATGCAAAAATTCATGATGATCGGTTGAGTAGTTAAGATGTGAAGGCGTAACAAAACAACAGACAAACTTACTTTCGAATTTATAATATTAGTAAGGAAGTAAGGATAGCTGTTATTAAACTGATGCTTAGTATATTGTAGTACACTTACGAAAGTTAAGCTAATCTGTGTAAATAAATAATAAAATAAAATAATATTTATTGACTACAAAGCATTACAATTAAGAAAGAAAGAAAATTTATTTATTTTGTAAACCACACAACGACACACAACATTACAAAGACAGTATCTACAAAAACATAAACACAAGCAAGGGACATACACTAACATTGCGCATCGTCGCGCGATGCCAAAACTTGCCAATTTGAATTACTCCTGCCTCCTGAACTAAGTATTAAACCTATATGTCAGGATGCAGTCGCCCCCATACGTGACGCATTACAGTAGCCAGTGCAGTCATAATTACTTAAATACTTAACAGTATACAAAATTGAAAAATTAATTAACACTTAAGTGTCTGTTTCACAAATATAATTTGGCACTATACTTCAGCTATCCCACGAAAAGAATTAATGCGACAGTATCGTTTATTTTGTTTTCCTGTGGCGATATAAGTTCCAAAGTGTAGGATTTAGTGTCAGGATTTTAACGATACTAGTAGTCATCATCAAAATCATCATCTGGTGGTATTTAATCACCTAATAATTGCGGTGCTCACTTGCTATAAAGCGAAAAGTTTGCCAGACTTATAATCCAGAAAAAAGTACTTAAGGCCCCTATATACCTCAAGTGGCGCCCTCATTTTAATTAAATTTATTGCTCGCTAAGTACATAATGTATCGAAAATTCACATGTACAGATTGAAGCTAAGGTTCTATAGTTTATTTACAAACAATAACTTCATTAAAATACAGTTCGTTGATGTAGTAGTTCGCAAAAGTGCTAAAAGTGGCCACTTGTACATGTGAGTTTTCGATACATTGTGTACTTAGCGAGCAATAAATTTAATTAAAATGAGGGCGCCACTTGAGGTATATAGGAGCCTTAAATTACCATTAATCTATTCAGTTATTGCTTGCTCTGTAAAACCCGACCTAATTAAAAGGTTTTTGTTTACATCCCCACTCGATCACACCAACACATTGTTTAAAAGCAGCCATCATATCCATCGCCGAAACTGTAAAACCCCCATCAATATTCGTACCGAACTTTAACCCTCCACTGGCAATGGACACTGACTGATGTCCCGATACATCACCCAGATATGGGATACACAAACAATTAGAGCATAACGAGTATCAGGAAGTAATTGCCTCATGAAGGTGTTATGATCATAAACAAGCCGTGTTTGATTAGGGTCGGGATAGAGGTTTACCCGGTAAAGATGTTCCCTTGAGACATTTTTAGGTTCATTACAGAGGGATTTCTAAAAGTGTAATCTGTAGATATTTATGGGACATCGTGTGTGGGTAATTGGTACGGCAAACGCTTATCGATACGATACTAAGTCAAAGGGTTAATGATAAAAATATTCATGACTCTGTTAGTCGGTTTCATAATAACACGTATTCTGTGATAGCATTATAGATTTTTAGGTTTTAAGTAGGTAGGTACTATTAGTTGTTGCTTGTAAAATTAGGTTTGTTTATATGCTGCATAACGTAACAATATGTTGTAAAGACTTTTATTAGTGTCACCACATCACATCTCACTTACAATAATTTTATGGGTAATAAATCCGTACATTAACGGGTTAAATATATTGCAAATCACGAATAGTCTTTTATCAAAGAGTGTTAACTAGTTTCATATAACCTTTAGAGCTTTCCATGTTACTGCTAATAAAGCAAGTTCCTTTAAGGAAATTGATTTATACCAATATATATTGTCGTTTGATTATTTTCCCTTATGCGTTAGAGTTGCTTACGCCACGATCGCAACCTTTTTGCTAAGAACAAGTTCTAAAGCATGGCTGTTGGCTTTTGATTTCCAATATGGCGTAGTTTTAATGTTTCCTTTTATCACAAGAAATTGTATAATTCTCCCGGTATAGTAGTAAAAAGTTAAATAGAATTTTAAACAAGTAATTTTTATTACCTTTATTGAGAAAGATACCGTGACAGTAATTGGACCTAGTTCTGCAGAAAGCAGCCAAGTGGCACTTTTTCAAAAATTGAGTTATTAACACAGCCATACTAAATTCGACATGCCGGATTTTTTGCAAAGACAGCCATTTCGATATCTCTTCTTACGGCTGAGATATTATAAGATATGAGCCATCAAATGCAGCCATTCAACAAAAAATATTTTGTAAAAAACAGTCATCATGGTGTAAAATACAGCCAATTTTGACACAAACTGCCCAACCTATATTGCATAAGTCAGCCTGCTATATGGCTGTTTCGCACAAATTTCAAAATGTTAGGAGGAATCGGGGATCGAGTTTCGTAAAAAACAGCCAGTGTACGTTGGCTGTTTTCTGTTAATTGTATATTTGTTATGAGTCCATATTTGGCTTTTTCTAACGTCATCCAGGCTGTTTTATACGCCGTTAACCGCCGTATATAGGTAGAAACAACCATCAGTTGGAATCATTTTAATTTGGAAGAGGAACAGTGAGAGCGGAAAAATTGAATTGTATTGATTAGATTTTGTTTAATTTTGTTTAATAATGTAAGAAGACAATAAACACTTTGTTACGTTTTTTTTAAATAAAGACTTCTAACACGATTTTTGATTGTCTTACAAAACACAAATATTATTTAACATGAAATCATAAAGGTATGTAAATACTATTATGGAAATAAAACACTTTTTACGGATCACAGCGCGTATATTATTAATTCAGGTGTTGTTTTAGAATTATTTAGTTTGTATTTATTGGTTTTTAGAATTCCCAACGTGTCGACACCTTTCCAGCCCCAAACCACCAAAACTGTGTGGGTTGCCCAAGATACACAAAGACAACGCTCCGCTACGTCCCATTGTCAGCCAAATTGACTCACCAACTTACAAATTGGCTCGAAACGTAGCTAAAACACTCACACCACTGAGAGGTAACACAACAGCTTATGTGAAGGATTCCTACCAATTCGTTAGTAAGATACAACATCTAAATCTTACTGATGATGAAATTATGGTCAGTTTTGATGTTCAGTCCTTATTCACATGCCTACCAGTACAGGACTGCATTGATATCACTAGGAAGAAGCTAGTTGAAAACAACATGCCAATTGAATATGCAGAACTTCTAGAACACTGCCTAACATCCGGCTATCTCTTGTGGAATGAAGAATTCTATCTACAAGTAGACGGGGTAGCTATGGGCTCTCCTGTATCCCCCGTTGTCGCTGACATCTTCATGGAGGATTTTGAGGAGAAAGCACTAAACACAGAACCTGTGTCTCCCCGGTTCTACAAACGGTATGTAGATGACACTTTCACAATACTACCTAGAGATAGTGTTCCTGCTTTCTTGAACCACCTTAACTCCATCAATCCTAACATTCAATTCACGTATGGAGTTAGAGGCAGATAATAAACTAGCCTTCCTAGACATTCTTATCATCAGGAATTCTGATCAAACCTCGAGCCACACTGTGTATCGAAAAGCAACACATACAGATAAGTACCTCAATGGTGAATCCCATCACCATCCTTTACAGTTAGCTACCGTAGGGAAATCTTTGTTTCAAAGAGCACGCGGGATCTGTGACCAACAACACCTGACAGCTGAGCTTCAGCATGTCAAGCACGTACTGCGTAGCAACAAACTGCCTGTACCACGCCTTTATCACAGAACCCGTGTCAAACCAGCCACAGTAGAACGACGACCTGCCATCCTACCGTACATGAAAGGTGTCACTGACAAGATTGGAGGTATTCTGAAGCGTGCGTCCATCAAGACCTACTTCAAGCCGCCGAAGAAGATAAACCCATTCTTACGACCTGTCAAGTGTAATATTCCCTTTCAAGATGCAGGCGTCTACAAACTAGATTGTGACTGTGGGCTCTCTTACATCGGACAAACAAAGAGAAGTATAGGGACGCGCGTCAAAGAACATGTAAATGACATGAAGCATAGGCGCGATAACAAGTCTGCAGTGTGTGAACATGCATCAAAGGGACCCAACCATTACATTAGATTTGATAAAACACAAATACTTGCTAAAGAACAAAGATTCATTCCCAGAATGCTATGCGAGGCTATTGAAATCAACAAACATCCAAATTTCAATAGAGATGATGGTTGGAGAGTACCACCAGCTTGCGATCCCATAATTCATCAACTAAAATCCCATCCCAAATCACACACTGCAGGATCTAAAGATATAGTTAGTTCGTTTTGTAGATAGGGATCAAAAGGGAGGTCGACACAACCTCTCTGAGTTTTCTTCCGTCAGTTCTTTCTCTCAGAGGCCTCCCAATTTGTGAACTGGTAGTAGATTCAGTAGCTAGATCTTGTTTTCTAATTTTATTCAATTTAAATCAGTAATAATGATTAAAATCAGAACGCAGCTATAAAATAATTTAATAAACTCGAATACATTTTTATAAAATTTTCGGCGGGTAATTTCATAAAAATATGAGCAGCCTTTTTGCTTCTGTCCTCCCGTGACCACGGCCCCTGGAAAGGTGTCGAAACGTCGGGAATTCTAAAAACCAATAAATACAAACTAAATATTCTAAAACAACACCTGAATTAATAATATACGCGCTGTAATCCGTAAAAAGTGTTTTATTTCTAATGAACTGTACGCGCGAAAGTCTTAGAAGTGTATACTATTCTGGAGTAAAACAGGAATACAACATTTTGTTTATTTTCTTGTCTGTCTTTTACAATACTGTTATTTCATTTTGAATTAATGCAGAACACAGCCAACTTATGTGGCTGGTTTATTCTTTATTGTAAATCCGATAAAATAAGCTATTTTGGATAAAACAGCCACGTCAAAAACGCTATTATTGGTATTATTCCAAACGATACGAAAAACTGTTTAAGATATAAAAAAATGCTATACTTTTCCTAATAATTCTCAAATATAAAATAAACAGAAAAGTAATAAATAACTGAAGGGCAACATTCGACAGAAAAACGCTCATAACTCCGTTCGTACTTTTCCTCATATGGCTGCTTTCTGCAGAACTAGGTCCAATTGATTTCAATTAAATATCTAAATATATACTCTGTGGCATGACTCAGCATAAAATACAGCAAGTAATTTCATAATAATAACATAAGTACGCAACAGGAATTTCTAATTAGAAACTAATGTTAATAGGTGGTTGTAAAAATATTGATACCTACTCAAAATAATTTTGAATAAGTATTTATAATTTTTGTATTATTTTTTTTATTTGAGATTTTAGCATTCACAATAAAAATTATACAATACTTAATAATATACTAGAAAAAATACGAATCGCAGATTATATAAAATAAAATAACGATATAGTTATAAATACTGTCATAACCTTATTATTTTCAAATTTCGAATATTGGCCAGAAATTTTAATGATTTGATTGATTTTGAACTATGAACTTTTGTTTTGAGTCTTCTTAAAATAAAAAAAAAACAAAATTTGCTTTGCACCGCTAACAAAAAAGGTTTGTGTTAGTTTTGATCATTTTTCAAAATTTTACCTATCTCCGCTATTAAAAAAAAACGAAAAACTGAATCGACCAAAAAATTCTACATAATTATCGAACGTACTCACAAAAATTCACTAGAATCGGTTGAGAATTGCGACCTGTAGAGAAAAACAAACGGACACCGAAAGGACATACGAAAGCATTTTTGCCGAAGTTGACCCAGAGACGCTTCGATAATGACCTTTATCTGCATTCGATTATTGTTTAATATTTTAACAATAGCAAAAATGTATACGGCCAAAGTGAAATTCAAGCAACGGATATGATCCGAAAATGATAATCAACAAAAATGGACACGTCAAGAAACCTAACCCATATAATGACTAAGTATCAAAAACTGCCCTTTGGCTGTCTGCGGAATTTCGCAATTTGAAAGTATAATGTGTAAAAATACGCTCCGTTTTCTTTCCTCTCGCACCAAGTTTGGCGATCGGCATTCACACACGAATCGTAATTTATCTCTCTAATGAAACGCGAGTATGGTAGAGTTTTTTGTTCTTCTGGGACCATCAAATTCTGTGCCCGTGACAGGTATAAAGCGTCCGAAGAAAAACGATAAAAATGTACCCTGGCCGTTATAAATATTCATTCGTGGGTTCGAGAAGGGGATGCTAAGTGCTAGAAATATGGGTTTTGTCAAAGAAGATGGTAATCATAATTTTTATACGAGACTTACGTATGTGAGTTGCTACTTACATGAAGGGCCAGACAAATGCGCTGGAAAACGTAATACTTTCATATAAATAATGCGTGGAATTACGTTTCGGGTCATCTTTCAACGCTGTATTTTGCGCCTCTTGTAGAAATGTATTTGGTTATTTAATATGCCGAAGCTTGAAGATAATTTCTTGAGGGAAAACTGCTATTTGTGTTATGAATTTTATTACGCCAAAGAAATATTTCAAACACGAAAGGTATAAATTAAACCATCTACGTACTGATCCATCTTAGAAATCTCCAAACTCAAAATTTAGAATCATTTTAGTTTAATTACCTACAATCCTACATTTCCTTAAAAAGCTAAGTTAAATCATCGTTTTAAATTTAAGTTTAATCTTTATATTTCAAACATCATTCGACCCATCGAACCCAGTGGTATCCCTAATAGACCATCCAAAACAATATGGTGGATTCACAAAAAATATATGAAGGCAAACTTTTTTCAATCCCGAGTTTACGTGGGTCGTGTTTGGCCCACCTTTTTATTTTTAGGGACATTGATTGATTGAACCTTATAGCATCTCTATGAGAAACTTAGTAGGGTATTGTTTTTTATGGACAGAATCGTTTTTTCTCATTCGTAAGCTGTCCCAAATTTATTGTATCTCAATTTAGTTAATTTCGTTCCCTTTCGACACTGTTTCTGTATTATTTATAAATGTAGAACAGTAGGGGTCGTTTTGGTTATAGATAATATTATTTATTTTATTGTAGAATTGATTGTCAGCTTTGTCAATAATAATGCATTCTACACTACAGTCATGGCAGTAACTTATTCCAAAAAAAAGCATATCCATTTAAAGCGATAAATGTACATACGAATCCGATAACGTGGATTCTTCACATACCTAATCGAAACAAAATGTAAAGTTGTAATGATTAATTTGAAAATCAAGAGAGTATAAGACAGTTTGTAGGGATCTCGGCGTCCCAAAAAAAGATAGTAACCAAAATTATTTATTAAATCTTCAAGATTTTAGTAAAACAGACCTCACAAATCAGATTTTCGTAAACGATAACGCATTGTATCCATCTAATTTGAATTTCAACGATGGGCAAAGGCCAGAAAAACATGCTCTTACTTAACGAGAATAGTTTTAATTGAGTGGTTTCTCAAGAAAATGCAATGAGAGTAACGATGTGAAGCTTAATTAAAAATGTGAGAGTTTTTAAAGTGCAAATGATAAGTAGAAAACTTTTGGGTAGGTGATTTGATTTAATAGAATGATGAGAGTTTTGTCTTTCATGGTAGTAGTTATTTTATTATAAAAATAGTGTATAACAGTATTCAATATTTATAAAGTCCTATGAACATAATTTATAGACTAGGTAGGTATAAAACTTGTAAGCTTTTGAGATGCAACATTTCTGTACTTTTAAATAGGTAAACTTTTACAGTAATAACCTCGCAAAAGCCGCAGTGTCAAATTTTATTTTGTCCTTTCAAAAACAAGAATTGTTTTATTTGCCTTGTTTCTCAGAATAGCCGACTTTAGAACAAACTTCCGCAATAAAAGCCAGAGTCCCTCTGAATGTACAATTTGAAGCGCCATTGGGTTTAAGGAAAAACAACAAGATGTAGGTACTGCAGTGAAAAATAGGAACATAAAGGACCCTACGTGTCTCGGGCCACTGAAGGTCGACCCTCAAGGGTCTGCCGGAGGCTCTCTGAAATAAGGCGTTCAGTCAAGATACTGATCTTTGGGATTGAGACAGACACTTTAAAAAGCTATATCTTTAACATTAGTAGTGAAACCTTTTGATTTTATCCAAGTTAGGAAATACATAAAACAGATAATATTTCTTTCAATTTGAGATTTTAGCATTCACAATGCTATTTTTATACAATACTAAAGAATATTCTAGAAAAAAATTCGACTCGTTACCACATTCGTTCTGAACCTGGGGGTAATTACCTCGGCGGGGGTAAAATGACTATTCTATGGGGGTAACAGAGTTGGTACCTAGTACGAATGAATAGAATAGAGTAAAAATGTAATTATTATTATTTTCGTACTTAAATAAAATGACACTAAGTAGTATGGCGCTCTTTCGCGTTGCGTGTAGTGTGTGTATATTCCACAAAATGCAGCGTCATGTATTGTGTATGCAGGCGGTGGAGTGAGCCCCCAACAAGTTGGGGGTAAAGTATGTTTCCCTACATAGGTCATATGGGTAACAATATTGAAAAGGTTTCACATTCTCAGATGGAAATCTTCCAACTCTTTCAAGTGAGCTACCGAGTCAGCGTCACCGAGTCCCTTGTCCCTTGTTCAATAACAATATTTTATGTTTTAAGCTTAATTTCAAAAAGTAATAAAATAATACCACAAACCAATCTGAGGTTGCTTGAAAAAAGATTTACCATAACGAACGGCGGCGACCAACAAATTCACCAACATAAACGTTTCGGTGAAGAAAAAATAAAATCCGACCGTAAATACTCTCCACATTCTGGTTTCCATTATCACCCGATGAATTATTCAAGCGAAATGTAATGAATACGAATGAATTTTTGAGGAACCTGTCAGTCTTCGGACCGGGATGACATGCAAGAAGTTCAATCGTTACGTTAAAATACGAAATGAGATAATGGTGCTTTGTTTTCAGATAATGCACAAACAACTAACCAGTATTCAAAACCTGATTGAAGTAAACTGTGGTGGATGAAGTCTAAATATTGAAACTTGTTAATTGAATCTAATTTATCCTCTAATTAATTCTATTGCTCGCTTGCTTTTGGACCCAAAAAGTACGCGAACATTGTTTTTAAAATTTTACGCAATTCTTTTGGCGCGGTTTACAATCGATACAATTGGCCTAGCATTATTTTTTTTACTGTTTAATGTAGATGATAAGTTAGGAAACAAATCTTTTTTTAAACAAAATGGTGCATACACTTCTAGAAATCACAGGGACTGTTTTCGGTAAATTTTTGAAATTGTGGCACTGGTAATGAAACTTGATTTTTTAAATTACTTTATGTATTGTTTGGGTTTATAACCTAAAATTCTACACACAGTCTAGTCGCGTATTTTGAGGCGTTCTTATCAAATTAAAATAAAATCGAATTAACTATCTCATAAAATAATAAAAACGAAGACAATGTAAAAGCTAAACGCTCATAATAATCCATAAACACAATTCCCTAACGCCTAGTTGAACTCGTCATACGTTTACCATCCTGGTGCATTTTTATCTTAACCTTTTTTGCGTGAAAAATGAATGTGTTCACGTCAAATAAAACATCAGTCTTAATCCCGTAGGACGCGGGTTCGAGTTGAAAGTATTATGATTTATTAAAGCGGGGTTGCCGCAAACCGGCACGGCTAAAGGGCCTTGCTATCGTTTTAATTACTTCTAGTATTTTCAAATACTACTCAGTTTAGGCCGAAGGTTTTCAAAACTTTTTTTTTGGAATCTTCACTTGCAGTCTTAAACACTCTGGTTTATGGAAATTTAGGAAAAGGTTAAGGAAATTGTAGTACATTGACTCGACTATAAATAGAAATTGCAAGAAAGAAAGACTGGCATACCTACCTGTCCGCCATTTTTAAAAAAGTCAGTTTTGGAGGCCTGTGCTAAAAGTGGTGTCAATCGATCAAACTCGAATATCTCAGTAAATATTATCACTTGCGAGATTTTTTTCTTATTACTTTTTTTTGTAATGACTTATTCTATTGATTTATCCAGAAAATGACAGATTTTGTTTTTCAACTTTAAATCAAATATCTCGATAAGTATATCACTTACGAGATTTTTTTACTTGTTACTTTTTGTTTGCAATGACTTATTCTATCGATTGGCACCACTTTTATCACAGGCCTCCAAAACCTGGCTTTTTTCAAAATGGCGGACAGGTAGGTATGCCAAAAGCACCTGATGCTCTTTACTAGAGGTTAGCGGTATAATGCTAGAATATTAATTTCCAAGGTGCAAATATAACTCAGTGAGTCATCGACACCAGGCATTTTTAATGTCCCCATTGCTGGAGCACAGGCCTTATTTATGGGTGGATAAGGGGGATGGGCCATTACCCACCACGCAGGCCCAATGCGGATAGCTGGGTGTTAACGACTGCAAATGCAGCCAGGACCAATGGCTTAACGTGCCTTCCGAAACACTGAGGAACTCGAGATAATAAGTTTTTGGTCACCCATTCCATGACCGACCCTTGCGAAAGTTGCTTAATCTCCGCAATTGGACCAGGCGTTAACCACTGCGCCACTGAGCTCCTCGTGAGTCATACCTACAAAAAATCACATAAAAACTCTTGCAAAAACATCTGTTTTAAATAAACATATTAAAATTATATAAACCAATCATTTCAAAATAAACAACATTTCGCTCATTAATGTTCAAGTTGAACGGATTAAAGCTTGTTACAAGATAAATAATTTGATTTCAAAAGTTCTGATTGGCAATATTACTCTGGGACTGGTTAAAAATAAATGACTTAAACACGACATTTACAAGTTGGTTCACCTCTTTTTAATCAGAGATAATGATCTTGATATTCGCAGTAAAGTTCCCTTTTATGACATTAAAGAATTAGCGATTTAAAATTTTCTTTAAAGGAAACCTGAAATTCAAAAATAGAACAATGCTAAAAGTGAATTCGAACCAGACATCAATTGTTATTTTTGAAAAGGGGCTAATTGTCTAATTTGAAAATCTATCGCAATCGCTTTCATTTGACAGTTGGATCCGACACATTGCTGCATTTCTTTGGTAAGTTTTTATTTGCGCCAAAAAGAAGCATCAATATGTTTCATCCTGAAAGCGATTGCGATAGATTTTAAAATTAGACAATAGAAAGGCTGGTAGTTAGTACGTTTTATGGCATTCTAAGCTATGGATATTTCGTTTCATATGAAATTTTAAAATATGAAATGTCGTTTGTGGAAATGGCTATTGCAATATCAAAATCTTGACCGACAGTAAAGCTTTGTGAACTCAAGCTAATAAATAACTGTAAAGCAAGATTTGTTAAATCCATTCGAGTACCTACGGAGCGTTAGAAAGAAACAACCATAAAACCAAACGGTGCAGCAACTTTCTGCTACAACAATTTCTCGAAATAAGCAAAACATTGGGTTTTACCGCAATCAATCTAATGTGTATATCCTTACTAATATTATAAATGCCAAAGTCCGTTTGTTTGTTATGCCTTCACGTCTTAACTACTGAACCGATCATCATGAAATTTTGCATACACGTTGTCAGGGGTACAGAGAAGAACTGAACATAGGGTACCTTTCAACCCGAAAAAAATAATTGTTCCCGAGGGATAGCAAAAGAACTTTCCACGCAGACGAAGTCGCGGGCGGTCGCTAGTCCTTTACTAATATTATAAATGTGAAAGTCCGTTTGTTTGTTTGTTTGTTATGCCTTCACGTCTTAACTACTGAACCGATCATTATGAAATTTTGCATACACGTTTTCAGGGGTACAGAAAAGGACATATTGTACCTTTCATCCCGAACAAAATAATTGTTCCCGAGGGATAGCAAAAAAACTTTCCGCGCAGACGAAGACGCGGGCTAGTTAAAGATATAAAAAGAAAATATTTGAGTTTTGTATTTTATATGCACACTTTACAACTACAAAACTTAAAAACATTTAACAAACCAAAAACAATTTAATGCCACAGAACTCAAACTGGTTCGCCTATCAGAATTAAAGCAAAAAGTTATAGACATCAAAGACATTAATGTTGGAGTCAAAGTTTATGGCGAAATAAAGTTTTGCCGTCAAAAGAGGGAGGACATTCATGTTTTTCATAAAAGTATTAAAACGTCAGCGGTGCAATGAGTCGCAATCAAGTGTTAAGTGGGAGAGCGAGGAGGACCAGTCGGGACACAAGCTATTAAAGTTATTATGAATTTTAATGCCCTCCTATTTGTGTTTATTTTCCGTTGCGACGGGCGAATAGCAGTTTGCAGTTGTAACAGTCTCGTGCATCCTGTTACTTTCATAGTTCTGATGTAAAACATCAGATATGAAATTATTGTTCGACATAAAGTAATGGTTCTTTATAAATATGGATTTCGCTATAAGGAATCTCTTCTATGATGGTTATGAAGTTTAAATAATACGATTAAACTACTTGAAAAGTTTATGTAACAATTTTACAATAAAATTTTTATAGGGTCATAATTAAATAGGCAAATGCTGTATGGTGAGGATATCAATCTTTTTTAACCATTATAATCACTGGTTAAATAATTTTAATTTAAATTTATATCATCTTATTTTTATATTACTATTTAGCAGCACTAAATCAGCTAATAGTTAACACTGTCCTGCAGTCTATATTTTTTCAAAACAACAAAATTAGTTTTCCAATCGCATCATATAAATCGCTATCAGAATTACATTTTTACACGACTGGCCAAAAAAACAACATACACTCTGTTTTGTTCAAATGTGAATAATTTTTTTTTTCCAATTATTACAATATTCACAAGGCCCAAAGAGGACATTACAAAACTATATAATTTCTCACTAAAAGATGTGAAATAAAAATAAATTAATTAAAAAAAACACGCCTGCCCTGCCAAAAACGAACTAAAAAAAAAGTTAAATATCAAGTTTAGTGTCATTGCAGTCCTTGGGGACCTCTTTGATTGTTCAACAAAACAGTTCCCCGACTACACTTGGTAATTTAACTTTTTAGTTCGTTTTTGGCAGGGCAGTCGTGATATTTTTTTATTATTTGCTTTAAATAAGCATATGCAAACAAAACTAGTTTACATGCTGTAGACATGAGTAGCTTATCTTAAAGTGACTATGAACGCCAGGATCGCTTAAATTGCACAAGCTCATGTAAATTGCGAAAGCCGACTCTCATTCACACAGTTTGTTTTAGATAATACGGTCTGCCAAGTTTACGATGCAGAAAAATTGTGCTGCGCACAGATGAATATTGGACGAGGTACCGCCTTACACGGCACGAACCCGCAAAAAGATGCATTAAAAATCTATAGTTGATCGCGAAGATAGAAGTCCGCTGGAAGGAACAATGCTGCAACTCTGTATAATGTAGTGTGGAAGCCGATAGGCGTGGTTTGTGAATGCAAATTGCACGAACCGCGCTTCGGGCACTAGACAAATAGCGTCGTGAGCCGACCGCACCGGTAGCACACGACAGCCATCCCGCCCGGGGCCCGGCCGTGTTTATAATTCAAACAAATGCCGACAAAATATGCATCGCCGTATGAATAACTTAAAACATTGAAATTAATGAGTAAGTAAGGGCAGGTGCGATCAAAATAGAACTCTTAGCTAAACGAGTAAAGGAATCACTACATCTGTGTATCTCGCGTTTATAATTCAAGCAGCCGCTGTATCGAAGCTCAGGAGATTTTATTAGGTACAATAAAACCGCAGCAGCGAGTATCGTGCCACTTTTATTCCCTTCCACTGATCCCGGAGGAACACCTCTTATTTAGACGGGATTCAGTCTCTATTTGTTTGTGAATAAAGAGATAATGTATTGAGACACCAGAACTAGTATGAAAGCCGGTTTATCGGTGATTCAGAAATAAAAACTATGCCATTATATTTCACTCGAGATGAAATACTTGCCTTCATTTTATAGTTTACGGAGTTAGTAGAGTCAATAAAAAATTACAGTTAGAAATACGCTTTGTGCAAAACGAAGAAAATGCGGAAAAGTATAACCGTTACAAAAGATTTCTCCTTCACAATGGGACAAGAAGGTGAGCACTCTATAGTCGATGAAAAAAGCTTGTCGGATTCTTAATGGCATGTTAAAAACTGGATCTATTATCGTTGACGAAGTCACGTAGAATATTAGAGGCCCTTTGCTTTCTACATTTGATCCGAAATACGATCTCCAAGTTCAAGTGAACGAGTCGGGACGATTGAAAAACAAACAAACTGATGGTAGTTAACGAAGTAAACCGGGATTAATTTTCTCGGTGTTTGAGTTGAGCAATGAACGATGGACTCGCCTGAGGGCAAAGCGGAGTCAACAAATTCCCGCGATATAATTTCAAACTTGCAATGTTTTTACACCGAATATCTGATATGGTTTCTAAACTTATTTAAGCTTACTTAACTTCAACATTACCAATATTATTAATTAAAATAAAGCTCGCCAGTATCCTTATCATCGTTGACGCAATTGTTACCACTTTCAAAGAAAGGGGAAGTTTATCGAACAAACTATCTGGAGTCGTGACCTCCACATAAGTCCACTGTCGACATATGATCCGATAAAACAACTCGGAACGCCCGTAAAACAAAATAGACTTTTCCGTAGCAGACCTCATTTCTATCGGAGTCTGGCGTAAATTGGTCATAAAAGAACTAGTATACGCCGGTGCATAGAGACGTGAGCGTGGAGAAATTCCCGATAAGAATAAGAAGTGCATCGAATATACGACGGATGGATGAACAAAGAATGGACGCTTTCGGAATAACAATGGATTCTTTAGCGCTCGGAGCGGTCACAAGCAATCAGAATGGCGGTTAGACCCTACAAACCATTTCACTGTGGCTTAATTAGCAAACAGGGTAAGAGCGGCGAAGGAACAGCGTAAGCAATCAAGACTTTTAATTATCTCCAAATAATTCCGGACAGTAAGCGTCGGGGAGATTTAAAAAATGAGGCAATTTGTAAAGACGTATTTTCGCTTATCTGAAACGTTCAGTTTAAGAATCTCAATGAAGGCGATAAATTCGGCGCTGCCGTAAAAGCGGAGATTGCAATCGAAAACATGTGGACCCATATGGCTTACAGTTGCGTTTAGGACAGTTATAAAAATTGGTTGCTTTACTTGAAAATATTGTAAAATATGTTTTAATATTACTATTATTGTATATTTCTAGAAGTTAGATAACTTAACTTAATTCATAGATATTTATGATTTTACCGTTATCTTGAAGAAAAATATAAGGAATAAAATAAATAAAACTTCTTTATTCTTTATGATATGGTATTGTAATGGTTATGATTTATTTATAGTGGTTATGATAAACAGTAAATAGTAAATATACTATGTAGTTAATAGTTTTCCTTTCACTAAATTTGTGAGTGAATTACTTGTCATTGTTTATCTCAATTTGTAAATCAGCTGTTCTGAAAAAAAATCGCGTGTGTTGCATATTGTATTCTGTATTATGCAGGTGTGATGATGCCTGTTACTAAGTTATGTTCTAAGTTTATTAATCAATCAATATCATAATCATTGAATTTTAAACTTTTCATTAGCTATTGTTACTTATTTAGGTATGGTAATATTTATCTTTACCATTATTATAATCAAAACTTTTCTTAAAATAATACTTGCATGTTCTCAATATCACTTCTAAAACGGTAAAAACACGTCAACACGCTATTTTTCATTGTAACTTCTCACAAA